>OX941080.1:130042500-131242500 GCA_954870635.1 Arctium minus | reverse complement strand
TCACATTTTGACCTAACTTGAGTTGTAGGAGATTTTAAGGTTCTTGCTATATCTTGCGAAATGGAAGGGTTTCATTTGGTATGAAATAAAATGAAGTATTTCTTGCACATATTTGGTGAATTACATGGAAGAATGTATAAAATCTCATTTTTATGATTTTTCATTTTTATCAGCAGTTAAACATGAAAATGCATTTTTGATTATAAAATGTTATTGGAACCATATGATTATCTATGGTTAGTCGCAAACGTAAATGTGACAAGTCTTGACTATTACTAGTGGATCCCTAGGTTTTGAGTCGACTTATATTACTTGGAGGTTACCAAGTAAAGTAAATGAAGAACTACATGTGCATTAAATTGTGAGGTTCTTGCCGTTAACAAAATACAGAACTACATGTGCATTAAATTGTGAGGTTCTGGCCGTTAACAAAATACAGAACTACATGTGCATTAAATTGTGAGGTTCTGGCCGTTAACAAAATATAGAACTACATTTGCATTAAATTGGGAGGTTCTGGCCGTTAACAAATTATAGAACTACATGTGCATTAAATTGTGAGGTTCTATAAGGTAACCAAAACGAAGAACTACATGTGCATTAAATTGTGAGGTTCTGGAAAGAAGGTTTATGACCTTATTTTAATGAATTTTATTCTTATCAACAGTTAACTTGGGAATGCTTATTTGAAAGGTTTCCGTTTGGATGAAAATGTTTATATCTCTTGAAATTATAAACTGTATGTTCTCACTAGGCTTTAAGCCTAACACTTTTTCGAAAATGATGTGTATAACAGGTTCCCTTAGCGGCGGGTCGTCAAGGGGTGAGTGAAGAGTTTGGTCTTCTTGAGGAGATTTCTTGTGAGGATCTTAATTCTTAACAAGAATAAACACTCAGAAACATTATTAAAGGAGTTTGCGGAATAACACTTTAATATTCAATGATCAATGAAACCGTGAATCAGAATAACAACTTGTAAACTTTATTGAATGATTATAAAGTTACAAGATACAACACTCAACCTCAATATTGATGAACAGGCTCACCAATACGAATTCTACTTCTCTAGAATTAGGATTATAAACCTTGAGGTTGATTCTCTCTAAGAAAACAAAAATTCAGAATTCTAAAAGTTATATTATATCAATTACAAACTATTCTATATATAATGAAGATAAAAGATAATTACAAATAATAAAAGATCTTCAAAATAATCTTCCATCTTTATCTCCAAGCTTTCCATAATCTTTAATCTTGATCTGCACGAATCTTGATTATCTCTTAAGCAGCACTAAGTCTTCAGCAACATTAATACTTTGAGCAGTATTAATGTTCAGCAGTACTAACTACTAGCAGTACTAAAATTGCTTAGCAGTAGTAACTTCATCTAGCAGTATTAATCTTTGACTTAGTAGTATTAATCTTTGACTTAGCAGCATTAATCTTGTTCAGCAGGATTAACTTCAGAAGTAGTAACCATTTAGTCTAAGCAGCATTAACTGTACTTGTGCATTTCTGAATTTCCCAACAATCTCCCCCTAACTTGACTTTTAGGAAGAGAAGTCAAGTTCTTCAGATGATCTTCTAGATGCTCCCAAAACTTCATAGTTCACACTCCTGTATTTGCATCCAGCCCCAAACTCTGATTGATTGTTCTTTGAATCAGATATTTTGCCATTTCTGAATTTGGACCACATCCAAGTTTCTTCTTCAACATGGCATGCAACTTCAATATGCTGTGATTGTATACTCTATCCACTAGGAAGTATTCTATGTGATTTGAATCCATAGTTAAAGCATATACTCCACTAGTTTCATATAGAGTCCAGTTGGTGACTTTTTGAAACACATTTCTGATTACATGCTTCACTTCTTCAGACTTGAACATCATACACAGATACTCCATCACAAGTTTTGTGATTAAAATCCCTGGAGCTTTCAGTTGATCTGCATACAACTTCATTCCTATCTCAAACATCTCTTCTATATCTGACCTGGAGAATGTTCTGACAATCTTCGCCCATGTATTATACACTTCATGCTTTTCATCTTTTCTTTTGAGCCTGATGTATTCTTTTCCATCCACCTTCATTGTATCCCATAGAATGACCTCAGGAGGCTTAACTCCAACAGGTTCTGCTGTAATAGGTTCAGGCACTTTGTCCATCACTACCATGTACAGATTCACATCATCAGTACTTGATGGTTCTTTCTGTTCAGATAACTTAGGTGCCCCTTCCTCTTCAGCAACCTTCTCAGCTTCTTCTTCAGCTACTCTAGGCTTCTTGACTGACTTTCTTTTTGCCATCATCTTAGTTCTTTTTAAAGTCCTCAGACTTTCACCTAGAGTGACTTCTTTCTTTGGAGTTTCCTGCTCATCTGGAAAAAGGCTTTTCTATCAAAAAGTCATTGCTTTCTTTCATTCTCTTCTCCATCTCCACTCTTGCTGTTTCATTCCCTTGAAGCTTGATCATCTCTGAATTGTATAGCTCTTTAATCTGTTCAAAATTCATCTTTGAGAACATCTCCTTTCTGACTCCTACAGCACCTTTGAGAAAAGTAATCATCTTGTTTCTCTCTTGAGTACCAAGGAAAGTCTTTGAGGGTTGTCTCTTCTTTGCAGCTCTTTTTATCACCACAGATTTCTTCAGGGTTGCAGCTTTCTTCTGAGCTATTTCAGTTGCCAGGCTTTGTTGATAAGCTTCATTCAGTTCTGCAGCTAAAGCCTTAGCCGTCTCTCTGTCCTTTTCAACTTGAACCCTTTCTTCTTGCTCAATATCATCTTGTATCTTTCTGGCCAAAGCTTCATTTGACTCAACCAACTTTTGCTTTTTGATTGGTTGATCAGATTCCACCATTTTAGCTTTGCCTTTGTCTTTGCTTGCCATCTTCTCAACACTTGATTTCTTTACAGCCTCACCTCTTTCTTTGATGACCACTCCTTTGGCCTTTGAGATGACCTTGGGAGTATCATGTTTGGCTTTGATTAAGGTCTCTGCTATCTCAAGATCTGTTAGTACTTCTTGCACTATTTCTGCTGCTTCATTTAGTTCAACAGTATTAACCATTTCTGCTGCTTTGCTTGAACCAACAGCATTAACAGTTTCTGCTGCTTGTACAAAATCTGTTGCAGTTTCTTGCTCCCCCTCAAAATCAACTTTCTCCCCCTTGTCTTGAGCATCTTCCCTGTTGACATCAGTTTCTGACTCCCCCTTTTTGAGAGCATCAGTCACTGGTTCCCTTCTTCTTAGCACATACTGTTTCTTCTTCTTTCTCTGAATCAATTTCTTCACCATATTCTTCAGGTTGACAATCTGTTCTTGTTGAGACAGAATGATCAGTTTCAGCTCTTCAATGTCTTTTCCCTGCTTGATTACATCCATGTTGATGTTTCCCATGGTTTCCATCAATTCAAAATAGTCATATTTGTCCTCACCTTCTCCAGGAGTGTGACCCCCTTTTGAAGGATCATGGGATCTTTTTGTAGTAGAAGTCTTCTGCCTAGCAGAAGCACCTGCTACCCCCATGGTTTCTTGGCACCTGGGACCTTTGGATGATTGCTCACCCAAAGTTGCCATGGGGAAGGTCTTATTTATGTTACCACTAACCTCCTCTGTGCTAGCAGGAGTAGTGGCAGCCTTAGCACCCATATGCTCAATCATCTCCTCAGTGAGCACCTCCTTGGGTTGGGAGACACCCCTGCGGTTTCCCTGTAGATATTCTCTAATGCAGAATTCTCCATTAGAGGGCTTAAAGGCTCTGTGGGTGAAGGTACAAGAAGGGAAGGAGCCTTCTTTACCTTTTTCCTAACATATGTATTGGTTATTGGTGCAATTGGTTTTTGAACAAGGGATTGAGGGATTGATATGGTGATGGAAGGTTGGGATTGGCTTTCAGTGGGTTGGTCTAATGAGGGCCTTGACCCTGAAGCCATACCTTCTTCAGTGTGGGACACCACCATCATTGTAGAGAACAATGGGGTGTCAACTCCTTCCGAGTCCAATGGAGATCTTTTCATGTTTGAAAAGACCTTACCTTTGGGGATTTTTGGTACATATACCTCATCAAAGTGAGGCATATCCGTCAATTCATGGGTTATAACTTCCTGTACAAACCTTGGGTACATATAAAAACTCTTTTTGCTTCCCAAGTTTGATACAAGATCACTAAAAATCATTCTTGAGAAATTGTACTTTCTGGCAGTGGCCAAGCAGACCAAAGCATAAGCAATGGTACTGCTAAACTCACTCCATCCAGTAGTATTTTTGGGAATACAGTGCATCAGGGTATGAACAAGAAAACGCCATTGGGTATAAAATTTTGCTTTTGAGAATTTGAAACCACCCAATTGGCCTCCATACCCCATTCTTGACAAATTTGAGAACAAGTCCTCATTTGGAATAGAAGTAATACCTGCAGCATCGTCTAGACGTAGACAGATGCGTATCACCTCTTCAGAAACTGACAAGGGTTTGTCGCACACCCTTGTCTTGATTATCTGCACACCATTCTCTGTGACTACGGTGGCATTCGCCCAAAATTGTCTTTGATGCTCTATGTAGATAGTTGGCGACACAGTAAGAGCATGGGCAATGTGGCTGGACCTTAGAAAATCCACAATCTAGTGGAATCCAGCAGCTTGTTTCGGCTTCTGTAGCATCGCAATCTCGTTGTGCTCATCAATAAATGCCATGGATGCCATTGAACTTGAGTATTCTGTACTGAAACACTTGGTACTTGAGAGAAAAGAGTTAGAGAGCAGATGAATAGAAAGCAAAGAGTCGTTATGAACTTTTGGGCGGGAAAACAGGCTCTGATACCACTTGTGAGGATCTTAATTCTTAACAAGAATAAACACTCAGAAACAATATTAAAGGAGTTTGCGGAATAACACTTTAATATTCAATGATCAATGAAACAGTGAATCAGAATAACAACTTGTAAACTTTATTGAATGATTATAAAGTTACAAGATTCAACACTCAACCTCAATATTGATGAACAGGCTCACCAATACGAATTCTACTTCTCTAGAATTAGGATTATAAACCTTGAGGTTGATTCTCTCTAAGAAAACAAAAATTCAGAATTCTAAAAGTTATATTATATCAATTACAAACTATTCTATATATAATGAAGATAAAAGATAATTACAAATAATAAAAGATCTTCAAAATAATCTTCCATCTTTATCTCCAAGCTTTCCATAATCTTTAATCTTGATCTGCACGAATCTTGATTATCTCTTAAGCAGCACTAAGTCTTCAACAGCATTAATATTTTGAGCAGTATTAATGTTCAGCAGTACTAACTACTAGCAGTACTAAAATTGCTTAGCAGTAGTAACTTCATCCAGCAGTATTAATCTTTGACTTAGCAGTATTAATCTTTGACTTAGCAGCATTAATCTTGTTCAGCAGCATTAACTTCAGAAGTAGTAACCATTTAGTCTAAGCAGCATTAACTGTACTTGTGCATTTATGAATTTCCCAACAATTCTGGATGATAGTTATTTTGGAGATTTGATGTTTAAACTAGTTTATTCATTTGGTATTGGGTTGGCAACCTATGTAAGCTAGATAGATTTGGTTTGGCTTGGTTTGATTGGTTGTCATTTTTCCATACTCATTGGCAGGTTTTGTGAATGTTCACGCCTTGCCCAGTATTTGGGTGGTTTGTCCTATTTATAGACGTTATATGGCCGAAATTTCAATTTTTAAATTACCCCAATTTTTAGGGTGTTATAAGTATTGTAAGATCCCACATTCGTTGGGGAGGGAAACAAAGGTTTCCTTATAAAGGGACTTGATACCTCCTCTATCAGACGCGTTTTAAAACCGTGAGTCCGGGTGTGTGGACAAAGCGGACAATATCTGGTACGGTTGGTCTGGGATGTTATATATGGTATCAGAGCCGGAAACCGAACTAGTGTGCCAGCGAGGACGCTGGGCTCCCAAGGGGGGTGGATTGTAAGATCCCACATTGGTTGGGGAGGGAAACAAAGGTTGCCTTATAAAGGGACTTCATATCTCCTCTATCAGACGCGTTTTAAAACCGTGAGTCCGGGTGTGTGGACAAAGCGGATAATATCTGGTACGGTTGGTCTGGGATGTTATAACTTTATTTGGAGTAGGATTATCTCCAATTACACATTTGCCCTTCCATGATCCCTTTCTTTTCTTGGAGTTGATTAATGCAACATGAGCAACATCGGGTTTCTCCACTTTCAAGCGTTCTTCTTCTTGCACACACATGGCAATCAGTTCACTCATTTTCCATTTCTCCTTTTGCGTATTGTAATTGATCTTGAAAGGACCAAATTGCATTGGGAGAGATGTCATGATAAAATGAACCAGAAAAACTTCACTGATTTCCATGTCCATGCCTTTTAGCTTATTAGCCATGTTGCTAATCATCATTATATGCTCACTTACACCACTAACTCCATCATACTTAGTCGTCAACATTTTGAGGATCAAGGTACTTGCATGAGCTTTCGAAGTCCCTTTAAATTGTTCCTCTACGGAGTTCAAGTATTCCTTTGCATTCTCGGAGTCAGGAATGGCTCCTCGAATAGCAACGGATATGGAATTCTTAATGATCATGAGGAACATGCGATTAGATCGATCCCATTGTTCATAGACTCGTTTTTGATTCGCCGTGATCTTATCATTAAGAGCAGCGGGAGGATCTTTACAAAGCGCATGATCAAGATCCATTACTCCGAGAGTCAATTTCACTTGATCTCTCCATGTTGCAAAATCAGTACCAGTTAAGGGTTCGATTCCGGACAAGCAACCAGAGTTGGAAGATAAGGTAGATGCTGACCTAAATTGAAAATTAAATGCATGCTCAAATAAGGCTAAGAGAAATAAAAGGGATATATATATATATATAACATATATTAAACCTATCACTAACACCAAATATAATACGTTTGTAAGATATCATATCCAATCATCAACCTCACGTTGGTTTGGTTGACAACTATAATATTAGATATCTTCAATTAAACAACGCATGCACAAATATCACATATCACCTTTGGGAAGAAACGTAATAAATATGCAAGTTATGTTATTAGTTCATTGATTAAATCATCAATCAAGTTATCGTTGGGTTCATTGAGTGACAATTTAAACAATTTCATAATATGACATTATTCAACTTCTATATTAATTTATAACAAACATTCATTGAATTAAACAACCATCCGTTTGGGCCGGTTATATAAATCGACATACAGTTGTCATTTATTAAATTAAATAAATTTATAACTTGAGTATTCACTAAACACAGTCAAGCATACAATCCATTGTCAGGCATAAATTGACGTGGTAGTCACTGGTATTTATAAACCAGTGGTTGACTATAGTGAACCATTATCTTATATGAAATAGTTAAATCACACAGTTAACATAAAGGAAATTGCAATTTTAATAATATGGACTTTCCATAAACATAAATATGATATGTTCATTTTAGGTTATGAATATCAAAAAAATAGATTTCTAAATATTGGAAACAATCATGATCGAGATTTAAACTAATATTTATGCACGTGAGTTTTGGTTAAAACTGTTTAGAATTTTAACCACTAAACACGGTTACCGCCAAATTTCTTTCTCATTTTCTGAAATTTTATAGAAGAAGCAAAAGTTCATGTTTTCCGAGTATAGTGCGTTGGCTTATAATAATGATGGTAAATTAATCAACAAACACAACACGAAACCCTATGCTCATGTTAAGTTATCATCACATGTCAGAGGCATTAAATATTATGGGGCTCTCTCTCTCTTATAGAATCTGTTAGCAGTGGACAAGTTCGACGCAGAAACAAAATTTTCATACAAAGTTTTTCATCGACAAAGTTTTATCGACAGCGGCCAACCCATAAGATTTAACGAGTTTATCATATGATAAGCATAAAATTAACCATGCTCTGATACCACATGTTAATTAAATTAAAACATCTAATAGGACTTAAACTCAAGATCGTCAAATATCATTATAAAACATCAAGTAAAACTTACTTGATAGCATCGATTTCGGATCAACTTTAGAAGATGATGCCATCTTGTTGGGATGAGTCGATATTATGGTTGTGTATCAAGAATCTGATGGAGAGAATCCCTCAAAGTAATGGTGTTCTTGAGAGGATACTTAATTTGATATCAACCAATAAAATGAACCACAATCCCCTTTTTATACATACACCTTGTGGTAGTTTTTTCCATCAAAAAACTGCCATGGAGTTAGTTAATTTGGTTATTGGTTAAAGGTAGTTGTAAAGAAAACATTATGTCATTAAGGCAAATTTAGGATATAATATCTAAATATATCATGTGTTAAGTCTTGGTCTAAATGGTCTAAGGCCACATTAAATGAAATATTCCAACAGGACCCGGATAGATGTGTGTCGAACCACAGGCGCGAAGATATCTTCATACTCGATACCCTTTCGCTGTGCAAAGCCTTTAGAAACTAGGCGAGTTTTATAACGCTTATCATCTTTGACTTTATAGAACCATTTGCATCCAATTGCACGACTGCCTTTCGGTAATGGACAAATCTCCTAAGTGTTATTTTTAGATAGAGCTTCCATTTCCTCATGCATAGTTCCTAACCACTTATCACAGTGGCTCGAAGCTAGGGCCTACGAATAGTCAAATGGCTCATCCTATACAATATGCAAAGTATACTCAAGTTGGTCAGTAAAAATCATCTTTGTAAAATCCCAATCACCGTACCTATTAAGAGGATGGATGGTTCTCTGGCTCTGCCTCGTAGTTACTGCTACTGGAATTGTAGTGCCTTGACCTCCACCATCATTCAGAACTTCTTCCTGAACTGAACTAACTGGATCAAAAGTAGATGTCTCTGGTGGACTAACATCTTCTTTAGATTATGATCCCAAAGTAAAACCAAGAGCAGATAAGCTGGGTACAATAGGACTGACAATTATCTCATCTCTATCGGTTGTTGGATAAACAGAAGAGATAATTTCCGGTTCTAGAGCGGGTTGTCGATTATGATTACACTTGAACATAATCGACTCATCGAAGGTTACATGTCGAGAATGAATCACCTTTCGGGTGATTGGGTTCCAGATTCGGTAACCCTTGATTGCATCTATATAGCCGAGCAGGAATCCCTTGGTGGCTTTGGGATCCAACTCGTCCTGACCTGTCACATGAATATACACAGGACAACCAAATACACATATGTATTTCAAACAGATGTTACCCTTACCCCTCCAAATTTCTTCCAGAATCTTTCCCCCAATAGCTGAACACGGTAACCGATTCACAATGTGTACAACAGTGTGAAGTGCTTCAGCTCAAAATATTTTAGGAAACCAGATGTAACTAACATACATTGGACTTTATCTAACAAGGTCCTATTCATCCGCTCAGCGACTCCGTTTGATTGCGGATCGCCAGGTGTGGTGTAGTGTCGGTGAATAGCTCTACGTGAACAAAAGTCTTTAAAGTTACAACTAGTATATTCGCCACTAGTGTCAGATCTTAGCACTTTTAATTTTCTTCCGGTCTCGCCTTCGACTAGTGCTAACCAAGTTTTGAATATTTGAAAAACATCTGACTTTAACTTAATCACATACACCCAAAGTTTGTGCGAGAAATCAAAAATAAAAGTAACATAGTACTTACCTCCACTGAGGGATTGTCTCGAAGATGGTCCCCAAACGTTAGTATGAACATAATCGAGGATCCTTTTGGTGTTGTGTTTTTTAATACCAACAGAAACACGCGTCTGTTTACCCGAGACACATTCTGAACGAAAGTCCAGACTCGTAGGTGTGTCAAGTGCAATGAATTTTCGCTTGCGTAGAATCTCCAAATTCTTCTCTGAAGTGTTCCCTAGTCTAAGATGCCACAAACGGGTAACATCTAAATTTCTCGAACTATCTGCAACACACACATCAGAACTGATTGTCTCGCCTACCAGATGAAATAGGTTATTTTCTGCCTGCTCACCCTTCATCACAATAAAGTCCCACCTAGAGATGCGTATACTCCTATTCTCTATTTGAATCTTATAGCCAAGTTTGGACAGTTGTCCAACAGAAATCAAAGAATGAGTTATAAACGGTACAAATTTAACAATTGATAAAGTTCGAATAGTACCGTCAAACATTTTGATTCTGACTGAATCGATGCCCCGAGAGACACACGATGTACTGTTTCTCATATAAATATGGTTACCTTCGAACTCCTCGAAAGTAGTGAAACAGTCTCGAAATGATGTCATATGGCACGAAGCTCCGGTATCCAACACCCAATGTTGTCGCCTTACGGTGCAGTAACCGTTGCTGAGAAGCCTGTATCTTGTTCGGTTGCAACTGCTGAAGATTCTGCTTTGTTCATGTCATTGATTTTCAAACTCGGACAATCTATGACCTAATGACCAGGTTTGTGACAATAATTACAATTGCCACGTTGCTTAGATTTCCCGCGATAACCAAGTTTGCGAGACTAGGAGCGACCACAAGTTCTTCCTCTAAGTTGATCGTCTTGGTCTCTTTCAGCAAATAGACCATGACTGTTATGGTTGTTCTCACGCGAACTATTACCGATTTTCATCTGAATTCTCTGTTCTTCACAAATCATCCCTGCTTTCATGTCAGAAAAATATATGGAATCTCTTCCATAAAGAAAACTGTTAGTGATCTTGGAATATTTCTCGGGAAGTGAATACAACGGAATCAAAGCATGTGCCTCATTATCTGTGGCGAAAATAGAATCTGTTGCCTTCAACTTCATGATGATGTCTTCGAATTCAGTCATGTGGGCTTGAATGGTAGTACCTTCCTTCATTTTGAAGAACAGGCACGACCTTATCAATAACAGTCGGTTAGCCAAAGTTTTCTTGAGATAAAGATTCTCAAGTCTTTTCCAAATCCCTGCGGCTGTCTTTTCAAAAACGAATTCAAAAATAAGATTTGGACCCATAGCCATTAGTAAGGTAGTGAAGGCCCAAGCCTCCATTTCCTTAGCTTCTAAGGTGGACATCTCCGGATCTTTTTCTTTCGGAGCAAAGACGACGAGGTGAACATTGTTTTTCCTAAGTGTTGTTGCTGTAGTGAACTGCCATTTACCAAAATCACCCTCCCCGTTCCATTTTTCTATTCTAATCCCGGACCCCGACAATTTAAAAGCACCTTTTTGATAAACATTCAGGTTCGGGTTGGAAACTGAACCGGCGAACGGATTTCCTGAATCAACAAACATTTTAATGAGCACTTATCGTGCGACTAAAAATATACAATATAAGTCAAATTTAGATCTAGCAGCGCTGATACCAATTGTAAGGGTCGGTGGCAGTTATGGGTGAGCATCGGAAGCGGTTACCCGCCTTTGCAACCGGAACCGCTTCGGAACTGCTGGTTCCGGAACCGATGTGATTGGTTCCGGTTCCTAAAATATGGAACCGATCGGGACCAGTTCCGGTTCTCATTTTTTTGGAACCGTTAACCGTTGGGTACCCGCCGGGACCGGGTTACACAGAACTGAACCGACGGGTACCCGCTATTTTTATAATAAAATATATTTTATTTATTTATAAAAAATTAATAAACTTTTTTTAGGGAAGCACCGTTTGTAGTATTTATTAGCATCAACTAATTTTAATAACGTTAAGTGTTTTGGAAGCACCGTTTGTAGTATTTATTTGTTTTGGATGCACCGTTTGTATTGTAATATTTACTTTTTTGTAAACATCATTTATATTATTTATTACTTTTTAGTTTTTATCGTATTAGTCTTCACGTTTGTGGTATTTATTTCTTTAGGTTGGACTTTATAATATATTAATATTTTTACTTTTTAATAATATGAATGATAACTTTTTTTTAAAAATTAGACAATGGGTACCCAGTACCGGAACCACCGGTCCCGGTTCCGGTTCTGGGACCGGTTCCGATTTTACGGTTCCCAAATATAAAGAACCGGTGTAACCGGTTCCGGTTCCTTCATTTCAGGAACCACCGGTTCCGGTTCCGAGAATTTTGGGCAGTTACCCGCCTTTGCTCACCCCTAGTGGCAGTTACAAGATCGTATTTCAAGTGATTTACGGTTCTAAAGTGATAACAATAAATCACATACAACAGACCCAATACAACAAATGTGGAATGACGAGATCTAAATATTGTCTATTTCGGTCTAATGATTCATATCGATCCACAAACGTAAATATAATAGTTATCGAATATACGATAAAATATGACAAAGCAGCATATAAAAGCAAGATTTAACATGGTTCCACTATCAGTGTGATAGTGTTCATCCACAGGGAGAGAGATATCTTTATATTACCAACCGGGAGAAATTACAACGTGTTTACGAGATCCTTGGATCAACAAATCAACTACCTAAATCTTCCTCTCTTATATATATATAGAGAGAGAGAGAGAGAGTCAGGTTCAAGGGAAAACTCTAAATAAATGGAAAACCAAAAAACCACAATAAAACGAATGAAAAAATATATGAATATGGATGTCAAATTAACGAGAAAAATATGATCGTTTATTGGGTGTAATTTATTTCGCTCGAATTTTGTTTATTTTTCGTCTCTTTTCGAATAAAAAATAGGGGTGGAGGTTTTTTTAATTTAAAAAATATTGTTGTAACCGTCTGTTTAATCATATCCATCTGATCATCTAATCAAACGGTCGATAAGGTGTTTTTTAGTTTTTCATTTATTTAAGGTTTTTCCTTGAACCTCCGTCTATATATATATATATATATATATATATATATATATATATATATATATATATATATATATATAACTCAAGATGAGATTAGTGATGGCCAAATGGGCCAAACGTATTTTTAAAGTGTATTTTAGTGATTCAATCCAATTTTTATTTTTTAAAGTTTAGTAATTAATTATTATATAAAGAAATCATTTTAAAAAAATACGAAAAAATCATCGGCCCGGTTTTTATATAACCGGTTTATTCCCACCTAAAACGGGCCGAACATTTTCGGGTGAAGCCCGGACCAAAGCCCGATTGGCCCGGTTTTTAAAATCAATGTTTGGGCATGAAGCTCGTTTTGGCCCGAGCCCGATTTTTGGCCATCACTAGATGAGATAACAAAGAAAAGGAAGAAAATAGAAGACACAAATTAAGTCTTCTTCAATTGTAGTATTGGGGATGATTTTCTACGGATGCTTGCATGCATATTTATATGCATGAGAAAGAAGAAAAGACAAAAGAAAGTTCACTTAATATATATATATATATATATGGTAGCAAAGTAGGTAATCCACATTTTCCAGGCAACTTCACATTTCCAATGTAAGAGCATCTTCAATGCATAACCCATTAAAAGGTTTATACTATTTGAAAAAGTTTTTAAAAAGGTTTTGATGCATTGGAGTGAAAAACTTTTTGTTGAAAATGTTGGAGTTAATTAAAACTTTTTGTTGAAAAGGTTGAAAAGAACAGACTTTTTCTAATTAAAACTTTATTTTATATCATTTTTTAGTCATATTTTCATTTTATATACTTTATCACATTTTAATTAATTAATCTAATTATTAAATATCTATAATAAAAATATTTATTTTATAATAAAATACATCATTAAAAAACTTTCTTGAACACTATCAAAATGACACCAATATCGAATACCTAAAAAATATAAAAATCATATAATACATTCATCATCTTTCAGTTTTTTTAACGAAATGACTTTTTGTATCTGTCATTTTATTTTTTATACATCTTTATCATTATTCGTTTACGAAAAACCCTAAACAATGTAAAATTGGCCCCAAAATTTTAGGACAATGTTCAAAATCAACATTTAACATGTAAAAAATGATCATGGGCATGACAAATGTACAACTAACGTATAATAAAATGTTGTGTGACAACTAAATACAATGTATTTATGATATTTTTTTAGGAGGGGTTGTATAAGATAATTTAATAGAAGAGGATGAATGTTAAATTTTAAATGATAAAAAACTTTTCAAAAGGTTATTGCAGTGGAGAAGGTTTTTAAGAATGAATTTTTGTTAAAATAAGTTAGGGAAAAAATGATGTGGCACAAACAATAAGTTGTTAGATAGATTATGCATTGTGGATGCTCTAAGACTAAAAAGTCATCCCCTTTCTCCTCCATACATTATGTCTTCTAATAAGACAAAGAGCAAAGTCTTCTAAAGATGTGTGGTCCAAAATAATCCACACATCCATGCATCAAGCACTTGTATATTGTGTTTAATGAATTGCACAACAACAATAAAAATGTATCTGATTTAAGTTTTTCAACAGTTCTAACTGTTGCCATTGCAGATCCTGATATTTTAGTATAAGGACCACTACTAAAAAATTCAGGATTCACCGACAATCGTTTTTGACGAATTTTCCGCGGAAAAAATTCCCGACGGATTTCCGGTGGGCCACCCAAAAGTCAAAAAATTCAACACCCATACAAATTCGCCACTAATTTTTTTTATTTTTTTTCTTTAAAAGAATTAATTAAACTAATTAATTAAAATTTACGACGGATTTCCGGCGGAATTTAATTAAAAAATTACTAACTAAATTCAGTCGGAAATTTTAATTTTGTTTTTTCCCCGTAAAATTATTATAAAATTAAATGAAAAAAACAATACTTTGGAACTTTCCAGCGGACACCCTAATCCGTCGGAACTCCGCCAGAAAGTTCCAAGTGTAATTTTTTTTTTAATTTAATTAAAAGAATCACCCTTGGAATTTTCCGGCGGATTTCTGAAGGATTGGGGTGTCCGCCGAAAAGTTGTAAGGGGTGATTTTTTTAAGAACTTTGTGGCAGATTTTTATTAAAAAAAATACATTTTTGTGTATTTTTTTTCACATTTCCTCTATGTGAATACTTATTTTGTTCAAGTTGGTTTTTTTTTTGTACAAGTTGGGTTTTAGTGGGTTCTATGGTGGCTTAGTGGTTCGTATTGGGCTATAGTAGGTCTTATTGTCTTATCGAACCCACTACACACCACTTGCATATATGTAGTCCATACATTCAGACAAACACTTAATTAGTCACGTATGGTGTTATTGGGCCTTAATAAGTCGTAAAAGATCATATTGGGTTATAATGGTGGTTTAGTGGTTAGTATTGGAGTATAGTGGTTCTTAGTTGTCTTATCGACCCTAATACACAAGACATGCATCTATGCATTTGATACGTGCACACGAGCACATAATAAGTCACTATAGATGTTATTGGGCCTTAATAAGTCATAAAATGTCAACCACAAGGGTTGTGGCGTACTGGTTAAGGCCCTGGGGGATATGGTAGAATATCCTATCTGCCTAAGGTTTGAATCTAGGCGTACACAACAATTGTGGCCACTGAGGTTTAATCAGGGTTGATGTCTTACAGTCATAATTTGCCAAGGGATTAGTCTAGGCATAGCCTAGGACACCCTTCCGAAAAAAAAGTCACAAAATGTCATATTGGGCTATAATGGTGGTTTAGTGGTTCGTATTGGTTGTGGTTCTTACTTGTCTTATCGACCCTAATACACATCAGATGCATCTATGCATTAGATACGTGCATACAAATACATAATAAGTCACTACTGGTGTTAGGCCATAATAAGTCATAAAATGTCATATTGGGCTATAATAGTGGTTCGTATTGGGGTATAGTGGTTCTTAATTGTCTTACCGACCATAATACACAACATATGCATCTATGCAGTAAATACGTGCACACAAGCGCATAATAAGTCACTATTAATGTTATTGGGCCTTAATAAGTCACCAACGATCATAATGGCTTTTATTGGGCTTAAATTGTTCTATTGAGCTTTGATGGGTTCTACTGTGTTTTAATAGGTTCAATTGGATTTTAATGGACCTATTGGGTTTTATTTGGTTCAATTGAGCTTTAGTGGGTTCTATTCGGCTTTAATGGTTTTAGATGGGTTTTATTCGATTTTGAATTTAATAGGCTTAATTCATTTTTTTCGGGCTTTAACGGATGTTAATAATAATAATAATAATTATAATAATAATAATAATAATAATAATAATAATAATAGGTGTGTCCGCAGTCCGGTTTGGGTGGTTTAACCCCTTAGACCACAAACCAATCGGCAAATGGCAGTTTATTAAATTTTAAAACGAGCGGTTTGACATCAAGGGTCCAAACCGGTCAAACCGGACCGTGGTTTAGGTTGTTTGGTCCGATCGGTTTAGGCAGTTTGGGCCTTAAACACATAAACATACGTACAAAAAAATAAATACACATACACGTCTGGATGTTATTCACAATTTCACATAAATAAACATACAAAATCTGGTTGTTGTCAAAAACCCATTTGTAGATAGAAATTTCTTAATTAACACCCATTTATGGAGTCAAACACATATTCACAATCAAATAAGTAACACCCATTTAGCAAATAGAAATTACCAAGTATCACATATTGACAATGAAATATAAATAAATCGACCTAAAAGATTTTGAGTCAAACACAGATTCACAATAATTCCATAAATGGTGTTACCAGAAGAAGTGAGTTAATTAGTGATTTACCAGAAGAAGTCATGAACACCAAACTGACCGAAGCCTGAGCCCTGAAGACATAAAGTCGTATGTGAAGCCTGAAGTCATGAACTGTGAAGTCGTATGTGAAGCCTAAACTCGTGAAGTCGTGAACACCGAAACCTAAAGTCGTGAAGTCGTATGTGAAGCCTGAATGTGAACGTGAACTATGAAGAACAAAAGAAGCCTGAACTTCTCGTGAACTACTGAACTGTGAAACCAGAAGTCAACATGAACACGATGAGTCGGCCGATGTTAGTGAATAGTATAAATTTAGGGCTTTCAAGTTTCAAATGTCAAAAATCAAAATAGATTTTATTGTTGGGTTGGATTTAAGATAACATTGGGCCTAACTAAATATTATTTAAAATAACATTAGGTTGGATAATGGATATAAATGCATATATAAAAAAATAAAATGTATATATATGTATTTGATAGTCGGTTCAGTCCAAACCACTACAAAAAACCTCCAGACCGTAGACCGGACCGCACGATTTGGTAATTTTTAGACCAGAATGGACCGCCAGAACGCTCAAACCGCCAAAAACGGTGCAGTTTGACTTGGTTCGACCGGTTTAAGTGGTCCAACGATTTTTTTGAACACCTCCAACAACAACAACAACGACAACGACTACGATGACGACGACGACAACGACAACCACGACAACCACGATGACGACCACGACCACAACCACGACCACAACCACAACCACAACCATGAATATTCCGCCCGATGTGTTCCGACGGATGTGTTCCGGCGGAATATTCCGTCGCCGTTTAAAATTTTTGATTTTTCTCTTGAAAATCGACGGTATTTTCAAATTTTAGATTTCGGGAAAAAGTTTTCAGCGGACGCATTCACTGCTGATCCGATGAAAATATATCATTTTTAATATCTTTTATAAGAAACGTGTTTTTTAATAATTAAAAAGATGTTTCAACGGCTTTTTCCGCCGCTAATCCGCCGGAAAACTTATCTTTTTGCACCGAGTAACGGGATAGAACTATTCTGCCCAAAACAAAAAACACAAATACAGAAGCTATTGGCGAAGCTCCCATGTGCGCCCCCACCTACCCCCGTTTTCACGACGCAACAACCGGCGGTGAATTTCTCTGGCCGATCTCCCTCTCTCTGGCGCTCACCCTCTCCAGCCGTCTCCCCCTCTCAATCCGGAAGTCTCTCTCTCATTTGTTGGTAGAAAGCCTATTTTCCCAATTTTTTTCTAGATGTGTGTATGTAATGTATGTATGTATGTTTGTAATATATGTATGTATGTAAAAACCCTATTTTCCCTCTTTGTTTTACATATATATATATATATATATATATATATATATATATGTATGTATATGTAAATGTGCATATAGATAATATATATATGTATTTATGTGTAAATTTTGTGTAACATTGATGTATCTATGTATGTGTACATGTGTATGTAGATAATGTATTTATGTATGTGTAAATGTGTACGTAGATAAATGTATGTAGGTTTGTATATATAAAACACACACACACACAAACACACACACACACACACACATATATATAGGGGCAGGTTCAAACGAGAAGCTAAACATTTTGCGAGAAGGCGAGAAGTGTTTAATCACATATGATACACAAGCTTAATCATATATGATTAAACACATGTTATATTGGCAATACATAGACGTTTAATCATATATGATTAAACACATATACACGCCGTGTAATCATATATGATTAAACACTTCTCGCCTTCTCGCAAAATGTTTAACTTCTCGCATGATCCTTCCTCTCTCTATATATATATAATTTATATATGTATGCATATATAAATCTAAACCTCAAATTGTTGGCAAAATTGTTATGTGAATTGTTGGGTAAATTGTTTTAGACAAATTGTTGGGTAAATTATTTTAGACAAATTGTTGGCTAAATTGTTTTGGAAAAATTGTTGAGTAAAACTTATTGTTAGAATGAGTTGCTAATTGTGGGCAAATGTCGACTAATCACACTTTAGACAAATTTACGTTACATGTAGCCATGTTGACTAATCACACTTTCGTCAATTTATAGCTATGTCAACTAATACCGACAGATGATGGATGTATAAACGTTTCAATATGGGTGGTTTAATAAATGCGGTTTTTAATGACGAAGTAGTAAGATTTTGGTATTTTGCGTTGACAAATTAGCAAGCTGCTAATAAGATGTTCTTGTAAGAAATGTAAGCTTCTCAAAAACAAAGGGAGAGAGGAGGTGAATTTAGAGTTATTAAGAAAGGAATACATGTTTTGTACACTCATGGTATGCACACGGTAAAATAGCACCCGGAGTTCAACAACCGCATCAAACAATAGTAGATGAAGATTATAATGAGTTTGATGGTGTTCAACAAATGGTGATGGATCAAAATGTTCCTGGTACATCAAGTACGTGGGACAAGCAAGATCCAAATCCATGTGCACAAAACTTCTATAATATGTTAAAAGTTGTGGACCAACCATTGTGAGAGGGATGTCAGAGATTTTCAAAGTTACAGGCAGCCACAAGGTTTTTGAACTAGAAGGCAGATTGCAATGTACCAGAGTCAATCTACAATCGTAACATTGCAATGGTTACATAATGCTAGACGGTGAACAACTGGTTAGAACCTTTTCCGAGACAAAGGAGATGTTAAAGCAATTTGCTACTCCAAAAGAAAAGATCGAAGGTTGCAAAAAACAGTGCATGCTATTCTATAAGGATTATACTAATGATAATAGTTGTCGAGTGTGGTGGAAGCCTCGTTAGAAGACAACTGGTTGGAACAATAAGGTGCCTAATTTGATGATGATGTATTTGTCAGTTGCATTAACATTAACGGTTGTACATGTCTAAGATAACAACAAAGGAGATGACTTGGAACCATGATCATTAAACTCTGTAACACCCTCAATTTTTGAAATAGCAACTAAATTAAAATTTTCTAAATACGTCGATAATTGATTCATCTATAATCACAAAATAAAGTTTTAACCTCAACACATATGATTTATTCTCTACATACAGTCTATAACAAGGACGAGTGCTACTAAAACCCCAATAATAGTCGCTATCTCCAAACCGCGGAAGACATCAACAACTACTTACACTTGCACAAAGCTAAGACTCAACTCTTCATAGCTGCTAGTACCAAACCCCAACGGGAACCTGATGCACATGCCGACAAATAAAAAGGTTAGGCTTAACGCCTAGTGAGCTCAAGAGTTTTCAACATATATAAATTAATCGTTTAAAAAGAGAAAATGCAGTTAAAATCATAATCTTTCAAAACGATATACTTCACTTATGAAAACGACTCGTTTACCAATAAATATGTATTTTAAACGAAAGAGACACCGAGTTAATAGTTAACCAAACCAAACTGTTTTTAAAGCGAAAATCCCAATATAAAACGTTCTTTCGTAAATTCAAGTTCAAATCAAAACTTACTCAAAATGAGAATAGGAAGAGGACTCCCAATTCTATAAAATACGGGTAAAATGTTATATCTCGAAATACCCAACACGGGTGGAACATGACCCACAACTCATAAAACCAAAGACAAAAACCCATATAATTAAATATCGCCGTGAACACGGTCATTAGACCCAAAACTGATGCAACCATAAAATGGAAAGAAATCAAATACTGAAACGTGGAAATGACGCATTCCCTTCAAACCTTAATATACGTGGGGAAAACCCAATATTAAGGCCATCATTTATCGTCGACCACCCAAAACCAAAGTTGGTAAAAAAATACTACATCAACATTTAAAATACCACGGATCTACGACGGAGAGACCCGCATACATTGAGAATAGAGGCACACGCAAGTAGGCCGCCCATACAACTTCCTCGCGTGTCATTTAAACGTTTCCATCTTGGGTGGCGAGAACACGTGAATGGGGCCACCCTTGATGTTATTGGATTTCACCACGTATCCCGGACTTAAATCCCATGCCATACCAGACATCACAACCTCAATCCGTTTACTGCCTCTATCCATACCACGCCGAGTTCCACCCCAAGGATTTACGGACACGGGTGCCTATCCAATCTAGACGAGTTTCAACACAGAGGCTCGTGCCACCTATTGCCTACTCGCTAGCGAACCCAAGCGGTCAACGGTCATAACCAACCTTACCCGCTTTCCCAAAATAGACAGACTTACGTGCCTATGGATCCATTACAACACTGTCTAACATTACATGACTCCGAATGGAAGACCAAAGCTCCCAAAACATGTAACTCTCAAGTGACACAAAAAATGCGCCATCATACTCAAAACCCCACAACGGTTATTAATACGGACAAATGTCCTCAAGACTCAATTTAGTCAAAACCGAACCAAAGGCCCAACATTTTACGTAAATCCCAAATGAAAGCCAGTAATAAACATTGAAACACGTTTGACCAACTATCATGCAAACACAACGACCAAAAGTATGATTAACTCAAATCTCATCATTGGTTGAGGCAAACCATTTTCCAAATGAACTCGTACCCTTATATTTCCAAAATGCCTCATAACGCGATAATATGCATTTTCCGAAAAGGTTTATAAGATCAAATACACAAAATGACACTTACGTCAAATGAACTCCAATTATATATGTAAAATCATCAAAGGACATTTCAACATCATTTATTTACCAAAATTCTCAAAGATCCCAAACTGGGTGTTTCACCATGTTTATAAAATTAAACATTTCAAAATAACCAAACATATCAGGTGATCAATAGTTAACAATTTCATGTAAAACACAAAACACTTTAAAATGAACATTTTGGTATGTACACCATTTTCACAAATCAACTTGAACTCATCTTGCTAGATTTAGGCTAAATCTAGATTTTACCCCACTTTGAGCTTCCTTGATGAAATTTGAATCCTCCAAGCCAAAACCTCCAAAACTTAGATCCAAACATTTTCAACCGTAAATAACCATAATCAACCATATAGAAACATTCCCCAAACATTTTACATCAAAACCTCAACTTATACCTAAAACCCTAATTTTGACCTCACTCCTCCAAAATCTTCGAAACCGAAAATGGAGAAACATAATACTTAGGAGATCATCAATGGGGCATTTATAACTTATTTTAAGATTTAGAAATGAAAGGGATACACTTACCACTTAGGTTTGACGAAAACCTAGAAAACCTAACAATGAGTTTGAGATTGAAGAAGAGGATGGAGATGGTAAATCCTTGACCAAAGCTTTCCATTTTACCACTTGATGGAGTTTCATCTTCATAAAATACAAGGGTTTGAGCCAAATATGAGTTAGGGTTTGAAGGGAGAAGAAGGAAAACGATTTTGGGAGAGAATAGAAGAAGTTTGGATGGAAGTGAAATGAGAAAAGGCTGAATTCGTGACTTAACAGCACCCTGGCCCTTAAGTGCGACAATGACCAGCGACATTTCCCAGGGCACACCAGGTTCCCCCAGGCTGCGTACCTCCTCTGCGACTGTGACAGTGCAACTATGACACTGTCATAGTCGCCGGGCATTGTCGCTGAGCCCTTTCCAAGCCCCGAAACTCAACTTTTTCAACGCCAACACCCCCGATACTCTAAGGGACTTTAAACAATGCATTTCCTAACAAGACCCCACTGTCTACAAGTCACAGAAACGTCTAGGTGACATTTACTTACCAAAAATTGCGGGTGTTACAGACTCAGTCGGTAAAGATGGTACATTCGAGTGATGGGGAGACTTAGAAACATTTTTACATGATACATCCTGATTTTTCTCAAGAGACCGGGAATTTTCGTCTTAGCTTATTACTGATGGTTTCAACCCCAATAACTCGAACCCAAATTCGTATTCGCTATAGTCCATATTTCTTAAAAACTACAATCTACCGCCTTAGATGTGTATTAACGAGTTCTATGTCTAAATGGATATGCTTATTACCGGAAAGAAAATCCCGAATATATATTGGAAGTATTTCTTTGACCCTTGATCAACGAGTTGAGGACGCTATTCTTTGAGGCTATCTATACCTATGATTCTTATCATAGGACAAAATTCCAAATAAGGGCTATACTGTTGTGGACGATTAGTGACTTCTCTGCTTGTGCCATGATTTTTGGTTGGAGCATGCATGATAAGTTAGCTTGTCCATATTGCATGGGTAATGCATGTGCGTTCCAGTTACATGCAGAGGGAAGTCGTGTTGGTTTGACTGTCACCGCAAGTTTCAACCAACGAGACACACGTTCATGAGTTATAGGAACCGGTTCCGTACCTAACATATCGAAAAAGCTCATACACCCACTCCTAAATGGGGATTAAATATGACACAAATTTGCAGTCTTCCTATGGTTTATGATGCTGTCCCACATGGATAAAGGCACTATAGAAAGCCTGTGGGATTTAGGATAACACATAATTGGGTAAAGTGGAACATTTTCCGGGAGTTGCCGTATTGGCAGACTTTGTTTATCCAATATAACATGGATGTAATTCACATTGAGAAGAATGTGTTTGAAAATATGTTTCATACGATTATGGACACACTAAAATCAAAGGACAACATCAAAGCAAGGAAAGACATAAAAGAATACTGCAATCGATCGGAGTTGCATATTAGGGAGGAACAAAATAAAATATTTAAACCGAAAGCTTCCTACACATTGAACAAAGGGCAAGTAAGAAAGGTGTGTGATTGGTTGAAGAAGTTGAAATTTCCAGACAACTATGCTTCCAACATACGGGCATTAGTAAACCCTGAGGTTTGTAGTTTCTATGGCTTCAAGAGTCATGATTGTCATGTGTTCATGCAAATATTGCTCCCTATCCATTTGATGAATGGTACCAAATCTGATATGGGATGTTATCATTGAGTTGTGCGCATTCTTTCATGCAATATGCGCAAAAGTGATACACATTGGCGACTTGCTTCAATTGCATAAAAATTATAGTTGAAACTATCTGCAAGTTGGAAAGAGTCTTCCCACCGGGGTTCTTTGATTCCATGGAATGCCTTGTGGTACATTTGGCGTGTGAGGCATTAGTTGGGAGTCCAATTCAATATAGATGGATTTATCTCAACGAGAGACGTCTAGGTCCTTGAAAAGGATAGTGAGAAATAGACAAGGGTAGAAGGGTCGATTGTGGAGCATATTTGGTTAACCAACTATCTACCTATTGCTCATTGTATTTTGAACCAACGGTTGAGACGCGATTAAACCGTGAGCCTTGTAATTTTGCCCCCGAATGTGTGTCTTCCGACCAACAGTTACGCATATTTAAAACCCCGTGTCATCCATGCATACATGTCTCATCATGCATAATAATAAACAAACAGCCAAATAAAAATGATATGCATATTTGTTTCAAAAATCCTTTAAACATAATGAGATCTCTTAAATTGAACCGTCGGGTTAAGATCTTACCATCGTCGGCATTTCCCCTGGTTATATGACTCTCCCTTGTCCGATCATCCATCCCTTGGAAGTGCCATCCCTTACGACGTATCGACCCATTCCCATACCCGATTGAAACTCATAGCCTATTTATAACATGCCAATTAATGTTTAAAACCCGTAAACAAATAACATGCAACCCATAATAATTATTCATATACATGTATCAAACCCATAAACATGTACATCAAAAATAGCATAATGCTCAAATAATTTGTATGTAAGCATACATCCTAGTTTAAGTCACAAGAATAATCACCTGTTAGTGTTATGTAGGTCGATTACAGTCAACATTCGATCGATACCCTACAATTCCATACCATAATATTTAATTAATGGTTTAACCTCCAAAAAGTCAACTTACGGTCAACCTCAAAATATTAAACTCTATAATATCTCATCACGTCTAATTTATCTTTATGATTAGGCAAATTCATCATTCCAACTTAAAACATCCCACATAAATCATAAATCCCGTATTACGTCACTAAAACTGATTATAAAATCATTTGATTATCTCCTCTCTAGGAAATAATTAATTAAATAATTTTAATTATCTAAAATAATAATATATTAACTAAATAGAAATTTAAATTAATATATCAATTAAATTAGACATTAAATTAATTAACTAATTATAACCTAATTAATAACTAATTCCCTAATTAATAAAAACCCAATTAATTTAATTAAATCCCAACATGTAGCCCGATACACAGCCCTCAGAGTGCGTCCATCCCAGAACAGTCTCCGGTCACCCAAAAAACGTAAATTTCACTTTTTTCACGTTTTCCCTCCGTTTTCCCTCATTTCTTAACATTTTTCTATGATTATTTTTGCAAAATAACACCACCAAAATATTACTTAACCCCATAACAAGAATCATGAATTTTCATGAATCATAACCTCCCAAATTCGAGTTTAAAGTCCCGGTTTTTAAGTGTTTTCGAGACTAAAATTTATCCGGCTAAATCAACTCGATTTAACATCGTTTTTCGTCCTTTCTTTTGCATAGAATCGTGGTGCTAATTACAATTAATTTATAACATGATTTCCAGCCCTTATAAACAAAATAAATAACTCGAATTTCAAGTTTTACTCAACCTTGCCGTCGAGACCGTCGCCACAACGACGTTTTACTCGAATATTTGGGGTTATGAAATCCCAACTGTTGATGCATGTAGACAATCTCCTTAAGATTCCCATGCAAGAATGCATTCTTGACATCAAGTTGGTAAACGAACCAATCTTTCAATAGTGCTAAAGAGAGTATTGTCCATATTGTAGCCGATTTTACTATTGGCCAAAAAGTGTCTCCATAATCCATGCCAACTTGTTACGTCTTGTCATCACCTACAAGACGGGCTCTATGCCTCTCAAAGGAACCATCATAACGCTCTTTATGAGTAAAATTCCACATTGAACGAATAACATTCACATTATGTGGGTGAGGAACCAATTCCCACATTTTATTAGACACTAGAGCATTATATTCGTCAGTCATGGCTAACTTCCAATTCACATCACGGGGGGCAAGGACGGGATTTCGAGGTAAGGGAGAACAAGAGACAATATTTGAAAGATTAAACTCTCTTTATGTGTAAAATTCCACATTTAACGAATAATATTCACATTATACGGGAGAGGAACCAATTCCCACGTTTTATTAGACATTAGAGCATTATATTCGTCAGTCATGGCTAACTTCCAATTCACATCACGGAGGGAAAGGACGGGATTTCGAGGTAAGGGAGAAGGAGAGACATTATTTGAAAGATTAAAAGGTGGTTTGGGTTTAAAGACGCCTTGTTGACTATGAGTAACGTGACGGTTTGCAAGGACCGATGGTGGGCCTATGGAGGTGGACAAGTCTGGTCCAACTATGGAGGGGTTGGTTGGCTGCTGAGCTTGGCGGAGGTAGACCCGTAGAGTGTCTGGTGGGCTGGTGGTGTTCAGCAGAAGGGCTACCCGAGGGAAGGGAAACAACCATGGCCTGATCATTTTTGGTCGAAGAACATGGATCCGTAAGGTATGGGTCGAAAGAAAATGAAGTAAGATGGTGTATGTGGTATGAGGAGAGAGTACTGTCATCTAAAAGATCGTATGAATGGGAGGTTATAGGATGGATTTTAGGGAAGGGAAAGTTGGTCTCATCAAACATAACATGATGGCTTAAGATTATCTTATGATTAGATAAATCAAAGCACTTATCCCCTTGATGGTTAGAAGGGTAACCCAAAAACACACAAGGAGTGGACCGGGGTTGAAGTTTGTGGATCATGGTAGATAGCAAGATAGGATAGCACAAACATCTAAATTATTTAATTCATATGAGAATAAGAAGGATCTTTTAGATAAATACGTTTTAGGGAAGATTGAAAGGCTAAGAGTTTTTGTGTGGATGTTTAAGAGGTATGGGGCATGTTGTAAAGCATGAGGCCAAAACGTTGGGGGAAGAGATGCATGATTTAGAAGGTTACAGTCCATATTATTAATTGTCCAGATTTTACGTTCGGATTTGCCATTTTGGAATGAGGTATAGAGGGGCAATAGAACCGAAACGAGAGACCACTTTGTTTATATAAGTCTTGAAAATGCCCATTATCAAACTCTTTGCCATTATCACATTGGAGTGTTTTAATGATATGTTCAAATTGAGTTCGGATTAAGGATTGAAATGATAGAAACGTAGTAAACACCTCTGACTTGTTTGCTAAGGGAAAAGTCCACAAATATTGTGTAACACCCCGAAATCTCTAGTCGGAATGGGTGGATCTAGGTTTTGGAGGTCTTGGCTTTGAGGATTCAAGTTTCTTCAAGGAAGCTAAAGTTGGGATAAAATCTAGATTTAGCCTATATCTAGCAAGGTGAGTTCAAGTTGATTTGTGAAAACGTTATACATGCCAAAATGTCCATTTAAAGTGTTTATGTGTTTTACATGAAATTATCAATTGTTGAGTTATTTGGTAACTTTTGATTATTTGAAGTGTTTAGCTTATTAAACTTTGTAAAACACCCACATTTGGGATGTTTGGGCATTTTGATAAATGTGTCATAAATGAATGTGTTTTGATAATTTATTGCATAAATAGATATTTGGTAAAAAATGCACTTTTAGTCTTTGTTGGGTTTTATGCATCATTCATGAAATGGGATGTTTTGAAAGTACGAATGTGTGAGTCCTTTGGTTTTGGTCATTCCCGACCTTGGGAACATTTTAGAAATAGTAAACCTTTTTGGGTTTTGGGCCGAAGGCCAATTGTGATTTGAGAAACAAAGATTTTTGAAAAAATGTATTTGGATTATACAACCATATTGGCTCGCGTATTTTAGCCGAACGTCTATTATGCCTTTTAGGGCTTGATTTATACTCAAATGAGTCTTGGAACATTAAGGAGTCTTGGTAGCTCGATAAGGAGCCTTTGACGTATGGTGTACTTAGTTGCATCTTATTTGAGAGTTACATGTTTTGAATGCGTTAGTTCATTCGTTGGAGTCATGTAACGTTTTAGACCGTGATGTATTGGATCCATAGGCATATGAGTGAGTCAGTTGGTTTAGTTGGGGACTTTATCCCCGTTTTGGGACTAGAAATTGTTTATGGCTAGCGGGGGCTCGAGGTATAGATCGTGGATAGTTGAACTCGATAACCGTGTAACCTTTAGTGAAGGGCTCAAGGTATGGATCGTGGGCGGTTGAACTCGATGCCCGTTTGTAATCCAGTCTGGTTATTCATCGTGGAATTTAGTGTCCGCGTTTGAAGTCTAGTGAGTGGTCCCCAAGTCATATTTCTATGTAAGCTTGTGGTGGTGCTCTACAGAGTCATATACGGAGCTAAGTCTTGCGGTGGTGCCCATTGTAAGCCAGATACGGGGACTTGTGGCTTTTGTGGTGACACTCATCTAGAGGTCGAGTAGACACTAGGGTCATTTGGGTATCTTGTGGTGGTAGCTCGGTAGGGAGCCGTATACGGGGATCCATGACTCTATATGAATCTCGAGAACATCAAGAAGTGGCTAAACTTTGTGTGCTCGCCACTTTCGATGGAATTCGGGTCTCCCCCGTCACCAAAAGGTGTTGTTTTGGGTATTGAGTTTTATTATCCATGTTTTCGGTGACGTTTTGTTTATATGGGTTTTTACCCATGGTTTATGGGTTGAGTATTATGCCCCACCCATGGTTTGGGTGTTTCGGGATATAAAGTTTTATCTGCGTTTCATAAATTGGGAGTCCGCTTTCTATTCTCATTTTGAGTGAGTTTTGGGTTGAATTTAATTTACGAAAGAACGTTTTATATTGGTATCTTAGTCCTTAAAACAATTTGGTTTGGAAAACGTTTATGTTGGTGTCTCCTTCGCCTAAAATGCATATTACTGAAAAACGAGTCATTTTCATATTTAAAGCATATCATTTTGAAAGAATGTGACTTCAATTGCATTCTTCCTTTTTAACGATATATTTATTAATGTTGAAAACTCTTGAACTCACTAGGCGTTAGCCTAACATTTTTATTTGTCGGCATGTGCAATAGGCTTCGTTGGGAATAGTTCTAGTGACACTGTGAAGAGAGGAGTGCTAGTTGTGTTCTCAGAGAGTAATTAGCTTGTTGACGTCTTCCACCTTTGTTTTGGGAAGAGCAACTTTGATTTGGGGTTAAGTTAAACCCGACTTCGGTTTAGTACTTGTATATTATTGGAGATTATATTTGTTGAGGTTAGTTATAGAATTTTAACTTGAGGAATATACTTAGTTTTGAATTGTATGAGGGAAGTTTTGTTCCTTATGTTGATATTATACCAAAATTTTAATTAGTTGATCTAACCAAATTTGAAGGTGTTACAAGTTGGTATCAGAGCTTAAGTTTGAGAGAATTAGGTGTTGATTTGGAACGCCTAGAATCAAGCTAGTGTTCTTTTAAGTGATTGAGAGATATAATTTCACCAATAGGCACTTTAAGATAAGATGTTTTGAGACTAATAGAGTCACTAGGAATGGGAATCACGTCGAGGGTAGCAAGTATGATCATGTACAGTACGTTCATAATTTCACCTGGCCAGTGTTATGGTGAACCTACGAGTTACATGTGTATACTTGAACTATTGCGATGTGATGACCGTTGGGGTAGTGAAGAAGTTTCTAAGTGGGTAACCGTTGGCAGAAGTTGATGGCTTAAACATTCGTCACTTGGGGTGACAGTACGCATGAGAACTGTATTAAGTAAACTATTTTGAGTCGGGATGATTGGTTGGATTAGAACCATAGGCTTGTGGAACCGACATTATTCAAAGAGAAGTTGTAAGGTGAACCTATGAAATCCTTGATTATTTCCTTAAGATGTTTGAGCATCGGGATGACGATAGTGGGACTAAGAAATTGAGGAGCGTGGTTTCAAGATGTTGAGTGTCGATCAACTTCATGCACATAATCTATTTCTAAAATAAATTGCATCAATTATTTCTCATGTTTCAAAATCATCATGTGGATCATATTACAATTCTTGGAGCAATGTTTTAGCACATACAATGTTTTAAACCATGATTTTGGGCATGCACAAGATTGTTTTATGGCATGAGGTTGCAAACTTAGTTGAGGATTTTCTTTATTCTCATTGTTGTCCAACGCTATTTCGGGTTTTGCGATGTGCGTATTTTGATGTTGTTTAGGGTCTTGGATAAGTAACTGCGGTTTATGACTTTAACATTGGATCTCCTTCACATATGTTAAAGTTTTGGACGAAGAGTTATCTTCCATTATTTTGGTGTTTGAGTTTTATTGAGAATTTTAATCCATACGATTTTGTGGATTTAATGGGGTGATTTTAATGGCGTCCAGTGTATTGTTTTCCTTCAGCTTTGTGTGAGTTGTTTGGTTGCATATAGTATGCATACAGGTCTATTTGGAAACTCCGTCATAGTGTTTTAACTAACGTTTTAGAACGATGAGAGCATATCATTATTTGTCTTTGAACTTGAAACTGACATAGATTATTTCATGTTTTTAACTAGACCACATACACATATCACTTTACTAGGCTTGTGAAACAAACCGTCTCATGCGAGTTTTGTTGTGGGATCTTATTCTGTGTCGTGTTGTGGCTAAAAGATAGAAAACTTTGAGAGTTTGATATCATGGAAATTTTGTTTTGGGTTTTGCAAGCATTTTATCTGTACGGCATAAAGTTCGGAATGAAACTAAATTATTCTTACGTTTGATCAAATTGCATGCATTTGTCTTTTACTAAGTTTTGGGGGATAAACTGATGTATGCGAGTCACGTTGGGAAATTTTATTACATGACATTATATGGTTAATGCGAAAATTTCTGGAATTTGATTTCATGAATTTCCTCTTCTGTAGTTTTGAACAAACACCTTATTATACATTGTTTTAGTATGTAAAACTATTTCTCATTCATGGCGTCAATTTATGCATGTTAGGACCATAATGGTCCATTTGAAAAACTTGTTGTATATCCTTATTCATCGTCATTATTAGCTTGAATAATAATCAGGTAGCTTTCAAAATGATTTTATACGTGTGACATTGGTGACCACTTTGTACACCTACCAAGTAAACGGTAGTAGATTTTATTCCTATCACTAATCGTTATAAATCTTTTACATTTAAAAGTTTTATAAAAGTTCAAATTGGCATAGTAGATTGAAAAACTTTGAACTCATTAGAGCTATAGATGTAAGCCCCTTGTGATAGAGGTCGTGATTAAGGACTGAAAGAGTCCTCGGAGTTTGAAGTGTCGGAGGACCTGACTTATGGTTAGTTTGAATTTTGGATTTCAGTTTCATAAATTGGTTCACGCAGGAGTATTTGAGGCGTTAGATTTATGCTTTCTCCCAGTTAATTAAGTGATGATCTTTATGCTTCGATAAACCTTCGGGTTAAAACCTTGTGCGGTTGTTTAGGTATGGTTGGTTTTGAATTTGTGGGTTAATGGTACGACGACGTACTATGTGTCTGTGGTGTACTATCTTAATGGGTATTCGTGAATAATGATGAGGTTATGGTTGGCTAATAAAGTTGTTTGATTTGGGGTTTTATTTCCATGAGTAAGTGTCAACTTTATTCGACATTGCAACTCTAGAACGAAATATTTGGTGGTATACCCACGTTTGAAGAATGGCCATTCCGAGGATAGGTGTCAACGCTCGGTTTTGAGGATAATGATTGTTGGTGTGCTTCAGTGCACTTTCGTTGGACCTGGTGTGTCTGCAGGTCAAGTGGTAATCTTAAGGAGATTAGATGTTGATAATTAAGAATCAATCATTGGTGTTTCGGTAATCGGCAAGACTTTCGCCGATTCGTCAATCGATGATTAAATGCATTATGGGAGTTGTGTAACCTTGGAGTTTGGGATAATCGACTATCTGTAGAGTGTAATAGTACGTTTCTGGAGGAAACATCAGACCAATGCCTTGATCTATGGATGTTTTGGTAGCCCTTGCAGATGTCGTGTCTATGTAAGCATTGAGGAACGGGTTTAAGGTTGTGTTGGATCGGACCAAACTAGTTGTTAGGAAATTTCGTCATGGGAAGGACGTTGAATCTTTGGTGGTGATGTTTATTGGAGAAATTTGGTGAGAATGTCGAGGTAGACTTTAAGTACAAATCGATTATTGAGGAGACCTTGATGTGTCGGAATTGGAAGTACTGGTTATGTAACAACAGGTGATCAATGATGAGTGTATAAAAGTATACACTTTAGCACTCATTTAGGACTTCATTTTAGCTTATTCTACATCTTTCCCAACACCATCTTGAGTCTTTTTTATCTTATTTTACACTTTTAGTTTTATTGGAGCTAGGATGTAGAAAGTGGTAATGTTCTATATTTTTGGTGAAAACAATGGTCACTGATTGTTGTTGCAACAGGTATTGCTACAACACTGATATTGGCAGCAGATGGCTCAATCATTTGAAGATTTTCTTTTGGAGGGAAAGGCTTTGAAGGCATCTTTGAAGTACAAGTCTGGAGGAGGGTGATACAAGATGCCCTGAAGATGTCTTGCTTAGTATTTTTAAGCATATTTACTTTTTAATTAGTGTACATATTATGCTTGGTTAATAACCAATGGACAATTATCTTTTGTACTTGTTAAGCATATTTTGATTCTCTTAGTTTAGTATAAGTAGGAGGTAATTGTTGTAGTTAATATCATCCAATCCCATCCTAATGCTTAGGCATGCACCATATGAAACAAAGCTTCTTACAAGCTTTGTACTCTAGTTTTTAATATATTGCAATCTTTTTAATTTTGTTCTTACTTTCTGTCAGTTGCTACAACAACCTTTACAACACTTCATTTACTTTTCTTGCAAGTTACTTTTCAAGTCATTTACATTAATGTCTTCTATTTTCATGTCATTTACTTTTATGTCTTTACTTTCAGCCATGGCTAAAAATCTTAGTGTGGGTGTAAGGGAAGGTTGTGAAATTAAGTCAAAGTGTTAGTGGATATTTGCTTGCTAATAGCAATTTACTTCACTATTCACAAGTGGTACAAAACATTTCATCTGGTAATCTTTGACAAATTGACACATGTTATTTTACTTAGATGAGTTGGACCTTAAAATTAAGACAACGCAAATGTTTTCTACTAGTTGTGTTATAGGGGCTACAGAGAGCTGCAACAACCTTATGGGTTGCAAAACTATATAGAAAGAGGGGTAAGATCTGTACTGGTTTGGTTCTTGATGCATCACCATGTGCACTGCCAACATATAGTTTAATATGCACTTCCTTGGGAGGCCGCTTAATTCAGTAGTGTTTGTAGAGAGCTATTGTTGCATCACCCTTGTGATGCTGTAGCAATGTTCACTGCACTCTGTCAGCTGAAATCCAACCTGAACTTACATCCACACTATCTTTTATTTACTGTTACATTTCATGTACTATAGTTACCAACTCTCCAAAGATATTGCTTCGTTTTTACTCTTGAAATTTTGTTTTAAAGTTGACTTTTGGTTGCTCTTCTTGCTTTGAAAATCCCTGTGGTACGATATCTGGTATTACTTACCATTATTACTTGCTTTGGACGATACTAGTGAGCCATGTATACTTGCATGATTTACCAGTTGCTATAGCCTTGTGGGGGTATACAAAATCTCACAACAATCAGCTCAGCAGTTTTGTACAGATTCCTTCACCACCCGGGTACAGTCATCATGGTTACGGGTACTCGAAATTGAAAAGAGTATGGTCAATCTACGGTTGGAAATATTTAAAGGTAATGTTCGCTTTGGGATACCCTTGATGGAAATGGTTAGACAAGGTCATAAGTTATTCTTGAGGTAATGAGAACAACCTAAGGTTGGGAGGCAACCGATTATTAATGTTAGGAAGGTGATTAATAAGGACTCGATGTTCATTCCGTCATCGGTAAGGTATATCGAACGTTGAGATCGGGTGCGTGGCTGCTTGTTATGAGGAATGCAATGAAGACCTTAACTGGGATGTAATCCGTTACGTATATGAGGAAAGGTTTCGTGAAGGTATCCCTTTTTGGATTGGGAACCAGTTGATCTCGCTAAATGCGATAATGGGTGTTTGGTCGGTGCCCGAAATCTCTTTTAAGGTTGGGAGGATTATAACACCCCGAAATCTCTGGCCGAAGGGAAAGCGAAAAACGCCAACAACTCCCCACGCGACCCTCCGCGCGAGTTGAGCCTCGTCGAGAACCACGTGAGGCTTCGTTTTCTCGCGACTACAGAGGCCCGCGCGACCCTCCGTGCGAGTCCATTCGCGCCAGGGCCTGCGCGCGACCACTGTGCTCTTATAAATGAAATAATCCGGCCTCCACCCTCATTTTCTCTCAAAACCCTAAAACTCCTCCCCCTCTTCTCTCCCAAAATCGATCCCTCACAGTCCCTCATAAACCCTAACCCATTTTGGAATTGTTCCTCCTAAAGAAAAGTGTTCTTTTTTCATCTAGCTAGTTTTGGAAAATCTAGAACCAAAATCCTTCCACCTTCATCTTCTTCACCAAATTTTCTAGGGTTTCATCCAACCCTTTTCACCATTTTTGAAGATTGGAAGTTTGGGGCTCATCTTGGTGACCTAGAGGTATCTTGGTTGGTGGAACGAAGTAATGGTTAAGGTAATCCTCTATTTTCTTCAACTATGGAAGTTAGGGTTTTGGTATCAGTTGAGGTTTTCATGTATAATGCTTGGGAAACGATTTTTATATGGTTGAATATAAATATTTATGGTCGGAATGGGTGGATCTAGGTTTTGGAGGTCTTGGCTTTGAGGATTCAAGTTTCTTCAAGGAAGCTCAAGTTGGGGTAAAATCTAGATTTAGCCTAAATCTAGCAAAGTGAGTTCAAGTTGATTTGTGAAAACATTGTACATGCCAAAATGTCCATTTTAAAGTGTTTATGTGTTTTACAAGAAATTATCAACTGTTGAGTTATTTGGTAACTTTTGATTATTTGAAGTGTTTAGCTTATTAAACTTTGTAAAACACCCACATTTGGGATGTTTGGGCATTTTGATAAATGTGTCATAAATGAATGTGTTTTGATGATTTATTGCATAAATAGTTATTTGGTCAAAAACTCACTTTTATTGTTTGTCGGGTTTTATGCATCATTCATGAAATGGGATGTTTTGAAACATTGTAGAAATAGTAAACCTTTTTGGGTTTTGGGCCGAAGGTCAATTGTGATTTGAGAAACAAAGATTTTAGGAAAAGATGTATTTGGATTATACAACCATATTGGCTCGCGTATTTTAGCTTAACGTCTATTATGCCTTTTGGGGCTTGATTTATACTCAGATGAGTCTTGGAATAATAACAAAGATTTTGGAAAAAGATGTATTTGGATTATACAACCATATTGGCTCGCGTATTCTAGTCGAACGTCTATTATGCCTTTTGGGGATTGATTTATACTCAAATGAGTCTTGGAACATTAAGGAGCCTTTGACGTATGGTGTACTTAGTTGCATATTATTTGAGAGTTACATGTTTTGAATGCGTTAATTCATTCGTTGGAGTCATGTAACGTTTTAGACTGTAATGCATTGGATCCATAGGCATATGAGTCAGTCAGTTGGTTTAGTTGGGAACTTTATCCCCGTTTTGGGACTGGAAATTGTTTATGGCTAGCAGGAGCTCAAGGTATAGATCGTAGGTGGTTGAACTCGATAACCGTGTAAGGTTTAGTGAAGGGCTCGAGGTATAGATCGTGGGTGGTTGGACTCGATGCCCGTTTGTAATCTAGTCTGGTTATTCATCGTGGAATTTAGTATCCGCGTTTGAAGTCTAGTGAGTGGTTCCCAAGTCATGCTTTTATGTAAGCTTGCGGTGGTGCTCTGCAGAGCCGTATACGAAGCTAAGTCTTGCGGTGGTGCCTATTGTGAGCCAGATACGGGGACTTGTGGCTTTTGTGGTGACACTCATCTAGAGGTCGAGTAGACACTAGGGTCATTTGGGTATCTTGCGGTGGTAGCTCGGTAGGAGCCGTATACGGGGATCTATGACTCTATGTGAAGCTCGAGAATATCGAGAAGTGGCTTAACTTTGTGTGCCCGCCACTTTCGATGGAATTCGGGTGTCCCCCGTCACCGAAAGGTGTTGTTTTGCGTATTGAGTTTTATTATCCATGTTTTCGTTGACGTTTTGTTTATATGGGTTTTTACCCATGGTTTATGGGTTGAGTATTATGCCCCACCCATGTTTTGGGTGTTTCGGGATATAAAGTTTCATCCGCGTTTCATAAATTGGGAGTCTGCTTTCTATTCTCATTTTGAGTGAGTTTTGGGTTGAATTTAATTTACGAAAGAACGTTTTATATTGGGATCTTAGTCCTTAAAACAATTTGGTTTGGAAAACGTTTATGTTGGTGTCTCCTTCGTCTAAAATGCATATTACTGAAAAACGAGTCATTTTCATATTTAAAGCATATCATTTTGAAAGACTGTGACTTCAATTGCATTCTTCCTTTTTAACGATATATTTATTAATGTTGAAAACTCTTGAACTCACTAGGCGTTAGCCTAACATTTTTATTTGTCGGCATGTGCAACAGGCTTCGTTGGGAATAATTCTAGTGACATTGTGAAGAGAGGAGTGCTAGTTGCGTGCTCGGAGAGTAATTAGCTTGTTGAAGTCTTCCGCCTTTGTTTTGGGAAGAGAAACTTTGATTTGGGGTTAAGTAACACCCGACTTCTGTTTAGTACTTGTATATTATTGGAGAATATATTTGTTGAGGTTAGTTATAGAATTTTAACTTGAGGAATATACTGAGTTTTGAATTGTATGAGTGAAGTTTTGTTCCTTATGTTAATATTATACCAAAATTTTAATTAGTTGCTCTTACCAAATTTGAGGGTGTTACATATTGTGTGAAATCGTCCAACAAAAGAAGGTAATAATGATGATCCATAGAACTGAAAACGGGGGATGTCCGTACATCACTATAATGTCGAAAGGCATTAGAGTGCATGAACTAAATGAGAAAAATGGTAACTTGATTTGTTTTCCATGCTAACACGAAGAACAAGTAAAACAACTAGGAGTGTGGGAACACTCGATACATTTATTTTTCCTAAAGGAACTAAAAATAAGCTCTATGTCCAAATGGATTTGCTTATTACCGGAAAGAAGATCCCCGGACATAATTTGGAAGTATTTCTTCGACACTTGATCAACGAGTTGAGGACGTTATTCTTCGAGGCTATCTATACCTATGATGCTTATCGTAGGACAAATTTCACAATGAGGGCTATACTGTTGTGGACGACTAGTGACTTCCCTGCTTGTGCCATGATTTCTGGTTGGAGTTCGCATGATAAGTTAGCTTGTCCATATTGCATGGGTAATGCATGTGCGTTCCAGTTACATGCAGAGGGAAGTCATGTTGGTTTGACTGTCACCTCAAGTTTCTACCAATGTGACACACGTTCAGGAGTTATAGGAACCTATTTCGTACCTGACATACCGAAAAAGCTCATACACCCACTCCTAAATGTGGATCAAATATGGACACAAATTTGCAGGCTTCCTATGGTTTGTGATGGTGTCCCACATGGATCAAGGCACTATAGAAAGCCTGTAGGTTTTCGGGTAACACACAATTGGGTAAAGTGGAACATTTTCCGGGAGTTGCCGTATTGGCAGACTTTGTTTATCCAACACGACCTGGATGTAATTCACATTGAGAAGAATGTGTTTGATAATATATTTCATACGATTATGGACACACTAAAATCAAAGGACAACATCAAAGCAAGTAAAGACATAGAAGAATACTGAAATCGACCGGAGTTGCATATTAGGGAGGAACGAAATAAAAGCTTTAAACCGAAAGCTTCCTACACATTGAACAAAGGGCAAGTAAGAAAGGTGTGTGATTGGTTGAAGAAGTTGAAATTTCCAGACAGCTATGCTTCCAACATAGGGGCATCAGTAAACCTTGAGGTTTGTAGTTTCTATGGCTTCAAGAGTCATGATTGTCACGTGTTCATGCAAATACTGCTCCCTATCCATTAGATGCATGGTACCGAATCTGATTTGGGATGCTATTACTGATTTGTGTGCATTCTTTCATGCAATATGCGCGAAAGTGTTACACATTGGCGGCTTGCTTCAATTGCAGAAAAATTATAGTTGAAACTATCTGCAAGTTGGAAAGAGTCTTCCCACCGGGGTTCTTTGATTCCATGGAATGCCTTGTGGTACATCTGGCGCATGAGGCATTAGTTGGGAGTCCAATTCAATATAGATGGATGTATCTCAATGAGAGACATCTAGGTCCTTCAAAAGGACAGTGAGAAATAGACAAGGGTAGAAGGGTCGATTGTGGAGCATATTTGGTTAACCAACTATCTACCTATTGCTCATTGTATTTTGAACCAACAGTAGAGACACGGCTAAACCGTGAGCCTCGTAATTTTCCCCCCGAATGTGAGTCTTTCGACCAACGGTTACGCATATTTAAAACCCTGTGTCATCCATGCATACATGTCCCATCATGCATAATAATAAACAAACACCCAAATGAAAATGATATGCATATTTTTTTCAAAAATCCTTTAAACATAATGAGATCTCTTAAATTGAACCGTCGGGTTAAGATCTTACCATCGTCGGCATTTTCCCAGGTTATATGACTCTCCTTTGTCCGATCACCCATCCCTTGGAAGTGTCATCCCTTACGACGTATCGACCCATTCCCATACCCGATTGAAACTCATAGCCCATTTATAGCATGCCAATTAATGTTTAAAACCTGTAAACAAATAACATACAACCCATAATAATAATTCACATACATGTATTAAATCCATAAACATGTACATCAAAAATAGCATAATGCTCAAATAATTTGTATGTAAGCATACATCCTAGTTTAAGTCTCATGAAGAATCACCTGTGAGTGTAGAGTGTAGTGTAGGTCGATTACAGTCAACATTCGATCGATAACCTACAATTTCATACTATAATATTTAATTAATGGTTTAACCTCCAAAAAGTCAACTTACGGTTAACCTTGGTCAACCTCAAAATATTAAACTTTATAATATTTCATCACGTCTAAGTGATCTTTATGATTAGGCAAATTCATCGTTCCAACTTAAAACATCCCACATAAATCATAAATCCCGTATTATGTCACTAAAAATGATTATAAAATCATTTGATTATCTCCTCTCTAGGAAATAATTAATTAAATAATTTTAATTATCTAAAATAATAATATATTAACAAATAGAAATTTAAATTAATATATCAATTAAGTTAGACATTAAATTAATTAACTAATTATAACCTAATTAATAATTAATTCCCTAATTACTAAAAACCCAATTAATTTAATTAAATCCCAACATGTAGCCTGAGACACAGCCCTCAGAGTGCGTCCATCCCAGAACGGTCGCCGGTCGCCCAAAAAACGTAAATTTCACCTTTTTCACGTTTCCCTCCGTTTTCCCTAATTTCTTAACATTTTTCTATGATTCTTTTTGCAAAATAACACCAGCATAATATTCCTTAACCCCATAACAAGAATCATGAATTTTCATGAATCATAACCTCCCAAATTCGAGTTTAAAGTCCCGGTTTTTAAGTGTTTTCGAGACTAAAATTTATCCGGCTAAATCAACTCGATTTAACATCGTTTTCCATCATTTCTTTTGCATAGAATCGTGGTGCTAAATAAAATTAATTTATATCATGATTTACAGCCCCTATAAACTAAATAAATAACTCGAATTTCGAGTTTTACTCAACCTCGCCGTCGAGACCGTCGCCACAACGGCGTTTTACTTGAATATTCGGGGTTATGAAATCCCAACTGTTGATGCATGTAAACAATCTCCTTAAGATCCCCATGCAAGAATGCATTCTTGACATCAAGTTGGTGAACGAACCAATCTTTCGATAGTGCTAAGAGAGTATTGTCCATATCGTAGACGATTTTACTATTGGGCAAAAAGCGTCTCCATAATCCATGCCAACCTGTTATGTCTTGCCATCACCTACAAGACGGGCTTTATGCCTCTCAAAGGAACCACCGGAACGCTCTTTATGAGTAAAATTCCACATCAAACAAATAACATTCACATTATGCGGGCGAGGAACCAATTCCCACGTTTTATTAGACACTAGATCATTATATTCGTCAGTCATAGCTAACTTCCAATTCACATCACGGAGGGCAAGGACGGGATTTCGAGGTAAGGGAGAACGAGAGACAATATTTGAAAGATTAAACTCTCTTTATGAGTAAAATTCCACATTGAACGAATAACATTCATTTTATGCGGGCGAGGAACTAATTCCCATGTTTTATTAGACATTAGAGCATTATATTCGTCAGTCATGGCTAACTTTCAATTCACATCACGGAGGGAAATGACGGGATTTCGAGGTAAGGGAGAAGGAGAGACAATATTTGAAAGATTAAAAGGGGGTTTAGGTTTAAAGACGCCCTGTTGACTATGAGTAACGGGACGGTTTCACTACAAGAGAAAGGAGCTTTAGAGAAAGAACCTTCAGAGAAGGAACCTTCAGAGAAGGTTTTGAAAGTGTATCTAAAGGTATGTTTTAGGGAAGGAATTGAGTGACGAAAATATTAAGGGTACCTGAAAGTAGGATGAGTTTTAGAAAATGATTTGCAGGCAAATTATACTGAATGAAAAATGTCTCTAAAAGCTTTAGAGATTCTTTTAAGCAAAAACCTCTCTAAAAATATGAAACTTGATTTAGTGACGAATGCTTAACCTTCTCTAAAAACCAAGATTTTATTTTTATAATTTTTAATATTTCTTTAAATATTTAGTTACCTTTTGCAAGCGTATCTAAAGACTTATAAAAATAAAATCAAAATATAATTAGAAATACAGATGCACCTCCTAATTTGATTAATAATGTCGGAGCCCTAGAAAACTTTCTGGATCGTTCAACCCAAAATCCTCAATTCGTTCTTCACGGTTCCAATTCCTTGCTGCATTAGATTGTCTTCTTAAATCGTCATTCATATTCGTTGCTTCGTCATGTTGATATTGCTACGTCAATATCGTTCAAACGATATCCAATCGGCGTCCCTCAAAATTCGTCGTCCCTCACATCGTCGCTCACCTACGGTTGCAGTTCTCAACTCGAACAGGTAAGCAGTTTACATTCAAATTGGTTGATTTTCGTTTCTAGGTTCTTCAAATTGGTTGATTTTTTTGTTCATCTAAACTTTTAGATTGTTTTTACAAGTCGACAGTGAGTTTCCGGTTTGCAGGTGGTAGATTTGGTTTGTTTACTATTTTACGATTGCAGATTTTGCTTTTATTTTCTCGAATATTAGAGTTTATTTCCCCTGTTTTTAATACAATGTGATTGATTTTAGATTTTAGCTTAGTTCTTCGATTTCTCTATCAATAAATCAGTTAGATGTGGTTAACTCAAATTAGATGTGTCACAGCTAAAACTTATACCTATGTTGGATATAGCTTCAAATTCAAAGGGTAAAGAAGCACAATAATGCATAAATCCTATCATCCGTTTGATCTTTCTATTTTATCGGCTTAAAAATACCAGCTAACAATAATGCATAAATCCCTGATTAGTTTCCGAAATTGTAGTTAAGGATCATATTGTGTTTTACCTTCTCTATTACACAAGTGATGGAGCTTACCTTACCAGGCAACAACTGAAATTGTAGTTAAGAACTTGATTTGGGGAAGAGTGGTTACATACATGGTGACTTTTACACTCTCAGTGAATTAAAAATGATTGATAAGGTTACATACATGCATCAGTATATATATATAGGGGGAGAGAGAGAAAGAGAGGAAGAAGAAGAAGAAGAAGTATGTATATGTACTTGAAGGAATATTGTTGCGAAATCAGATGTCTTGGGATGGAATTCAGTTAAAAAGATTTGTCGAGCCTGTGATCAAGTGAACTTTTTGTAGTCATGTTTTTTGTTTCGTTATGAATTTTAGTAGTCATATTTTTTGCTTCGTTATGTTATTTACATTCCAGTCTTCAATAACCTGCAATTTACTCCCTTGCAGAACAGGAAGCAATTTAGCGATTTCTTGGACACTCCACTAAGAAGAAGTTTTAGAAGTAAAGGTACGGGATTCTCAATCGATTTTAACTTCCAGTATGCTAAAAGCTTTGCTTTCTGGATAGAATAAAATATAAACTATATATGAGTTTTTGTTGGGCTAAAATGGGCAGTGGTCCTTTCAGTAACATCTTTAAGGTTAACCATGAGTTATGCATAGGCTCTTTTATAGCAACTATTTATTGTACTTCACCAAATTTTGTTAAGTTATATGATTAAGTTTTGATGTTAAATCATTCATATGCTTTTATTGGTTTGCCTGGTTGGTTAATATTTTTTCACCAATATCCCATGTTCAAATTTACCGGGAGTGTATCAAAGTGTATCAACTTTTGTTCATTTTTTCTTCTTTTGGTTTACATTATTCTTTTTTTGTCTTAGAGAACTTGATTTGAAGTTTTCATTCCTCTTCCGGTGGGCAGACTCTCCAGTCAGGCACACCATGAGGCTGACTACAGCAGACTGGGAGGTTACAATTCCTGTTTTCCTGATTTATACTTGATGCTTTCATTGTTGTATCCTTGAAAAATTAAGAGATTTTAAAAACAAAAACTCAAATATTTTATAATATAGTATAGATATATGCACATTACTTTTAGCTATTTGAATAACAAACTCGATATATGGATATAGATATTTGTATTCGAGTTTGAAATAACATTTAATCAGATTCAATGGAGTTGATATACCTATATTCAAATTTGTATCTGAGTAACATCAGTTCAACACGAATTCGAACTTGGATTATCCCTTTGTAATACCAAGATTCCATCACATATGTTGGTTTTTCATATTGTCAACTATGCCATGTCAAGCTTGTGCAATCTGTAAGGAAGCTAGCTTTAATAGTATTTCCTCTAAGGGATTAAAGCAGATTATAGACCGGTGAAAAAAGAGAGAATGTAATTTGTTAGATCATATTTGTTAGAAGTAAAATGGTTGCAATGCATATTTTAAGAGCAACTTGATCATATTTGTTAGAAGTAATTAGTTGTATTAGCCTCTCTCTCTGACTAACAGCTTATTCTTCATCATGGTCTCGATCATTACTTTTGCCTTTGTAGCCTCTAACTAAAAACTTTTTTTGGTTTATCAGGTATCGAAGCTAGTATGACATGAAGCTGCTTTAATTGTTGAAGGTAAAAAAGAGGAATTGACACATTGAAGATCTTGGATGGTTGTAGTATGGTTTTGGGTGTTTTTTTCCTTTTTTTTGATAAATTTGAACATATGTGTGCTTTCATTGAAACATATAAGTTGTTTTGAAAATTCTTGTCTTTTATGACAAATATATAAAAAATTGTGTTTTAGGATTTTGATGTTTTTCTTATTTAGTATCGTTATTTATTTTATTATAATACTAGAAGTGTACTCGCGCAATGCAGCTAGATACATCACGGTTTTAATGTTTTATTTTATTTTCTGTTTTTTGTCGATTTACATTACGATTTTGTATGGTTGTGAGAGAGTGATAATGATTTTTTTATATAAATTTGTTTAATTTAGACTTAATAATATAATGTAATTTATTTTGGTTTAATAATATAATTTTTTTTATAAAATATTCTGTAAGATTTTTTAATTATATTTTAGATTTTTTATATCTAAAATATGTTGAGAGTTATTTTAGGGGAGTTAAAGTGGGAAATGATTTTAGGGGAGTTAAAATAGTTAGAGATAATGATTGAAAATTAATGAATAGCATTAAATGTAGTACATACAGCTTTTATGGTTGTTTTTTAAGTAATTAGCATTAAATAGCAGTACATTAAGCTTTAAGACTTGTTGTTAAGAGTTTTTTATGTCATCTTTATAATATAGTATAGATATATAGTTGAAATATGTACTACATGATATATATATATATATATATATATATATTTGTGTGTATATATAGACACCCTTTAGAGAAGGAAATGATTTTTTTAAGTGTAACTAAAGGATGTCTTTAGAGAAGGTTTACAAGAAAGTGTAACTAAAGCATATATACTTTTAGTGAAGATTTTGATTTTGTGTATCTAAAGATGACAATTAGAGAAGGTTGAGGAAAGTGTAACTAAAGGATACCTTTAGAGAAGCTTTACATAAAGCGTCACTAAAACATATATCTTTAGAGAAGTTTTTCCAAAAACCTTCTCTGAAGGTACCTTTTAGTGACGTTTGAAAACCGTCACTGATGCTCAAAAAACGTCACTAAAAACATACTTTTAGAGAAGCTTTTCAAAATAAATCGGTCAACCTTTAGATAAGGTTTGAAAGCGTATCTAAAGCCCAAAAAAAGCTTCTCTAAAGGTTAACGTAAATGTACCCTTCGAAAACCTTCCCTAAAACTTTTAGCTACCGTTACATAGGGAAGGTTATTGACGGAAGTGAAAAGCTTCTCTAAAACCGTTAGAGAAGTTTTTCAAACTTTTAAATACAAAAGAAAACCTTCTCTGAAGGTCATTTTTCTTGTAGTGTTTGGAAGTACCGATGGTGGGCCTATGGAGGTGGACAAGCCTGGGCCAAAAATGGAGGGCCTGGTTGGCTGCTGAGCTTGGCGGAGGTAGACCCGTAAAAGTGTCTGGTAGGCTGGTGGTGTTCAGCAGAAGGGCTACCCGATGGAAGGGAAACAACCAATGGCCTGATTATTTTAGGTCGAAGAACATGGAGCTGTAAGGTATGGGTCTGAAGAAATAGAAGTAAGATGGTGTATGTTGTATGGGTAGAGAGTACTATCATCTAAAAAATCGTATGAATGGGAGGTTATAGGATGGATTTTAGGGAAGGGAAAGTTGGTCTCATCAAACATAACATGACTGCTTAAGATTAGAGTGTTTTATATGATGGATTTTAGGGAAGGGAAAGTTGGTCTCATCAAACATTATCACATTGGAGTGTTTTAATGATATGTTCAAATTGAGTTCGGATTAAGGATTGAAATGATAGAAACGTAGTAAACACCTATGATTTGTTTGCTAAGGGAAAAGTCTACAAATATTGTGTGAAACAAAAGAAGGTAATAATGATGACCCATAGAACTGTCAATGGGGATGTTCGTACATCACTATAATGTCGAAAGGCATTAGAGTGCATGAAATAAATGAGAAAATGGTAACTTGATTTGTTTTCCATGCTAACACAAAGAACAAGTAAAACGACTAGGAGTGTGGGAACACTCGATACATTTGTTTTTCCTAAAGGAATTAAAAATAAACACACCAGGATAACCCAAACGTTGGTGCCACACGGGAGACAACAAGATTGCGAAAGCGGAAGGTGAGCTAGCCTGACAAAAGGTGATGGTGGTACGGACAGGATAAAGATTTCCACGACTCTCACATCTCATTAGTCTGGTTCCGTTCACGAGTCCTTCACAAAAAAAAAAAAAGGGTCAAATTCCACCAAAACGGAGTTATCATGGGTAAATTTTCTATCTGAGATTAGATTTTTGACGATTTTAGGAACATGAAGAACTTTATTTAAGGTGAGAGGTGGATTTTGGGTTGAGAGTTTGGTGTGTGTGTAACCGTGAATCGAAAAGAATTACCATTACCAACAATTATATTATTAGGTTTGCTCATATGGGAATAATACGTGAGAATATGTGATGTTGATTTCATGTGCGACATAGCACCCGTATCCATGTACCGATTTGGATCCGGAGGGTTAAGACCTAGAGTGTAAATAGCTTATTCGATATCAATTAGGGAAGGAAGTTGCAGTTGTGTTGGCATTTGGGGGCTAGAGGCTGTAAAGGCTTGCTGGGAGTTTTAGGGCCTCGGCCCAAGGAGCCCAGGTTGGGCTTGTTGTCGTTGATGCTGAAACAAAGGCTTGGGCCATGGTGTCGTTGGATAACGGCACGTGGAACAGCCCATTGCATCTACCGCCAAGCTCATTGTTCGTGGGGGCTGAAATGTTGCTGAGCTTGACGACCGTTGTTTCCGACCCCTACGGCCACCTCGGTTGATTGCTCCACGTCAACCTTGATGGTGGCCACCATTTTGAGCACCACATCCCCCCCTTCAGCCATTCCCATTATGATCGAGTAGAGAGGGTGCCTCGTGAAAAGACTATATGTATGGTATTAAATGGTATAAGCAATCCATCATTAAAAATCTCAGAAAACCTCCAAAGATATTACTAATGTTATTGTATAGTGCAAAAGTAATTCTACACTAAATTACTTTTGCAAGTGATTGAGTTCCATAAAAGTTTCAAAGAGGCCGGTAAACACAAGCTTTGTGTCCGTTCAACCAAACAATCACTTATAAACCTTTGAACTGTCTATATATATGACTATATATATAATGTATGTTTACTATACAATATGTGCTACAATAATTGTTACATCAATCAAAGCGTTGGCTAGTCATGTCCGGATGACATTTCTATACAATAGATACCTTATAGTAACCATCAAATTACGTCCAACTACGAGTGAAATGATATTGTGGGCTTCCATTTTTGCACAAAGTAGGCAAATTACAGAGATCATAAGGGCTAAAGCCAAAGTGCTTCCATTAATAATAAAAAGACCACCAAATCGATCAAGCTTCAAGGCTTTGGTCACTGTAGAATTTTGGGATGGAATGGAAAGCCGATTCTCAAACCACTTCTTCTCCAAACCTCCTAGAGTTCCGTCTAATCTCATTCGTGCGATTTCTTTTGACACCTCTCCTACCAATGGCGAACCTTTTTGGAAGATCTGAATGATATAAGTGTCAACCAGAAGTGTATATGACAAAAAACACACACACACACACACTTCTTGTGTCTCATATCGTGCAAGGAGCACCCCAGAAAAAAGATGTATGTATATGTAAAACAGTTCAAGTAATGGAGAGGAAATTAAAGGGGTACTTACAAAGCCAAAACCAGAAGTGATAGGTTGAGATGAAACCAAGGCATAGTCACCTGATGAGTACTTGCCAAGAAACATCTTGATGTAAGGAATTTCATCAACAATTGCATCAGCTTCACCATCTTCTGATAAAGCATGGGCGTAATCTTCATACGAGTAGTATGCCCTATTATTATGATCTTCAAAGTGCAAATTGCTGACTGTCACTCCCCTAATAAAAGAGCCTCCATGAAACCCTACAATTCGCCCCTTCGATGCCAATTCAAATTGCTCAACTGTCAACAGTGATGACAGTGTTGCCGTGTAGCTTGTGATCAAGATAAGCACCACCAGTAACCAAACAAACATTACAAATCTTGACAGATTGCTCGACAACTTCTCTCCTACATGAATACAAACGCAACAAACTCTGAGATCTTGATTAAATTTTATTTCAGGGAGTAAAAGCATAATGGAAAGAAAGAGGGACAACTTTGAGCGAAAAAGATGGACAATAGGATAAGCCAGAAGATTGTTCCAATTCGTTGAGCTTGTGAACATTCAGCTTCCTGATTCATACATTCAATTGCCCAAACCACAAAGCCGGTCACCATAAGAGAAGCAATAGCAGTTAGCCATAGACCCATATCCAGCGGTTTCAAGAAGAACCACATGTCTTTTTTCTTGATTCTTGCTAGGGTTCCTACACCCAAGTCTGTGTAAGTTGCCGTATAGTCAACAAACTCAGATCTGTTGGCCAAGATTGTTGAATCGCCCACAACTGCATCAAGGTCCTGTCCAGAAACAAAACCATACATTAAGGGTAACTATACCTTTCGCTTTAAATTTACAGTTCAGAAACAAAAATATACCTTATTATAGACCTTCTGTACAATATCATCGTAAGTGGCATTGTCAAATGAAATGAATTTGTAAGGTAACGCACCAATGCAAGTATTGAATACATCTACAGAGAACCCAGTAGCAGTGGTAATATTTTTCTCGACATCATGCTCTACATCCACGAAGTACTTAAAGTTTCTTATCTTTAGAACACCGATTTTTAATAATTTACTGGGAATTGTTTGCCACAACACCCGACCTTTTGGAACAGTTGTAGACCCTCCTGGCCAGATAACAGCTTCAGTATGCAAACTAGAATATCTATGACCGCGGTTAATCAGGGGATACGTTTCCTTGATACCTTCTGATGATGTCCAATATGCTATTCGCTTCTCACCATAGTCGATGGCGTTCATAATCTCATATCCATTGGAGATCACTTTTCCTTCACTAAGTTGAAACTCACCACTTATGCCCATAAATCTGATTTTCAAGACCTCATTTAAAAGGAAAGGACCATTTTCTAGGACTTCGACTCTCTCAACAGATTCTGCGAGTGCCCAGATTGTGTCGTATGCCCATAAGGCAAGCACAGGTACCTCTTTTGTTACTGATGTAGGGTACTTCTTGTAAAAGAAATTGTGCCATCTTGCTGTTAAGTTATGCAGTCTCTTTGATGCTGGAACATACGACCTAAAACCTAGTGCCCCTTGTATTGACTCTATAACCTCAAAATCTGTTGATCGCAAGAGTTCAACTGTTTTTTCTGTTAAAATCCATGCATATTCTTCTCTCATCATTCCTAACCTTTTTGCATTTAATAAAAGTGTAGATGCAAGTGAAGGTGACATATGTACAATAATTATAGTTGTCTGAAAAGTCATGAGCTTACGCAATTGTTCGGTTATTTCATCACATGTGGCCAAGAGAGAAATGGCACTTCTGTAAGTGATCTGGATGCTTTTATCCTGGAATGACTCAACCAGATACGGTAAGATCTCCCTCCCATCTTCGGTGTCCTCGTAAATGAAGATAACATGCCTCCATTTATATGATTCCACAAGGGCAGCAATGCTTTTGGCCATAGTGGATTCATCTTCTTTGATGTAGAACAAGTAAGGGTATTCCATTGAAGATGGAGCAGAAAAAGAAAATATAGGAACTTTAGCTTTATCAGCAAACAAGGATAATAACTTGGGTTGAAGATGGGTTTCTGGGCCAATGATGGCTTTCACCTTCACGTTACTCAGAAGATGATCTACTGCTTGATCAGACATGTAAAAAAGAAACAAATTTCAAGAAAAAAGATATATCTTCATTGAATTTAAAACTATCTATCTATCTATCTATCTATCTATCTATCTATCTATCTATCTATCTATCTATCTATCTATCTATCTATCAATCTATCTATATATATATATATATATATCGAAATGAGAGCAAATGAATTAGATTAAGATATATACCAGCTGACAGAGCTTTTAATGGATCTCCCTTAGAGTCCCTTGTGTGAAGAACTATCCTGGTTCTGTAACTGTGATTAAGAGCATAAAAATCAGATATGGCCATGCTAATGCACATGTGAATGGACTTACCTATCCATGACTCCATATCTAGAATAATCCCGATGTCTATTAATGTTTCGTCATTTATGCTAATGGAGTGCGATAATAATTGATGGTTTAAAATGCAGAAGAGTATTAGAAGGAGAAGAATGATCTTGTTGATCAGCACCATCGAATCCTTGCAGATAGGTGCTTGTTCTGAAGTACTTGCACATCTATAGTATAGTATTTTAACGTGCAGTGAGGGCACAATTTAGCAACAGCATCCACAATGGTTGTTTATTAAATTTTAATAATATAATTAAATAAATTATTAAAACATAAGAATGAATAAGATATATGTTTCAAAGGCCTATGGGTCGCGACATAGACTCTGAAATTTGTTTTACACTATATATGTTTGTGGATGATATTAGCCAATCACCAACTTAGCATAGAAAAAAATAATAACACCAAAAACCGATCCATTTTCAACCACACGACATTTGTGCAGTTTGAATAGGAACACGACTCCGAGAAAATGTGTGTAGATTGGAGTTCAAAAACTAGAAAAATGGAAGGTTGGAGCTACCCTAATTAGGCTTTTCTCGATTCAAGTTAAGCCACCCAGGAAGTATCTTTTATGCGTCGTGTTATAATACTTCTTTATATCATATGTCATGAATTCATGAAAAACTCAAGAGAGCCCAAAAAAGAGAGCAAAGAAACCTTTATCCATCCTTGAATATAAAAATATATAAATAGTTGAGATTTTAATGTAACTCACCCTATATAATCGTGGATTTAATTTTGGCAAAATATAACCAATGGAACCGAATTGAAGAACCCATCCCCTCTATTTTTAATTGAAAATGGGAAAAAGTTTAACCAAATAGGAAAGGAAACAAACTACATTAAAAAACGATCATTTTATTACCTTTAATTTTACATCTATATGGATATATTATTTTCATCTGTTTTTGTATTTAAATGAAATTATGTAAATGTAGCTATTAATAATGTAAAATTTGTTAAAGGAAAAACCGAACAGAACAATAATATCACTACACCAAATGTTGTCTTAGGCAACATATGCTAATTGTATATGTTGCTTAAGATAAGTTTAGGCAACAAAGGCTAATATATGTTGCCTAAGTTTGCTCTTAGGCAACATGTAGTTCTATGTTGCCTAAGTCAGACCTTATGCAACATATGAATAATTATATGTTGCTTCAACTATCTTAAGCAACATTTTCCCTTATGTTGCCTTAGTTTTATAATGTTTTTTTTTAATAAATGAAAGTTATCTTAGGCAACATATTTTCTTGTTTTTATGTTGCCTAAGGTCAAAAATATAAATAAATATAGGTAATCGAAAATTTAATAACTTGTATAATGTTTTTTTTAATCAATGAAAGTTATCTTAGGCAACATATTTTCTTGTTTCTATGTTGCCTAAGGTCAAAAATATAAATAAATATAGGTAATCGAAAATTTAATAACTTGTATAATGTTTTTTTTAATCAATGAAAGTAATCTTAGGCAACATATTTTCTTGTTTCTATGTTGCCTAAGGTCAAAAATATAAATAAATATAGGTAATCGAAAATTTAATAACTTGTATAATGTTTTTTTTAATCAATGAAAGTTATCTTAGGCAACATATTTTCTTGTTTCTATGTTGCCTAAGGTCAAAAATATAAATAAATATAGGTAATCGAAAATTTAATAACTTGTATAATGTTTTTTTTAATCAATGAAAGTTATCTTAGGCAACATATTTTCTTGTTTCTATGTTGCCTAAGGTCAAAAATATAAATAAATATAGGTAGTTAAAAATGTAATAACTTGTATAATGTTTTTTTTAAATCAATGAAAGTTATCTTAGACAACATATTTTCTTGTTTCTATGTTGCCTAAGGTAAAAAATATAACTAATTATAGGTAGTCGAAAATTTAATAACTTGTATAATGTTTTTTTTAAATCAATGAAAGTTATCTTAGGCAACATATTTTTTTGTTTCTATGTTGCCTAAGGTTAAACATATAAATGTATATAGGTAGTTAAAAATGTAATAACTTGTATAAGCATCTATTGGGTTGGAAACGAGTTTGGCCCAAAGTAACCCGACCAAGCCGTCAACCCGGCCAAAACTTTTACGTTTTTTTTTATGATTTTAAACTTTTAGCGGCTCGTCTTTTCTATCAGTTCTCAAGTCCTTCTATCTTAGTCATAGTTCAAATCTGTCTACGAGACCACGCCGAATAATATCGATCGTACAAATCTAACCTTCAAGTCTTCAAAAATATTCAACATCAATTTGGGCTTTAATGTATCAGTTGGGATTTAATGGATCCACTTGGACTTTAATAGACCCAATTAGGATTTAATTGATCTAATTGGTCTTTAATGGATCGATTGGGCTTTAATGTATCGATTGGGATTTAATGGATCCATTTAATCTTTAATGGATCCACTTGGGCTTTAATGGTTCCATTTCGGTTTTACTAGATTCATTTGGGCTTTTAACAGATCGGTTGGGCTTTTAACGGATCCATATGGATCGATTAAGCTTTAAAGGATCCATTTGATCCCAATACACATCACATGCATATGTAGTACATATTATATTTGCAGACAAACACGTATTAAGTCACCATTAGTGTTATTGGGCCTCAATAAGTCATGAAAGGTTTTGTTGGTATATATTGGTTCTTACTAGGCTTTAATGGTTCTTAGTAAGCTATAGTGGGCCTTAGTGGCCTTATTGATCCCAGTACACATCACATGCATAGATGTAGTACATATCTGCATACAAACACATATTAAGTCACCATTGGTGTTATTGGGCCTTAATAAGTCATGAAAGGTTTTGTTGGTCTATATTGGTTCTTACTAGGCTTTAATGGTTCTTAGTAAGCTATAGTGGGCCTTAGTGGCCTTATTGATCCCAGTACACATCACATGCATAGATGTAGTACATATCTACATACAAACACATATTAAGTCACCATTGGTGTTATTGGGCCTTAACAAGTCATGAAAGGTTTTGTTGGTCTATATTGGTTCTTATAGGCTTTAATGGTTCTTAGTAAGCTATAGTGGGCCTTAGTGGCCTTATTGATCCCAGTACACATCACATGCATAGATGTAGTACATATCTACATACAAACACATATTAAGTCACCATTGGTGTTATTGGGCCTTAACAAGTCATGAAAGGTTTTGTTAGTCTATATTGGTTCTTACTAGGCTTTAATGGTTCTTAGTAAGCTATAGTGGGCCTTAGTGGCCTTATTGATCCCAGTACACATCACATGCATAGATGTAGTACATATCTACATACAAACACATATTAAGTCACCATTGGTGTTATTGGGCCTTAACAAGTCATGAAAGGTTTTGTTGGTCTATATTGGTTCTTACTAGGCTTTAATGGTTCTTAGTAGGCTATAGTGGGCCTTATTGGACTATAATAGATCTTAATTGGTTTTATCGGGATTTAAATGGTTATATTGTGCTTTAAATGATTTCATTGGACATTAATGGATCTATCGGGCTTTAAAAGGTTCTATTGGGTTTAAAAGGGTTTAATTAGGTCTTAATGGATCTATCGGGATTTAAAGGGTTCTATTTAGGCTTTAAGGTAGCGTTTGGTACGCAGACAAGATTGGACGGGACTGGACAGGACTGGACAGGACAGAACAAGAGGCTAGGACAGAACTGGACGGGACTAGACAGGGCACGATAAATGTCTGTCTTGTGTTTGGTATGGCTAGGACTGAATAGGACAGGACTGGACAAATTTCCTAAAAGTTTTTTTTGATGATTTTATATATCATACAATAGTTATAAATAACACAAATAAAGTATATCTTTAAACAATTTATTAAAAACACATTTTTATTTTTTAAACGATTTTCATACATAGAAAAACAAGGGTAAGAAATTTGAATGAAGAATCTGAAATAATTGATGGTAGTTCGAAAAAATCTGATTCATATAAAGAAAATATAATATTTGATTCAATTTGGAAGATCTTAATGAATTAGCGGATGCATAGTTGCAGCGACAGGTAAAGATAAATGCAATAGGTGGCCCGTGAAGGATGGTAGTTGTGAAGAACGTGAAAGATAGTGGATGGTGGTGGTGCAGGTGGTTGTTATGGTTGATGTGGTGGAGGTATAGGTGGCCGACGATGGTAGTGGTGGTGGCGGTGAACAGGGGTAATAGAGGTTATTGTAGTGGAGGAAGTGGCGGAGGTCACCGACGGTAGTTGCGGTAAGCGTCGGTGGTGGCGGCAGCAATGGGTGATGGTGATCGGTGGAGGTGGCGATAGACGGTGGTTGTGGATGTGGTGGAGGAAGAGGTGGAAGTGGTCGACGATGGTTGGTGGTGGCTACCGGTGGCCGTTGATGGTGGTGGCGGCCAAAGGTGGCGGTGATCGGTGTTAGTGGAGGTGGTTGACGATGGTAGTGGTGGTGGCGATGGCCGATGGTTGTGGAGGTGGTGGATGAGGTTGTTATGGTGGAGAAATAGGTAGAGGTGGCCAATGGTGGTTGGCGGTGGCTACTGGTGGGCGCCGATGGTGGTAATGGTGGCGATAGGTAGTGGTGACCCTTAAGACTAATACCATATTGGGATTATACATCAAATAGCGGTAAATCAATGATTTTTAATTTCTGTCTCACTTTTGTCCCATGTTGTTCCACCTATTTTGGTGGAACAAGAAAATACCATTTTTTGTCCCATCTTGTCCCACCTTGTCCCACCTTGTCCAGTCCTTGTCTCTGTCCCATGTCGCACCAAACGTGGGACAGTGAATTTTTGTCCTGTCCCATGTCACGCCAAACGTGGGACAGTGATTTTTTGTCCTGTCCCGTCCCATCCAGTCTGCAAACCAAACGCACCCTAAAAGTTCTCATTATCTTAATGGATCTATTGGGATTTAATTAATTATACTAGACTTTAATCCGTCATGTTGGCTTTTAAAGGGTTTCATTGAGTCTTTATGGATCTATCGGACTCTAAGGGGCTCTATTGGGTTTTAAAGGTTTTCATTGGGCCTTAACTGATCTTTCGGGCTTTAAAGGGTTTCATTGGGTCTTAATGAATATATTGGGGTTTAAATAGTTCTCCCGAACTTTAATTGGTTCTATTGGCCTTTAAAGGTTTTATTGGGCCTTAATGGATCTATCGGGCTTTAAGGGGTTCTATTGGGTTTTAAAGGTTTTCATTGGGCCTTAATGGATCTATCGGGCTTTAAGGGGTTCTATTGGGTTTTAAAGGTTTTCATTGGGCCTTAACTGATCTTTCGGGCTTTAAAGGGTTTCATTGGGTCTTAATGAATATATTGGGGTTTAATTAGTTCTCCCGAACTTTAATTGGTTCTATTGGCCTTTAAAGGTTTTATTGGGCCTTAATGGATCTATCGGGCTTTAAGGGGTTCTATTGGGTTTTAAAGGTCTTCATTGGGCCTTAACTGATCTTTCGGGCTTTAAAGGGTTTCATTGGGCCTCAACGGATCTATACTTTAAAGGATTTCATTGGGTCTTAATGAATATATTGGGGTTTAATTAGTTCTCCCGAACTTTAATTGGTTCTATTGGCCTTTAAAGGTTTTTATTGGGCCTTAATGGATCTATGGGGCTTTAAGGGGTTCTATTGGGTTTTAAAAGTTTTCATTGGGCCTTAACTGATCATTCGGGCTTTAAAGGGTTTCATTGGGCCTTAATTGAAATATCAGACTTTAAAGGGTTCTATTGGTTTGTAAAGGGTTTCATTGGGCCTTAATGGATCTATCGGGATTTAAAGGGTTTCATTGGGTCTTAATGGATCTATTAAGGTTTAATTAATTCTACCGAACTTTAATCGGTTCTATTAGCCTTTAAAGGTTTTCGTTGGGCCTTAACTGATATTTCGGGATTTAAAGGGTTCTATTGGGTTTTAAATGGTTTCATTGGGGCTAATGTGTCTCTATTTCTCATCAAACGGTTGATAACCAATTCTCACATTTCTCACCGTTAACTCAATTTATCATCGAAACCCAACACTATATATTAAATACTAAATGTATTATTTTTTTTTTTTAACAAAACAACATTTATTAACTAAAGTTGTTTATTTTAGATAAAAAAACAAATTAAATTAAAAATATCTATTATCTAAAAAATTATTTATTTGAAATTAAAAACACAAATCAAAAGTTTTTAACAAAAACTCAAATTTATCAACCAAAAAATTAGTTCCCTCTTCTTTCCCTGATTTCCTTCCCCCCCTTTTTTTCGGTTCCCTCTTCTTTCCCTGATTCCCTCCCCCAAAAACTTAGGTTAAAAAAACTCTCCCTCTTCTTCCTCAAGACATCGTCACCACCAGCCACCAGCACCGGCCGACGTCGCCACCCAGCCACCAACACTAGCCGAATAGGTACAAAGAAGGTTCGATTTGGTTGAGTTTTGTTCGAACATTTGTTGTTTTGCACGTCGCCACCACCAGCCACCATCAACAGCTGTCGATTTGGTTGAGTTCTGTTCGAACCTCTTTGAAGAACAGGTTCGAGTTTGTTTTTTCTTACTTGAAATCTGGAGGTTCGATTAAGTTTCTGTTTTTTAAATCTGGAGGTTAAGTTTTTAAATTTGGAGGTTCGAGGTTAAGTTTTTAAATCTGGAGGTTAAGTTTTTGAAGAACAGGTTCGAGTTTGTTTTACTTGTTAATCTGGAGGTTAAGTTTTTTTGAAGAACAGGTTCGAGTTTCTCTACTTGGTCGGCTTTTGTCCATCGATCTTCTACCCGCAAACCGAACACGCCCTTAGAGGATTGTACGATTGTGAAGGTAAAAGAATAAATAGGACCCATAAAACAGAAATCGGGGCTAAACGAGCCGACCCGAATTATGGTCTTATCAAGATACAACTCATTTAGCCTATGAAAGATAGAAAGAACTGATTGATTCGATTTTGGTTATGTCAAAATGCAGATAGATTGTGTAAAGCAGGGTCAACTCCTGGAAGTGGTGCAGGTTTTAACAGAAGTCAACCTAACAATCTCAAAAGGATACATATCTTCTGATGTTGGATGGTTCATGGATGGTATTTTGACTTTCAATAGTCAAACACAGGTTTTTTCGAAACACAAATTGACACTGATGATTTAGTTTTAATTACCCTTAAAAACATTAATTATGTTTCAAGATATTAAATATTCTATGATACATTCATCAATGTTTTATATAAACATAATAATTCACATCAATTTTGAAGTTAAGATGCAACTAGCTTGACCTTTAGAAGTCAAGGACAATTTATCATACATTTATATGGCTTTAACTTATATTATGCTTTATACAACTTGCAGTATTTCATGTTAAAGATGAGAATGGCAAGAAAGTTTCTGACCAAAGAGTCATCAATTACATCCAGCAGGTAATTTACTATGACAAATCACGATCTTAATTGCAGTCGAATGTTTCCCACAAAGAGAAGAATTATGTGGTTCAATCTACCGGTCTTTTGCCTTCTAATTTGTGGGATTTCTATAGTGAAGCTCTAATACGATATTTTGGTGGGACACAGGCTATAGGCTCGAATCGTGGAGCTGCATCAAAGATTACAACTCAAACAAGTAAACTGTTTGATACAGATCTTCATGGAGAGCTGACAGCTATAGAAATGACCGCCACTGACCGACCAGGCCTATTTTCGGAGATATCAGCAGCCCTAGCCGATATTTTCTTGTGATTCAAACCAACGAGCTTGTTATGATGGGATGACATTTGAAGAGCTTGTATTTGGTCATTTGAAGTAGTATATTAGTTTTTTTTGAACGTATGTAATTTGTAATATTATTTGTTATTTGATAAAATTCTAATTAATAAGAAATTTTGATTTTTTTTAAAAAAAATGTGTAAGGCAACATATGCAAATATAGTATGTTGTCTAAGTTGATACCTTAGGCAACACATGCATAAATCTAATGTTGTCTTAGTGTTTGTTTGGTGCAACATATGTTTTTTTCATAGGCAACATAACCTGTTGTGTGTTGCTTAAGGAGTCTGCTTAGGCAACATATGATGTTTGCCTATGTTGCCTAAGTTCTTATGCAACATTGATAAGGCAACATTGCTTAGGCAACATAGGCATGTTGCCTAAGCCTTAGGCAACATATAAACCCTCTTAAGCAACATTTTTCATTTGTTGCCTAAGTGACATTTGGTGTAGTGTATATGAAGAGAATAAATCTGTAATTTTCATTAATCAAAAAAACTTTAAATTAGGTTGAGTTACAAGTAGATAGATATGAGATATTTCAGTTCTAATCTAACTCTGATATATTTATGTCCATCTCTGTCTCTGTCTCTATCTCTATCTTTATCTCTATCGTCATATCTTTTAGACGATGACACACTTATCCTACAACAATCCCCCTTGTGCCGAGTTAAAGGAGTGATGGTGCACAATTGTTTCCTTGTTAAATCCTTATGCCAAAATAAAAACCAGTGGGAAAAATTAAAAGTCTGACGAAGGAAAGAGTACAATGCACCAACTTCTTTGCAATACATAGACTTATCCTTGAGTCTAGTTTTCTCTTAGATTCATACATTAATAATGAGAGTTAGGAAAGCATGATGATATATAAACAATTGCCTCACTACAACCTTACACACCAAGGAACAAAATCCAATGGGAAAAATAAAACATTGGTTGAAAGAAAAAGAGCACAACATACCAATATCACATATATAGTAGACTCCCACTGTTATCTACTACTCCCCCTGATTTGTCCATTAATCAAGGGAGTTTGGAAAACATTTGCATTTATTTTCTACAAGTTTCCGAATATATGGTTTTAGGTAATGATTTGGTAAAATGTGTCATATTCTCCTGACATCTTACTTGATTCAATTGAATCTCGAGGAGAGTTTTCTTATTGCATATTGTATAAGATTTAAGCAGAATATGCTTTGTGTTATCACCCTTGATGTATCTTATGTTCATTTCTTCGATACATGATGCATTATCTCCATATATACAAGTAGGGTACTGGTTGAACCCAAAATTATTAGCTCCTCTAATATGTGTAATGATAGTCCTTATCATATAAATTCTTTAATTATCTCATGGAGAGTAATATTCTTGGGTTAGTTTAAGGAGGTAGTTACAAGGATTGCTTAACTTACTTCCAAGCAATCGGAGTGTTCCTTGTGATAATTCTTTATTCAGTTTGGGAACAACCTTTGTATGGGTCAGGCATATACCTATTATCAGCAAAGACATAACAAGACATTATTTGGGGTTTTTTATAAGAGCTAGTACTTTTGCTTCTTACATTTTAAGTAGGTATTGATGTTCCATTATCAATCTAATTTTTCTTTCTATAGGGAAAGCATAAGCCCATGTCAATGGTTCCAAAATATTAACTTGATCTCATTCCAATGATGTTGCGTTGGCGCTGAGCTAAATCTAGCTAACAAGTTCACTGAGAAATACAATATATGGTCAAGTGTATTATGCTAAGTATGATAATGTGCATATTGTACTTGGATAGGGAATTCCAGCTCCCCAACACTTTTTTGTCGCCATCTAGATGAAATGGGTCTTTCCTTATATCCAACACTTTGATCGATCATGGGAGTGCTAACCGGATGCGCTTTGTCCATATTAAATTGCCTGATTATTTTCTAGACATATGCGATCGGTGAATTAATAATTCACAAACTCGGTGTCCTAGCTCATGTAGCTAGGTAAAACCAAGTTTTCCCAATATTTTCCATCTCAAATTTGGATTTTAAGTAGCTTGCGGTTTCTCTTATTTCATAAAGAGTGCCTATTATGTTCATAACATCGACATATAAAACTACTTTGAAAATATGGAAGTTGTTTTCCTAAATAAATACGTAAAGGCAAAATTTATCGTTCTTATATATCCTTTCTCAATCAAATATTCACATAAGCGGGTATATCACATCTGCATAGATTGCTTTAATCTATAAAGTGAGCGTTTCAATTTTATTGCAAACGCATTTCGTGGTTTAGAGTTACTTGATTTTGGTAATGTAATGCCATCAAGCACTTTTATATATCTATGAATCTATATCCCCATAGAGATATGTAGTAACCACATCCATGAGCTGCATTTCCAATCCTTCGGAAACTTTTAGGCTAATAAATTATTTGGATGTCATAGCATCCATCATGAGAGAGTAAGTCTCTTCGTGGTCAATCTAGGGCGTTGTGAGAAACCTTGCGCCAAAGGAGAGCCCCATATATTAGGACTTCATTATTCTCGTTATGCTTTCTAACAAAGACTCAGTTACGTCCTACGGGTTTACACTTGGTAGGTTAGCACTATCAGACCAAATACCCGATCCTTTGTCAAAGAATATAATTCTTTATGGATTGTTTCTTTACATTTAGGCCAATATGCTCTTTGTTGATATTATTCAACTGACCTGGTTCGATGTCGTCGTGCTCGATCATCTTTTGAGCCATCGTATATGCGAATAAATCATCATTGATAATACATGATCTGTCCATCGACTCATCTGTACTCTCATAGTTCATTTGAGATTAATATTCATCTCTAGAATCAATATTAACTTCGGAGTGTCCTCCAGTGATGATTCTTGGATATAATTATAATTAGAGACAATCTTATGAGAGTTTTGTGTATTGATGATAAATGGATGTGCCTCACTATTCTCTTCCTTTAGAATAGTATCAATCGAACCAAGTAGCTTCCACCACTTCCATTTGGTAGCTACAACCTCAACCACACCTCCACCATGTGTGATTGCAACACACTTTCCAATGGCGTTGTGCCCCTGTTGGGGACTTTTAACCTTGCGAGTATATTTGCAGCTCATATATGTGATCTTGTTTTAGAATAACATTAAACGTATCAGGTATCGAGTCTGATTCGTTTGACTTCAACTTTACATTGTCAAGTTTGGGGATCAATATGAGACAGAGTGGGAATATTCCATGAACAGTTCCTATCGTTCCCTTGGAAAATACTTTTCCCTATCTCCCCTAACGACGGGAAGACTATCTCATCAAAGTGACAACCCATAAATCTAGCGGTAAAGAGATCAATAGTCAACGTTTATAATTAGCGGATAATTGTTGGGGATTCATATCCAACATATACTGAATCGTCTTCTTAAGGACCTATTTTGGTGCACTGTGGGGGCACAATCGGCACATATACTACATAACCAACCATGCGTAAATGTAAAATATCAAGCTTATATCCAGTTACCAACTGGTACGCATGACACTGGTTAGCTAGTAGTGGGTCTAAAAACGAATAAATAAAGTTCCATGTAAATTTGCATAACCCCCGGTAGATGTGGGTAAATTGGTGCGCATAACCAATTCCCTAGATACAATAAATATTCTTTTGATAACAACTTTTACGAGACCATTTTATATATACACATGGGGTATAGAAAACTTGTTAGAGAATAAATATGTTGGATGCAAGATTATAGAAGACTGAAGATTGGAGTCAAAGCTGAAGTTAGCTCTCAAGCATCAAAGTCAAAGTCTAGTGTAATAAAGTCGAAGTCAAAAGTTGTAATTTTGTATTTTCTTTGTTGTGCGCGTTTAGTTGTTTGCGTGTACTTGTGGTTTGCGTGTTTCTGTGTTTGTATAAATAGGTTGTGTTGTGCATGTAATTCTGTAGCAAAACAGAGAGAGAGTTATACGAGTTCATATTGTTAGAGAGAGAAAGTGTTGAGAGTGTTTTGTAATTGAATCTTGTGATTAAATAAAAAGTAAGATTTAATGGATTTGATTGTCATCGATTGATTTGCATTGTTATCTGGGATAACAATTGGTATCAGAGCAAGCAGATTTCAGAGAAAAACTTGGATCAATTTGAATTTTGGACAAAATATTGGACGAACTCGCAAAAATGGACTGTTGAATTTGATTTCTTTGAATCTGTAATGTTTTTGTTCTAAGTTTGGTTTTGTTGTATTCGTTTTTACATATTGAACAGATTTCATTTGGAATTCATAGACTAATTCACACTTGTTAGGGTGAATTTTTTAAGTTTATAGACTTTTTGTTCGAGTTTAGTCAAACACTGTTAATAGGATTGAATTTGTAATTTTTGGTGTATTAGTTTGAAATCAATTCATTGTAATCTGTTTGAAATATGTTTTAAATCAAGCCTACAAAGTTTATGTAACACCCGGAAATTCGCAAGGTAAGTATTTTGTCTTTTTAAATGCATTTATTTCGTTTATGTGAGAATATGTCTTGGTGTACATTTCATGATAATTATTATGTCTAAATGTCATATAATTAAATTACCTTTGTTAATCGTTCAAACCTTGTGCTCGTTTTAGTTTTCGGTTGAGTTTTGGGCTATTTTTAGGTGACTCGCGATTGTGCCCTTGGCACTATCGCGGAGGGCACTATTGCCGAAGCTGTACCGAGAGTTCGGGGTGGGGTGCGATTGTGCCATGGCACTATCGCGGAGGGCACTATCGCAAGGTTTGTACCGCGGGTGGTATGGTTCTCGCGATTGTGACTCGCGATTGTGCCAATGGCACTATCGCCGGGCACTATGCCGTCGGGGGCAGTGTCTTAAATGAACCCTTATCAGATTTCAACCTCATTTCTCTCAAACACTATCTTTGGTTGCGATTTTGGAGCTTCCATTCCAGCCTCCATTCTCCACTTTCCAAACCCTAGCTCTCATTAATACTACCTTTTGGTGGTTGGGTTTTGGATTCAAGCATTAAACTCACCTCAAGAAAGATTCTAGGGTTTCTCAAAGTACATCTCCTCATCTTCAAGTCTCACATTCTCAAATCTAGGGTTTTCATCTTTTCTAGGTTTTGGTACAAAACCTAGATTGTAAGTTTACTAATCTTTTGTTAAAACTAGATACACATCATTATCTTCTACTTGTTGATGTCAATGCATATCTCAAATGTTCATATTTAATGTTTCAACTATTTTAGGGGTTTTTACTCATGGATTTATGTATATGGAAGTTACCATGTGTTATATGTGTATATCTTGGCATGTTGATGATTCCTTTTTGGAATGCCTTTTGGTGACCTTACATTCTCACAAAGTATTTGGATGGATATTATGTCATATGTTGGATTTACATGATTAGGATGGTTATAGTGTGTTCTTGGTGGATATCCGAAATGTTGACAGATTGAAACACATCTTGAGACCTCCTAAAAGCATTATGTGGACGAACCAAGTCTGTGATTCACTATAGGAATGTAGGTGGGTGACATTTGAAGAATTTCCTAAGGCGGTAGTCTCCTATGTACCTAGACCTCCGCCGTCGGGGAATTTCCTAAGCGGTAGTCCCCGATGCGTGTCGGGCCTTTGGGTTGCCAGAGAAAGTGGCTTCAAGGTGCATTGCCTCTTTGGGTGAACCAGATTGGAGATATGGGTCGCTCCCGTTGACTCCACATCTATTTGATTAATTGTTTAACTGTTGATAAGAACTGTAAATGTTTTCTGGCATGTTTTTACTTGTTCAACTCACTAGGCTTTTTGGCCTAACACTTGTTTGGTGTCGATGTGTATCTCAGGTGTTAGCGGTGCTACTCCTAGGCAAGTATAGATGCTTTGGGCGAGAGCTTGGGGATACGACACTTGGATTATTTTGAGAAGCCTTGGGTTTATAGATGACACCCCTTTTTGTAATCTATTTTCTAGATGTAGAAATTAGATTAGTTGGTTGTTGTTTATTTATCCGTTAAATTACAATTGTGATTAAACAGGTTTATTTGTATTATTGCCCTTTTTGGGAGGCTCTTGCTATGGCAATCTATATACCACTTCTCCTCTTTTGGAAAGTTTTTGTTATCCCTATTTTTAGGGTGTTACAAGTTGGTATCAGAGCTTTAGTTTAAGTGAACTAGGTATTGTTTAACATATCTAGACTTAAGCTTTAGACGTTATGACTTCACTGTCCATTTATGGGGTAGAAATCCTAGGTGGGGAGAGCATTAAGATTACGGAATTACTTTAATTGAAAGTTGTGATGGTGGTGACAAGAATTCTTGTGTATGGTTCGTTCATAATTTCACTTAGCTACTGCTATTATGAATGCATTGTTACGTGAGAATGCTTGGTTTACTATTATTATGATAATTGATGAAGGTAGTAGTACGTACAATGAGTTCAACTCGCTTAGTCTTTTCTCAATCTATTTCTCGTTCGCGCATGACAGATGTAATGGTAAACACTCGAAGTAGATTACCGGACATGCCAGAGGGGCAACCAGAAGTGGAATCTGCAGTAGTACGACCCCCGGTGGGGGCAACCTCCGATGACATTCCTATACCCAGAATATTGGGAGGAGGGCCCGAGCATATTCCTCGCCAGAACCTCAACACGAATAATGCTATCTTGGAAGAGGTGACCATGGAGACCAGGATTCGGGATAGCATGATACTGGCTATGAATTCTGCCATGGCCCAACAACAAGAGTTTTTCATGACGCTCCTAGAAGATCGAGATGCTAGTCACCGCCAACCCGAGACTATGGCGGAGAATATCATAGTTGGGTCGGGTGGTGGACCTGAAGTGGTGGTGACCGAAGAGCAACCGAGCAACGTGAATCGAGTAAGGGCTAACGGATGCTCCTACAAGGCTTTTCTGGGGTGCAACCCTAAAGAGTTTGCAGGTTCCGACAACCCGGTTGCGTGTATGTACTGGCTGAATGAAGTGGAAATGGCCTATGAGTCTAGAGAGTGCGACGTCTCGCAACGGGTGAAGTTTGCTTCTCAATTACTCCGGGGAGAGGCATTGATTTGGTGGAATCTCACCCGGTCCGCCCTCACCCCCGAGGTTCTAGCAAAGCTGACCTGGGCAGTCTTCAAGAAAAATATAATGGACAAGTATTGAAGCGAGCGTTCGTTGGACAAACTGGAAGCCGAGTTCCGGAATCTGAAGAAAGGGAATTTGTCTATAGCCGACTACTCCAAGCTGTTTCTGGAGAAGTTGAAGTTGGTGGGATATCTGGTCCCAGATGAGAGATCAAATATTAAGGCCTTTCATCTTGGCCTACCGGCCGATATGCGGACTGACGTGCGCAATGCCAAAGGGTCGACTCTTCAAGAAGTCATTGAAGAGGCCTTGCTTGTGGAAGATGATAGGTTGGATGAGAAGGAAGAAAGAAGTGTTGCGGGTGAGAAGAGAAAGTGGGAAGGGCCATCTGGGCCCGTTCGTCAGTCGAAGCCTTTTGTTAGCGGGAGAGCTAGCGACTCTCGTAAAAGCGATCAATGGTGCCAAAAGTGTAGGACCAAACACTCGGGCGCGTGTGCTCCTAAAACCTACGCAGGCCCGGTAGGTTGTACCAAGTGTGCCAGGAAGGGCCATGTGGCTCGGGATTGCGCTACTCATCCGACGATATGTTTTGAGTGCCAAGAGTCGGGGCACATGAGGAGAAATTATCCAAAGTTGGCGGGGTTTAATCAAAACAGGTCTGTTGGGTCGACGGCTAGAGTCAACCAATCGCCGAGGGTGCCGAGTCGAGCTTTTCGGATGACTACCGAGGAGGCGAAGGAGACCGTTGATGTTGTTTCGGGTACGTTCCTAGTAAACTCCTTGCCTGCTCGTGTATTGTTTGATTCGGGTGCTACGTGTTCTTTTCTATCGGATGTTTTCTGTAAGCAATTCGTCACTCCTATTAATGTCCTTTCCGATGCACTAGTAGTAGAGATAGCCAACGGTGAAAAAGTAATTATCCGAGACCGTTATTATGATTGCACCATAGAGATCAATGGGAGTCCTTTTGGGGTAGAATTGCTAGCTACGGCCATCGGAGGGTTCGACGTGGTCATAGGAATGGATTGGTTGTCAAGGCACAAGGCTGACATCTTTTGTTCTAAGAAGATGATCCAAGTGCCTTTGACGGAAGGCGGCGTTGTCGTCATCTATGGGGAGAAAGGAAAGGGTCGCAACCCCATTATTTCCTCTCTCAAAGTGCGGAAGTTTCTAGAGAAGGGTTACTCTTCGTATCTAGCGTACGTTGTGGACGCGAAGAAGGAAAAGAAGACGGTGGAAGACGTGAGGATCGTGCGGGATTATCCGGATGTCTTTCCGGAAGACCTTCCCGGATTACCACCGGAACGTCAAGTGGAGTTTCAAATTGACCTCACTCCGGGAGCGGCTCCAATAGCCCGATCTCCCTATCGTTTGGCCCCGACAGAGATGAAGGAGATGATGACGCAACTTCAAGAGTTGTTAGAGAAGGTTTTATCTTACCGAGTTCTTCACCTTGGGGAGCGCCGGTGTTGTTCGTGAAGAAGAAGGACGGATCGATGAGGATGTGCATTGACTACCGTGAGTTGAATAAAGTCACGGTAAAGAACAAGTACCCTCTTGTTGGGAAATTCATAAATGCACAAGTACAGTTAATACTGCTAGAATAACTTGATTACTACTTCTGAAGTTAATGCTGCTAAACAAGATTAATGCTGCTAAGTCAAAGGTTAGTACTGCTGGATGAAGTTACTACTGCTAAGCAATTTTAGTACTGCTAGTAGTTAGTACTACTGAACATTAATACTGCTCAAAGTATTAATGTTGCTGAAGACTTAGTGCTGCTTAAGAGATAATCATGATTCGTGCAGATCAAGTTTGAAGATTATGGAAAGCTTGAAGATAAAGATAGAAGATTATTTTGAAGATCTTTTATTATTTGTAATTATCTTTTATCTTCAGTATATATAGAATAGTTTGTAATTGATAGAGAATTACTTTTAGAATTCTGAATTTTTGTTTTCATAGAGAGAATCAACCTCAAGGTTTGTAATCCTAATTCTAGAGAAGTAGAATTCGTATTGGTGAGCATGTTCATCAATATTGAGGTTGAGTGTTGAATCTTGTAGCTTTACAATCATTCAATAAAGTTTACAAGTTGTTATACAGATTCACTGTTTCATTGATCATTGAATATTAAAGTGTTATTCCGCAAACTCCTTTAATATTGTTTCTGAGCGTTTATTCTTGTTAAGAATTAAGATCCTGACAAGTGGTATCAAACAGTACTCTGGTCTCAAAGGTTCCAATGCTCAGATCCAATGAATTTGACATGTGGAAGATTAGAATCAAGCAATACATTCTCCTCACAGATTACTCCATGTGGGACATCATTGAGAATGGCCCATCTGATGCAGGAAAGATTGGTGAAGATGGAAAAAGAACCCCCACCAAAGACGAATGCAGAAAGAAAGACAAGGCAGACAGAGATGAAAGCCTTGAGCACACTGCTCTTGGCCATTCCCAATGAGTATCAACACCAATTTTGTAATTGCACTGATGCACAGATGCTCTGGAATGCTCTAGAGAAGAGATTCTCTGGTACCAAAAGTACCAAGAGAAATCAGAAGGCCATATTGAAACAACAGTATGAAAACTTTATGTCAACTAAGAATGAGTCCATGACTCAAACTTTTGACAGGTTTAACAAACTGATTGGGGAACTAGCTACTATGGGAGTACAGATTGATCAAGATGATGTAAACAGAAAGTTCTTAAGGTCCCTTGGAGATGAATGGACCATGTACATTGTTTCATTCAGACAGAATGAACAATTGGAAGAGAAAGAACTTGACGATCTGTACAATGATCTTAGAGTATTTGAAGCTGAGGTGGAGGCAAAGAAGAAACCTTCTGGATACATTCATAATGTTGCACTCCTATCAGCATCAATTGATTCTACTGCTATCCCTGAATCAGTTAATGCTGCTAATGGAGCAAATCAAGAAAAAGGCACTGATTCTGTGTTTGAAGCCTTTCTTTCCAGCCATGGAAACTCTTCTCTAATCAATGATGATTTGGAACAACTTCATCCTGATGATCTTGAAGAGATGGACATTAAATGGCAGATGGCCATGCTTTCCATGAGGGTGAAGAAGTTCATAAAGAGGACTGGGAGGAACAACTTCTCCCAAAGAAGAGAAGATGGAGCAGGGTTTGATAAATCAAAGGTGGATTGCTATAAATGTCATCTGAAGGGACACTTTCCAAGAGAATGCAGAAGTGGAGTGTCTCACAACAACAACCACCAACAAGCACAGTCTGGAAACCTCAACCATAACAGAAACTCTGCTCAAGCCCTTGTTTCTCAACAAGGAATGGGGTTTGACTGGAGTGATCAAGCAGAAGAGGCTATGCAAAATCAAGCACTTATGGCTGAAGTATCTGATCTCCCAACCGAGGTAAGTTCTAATCTCTGTTCTAAAACTTGCATAGACACTGTTAAAAGGTACAAGGATCACAACCAGAAGATGAGTGATGACCTTAAGAGATTAGAAAAAGATATAAAAGACTATGTGAGAATTGTTGAGAGGTTTGAGAAACAGATTAAAGGTTTTCAAGCCAATGAACTCCAACACTCATATGACACCAATTACTGGAAGTGGGAGAAAAAAGATCTAGGACTTAAACTAACCAAATCTAAAGAGGAGAGTGAAAAGTTGAGAGAGGAGATAACCAAGGTTAAGCTTGATGTAGAAAAGTTTTCCAATGCTTCTAAAGCAATGGACTCTTTAATACAAACTCAGATTCATGACAAATTGAGAAGAGGAATTGGGTACAATGCCACACCTCCACCATACAACAACAACTACATTCCTCCTACTTCAGACTTGCTAGAAACCAAAGATAGGAAGGACTTGCCTGAGGGAGCCACTGAGATAGATCCCTTAGATGAGGTAGTTGTTGAGGATAAGACTGAGAAATAGGTTGGTAAGAGTAAGGAGAACAATGTGAGTGGTGAGATTCCTCTAGAGAATAACATTATCACCAATGAGGACTGTGGAAGGGCTTGGATCAAATCAAAGGACATAGAGAAGACAGAGGGAAAGTCTGGTAAGGTCCATTACAAACAGACCACAGTTGTGAATCCAGTTCCTTGCAAACAGTGTGCATGTAAGAAGACTGAACCCCAAAAACATGATAAAAAGAGGGGAAATCAAAGAAAATGGAATAATCAGTGGGCACAAAAACAAGGGGTTGATCTGAGTAAAATCAATAGACCAAAACCTTGTTTTATCTGTGGCAAATTGAATCATCTTGCCAAATACTGTTATTTCAATCCTATAAACCAAAGGATGAATTTTCAAAGGTCTATGCAAAAACCCTTTGGTTATAGGAAGATTGAAAGGAACCATGTGGCTAAGAAATCTGTTAAATCTAAAAGCCACATGAAGAAAAAGAATGTTAAAGAAAGTGTCAATATGTGGGTTCCTAAAAGCACTAAAACTGTTAGTACTGCTACCACAAATAGTGCTGCTGACAATGTTAGTGTTGCTGGAAGCAATACTACTGCTAACAATGTTAGTACTGCTGACATTGTTTAGTACTTCTTCAAAAGTTAATACTGCTAACTCTGTTAGTGCTGCTAACAAGGTTAGTACTGCTAAACCTGTTAATACTGCTAACTCTGTTAGTACTTCCAAAGTTTTAATACTGCTAACTCTGTTAGTACTTCCAAAGTTAGTACTGCTTCTAGTGTTTGTGCTGCTAAGCCAATCATATTGACAAAGTACTCTAATAAAGAGTGTATTGATTTTAAAAACCTCATCAAAAAGGAATGTAAATACTTTGATGAGAAAGGGAGACCCAAGAACACTTTGGCTTGGGTTCCCAATCAATACTAATTGTTTAATCTTATGTGCAGGGCAACCAGCAGATCAAGGGGAAGAGCATCTGGCATGTTGATAGTGGTTGCTCTAGGCACATGACAAGGAACATGTCATGCCTCAAGAATTTCAAGAAAATTGATGGTGGGCATGTTGCCTTTGGCAATACTCCAGATGGAGGTAAGATAAGTGGTAAGGGGGATGTAACCAAAGGTAAAATGACCTTTGAAGATGTATTCTATGTTGAACAGTTAAGGTACAACCTGTTAAGTGTATCACAGGTTTGTGACAAACAACATAGTATATTATTTACAGATTCTGAATGCATTATCCTTGCTCCTGGATTCATGGTAGTTGATGAAAAGATGATACTATTAAGAACTCCCAGAAAGGATAATGTATATTGCTTAGATATGGAAAGTGCTTCAACTGATTCATCCCCAAACTGTCTTATTTCAAAAGCTTCTTTGGATGACTCATCACTTTGGCATAGAAGGATGTGTCACATGAACTTTAAAACAATGAATAAACTTGTTAAAAACAACCTTGTAAGAGGTTTACCTTCCAAAGTCTTTTCATGTGATGATCATTGTGTTGCCTGTCTCAAAGGCAAACAACACAAAACTTCTCATAAGTCCAAAGAGTTGAACACAATCTCTAATTCTCTTCAGTTGTTGCATATGGATCTGTTTGGTCCTACAAATGTTATGAGTATAGGTAAGAAATCATACTGCCTAGTTATTGTTGATGATTACTCTAGATTTACTTGGGTATATTTTCTAAGAACTAAGGATGAGACAAGTGGACTGATCAAATCCTTTATTCTAAGAATTGAAAACCAAACAAATCAAAAGGTAAAAGTCATTAGGTCAGACAATGGTACTGAATTTAAAAATCATGACCTAAACACCTTTTGTGAGGAAAAAGGAATTGAGAGGCAATACAGTGCTCCTAGGACTCCACAACAAAATGGTGTTGCTGAGAGAAGGAATAGGACACTGATTGAAGCTGCTAGATCTCTGTTGGCGGATTCAAAACTTCCAATTACGTTCTGGGCTGAAGCAGTTAATACTGCTTGCTATGTCCAAAACTGAGTTCTAGTAGTTAAGCGTAAGAACAAGACACCATATGAGCTTTTAAATAAAAGAAACCCATTTATTGGATTTTTCAAACCTTTTGGGTGTCCTTGTACCATTCTCAATACTAAAACTCACTTAGGAAAGTTTGATAGCAAGGCAGATGATGGTTTTCTTGTTCGTTACTCATCTCAGAGTAAGGCTTACAGAGTTTTTAATACTTCTTCTAGAATAATTGAGGAAAGTGACAATGTCAAATGCAATGAGAACACACCAAATCCTATTGGGTCTGGTCCTCAGTGGTTATTTGACATTGATTCACTAACTAACTCTTTGGGTTTTAGTAGTGATTATCATCCAGGTTCAGGTAGTGGAGGATCAGGGGATGAACAAACACAAGTACAAGACATTATTCCTCAGTCTGTGATCTTTCCCATACCTACAATAGAGCCTGTTGAGGTCTGTGCAAAGGAAACTATGATTGAACCAATTCAGAGTGAAGAAGAAGGAAGAGATGAGGAGAATCAAGTGCATGAAGAGCCAGAAGCAGCTGATGAGATCCCCTCAGCTGACTTAAATGATTCCAATCTAGATGTGGGACTCAATGAAGAACCTAGTCATCAGACTAGAACTCAAAAGAACCATCCTCTAGAGCTAGTCATAGGAGACATCTCTTCTCCTATGATAACAAGGAATCAAAGCAGACTTCAAGAGCTGCAGAATCAGCAACACACAGTACTCTCCTACTTTCTATCTCAGATTGAGCCTAAGAAGGTTTATGATGCAATGAAAGATTCCGGTTGGATAGAAGCAATGCAAGAAGAGTTACTGCAATTCAAATTGCAAGAAGTTTGGGACTTGGTGGACCTTCCAAAAGGTCATAGAGCTATTGGCACCAAGTGGATTTTCAGGAATAAAAAGGATGAGAGAGGCATTGTGATCAGAAACAAAGCAAGGCTTGTGGCACAAGGGTACACTCAAGAAGAAGGCATAGACTATGAAGATGTGTTTGCTCCAGTGGCAAGGGTAGAGGCAATTAGGCTATTTCTAGCCTATGCCTCATACATGAAGTTCAAGGTATACCAAATGGATGTGAAGAGTGCCTTTCTTTATGGTACAATTGATGAAGAAGTATATGTCTGTCAGCCCCCAGGATTTGAAAATCCATCATATCCAGACAGAGTATACAAACTGAAGAAAGCACTGTATGGTCTTCATCAAGCCCCAAGAGCATGGTATGATACACTGTCTACTTATCTCTTGGAGAATGGGTTTGAAAGAGGAATAATTGACAAGACCCTCTTCATTAAAAGAAGTAAGAAGGACATCCTATTGGTTTAGATTTATGTGGATGATATCATAATTGGTTCCACAAAAGATCAGATGTGTAGAGACTTTGAAAAGTTGATGCACAAGAGCTTTAAAATGAGTTCAATGGGTGAACTTACCTTCTTCCTTGGGCTTCAAGTGAAACAGAAGAAAGATGGGATCTTCATAAGCCAATCAAAATATGTGAAAGACATCCTGGATAAGTATGGTTTATCAGACTCAAAGCCAGCAAGCACACCTATGGAGACTCATAAACAGATCACTACTGATCTTGAGGGGGAGGATGTTGATGTCCATCTATATAGATCAATGATTGGATCTCTCATGTATCTCACAACCTCAAGACCAGACCTCATGTTTCCAGTGTGTGTGTGTGCCAGATTCCAAGTCAAGCCAAAGCAATCACATCTTCAAGTTGTTAAAAGGATTTTCAGATACTTGAGAGGGCAACCTAGATTAGGTCTTTGGTATCCGTATGAATCCAACTTTGACTTGATTGCTTATTCAGATAGTGACTTGGGAGGTGCTAACATGGACAGAAAGTCTACTTCAGGTGGATGTCAACTTTTGGGTGCAAGACTAGTATCTTGGCAGTGTAAGAAACAAACCACAGTGTCCTTATCAACAACAGAAGCTGAGTATATTGCTGCTGCAAGTTGCTGCTCTCAGGTTCTATGGATTCAGAATCAGATGCTGGACTATGGGGTAACCTTTCTTCACACTCCAATCTTCATTGACAATAGCAGTGCTATAAGCATTGTTAACAATCCAGTCAAGCACTCCAAAACAAAGCACATTGAGATCAGGTATCACTTTATTAGAGATTGTAATGAAAAGAATCTAATTCAAGTTGCTAAAGTTCATATTGACAACCAGTTTGCTGATCTATTCACTAAAGCTTTTGATGTGGGTAGTTTCACATTCTTGGTCACAAGTGTGGGCATGATCAACTCTGAATGATCTCATGTCTTAAAAAGTGTATTCATATCTGTTATAGGTTTATTCTTTGGTGCTACTAACATCTTTCTCAGGAACTTATTACCTTGCTCAGAGTACCTCAAGCTTCAAAAAGTGTAAGTATAGTTAATGCTGCCAGTGCATAGTTAATTCTGCTAGTGAGTTAATACTGCTAGTAGTTAATACTGCTAGTTAGTTAATACTGCTAGTGGTTAATACTGCTCTCAGTTAATACTGCTAGTTAGTTAATACTGCTAGTGGTTAATATTGCTCTCAGTTAATACTGCTAGTTAGTTAATACTGCTAGGAGTTAATACTGCTTATGTCCCGAATCATATAAATACCCTTTTTGCCCGCCCAAAAGTTCATAACGACTCTTTGCTTTCTATTCATCTGCTCTCTAACCCTTTTCTCTCAAGCACAAAGTGTTGCAGTCCAGAATACTCAAGCACAATGGCATCCATGGCATTCATTGATGAGCACAACGAGATTGCGATGCTACAGAAGCCGAAACAAGCTGCTGGATTTCACCAGATTGTGGATTTTCTCAAGTCCAACCACATTGCCCATGCTCTTACTGTGTCACCAACAATCTACATAGAGCATCAAAGACAATTCTGGGCGAATGCCACCGTAGTCACAGAGAATGGTGTGCAGATAATCAAGACAAGGGTGTGTGACAAACCCTTGTCAGTTACTGAAGAAGTGATACGCATCTGTCTACGTCTAGACGATGCTACAGGTATTACTTCTATTCCAAATGAGGACTTGTTCTCAAATTTGTTAAGAATGGGGTATGGAGGCCAATTGGGTGGTTTCAAATTCTCAAAAGCTAAATTTTATACCCAATGCAGTTTTCTTGTTCATACCCTGATGCACTGCATTTCCAAAAAGACTACTGGCTGGAGTCAGTTTAGCAGTACCATTGCATATGCTTTGGTCTGCTTGGCCACTGCCAGAAAGTACAATTTTTCAAGAATGATTTTCAGTGATCTTGTATCAAACTTGGGAAGCAAAAAGAGTTTTTACATGTACCCAAGGTTTGTACAGGAAGTTATAACCCATGAATTGACGGATATGCCTCACTTTGATGAGGTATATGTACCAAAAATCCCCAAAGGTAAGGTCTTTTCAAACATGAAAAGATCTCCATTGGACTCGGAAGGAGTTGACACCCCATTGTTCTCTACAATGATGGTGGTGTCCCAACATGAAGAAGGTATGGCTTCAGGGTCAAGGCCCTCATTAGACCAACCCACTGAAATCCAATCCCAACCTTCCATCACCATATCAATCCCTCAGTCCCTTGTTGAAAAACCAATTGCACTAATAACCAATACTTATATCAGGAAAAAGGTAAAGAAGGCTCCTTCCCTTCTTGTACCTTCACCCACAGAGCCTTTAAGCCCTCTAATGGAGAATTCTCCATTAGAGAATATCTACAGGGAAACCACAGGGGTGTCTCCCAACCCCAAGGAGGTGCTCAATGAGGAGATGAATGAGCATATGGGTGTAAAGGTTGCCACTACTCCTGCTAGCACAGAGGAGGTCAATGGTAACATAAATAAGACCTTCCCCATGGCAACTTTGGGTGAGCAATCATCCAAAGGTCCGAGGTGCCAAGAAACCATGGGGTAGAAGGTGCTTCTTCTAGGCAGAAGACCTCTACTACAAAAGGATCCCATGATCCTTCAAAAGGGGGTAACAGTCCTGGAGAAGGTGAGGACATATATGACTATTTTGAATTGATGGAAACCATGGGAAACATCAACATGGATGTAATCAAGCAGGGAAAAGAAATAGAAGAGCTGAAGTTGATCATTATATCTCAACAAGAACAGATTGTCCATCTGAAGAATATGGTGAAGAGATTGATCCAGAAAAAGAAGAAGAAACAGTATGTACTCAAAAGAAGGGAACCAGTGACTGATGCTCCCAAAAAGGGGGAGTCAGAAGCTGATGCCAACATGGAAAATGCCAAAGATAAGGGGGAGCAAGAGAAAGTTGATTTTGAGGGGGAGCAACAAGCAGTGGAAACTGAAACAGAGTTTGTTCAAGCAGCAGAAAAAGAGAAAGCAGCAGTAACAGTTAATGCTGCTGAATCAAGCAAAGCAACAGAAATTGTTAGTACTGCTGAACTAAATGAAGCTGCATAAATAGTGCAAGAATTACTAATAGATCTTGAGATAGCAGAGACCTTAATCAAAGCCAAACATGATACTCCCAAGGTCACCTCAAAGGTCAAAGGAGTTGTCATCAAAGAAAGAGGTGAGGCTACAAAGAAAGCAAGTATTGAGAAAATGGCAAGCAAGGATAAAGGCAAAGCTAAAATGGTGGAATCTGATCAACCAATCAAAAAGCAAAAGTTGGTTGAGTCAGATGAAGCTTTGGCCAGGAAGATGCAAGCTGATCTTGAACAAGAAGAAAGGGTTCAAGTTGAAAGAGACAGGGAAATGGCTAAGGCTCTGGCTGCAGAATTAAATGAAGCTTATCAACAAAGTCTGGCAACTTAAATGGCTCAGAAGAAAGCTGCAACCATGAAGAAATCAGTGTTGTTCAAAGTGGCTGCAAAGAAGAGACAACCCTCAAAGACTTACCTTGGTACCCAAGAGAGAAACAAGATGATTACATTTCTCAAAAGTGCTGTAGGAGTCAGAAAGGAGATGTTCTCAAAGATAACTTTTGAGCATATTAAAGAGTTGTACAATTCAGAAATGACCAAGCTTTAAGAGAATGAAACTGCGAGGGTGGAAATGGAGAAGAGAATGAAAGAAAGCAATGACTTTCTGATAGAAAAGCCTTTTCCAGATGAGCAAGAAACACCTAAGAAAGAAGCCACTCTTGGTGAAAGTCTGAGGACTTTAAAAAGAACTAAGATGATGGCCAGAAGAAAATCAGTCAAGAAGCCTAGAGTAGCTGAAGTAGAAACAGAGAAGGTTGCTGAAGAGGAAGGGGCACCTAAGTCATCTGAACAGAAAGAACCATCAAGAACCGATGATGTGAATCTATACATGGTAGTGATGGACAAAGTGCCTGAACAATTTCAGCTGAACCTGTTGGAGTTAAGCCTCCTGAAGTTATTCTATGGGATACAATGAAGGTGGATGGAAAAGAATACATCAGGCTCAAAAGAAAAGATGAAAAGTATGAAGTGTACAATACTTGGGCAAAGATAGTCAGAACATGCTCCAGGTCAGATCTAGAAGAGATGTTTGACATAGGAATAAAGTTGTATGCAGATAAATTGAAAGATTCAGAGATTTCAATCACAAAACTTGTGATGGAGTATCTGTGTATGATGTTCAAACCTGAAGAAGAGGGAAAGCTGAAAATAAAATAAGGTCTCTAACTCCCCGGTTTGTCGTTCAATACTCATCCGAGCCGCAGGAACGTGTACATAAGGAATACGAGAATTTCCACCTTGTTGAAGGTCTAGGTGGAGCATGTTATCATAAATGTGTTTCAATCTGTCAACAATTGGACTCTATATGAAACTAGTGGAGTATATGCACTAACTATGGACATAAATCACATAGAGTACTTCCTAGTGGATAGAGTGTACAACCACAGTAGACTGAAGCTTCATGCAATGTTGAAGAAGAAACTTGGATGTGTTCCAGATTCAGAAATGGCAAAGTATCTGATTCAAAGAACAATCAATCAGAGTTTGGGGCTGGATGCTAACACAGGTGTATGAGCTATGAAGTTTTGGGAGCATCTAGAATATCATCTGAAGAACTTGACTTCTCTTCCTAAAAGTCAAGTTAGGGGGAGATTGTTGGGAAATTCAGAAATGCCCATGTACAGTTAATACTGCTAGAAGAACTTGATTACTACTTCTGAAGTTAATGCTGCTGAACAAGATTAATGCTGCTAAGTCAAAGGTTAGTACTGCTGGATGAAGTTACTACTGCTAAGCAATTTTAGTACTGCTGGTAGTTAGTACTGCTGAACATTAATACTGCTCAAGGTATTAATGCTGCTGAAGACTTATTGCTGCTTAAGAGATAATCAAGATTCGTGCAGATCAAGTTTGAAGATTATGGAAAGCTTGAAGATAAAGATGGAAGATTATTTTGAAGATCTTTTATTATTTGTAATTATCTTTTATCTTCAATATATATAGAATAGTTTGTAATTGATAGAGAATTACTTTTAGAATTCTGAATTTTTGTTTTCATAGAGAGAATCAACCTCAAGGTTTGTAATCCTAATTCTAGAGAAGTAGAATTCGTATTGGTGAGCCTGTTCATCAATATTGAGGTTGAGTGTTGAATCTTGTAGCTTTACAATCATTCAATAAAATTTACAAGTTGTTATTCTGATTCACTGTTTCATTGATCATTGAATATTAAAGTGTTATTCCGCATACTCCTTTAATATTGTTTCTGAGCGTTTATTCTTGTTAAGAATTAAGATCCTGACACCTCTACCTCGCATCGATGATCTCTTCGATCAACTTCAAGGTGCGTGATGTTTCTCGAAGATTGACCTCCGATCCTGTTATCATCAAGTGAGAGTGAAGAATGATGATATTCCGAAGACGGCCTTCCGAACGTGTTACGGTCACTATGAGTTCTTGGTGATGCCTTTTGGGTTGACCAATGTGCCGGCCGTGTTTATGGACTTGATGAACCGTGTGTGTCGCCCATTCTTGGATAAATCCGTGATTGTCTTTATCGACGATATTCTAATTTATTCTAAGGACGAATCCGATCATGGGAAACACTTGCGGGAAGTCTTTGAAGTCCTAAGAAGAGAGAAGTTGTTCGCAAAGTTCTCTAAGTGCGAGTTTTGGCTTCGAGAAGTGCAATTCTTGGGGCACGTGGTGTCAAAGGATGGTGTTCAGGTGGACCCGACGAAGATTGAAGCAATGATGAGTTGGGAGCCGCCGACGAATCCGTCGGAGATACGGAGTTTCTTGGTCTTAGCGGGCTACTATAGACGCTTCATCCAAGACTTTTCCAAGGTAGCTACACCTCTCACATACCTCACAAGAAAGAACGTCAAGTTTCTTTGGACCGATGTTCAAGACCAAGCCTTTCAAACGCTTAAGAGGAAATTGTGCGAAGCTCTGATCTTATCCTTTCCTGAAGGATCGGAAGACTTCATAGTGTATAGTGACGCTTCTAAGATGGGGCTTGGATGTGTACTTATGCAACGAGGGAAAGTCATTGCCTACGCGTCAAGGCAATTAAAGGACCATGAGAAGAACTACCCGACACATGACTTAGAGTTGGCGGCGGTAGTTTTTGCTTTGAAGTTGTGGCGGCATTACTTGTACGGGACCAAGTGTACTCTCTTCACGGATCACAAGAGTCTCAAGTACATCTTTGATCAAAAAGAACTCAACATGCAGCAAAGAAGATGGCTTGAACTTCTAAAGGATTATGATTGTGATATACTCTACCATCCCGTTAAGGCCAATGTGGTGGCGGATGCTTTGAGCAGGAAATACCATGATGGTGGCGTTAAATTGTCCCTTACAAGAATCGACGTGGTATCAAGTTTGGTGGAAAGCATCAAGACGTGGCAAGTGGAAGCGCTCAAATAACAAAACCTCAAGTCCGAGGTCATGGTGAAGCAAAGGGAACTTTTGACGGAAGATAGCCGCGGGGGCTTAAACTATTTCAAGGTCGTATTTGGGTGCCGAAGTTGGGTGGAAATCGAGATTTACTTCTAAAAGACGCGCACAAGTCGAAGTATTCTTTACATCCCGGTAGTACCAAGATGTATAGAGACTTAAAATTAAATTATTGGTGGCTGGTGATGAAGTTGGATGTGGCTAACTACGTGGATAAGTGTGTCACGTGCCTTCAAGTCAAAGCGGAACATCAAAGACCGTATGGAAGTTTACAACCGTTGTCCATTCCCGAGTGGAAGTGGAACAACATTACCATGGATTTCGTGACTAAGCTACCGAAGACCTTGCGAGGCCATGATACAATTTGGGTAGTCGTTGATCGGCTAACTAAAAGCGCACATTTCTTTGCAATGAGGGAGACTTTGCCAATGGATAAATTGGCTAAGCTTTACATCGATGAGGTTGTGTCCAGGCATGGCGTTCCACAATCTATCGTGTCAGATCGAGATAGTCGTTTCACGTCGAACTTTTGGGCAAGCTTGCAAAAGGAGTTGGGTACCCGATTGAATTTGAGTATGGCGTATCATCCTCAAACGGATGGTCAAAGTGAAAGGACGATTCAAACACTCGAAGACATGTTAAGGTCATGTGTTATTGACTTTGGAGGTAGTTGGGACTCACACCTGCCGTTAGTGGAGTTCGCATATAATAGCTACCACTCTAGCATTGGCATGGCACCATTCGAGGCGTTGTACGGGCGAAAGTGCCAAACTCCAGTTTGTTGGTTAGAAACGGGCGGAAAGCAATTCTCCGGGCCGGAAATAGTGGAAGAGACGGCGGACAAGGTGAAAGAGATCCGAGAAAGGCTAAAGGCGGCACAAGACCGTCAGAAAAGTTATGCGAATAAGAAAAGGAGACCGTTCGAGTTTCAAGTGGGCGACCGTGTCATGTTGAAAGTGTCACCATGGAAGGGAATCATTCAGTTTAGGAAGCGTGGGAAGCTCAGTCCTCGCTTCCTTGGTCCATTTGTCATATTAGAGAAAATTGGATTACAAGCCTACCGGTTGGATTTACCACCGGAGATGGATGGAATACAATCTACATTTCACGTATGTTACCTTCGGAAGTGTCTAGCCGAAGAGGAAAGCGTGATCCCTTTGTCGGAAATTCGGGTGGACAATGGGGATCGTTATGTAGAAGAACCGGAATCGATTTTAGAATCGAAAGTGAAGAAGTTGAGGCATAAGGACATGGTCATGGTTAAGGTTCAATGGAAGCACCATCGGGGTGCTAACCTTAATTGGGAATCGGAAGATGATATGGAGAAGCGTTATCCTCACTTGTTTAATATAGAATGAGATTTCGGGGACGAAATCCCAATTACGTGGAGAGGATTGTAACACCCGGAAATTCGCAAGGTAAGTATTTTGTCTTTTTAAATGCATTTATTTCGCTTATGTGAGGATATGTGTCTTGGTGTACATTTCATGATCATTATTATGTCTAAATGTCATATAATTAAATTACCTTCGTTAATCGTTCAAACCTTGTGCTCGTTTTAGTTTTCGGTTGAGTTTTGGGCTATTTTTGGGTGACTCGCGATTGTTCCCTTGGCACTATCGCGGAGGGCACTATCGCCGAAGCTGTACCAAGAGTTCGGGGTGGGTTGCGATTGTGCCCCGCGATTGTGCCATGGCACTATCGCGGAGGGCACTATCACACGGTTTGTACCACGGGTGGTATGGTGCTCGCAATTGTGACTCGCGATAGTGCCAATGGCACTATCGCCGGTCACTATCGCCGTCGGGGGCAGTGTCTTAAATGAACCCTTATCAGATTTAAACCTCATTTCTCTCAAACACTATCTTTGGAGCTTCCATTCCAGCCTCCATTCTCCACTTTCCAAACCCTAGCTCTCATTAATACTACCTTTTGGTGGTTGGGTTTTGGATTCAAGCATTAAACTCACCTCAAGAAAGATTCTAGGGTTTCTCAAAGTACATCTCCTCATCTTCAAGTCTCACCTTCTCAAATCTAGGGTTTTCATCTTTTCTAGGTTTTGTACCAAAACCTAGATTGTGAGTTTACTAATCTTTTGTTAAAACTAGATACACATCATTATCTTCTACTTGTTGATGTCAATGCATATCTCAAATGTTCATATTTAATGTTTCAAGTATTTTGGGGGGTTTTTACCCATGGATTTATGTATATGGAAGTTACCATGTGCTATATGTGTATATCTTGGTATGTTGATGATTCCTTTTTGGAATGCCTTTTGGCGACCTTACATTCTCACGAAGTATTTGGATGGATATTATGTCATATGTTGGATTTACTGATTAGGATGGTTATAGTGTGTTCTTGGTGGATATCCGAAATGTTGACGGATTGAAACACATCTTGAGACCTCCTAAAAGCATTATGTGGATGAACCAAGTCTGTAATTCACTATAGGAATGTAGGTGGGTGACATTTGAAGAATTTTCCTAAGGCGGTAATCTCCTATGTACCTAGACCTCCGCCGTCGGGGAATTTCCTAAGCGGTAGTCCCCGGTGCGTGTCGGGCCTTTGGTTTGCCAGAGAAAGTGGCTTCAAGGTGCATTGCCTATTTGGGTGAACCGGATTGGAGATATGGGTCACTCCCGTTGACTCCACATCTACGTGATTAATTGTTTAACTGCTGATAAGAACTGTAAATGTTTTCTGGCATGATTTTACTTGTTCAACTCACTAGGCTTTTTGGCCTAACACTTGTTTGGTGTCGATGTGTATCTCAGGTGTTAGCGGTGCTGCTCCTAGGCAAGTATAGATGCTTTGGGCAAGAGCTTGGGGATATGGCACTTGGATTATTTTGAGAAGCCTTGGGTTTATAGATGACACCCCTTTTTGTAATCTCTTTTCTAGATGTAGAAATTAGATTAGTTGGTTGTTGTTTATTTATCCGTTAAATTACAATTGTGATTAAACGGGTTTATTTGTATTATTCCCCTTTTTGGGAGGCTCTTGCTATGGCAATCTATATACCACTTCTCCTCTTTTGGAAAGTTTTTGTTATCCCTATTTTTAGAGTGTTACAGTTTCAAGCTAATTGGTGAAAGTTTGAATCGAATTCAGTGCAAAAATTGAGTTTTGGAACTGTGCAAGTCAAGAACTCGCAAGATCCAAAGAACTCGCAGGCCAAAAACACGCAAAGGTGAAAGAACTCGCAAGTCTTTGAAGTGAAGAACTTGCAAAAGGTTTCGTACGAGAAGCAGAAACTCGCACATCACTAGGTGCGAGTTTGTATTGTTCATCATCAGTGTCGTGCGAGAAGTGTAATCTGTGAGAAGTGTAATATGCGAGAAGTGTTCATCGTGCGCGTTCCCGTTTAGCGCGAAGTTTCTTGTTCAAAATTTTCTAAGTCTTAAACTCGCAAGCCCTGTTCTTGCGCGTTTACGTTTAGCGAGTTTCAAATTTCGAAAATGTTTCTAAGTGTGTAACTCGCAAGTTTTTGTGAGAAATTCCAAAACTCGCACATAGTTGTGTGCGAGAACTAAGAACTCGCATAAGTCTTCTGCGCGAACCTTGGTTCACGCAAGCTTCGTCGTGCGCGAAACTGAAACTCGCACACCTCTTTGTGCGAGAAGTTCAGTTCACGCAATCTGTTGTGTGCGCGAAGTTTTAAAACACGCACATAGGTTTTTGCGCGAAGTATTTACTTTCAGTGTCATGCGCGTTTTATACTTAGTAAATTTTTTTGTGATTTTTCTGAAATTTAACTGAGTTTGATTTTTGTAGATCCAGTTTGTTTTCTGAATTTTGACGATCACAGTAAGCAGTGTAGATCAAAGATGACTTCCAAAGACGCTCTATCCATCGGTACAGACGTAAAGCCTCCTGTTATATTCAAGGGTGAATACGAACAGTGGAAGGATCGTTTTCTTGACTTCGTCGACCGTCATGAAAATGGGGAAAACATTCTGCTATCAATTACAGAAGGTCCCATGATACCACCTACTATCGAAATACCTGATGATGAATCTTCAGATAGTGAGGATGGAGACGAGGACAGAGTGAGAAAAATGAAGACAATTCCGAAGGAATTTGCACAATATTCTGATGAGCAGAAAAGAAGATTTAAAGTTGATAAGCAAGCCAGATCTGTTCTACATCAGAGTATCCCGAATGAGATATACATAAAGATAGACAGCTACAAAGCGAATACGAAAAAGATGTGGAATCAATTGCAAAAGATGATGATGGGCTCTAAAGTTGGAAATCAGATGAAAGTAGCTAACTGTATCAACAGCTACGAGGAGTTTAAAGCCAAGGAAAATGAGAGCCTTGAGGAAACTTATGAGAAATTCGTGCTTCTACTAATTGAACTCTCAAAGAACAAAGTTAAAAAGAAATAGATCGAGAACAACATCAGGTTCCTTAGCATTCTACAACCGGAGTGGAAGAAGCACACTCGCCGGATGAAACAAATGAAAGATTTGAGTGACATACCTCTCCACTAAGTTTATGAGACTTTGAGACAGAATGAGGAGGAGGTTGAAGAGAAAAGGAATGAGAAGAAAAAGAAAGATGAGAAGGTTGCTGACCCCATTGCACTGGTAGCTGGAGAGACGGAAAAAGAGAAGAAAGAAAAGAAAAAGAAAAAGAAGATAGTGATTCCCAGTTCTGATTCTAGTTCTAATTCGGATAGTGATGACAGCGAAAACCTCAAGCAAGCTATGTTTTTACTAACTCGTGCATTTCAGAAGAAATTCTACAAGAAACCGAGTTCGATCTCACAGAGGTACTCTTCGTCCGGATCAAAGAACCATGAACATCGGGAAAGAGTTGAAGGAAAAAGATATGAGGAGAAACGGTATGTGGAAAGAAAGCCAGATGAGAAGAAGAAGTTTGTGAATGATTATACTAGGGCTGAAAACAAGACAGATGACCTGATCAAATGCTACAACTGTGGTAAGGTCGGTCACTATGCCAAAGACTGTAGAAAGCCCAAAGTTAGAAACTCGGAGTATTATAAGAACAAGATGCTTTTGGCCAAGCAACAAAAAGCTGGCAAGGCACTCATGGCTGAAGATGAGTTATGGCTGGATCATTCGGATGAGGAAGAAAGAGAAGAAACAGCTCATATGTGCTTGATGGGAGATACAGTGAAGTATGATGATGATGATGAAGAAACAGCTGATGAGGGACTTAATCTTTCCAAATCTGATTTTATGACCAAAATGGAAGCCATGTTGGTCGAACTTCAAGATCTTCAAAATAGGCTAAAAAAGGAAAAGAGTTGTTGTTCGGAACAAAGATTTAATTGATTCTCTTAACAAACCTGTCTCTAATCTCAAACTTGAAAAAGATTGTTTTGAAAGTAAGATTTCTGATTTTGTTTCCAAAATTTCTAAGTCTGATTCTGAAAAGCAAGAATGTATTCTAAAAGCTCATAAATTGTAGGTAGAAAACAAGAGATTAACAAAGAAGGTAAATGGTTTGGAAGTGAAATTGTATGCTAGAGGCCAAACAGATCAAACCATTTTCTTAAACACCCCTAATGAGGAAACTGATGTTAAAGAGAAGTGGGGTCTCGGTTTCGAAAACCCACACTATCTTAAGAAAGCCATCAGAAAACAGCCTGCTTTATATAATTTTGGTTTTCTATATGCGGCTGCTAAATATCCTCATTTGAAACCCAAATTTGTTACCAAGTCACCTGATGAGGTAGAGGCAAAAGAGGATGAGAAAAGAAAGAGTTTAAAGAAAATGCAACTACCATTTTGCTATCAAAAGCTAAATGATAGTTATATTTCAGATCAGCCAAAATGTCTTTCAAATGATTATTTTGAAAGCTATTCGACAAAAGAGTTGGAGACAAAACCTTTAAAAGCTAAAATTTATGTTCCTCCACTTATTTTTGAAAGCAAAATAATCGAGCTTGAAAATGTTTTATCTGATGAAAAAATATTGGCTGACATTGACAAAGTTGTATTTTCAACTGTTATAAAGAACATAGTTTTCAAAGTTCCCAAAAGTGTTTTACATCTTCTAAATTCCCTCAAACCTCTGAAACTGACTTTGATGACTTATTTGCGTTTGCAAATGATTTTTTAAATTCTGATGATGGGTGTATAGATGAAAGTATTGATATGTTTGATTTTAATGCTAAACTTCCAGATCATTCTACTTTTGTCATTAATGGTCAAGCTTTACCAAGTGTGCATGAAATTGGTGAATCATCGACTAAAGTTGGTGAACCAGTTTCTGTGAGTACTGATTATTATGCAAAAGGTAAGAAGCAAAAGAAACATCGGTCACAGAAACGGAACCACACTGGTAAGCTCAAGAACAGACATTCTCATAAATATGATTTTCCTAACAGATCTAACTCTTATGTTTCAGTAAAAAAGGGAAAGATCTGAAGAACGAAAGGAATGGGGACCAAAAAGAAAGATCGATGAGAGTTCTAAATCATCTCCTGATATAGATTGTAATAGATCTACTAGTAGTAATTCTGATGTAATTGGTATTGCTGCTTCCAATAAACAACACCTTGAAACTTCTTACAAGAGTTATACAATAAAACAATTATTCCAATTATCCCGGTTTGCTACTAAGTCATCTACTTATAGACGGAATGATTTTGTCTCTCACCGATATTCTGATGATTGGATTGGAGATTATCATGTTTGCTCTTATAAGTCTTTTACTTCAAAAGTTTTTCAAAAGTTCAGAGGATCCATATATAAATGGATACCAAAATCTTGTGCTAAACCGTTAGGACCCACTTTTAAATGGGTACCTAAAGTTGTTATTCCCTCATTTATCTTATGCAGACCCTTCATATGTGGTACTTGGATAAAGGGTGTTCCAAGCATATGACTGGGCAAAATGATTTATTGTCTAATTATACAGAGAAATTCTGCAGGAATGTACGTTTTGGCAACGACCAGTTTTCACCGATTCTCGGCTACGGTGATGTGATACAAAATAATGTGACGATTACGAAGGTGAGTTACGTAGAAGGATTAGGACACAACCTATTCAGTATTTGCCAGTTCTACGACAAAGATTTAGAGGTAACTTTCAAGGCCAAGAGGTGTTCTGTACGCACTGAAGATGGTAAAGAACTCTTGGTTGACACTAGAAAGTCCAACCTCTACACGATAAATCTGTCAAAGGTCCAGACTGACAATCAGGTTTGTCTACTATCAAAAGCCTCGTTGCAACAGAGTTGGTTATGGCACCGCAGGCTATCTAACCTGAATTTTCGCTACATCAATAAACTAGTCACGGGTAAGCTGGTGAAAGGTCTTCCTGAGCTGATATATGAAAAAGAACATCTGTGTGCAGCATGTGAAAAAGGTAAAATGAAGAGGGCAGCTCACAAGCCAAAACCCGAACCGAGTACAAGTTCTATACTTGAGTTGTTACACACGGATCTATGCGGTCCGATGAGAACTCAAAGCATAGGAGGAAAGAAGTATGTTTTGGTAATAGTGGACGATTATTCGCGATACACATGGGTAAAGTTTCTAAGGACAAAAGATGAGACGCCCGAAGTACTCATCAACTTTTTGAAGACTACCCAGGTGAACTTGTAGAGGTCAGTAAAGCTTCTAAGGATGGATAACGGCACACAATTTAAAAACAAGACTGTTGAAGATTATCTCGAATTGGTCGGGATAATACATCAATATTCTGCTGCTAGGACGTCAGAACAAAATGGAGTACTAGAAAGACGCAATCGAATGCTAGTCGAGGCCGCTCGTACTATGCTCAGCCAGTTAGATCTACCTTTGTTTATGTGGGCAGAAGTTATCTCTACTGCATGTTATACGCAGAATCGCTCCATTATTCATAGACGGTTTGGTAAAACTCCTTATGCATTGATTAATAATCGTACACCTAGCATTAAACATTTTCATATTTTTGGTTGCAGGTGTTTTGTGCTTAATGATAGAGAGAATTTGAATAAGTTCGTACCAAAGGCTAAAGAGGGAATCTTCATTGGATACTCCCAGACATCTGCTGCATATAGGATATTTATGAAGAGCTCAAAGACAGTAATAGAAAGCGTCAATGTAACATTTGATGAGGATATGGCTTCTGAACAACACAGTTCAGAACCCGTGCTTACAGGAGTTTTAGCTTCTAGTCAGATCAGTCCAGAACCTGTGTCTACTGAGAATAATTCTGATAAAGCTTCTACATCTACATCTCACTTATCTGAGTTAGATTTATTGTTTGAATTTTTTTATGATGAGTTTCTAGGATCTAAACTTCCTAAATCTGTTGTGGTTGACAGGTCAGAAGATTCAATGCCTTATCATCCAACTACTTCAGATGTATCAACTGAACTCGTTCCCCCGGTTCAGACAGAAATTCCAATTCAAACAAATACTTCTTCAGTTGAAGTTACACCTGGAAATGTTGAACCATAAGCTAGTTCCTACTTCAGTTGGTTGCACTGTGATGACTAATCTACAGAATGAACAAGTTGTCCCAACTGAAACTTCTGTACAAGAAACTTCAACTGTACCCCCAACAAATGTTGAACAAGAAGAAGTTGACAGTGGATACTTAGATGAGAACTATGATCAATCTACATCGAATTCGCTCCCTCACGAACATAAGTGGACCAAAGAGCACCCGATAAGCCAAATAATTAGAGATCCAACTTTACCGGTGCAATCTAGGTCTGCAATATTAAAAATGTGTATGCATGATTCCTTTATGAGCAAGATAGAGCCCACTCGAGTATCTGAAGCTCTAGCTGACTCGGACTGGGTTACTGCAATGCAAGAGGAGCTGAATCAGTTCGAAGCTTTAAAAGTCTGGAGACTTGTACCAAGACCTGTAGGTAAATCTGTAATTGGTACAAAATGGGTATTCAAAAATAAAAAGGATGAAGACGGTATCATAATCAGAAACAAAGCACGACTTGTCGTAAAAGGTTAGAGGCAAGAGGAATGCATTGATTATGATGCGACTTACGCTCTAATAGCGCGTATTGAAGCAATAAGGATGTTCCTTGCTTACGCCGCTCACAAAAACTTCACAGTCTACCAGATGGACGTGAAAACTGCCTTTCTGAACGACATTCTTAAGGAGGAAGTTTATGTCTCACAACCTGAAGGCTTTGTGAATCCAGATAAACCAGATCATGTCTACATCTTGGATAAAGCACTTTATGGTCTTAAACAAGCGCCTCGATCCTGGTATGAGGTATTATCAAAAATTTTGGTCAAGTCGGGCTTCAAAAAAGGTAAAATCATACTACTTTTTCATTAAAAAGGAAAAAGCCGATATCATTCTTATTCAAATATATGTGGATGACATTATATTTAGCTCTACAAATCCCAAATTCTGTAAGAATTTTTTGAACCTCATGGTGTCACGTTTTCAAATGAGTATGATGGGAGAGATGAACTTTTTTCTCGGATTACAAGTAAAACAATTTTCAACAGGGATTTTTATAAACCAAGCTAAGTACATTTTTGATATTCTTCGAAAAGTTAAAATGGAAACCTGTAAACCAATTGGAACCCCGATGGCACCGGGAACTAAGATCGGCATGGATCCTTCGGGAAAACCTATTGATGTTAGAACCTATAGAGGAATGATCGGTTCTTTGATGTATTTAACTTCAAGTAGGCCACATATTATGTTTTCTACATGTTTATGTGCAAGATATCAGGCTAATCCAAAAGTATCACATATGTCTGCAGTAAAGCACATATTTAGATATCTGAAGGGACTACAGATCTTGTTTATGGTATCCTAAAGATATTGGTTTTGAATTGACGGCTTACTCAGATGCAGATCATGCAGGCTGTATGTTAGACAGGAAGAGCACATCGGGGGATATACAATTTCTTGAAGATAAACTCGTAAGTTGGGCATCAAGGAAACAACTTTGTGTTTCCACATCAACGGCTGAGGCGGAGTATGTTGCTACTGCAAGCTGCTGCTCTCAGGTGTTGTGGATGAGAACACAACTGCGAGATTATGGCTTCAAAATCGACAAAATCCCGATTTATTGTGACTCTAAAAGCGTCATTGCAATATCAGCAAATCCTTTACAACATACAAGGACCAAACACATAGACGTTCGATATCATTTTATCAAAGACAATGTCGAAAAAGGTACAATAAAACTTTATTTTATAAACACTGATTATCAGCTTGCAAATTTATTCACCAAACCTTTAGACGAAAAGAGATTTAATTTTCTTATCTCTAAACTTGGTATATTAAATCTTAAGACATAATCAGTGATTACCTACTAAAGTTTTCTTATTGTTATTTTTCTTCATTTCTTTATCTTTGTTCTGAAAAGATATCTGCACTCTAAGGTATGTTCATGTTTTCAGGGGGAGTGAGAGATGATGAAAAGATGATCAACATCCAATTGAGGGGGAGTTTATAGTTTTGATTTATGCTTATTACTGATAAATTTTTCTGATGCATAAATACAGGGGAAGTTATAGTAAGGGTATAAGAGTAAGGAGTATGAATTATGAATTACGACTTCTGATTATTTCAGATCAGAACTCGTACATTCAATGTTTTACTGCTTTATGTCATTTTAATTTTCAATAAAGTGTTGTGAATAAAGTTGCTTTGATGACTTTGTGACTGATGCAGATTGAAAGGATGCTTACAAGATCATATCAATATGACTTTAAGCTGACTTCATGAGATTTAAGACGGAACGACAGGTTTATTTCTAATCTTAATCTCATACGTGTCTGAAAGATGGACAACAAACTTTCAGATATGAAAACATGTTCTTAAATGTTCAAACCACTTCTGATTCTTAAACGATTTCATGAATATAGAAGTGTGATTTTAAATGTTTTCATTTTATTAGTGCTTTCATTGTCTATATATTGTCAAGTATTCACACACACCGGTTTAATTTTTGTTGAATTCGTTCTTACCATGTCTCTAAATAGATACTAATTTTCGATGGTACGACACCCCGATTGTTATTCACAGTTTGAGCGTGATTTCATTTCTAAACGTTCTTTCAAGAATGTCTATATTTTTGGTTCATATAGACAATATCAATTTTTGCTGACCTAAGCCTTAATTGATAAATCATTCGATATTGATCTTTTTATTACAATGACAGATTTTCAAACAAGTTTATTGTCTTCATTTCATTCATTCAATTATCTTGCTTGAAAAGTCTTCAATGTTTAAAAATGCTCAAATCTTCATGATTACATCTCTGAGCATATCTATATCTGACTTGTATCTCATACTTTATGCTTTAACTAATAAAGTTAGACTGTTTTTGAGCAACATTGTGCTTTAATAGGAAAATATGGGTTCATTGTGTAGGATTTAAATGAAACTTCTATGGATTCACGTTAACCAGTGTTTCCTACCCAAGAAGTTAATCCTTAGTGATCGAGTGTGAGGAGTCAAAAAGAAATGAGTGTGAGTTGTGTGAAGAGGTAAAATGTAAAAGAGAGTTTGGTTATGTTGGGTCTGAAATATGCCAAGGATGGTTACTACTTCTAGTTCAACATGGTTACTACTTCTAGTTCAACATGGTTACTACTTCTGAAGTTAATATTCATCATGGTTACTACTTCTGTGGTTAATGCTGCCAGTTGTAGTTAATGCTGCTGGAACAAAGTTAATGCTGCTAGAAGAAAACAGTTAATACTTCTAGTTAGTACTTCTGTGATTAATACTTCTAGTTAATGCTGCTAGAAGAAAACAGTTAATACTTCTAGTTAGTACTTCTGTGATTAATACTGCTAGTTGATGGTTAATGTTGCTCAACAAGATTAGTACTGCTAGTTCAAAGTTAGTACTGCTTGAAGAGATTAATGCTGCTGAGCATGGTTAGTACTGCTAGAGTTAATACTGCTCAGAGTATTAATGCTGCTGAAGAATAATGCTGCTTATAAGATGGAGATCTGTATGGAAAGGATGACAACTAGATAAACTGAAGATATTCATGGAAGCTGAAGATATTCATGGAAGATATTCTGAAGATATTTTATTAATTGTAATTATTTTTTATCTTCAGTATATATATATATAGTATTGTTTAGAATAATTAGATATAACTTTTGAGAATTAATCATTCATTCTAAGTTTTAGAGAAAATCAACCTCAAGGCATAGATCCTAATTCTAGAGAAGTAGAATTCGTCTTGAAATAGTCTGTTCTTCAAGATTGAGGTTGAGTGTGTAATCTTGTGATTTGATAATTGAATACAAGTTTACAAGTTGTTGATTATACACTGTTTTGTTTACTGTTACATTGAATATCAAAGTGTTATTCCGCAACTTCTTTGATATTAGTTTATGAGAATTTATTCTTGTTGAGAATTCGATCCTGACAAGTGGTATCAGAGAAGGACAGTGGTAACATCTTTAAGACCTTCCCCATGGCAACTTTGGGTGAGAAATCAACCAAAGGTCCCAGGTGCCAAGAAACCAAGGGAGTAGAAGGTGCTTCTGCTAGGCAGAAGATCTCTACTAAAAGATCCAATGATCCTTCAAGGGTGGGTAAAACACCTAAAGGAGGTGAGGACAGTTTAACTAAAAAAAATTGATGGATACACTTGGTACAATTAGTCTGAAAGTTCACAATCAAATTATGGAGATAAAAGAGATGAAAAGGTGATCACTTCACTAGCAGATAGATCATATCAAGAAGCTGGTACTGAAAAAGAAGAAAATTAAAGTTGGTATTGATATGAAATCTTATTTTGAGGGGGAGATAAGTGAAGAAGCTGAAATAAAGCAGTAACTACATCAGAAACAGAAAAGAGGATAACAGCAGAAACTGAATCAAGAAGAACTAGTAATTGCAAAAAGTTTTGAAATTATCATAAAGACCCTATGTTGAAGAACTTAACTTCTCAGTTTTGAAAAGTTAAGTTAGGGGGAGATTGTTGGGTCTGAAATATGCCAAGGATGGTTACTACTTCTAGTTCAACATGGTTACTACTTCTAGTTCAACATGGTTACTACTTCTGAAGTTAATATTCATCATGGTTACTACTTCTGTGGTTAATGCTGCCAGTTGTAGTTAATGCTGCTGGAACAAAGTTAATGCTGCTAGAAGAAAACAGTTAATACTTCTAGTTAGTACTTCTGTGATTAATACTTCTAGTTAATGCTGCTAGAAGAAAACAGTTAATACTTCTAGTTAGTACTTCTGTGATTAATACTGCTAGTTGATGGTTAATGTTGCTCAACAAGATTAGTACTGCTAGTTCAAAGTTAGTACTGCTTGAAGAGATTAATACTGCTGAGCACGGTTAGTACTGCTAGAGTTAATACTGCTCAAAGTATTAATGCTGCTGAAGAATAATGCTGCTTATAAGATGGAGATCTGTATGGAAAGGATGACAACTAGATAAACTGAAGATATTCATGGAAGCTGAAGATATTCATGGAAGATATTCTGAAGATATTTTATTAATTGTAATTATTTTTTATCTTCAGTATATATATATATATATATATATATATAGTATTGTTTAGAATAATTAGATATAACTTTTGAGAATTAATCATTCATTCTAAGTTTTAGAGAAAATCAACCTCAAGGCATAGATCCTAATTCTAGAGAAGTAGAATTCGTCTTGAAAGAGTCTGTTCTTCAAGATTGAGGTTGAGTGTGTAATCTTGTGATTTGATAATTGAATACAATTTACAAGTTGTTGATTATACACTGTTTTGTTTACTGTTACATTGAATATCAAAGTGTTATTCCGCAACTTCTTTGATATTAGTTTCTGAGAATTTATTCTTGTTGAGAATTCGATCCTGACAGGTTAGATGCAAGCTCAATGATTAAAAAGAAAGAGGGTGAGAGATCAGAGTAAAAGAATATCAAACTCTGCACCAACTTTTTCTGAGTCGGGCAACCACATTACTAGTGTTTCACAATTCTTCGTGAATATTATTGAAACAGGCAACTAGGCTATGCCAACTCTTGATACAAACCCCACCAGCTACTCATTTTCTTCTCAACAAGAAAATGTTTCATATTTTCTGGGGACACAACACATAATCTATCTGGTTTTCATTTGAAAAATCTGGATATTGAAAAAGAAGGAAGTTTGCCCCACCTTCGCACTTTAATCATGCACATTGTTAAGACACAGTCTCATTGGATTCAAGATCATTCAATCTGAAGATCGCAATCTGAAGCTAAAGTCGAAACGTCGACTCTCGATATTAAAGTCTATGTCTATTTGTAATAAATGTCAATGTAATTCAATGTATTTGTTTATTATTGTAAAAGTTAACTTAATATCTAGTATGCTAGATATTAGTTAACTTAGGTAACTTAGTTAGTTATATTAGTTTCTATAGTTAGCTTTCTAGTATACTTTATATTAGAAAATAATATCTAGATCTAATATCTAGATATTATCTAAGGTAGTGTGTTAGACACACTTGGTAGATTAGTTGTATTATCTCTCAATTTCTCTCACAATCAGATCATGATAATTCACACACAAAAACACACACTAAAAGGTGTAAATCAGAGAGAAAAACAGAGAATACAAACATAGCTTGAATCGATCAACCTTGTAACCGTTGTTATAATCAATACAGGTTGATAATCGTTATTGTGTTGTTTCTAAGAACTTGATATAGTATTGTTGTGGACCGACAATTGGTATCAGAGCCTGATTAAGATCAAATCAAGTTTTAAAAGAAAAGCGACTCTGTGTTCTTATTGAAAATCGATTTCGAGATTTAAACTGTTTTAGGTGTTAAAATCGATCAGGTTGTGATCGATTAGCATGCTAGATAGAGTTATGAGTGTTTGATTTCAGTTTTAAGCTTTTATCGAGTTCCATTTTGTGGATTTATAGGTCAAACAGTCGAGTTTAGAAGTTCACTGTGCCATCAAATTATTTTCGAAAAAGTGTGTTTTAGAGAGATCGAGTGATCACATTCAGTTCTAGAAGTGTTTCTAGACATAAGGGTAGTGTTTGGATTTGCTAATCGTTACAGGAACAGATTTTAGACAAATTTTCGAAGTACAGGTCGAATAAAGTGCAAAGCAGAGGAAGAACATACGCAAAGTCCAACTTTGCGCCTCCCACATCAAACGCAAAGTCCTACTTTGCGCTTCTCAAAGGAAACGCAAACCTTACTTTGCGGTTCCAACATCAATCGCAAACCTTACTTCTCGGGTCCTCAAGCATATGCAAAGTCCACTTCTCGGTTCCAAAAGAAATGCAAAGCTCAACTTTGCGCATCTCAAGACAAACGCAAACCTCAGTTCACGTGTACCTCTTCAAGAAACGCAAAGCTCAACTTTGCGCTTCCCACTAGACCCGCAAACCTCAGTTTGCGCTCCTCACTAGACCCGCAAACTTCCATTTGCGCTCCTCATTTGAAACACAAACCTTCTCAAACGCAAAGCTTCTATTCCATACTTAGAATTTTTATTTTTTTTATGTGTGAATTGTGATCTTATTTGTTAGAGAGATTGAGAGATATCACAAATCTACCCCAACTTTTTCTGAGCCGGGTAGCCACCATTCTAAGTGATTCACAATTCTTTGGTGATCATTATTGAAACAGGCAACTAACCCATGCCAACTCTTGATCAAACCTCACCATCTACTCATTTTCTTCTCAAATAGAAAGTGTTTCACATTTTCAAAGGGGACGCAACACATTTACTATCTGATTTTCATTTGGAAAATCTGGATATTGAAAAGAAGGAAGTCTGCCCCACCTTTGCACTTCAATCATGCACATTGAGTCTGTGTTTAACTTACTGTTGTCTCAGTGGTTTACACAATTTTTGAGCCTATAAGCAATCATCCGTGCTTAATTCTTTCTAACACAAGCACGAACACACAAGGAATTAGTTTCTTTGTCATAACGTTTATAGAAATAACCTTTGTGGTGTTTCGATGATTAAATGGAAGCCCTAGGGTAGTCAACATCAAACAGCTCCTTTCCAATGTGTATTCGTTACACACAGTGACTTAGTGTTACTGACAGGCATTCTAACTGATTCATTAGTTGATTCAGGTGTTACACGACTATTTTGTCTAGATTTGCAAAGATCTGGATGAATATCTTTTGAATTGACGGATCAGGGGCTCTAATCGCAAGATAGACATTTCTTACAAAAGGTTTTGATGAAGTCGTTGCACTTAACATCAAAAAGGGGGAGAATGACTACACAAGAAATGGCAAAGATCACATGTTTCAAGAATCACGTCCACTCTTCAAAAGGGGAGATTATTGTTAGAAAAAGACATGCTGATTTAAGAGCTAGAGAAGGAGATTGCATCTTTTGAGCTGAACAAGAAGTCTGAATTGCTAAAATCATTTTCGTAATGATCTTGATCCAAAGGGGGAGATTGTTAAGACACAGTCTCATTGGATTCAAGATCATCCAATCTGAAGATCGCAATCTTAAGCTAAAGCCGAAACGTCGACTCTCGATATTAAAGTCTATGTCTATTTGTAATAAATGTCAATGTAATTCAATGTATTTGTTTATTATTGTAAAAGTTAACTTAATATCTAGTATGTTAGATATTAGTTAACTTAGGTAACTTAGTTATATTAGTTTCTATAGTTAGCTTTCTAGTTTACTTTATATTAGAAAATAATATCTAGATCTAATATCTAGATATTATCTAAGGTAGTATGTTAGACACACTTGGTAGATTAGTTGTATTATCTCTCAATCTCTCTCACAATCAGATCATAATAATTCACACACAAAAACACACACTAAAAGGTGTAAATCAGAGAGAAAAACAGAGAACACAAACATAGCTTGAATCGATCAACCTTGTAACCGTTGTTATAATCAATACAGGTTGGTAATCGTTATTGTGTTGTTTCTAAGAACTTGATATAGTATTGTTGTGGACCGACACACATTGAGTCTGTGTTTAACTGTTGTTGTCTCAATGGTTTACACAATTTTGAGCCTATTATATAAGCAATCATCATGTGCTTAATTCTTTCTAACACTTGCACGAACACACAAGGAAATTTGTTTTTCTTGTCATAACGTTCATAGAAATATCTTTTTGGTATTTCGATGATTGAATGGAAGCCCTGGGGGAGTGAACAACATAAAAGCTCATTTCCAATGTGTATTCGTTACACACAGTAACTTTGTGTGACTGGTAGGCATTTTAACTGATTCATTTGTTGATTTAGGTGTTACATTCCAATTTGTCTGAATTTGAAAAGATTCGGTTGAATATCTTTATGGGTTGACGGTGAATCAGAGGCTCAGTTCAAAAGATCGGTGGTCCAAATAGATAATGACATTTCTTGGAGAAAGTTTTGATGATCTTAATGCCGTAATCATCAAAAAGGGGGAGAAGATAAAGTTTACGAAATGTCAGAAAAGACAAGTTTGTATCAAGTTATGGGAGAAAAGTTCAGAGAATTGCAAATATTGAAAGTTTGAAAGAGGAAAGTTCAAAGTTTTCTGAAGATGTGCTGAAGTTTACAGAAATTTTCTTTGAAGATAATCTGCTTGAAGCAAACAAAGCAAATTCTGAAGATAATTTTTTCTGAAGTCTGAAAGAGGTTTGAGATAACCTTGGAGAGATTGTTGAAGAGTATATCTACCATCTTTGGGGAAGATTGTTATTTGTTTAGAGACAAACTTTGAGAAGATTACAGATTGTTAAAGATCAAAGAAAGAAGAGATTGTTTCAGGCATAAATAGAAGATTGTTTTTCAATGCTAAAGTTGATCAAATGAGGAGATTACAGTTACCGAGCTTAAAGAGAAGATTATTCTGCAAAATCTTTTTGAGATGATCTTGAATCCAAAGGGGGAGATTTTTAGAGCATAAATATGTTGGATGCAAGATCATAGAAGACTGAAGATTGGAGTCAAAGCTGAAGTCAGCTCTCAAGCATCAAAGTCAAAGTCTAGTGTAATAAAGTCAAAGTCAAAAGTTGTAATTTTGTATTTTCTTTGTTGTGCGCGTAGTTGTTTGCGTGTACTTGTGGTTTGCGTGTTTCTGTGTTTGTATAAATAGGTTGTGTTGTGCATGTAATTCTGTAGCACAACAAAGAGAGAGAGTTATATGAGTTCATATTGTTAGAGAGAGAAAGTGTTGAGAGTGTTTTGTAATTGAATCTTGTGATTAAATAAAAAGTGAGATTTAATGGATTTGATTGTCATCGATTGATTTGCATTGTTATCTGGGATAACAAAACTTCACATTGATCACAATACATATGCAATAATCATCAAATCCTTATGATGTAGATTCTCTAGCATTCCAGGTCATGTAGACTTGATGAGATAATCAGGGTGGTGAGCCCTTAAACGTATAAATAGTGCTAGGAGTGCAACATTTCATGTGAATAATAATGCGACATGTTTCATATTGTCAAAACCAGAACCATAAAGTACTTTAATGGTACTTTAATGGTCCGCATTCTGGATGTTTATGTCCATAAATATCACCTTGTATTCGTTGTAAGAATGGAATATTTTTGTATTATGTCCTTAGATTTAGGATGGTCTCATTTCTGTCTTGGCTAAGGATCAGGGAATACAAAAGTTTTAGGTATTCAAGAAGACATATTATGATGGTGTTGTTGCTTCTTATGCTGCAAAAGTCAACAGTTGCAATTTTCCTCATTTTGCCTTTCATTCGAAAGAGAATGTGTCTATGTGTATTTTGCAATACATGGATCACTATGTCATGACCATGGTGTCCTACATGGTCACGTCGAAACATATATTTGTCATTGGCCTAAAGTTCTTTATTGGTGACAAAATATGATTTAATGACCTGGATAATCTACTAATTTGACACATTATTTTTCTAATATATGTTCATTTCATATTATTAGAGTTGAGGTACATATAACCATTTCCATTCTTAGAACGAGTATCTTAGCAAGGTTTTTATTAATATAGTGCTTCAGTGACTATTTATCTTGTACCAACAAGAAAAATGGCAGTACATCATCTAAGTATTTTGGTTGGATGAATTATAAAGTAAATATTAGTTTATCTCTTTAAATTGAGCGAGAGGTCAAAAAATTCAAGTTCTCCTCGATACATCCTACACGGAACGGAGAATGTTGAGAGTTTTGTATTTGTTTTGATGTATTTTCTTTTTTTACATCTATAATTGTTATAAACTCGGGTGTATATTTGCAGAAGCAATTAATTTGATAGTTAAAACACATTCAAATAAAATTTTACTCAACCAATCATAGATATGATATAGTTCATTTTCAACTGGTTCCCTTTTCGAAATAACAGATAATTAATGTATTTCTTCTTTGAATATCCAATATCAACTGGGCAATAGTTGCATTTCTGCTCCAAGGATTGGAAAATCCTTCCAACTAGTGTCATGACCCTGATCCTTTCCACGGTCTTGTCCACGTGGTACATAGATGCCACGTGTGAGAAATTGTCTTTCACTTACTGTTCTTTGGAGTTGATTCCACCTCTAATACTTTCATTATTAATCTCGGGAATTTTCTATGTCCTGTCATATCTAGTGTTATTATTTGAAATGATCTTGTTGTGTCTCTTAACCATTTGCAGTAGGTTGATGAGTTTGTTTAAAGGTTACATCCCAACTTATATTGGTTCATTAATATCACTAGATATATGAAAAAGGTGAAAATAATGTTATGAAACATGTCATATTCTATGAGTTCCTTGCCACAGAGATTGAGACGCGTTTTGGGATACAACATTTCTTTGTTGAAATCAGTTAACTTTTTGTAATCGAGTAAGTGGGTTTCATCCCGTTGCACGATTAGTTCGGGAAGTACATGTTCATGAATACTCCCGATTCTCCCTTTCGGGGCATCCCACAGTTCTTTGTGGGTTTATAGTAAAAGTATTCTAATGAAAATTAGGATTCATATGTCGTCTCAAAACATGATGATATTTGTTTGTACCTTTTCAGAAGGTTGGTTTTAAGGTCAAGAGGGAGTCAATGGACTTTAGTTATATTCTTGTACATTTTCGACAAAAGTAGTTTTACATTGGAAATTCATATTTGTACTCAAGTTCTTTTGAGTTTAGAACATTGATTTCGGGATGAGTTGTTTCAACTATTTATATATATAAAGGATAATATATGATTTTATGTTTTATAGGACAGTGAATTATGGTTATACTTATTATTTTATGTATGAAATTTTATTATCATAACAATATTGGATTTTTGTATGATTACATGTTGTTGATAATACTTCGACAATATTTTAATTTACGAAAATAAATCACTCAATCTATTTGATTTCCCGGTTGTAGAGGAATCACATGGATTTCCCGGTAGTAGGGGAATCACATGGATTTCTTAAGTCCCTACAAACCTTAGAGCTATTTACAACCGTTTGACAAAATACTTTCGATATCTTTGCGATTTATTTAATTGGTAGATTTTGACATGAGGTCAGAAAATGAAATCAAATTCGGAATTATTATCATATCAGCATTATGTGAGCTTTTGGCAAGATGCCAAAAATATAGGGTTGAAAATGTAACTTCCAAATATGAATTAAGGTTAAAAATAATAAGTAGGAACCCATAATCAACATAAGTATTCGAATAATATTTTAATATTTTCATGTTATTTTTGGAGCTTTTAGCAAAACACAAAAAGTTATGGGAGTTGGAAGTGTAACTTCCAAAAGTTAATTATAAGATTATGAATTATAATTAAGATAAACATTTAAATATTAACATAAATAAATAATAAATAAATAAATAATAACATTGTAAACTAATTGATAAACATCTATACATACAAATATTAAGATGAACATTTAAATTAACCATCTAAATATATGAAGATTGTAATCTAATTTGATAAACATTAATAAATAATAATAGTTCAAAACGATAAATATTATCATATCTCATGATAATAAAATAATTTAAATTTAAATGAAGTAAATTAGATAAACGACAATATTTAAATAGTTAAATTAACAAGATTTAACATATCAAAACAAACCTACGTGGATGTATAACACTAATATGTTCAAAATAATAGATTTTAAATTATCCGATTAAAACTAAATGAGATGAATTAAAAACAATATTAACATAATAAATATTTATTAAATAAAAAATTCAATAAACAATTAATAGAAAACACATTAAATTCTTATTTAATTAATTAAAAAAGAAAAAAGAACCCATAGCCTCAAGATGCGGATCATATTACAAGTTTTTTTTTCTTTATTACAACAGATAAAATAGACTTAAAAAACGAAATTATATAACTATTTAATTTAGATAATTATATCTAAATCACAATAATATCTCAAAAAATTCATATGTTTATTTTTTAATGTATTTTTTTTCTCACATCGATATCCACTTCTATATAAGTTAACTATTTCAATAAATTAAATAATTATGATTAAGATTTTGTTATAATTATTTTTCAATTCAATTAATATCAACAACGAAAATACAATGGAAGTATTCTATAGATCAAATCATAAACTATATTTTTTTTCTAACATGATTTTATAATATTTACTTACTAAAAAGTTAATAGAAAATACTTACTATAATTTTTGACATACATGACAATGAGTGAGGGATAACGTAGTAACGACGCAATTTGACGAGTTCAACAGTGGCCGACAATGGGCAAAACAATTGTTTGGCGGCGGTGGAAAATGGTTTTGAGTTTTACGTTTTGATAACGTGTTAAAAGAAAAACCGAACATAACAATAATATATGGAGAGAATGAATCTGTAATTATCATTAATCAAAAAACCCTTTAAATAAAGATGAGTTACAAGTAGATAACTATGAGATATTTTAGTTATAATCTAACTCTGATATACTTATCTTTATCTCTATCGTCATATCTTTTTGACGATGACACACTTACCTACAACAAAAATTGTGCTTTGTTTGAATTTTTCTTGCTATTACGTATATATGTATAAACATTTAACCAAAAAGATGTTTCTAAGAAGATCTTGCCAACCACAAAGCCCCTGATTTTTTTACATTATTTTTAGCTCCATCTATATTAATTTTATGGCTCCACCCCTGCTTCTTATATATATATATAGAGAGAGAGAGAGAGAGATGCATACTGTCCAGATGAATATATATATATATATATATGGAAAATCAAATGCAAACCCTACAATTCCTACACCTGCAATCTCATTAAGATTAATTTCCTTTTCTTTAATTTATTAATATCTAGGGATACAAATGTAATTTACAAGATAATTTTATTTATATAATATATTAATGTTATTGGATAATAAAGAAAGTAATTAACTAATTCCTAAAATATAGAAGATTTCTTTTTTGAAAAGAATCAACAAAATCGTTTTTTAATCTACAAAATCGATTTTTAATATACGAAATCAAAAAAATCATCAAAATCAACAAAATCGTTTTAATCTACAAAAAATCGAGATTCAAGTTTGCATATGTTCTTCACAGAATTCGATTGAAGCAAATAATTTTTATTATTACAGCGGCCGTTCTTCATAGATTACGAAACCATGGCGTGTGAAAGTGATCAAGTCGATGAACATCGTAGAGGAAAACACATAGTTGACGAAAATATCACACTCGAGGATAATAATGCATAACTTTCTACCTGTGAGATGCATGAGGAGGACACCACCATCGAAAAAGATGTTGTCGATGAAGCTAACGTGGATGATGACAATTGTAAGATAGTGTTTTTTTAATGTCTTTTTAGGTATTGCATTTATGCATTGTAGAAGAACATATCGGGGAACAAAGTTATTTGTTATATGTAATGATTCATTGTTGATTAATCAAAACATTCGATATATATAATATACTATTTTATTTTTCTGTGGATATTGTTAGCAAGTTGATATTTGAATTAATAAAGTCATGCGTATATATATATACATATATATATATATATATATATATATATATATGAACATTCATATATGCACTGAATCACGAATGAACATGCACATATGTTGTTTGTTATGGAAGGTCATGCACATATGCTAAGTTTCATATATGCAAAAAATTCTACATTTGATAGATCATGCACATATGGGCACCATCATCTATCACCATTCATATATGCACATGTGCATATATGAACAGTCATATATGCTTATGTGCATATATGATCATTCATATATGATATTGTACCTATGAAAAATTATTTGCTTCAATCGAATTCTGTGAAGAACATATGCAAACTTGAATCTCGATTTTATGTAGATTAAAATGATTTTGTTGATTAAAAAACGATTTTGTTGATTTTTTTCAAAAAATAAATCTTCTATATTTTAGGAATTAGTTAATTACTTTCCTTATTATCCATTAATATTAATATATTCAAGATTCCTATATTACCCTTACCTGCCTATGTGAATTTCAGTTATGGAAACCTAGTTTGTTATATTTAAACTTTCTACCTAATCTAATATTGACCCTTAGATTAAATAATTAATGGTCAAGATGAGTTTGTAAGGGTTGCACTATTTGTATGATTTGTATATGAAATGCCCTATATATATATATACATCAATTAAAGGATAAATTCATTCTAAAGGACAAAACTCGAATTACCTAAAATGGCAATTTAAAGATCAACATCAATAAATTACAAACCAAATTTTCATAAGGTCTAGGATAATAACATATGTTACTAAAACCAATAAAGTCGCTATCTCCAAACGATACGAAAAACATCCCAAAGAGTAAGTCTTTCACGAGCCTCTAACTAGTACTCAACTCTTATCAAGTGTCACTAGTACTACTATCACAAGGACCTGATGCACATGTCGACAAGAAAAAATGTTAGACTTAAAGCCTAGTGAGTTCAAACATTTATTTTGCCAACAAGGGAACGATAAAGCTGAATGAATGTTTTAAATGACAATTCTGATTGAAAAGAATGTTTACAATTTAAAATGCATCTTTCCAAATTATACCATTTTCAACATACCAAATAACTTCTTTTGATAACAAATGAAACCCGTTTCCATTGAATGTGACAATATATCAACATTGTCAAGTTTCACCTTGAGACCATAAAACGACCTTAGTGCTTAATCTCGAAGGTTTCAAGATGAGAATATCAAAACTCCTCACTTGCCATAAACAAATGGCTCAAGATGAGAAAATCAAAACTCCTCACTTGATCGAACACAATGACTTCGAGTCACTCCATTTACACGTCTTGCTTTTACTGCTATGCCCAAAGTTACTCCATGTATTACTTGACATAGATCGCTATTAATCGTCGGTCACCCGTATGACGGCGAATCCGTTCATGGCCTTGTACACAACGCCCATCACACTATAGGAGTTGGCCATGCCCGAAATCGTTACTCTTAACTGCTAGGAGGGATACGAGAAAATCAAAGCTCCTCACTAGATTCAAACAAGTGATTTCAAGAAGAAAACAACAAAACTTCTTTCTTGATCAGACAATCAATCTTCATAAAGCAATAAAACTACTATTTTCATGATTTAAACTTGGAAGATCATGTAAGTCCAAATGACATATATTCCCCAGTAATTATGCAAATATATGCATAAAATGCCCAAGTAACAATGAACATTTGAAAGTTGGGCAAATCCCGAAGTAATCATGCAACATTTTCACTTTATTAATCAAATATATATATGTCTATATATATATCTCTCTCTCTCTCTATATATATATAGAGAGAGAGGGGTGTTTAAATGCAACCCCTTTACATGGTGCAACCCCATAGAACCCCTCTATCCACCACTCATTTTATTTTCACCTTTTTAATTAAAAAATGTAAAAATAAAATGAGTGGTGGATAGAGGGGTTGCATAGGTTGCACCATGTAAAAGGTTGCATAATAACCTACCCCTATATATCTATTACTACATTAATAAGCATTTAGACCAAAGTCTTAATTACAACTTCTAAAGCATTGAGTACCACCATTTTATGCATACAATTGAAAAAACTCTTAAGTACAACTGATCAAACATGATGTACAAGTAGTTAATGCATCATTTGTATTCCCAAAATACTTTTTGACTTTTCAGTTGCTTTATGGCACTTTTTAATTGCTATTTAGAATTTATATTGATTCCCGCTGCATTTTTTGAATTCCGGCTGCATCTTTAGAATTTATAATGGCATGAATAGTGTTATCTTTATTCCTTTTACAAAGCGTCCTTTCTCCGTTTAGTGTTCTCCCCAAATTTGATCCCAGTGAGAAATTTCATTTTCAAAATTCAAACTTCATGCACCTTACCCGCTCTGTGGTTGAAATCATCAGGTTTTTCTCTTCTTCTTCCCCAAGTTATGCATCAATATTTTGCAGCAAATATGCCATACAGATTTGAAGCTCAAGAATAATCTTGTAGATGGGTGCTCTGCAAAACGACTGATATTTTCTGTGATTTTGGCTACTCAAAGGTGTTCATTGTGATTTTGATATTATAATTTTGGGGATATGGATACCATTGGAGCTGCTTTTAATATATTACTTTCAAGACAATAATCTTTCTCTCTTTATTTTCCCTTTGGCAGGTACGTTCTCCAACTCTATGGATGAAGGCAAATTAGCAGCCATGAACCATACCAAAAGTACATCGAAGCTCACTCAAACCCATCCTTCTCAAATATCCATATTTGAAAAACGAAGATCTTCTACTCACCATCAACATACCCTTGGCTTTACCATTTCGTTGGAGCTGGAATCGTCGGCCTCTCCACTGCAGTTACCTTACACAGGTTACTTTTGAGTTTTATCTTTGTCGAAAGCTTCGTATTTTTTTTATTACGTTGTTGAGGCTTGTTTGTGTTAAGATTGGGGATTCGATCGGTGGTGCTGGAGCAGGCAGAGTCATTGCGGACTGGAGGAACTTTGAGTATATTTAGATGGATCTTGAATCTTCAGTTATTTGTAAGACATTTATAATTGAGTATATTTCTTGCTTTTTTAGATCCTGTAATTGATGCATCTTTGGTTTTTTTTTTTGATTAATTTGTTTTCTTGACTTTTCAGACAAAACCCTAGAATTAGAAACGCAAACGATGAAGATAAAGCTTACGAATCTAGATCCAGATCAAGCCATACAAAAATCTCTAGCTTTGGTTTTTGGTAATAAGTTAGGTCATCCTATTAAATCTAAGCTTGACAATTTTTTTGTATTTGATGTGTATACGATGTTTCGGTTCTTGAGTCTCAAGACAATCCCACTCACTAAAACCAAATGAGCCACAATCATCAATTTTTTTTTTGTATTTGATGATTGTGGTTCGTTTGGTTTTATTTTATTATATTTTGGAGTTGAGAGGTAATGTGAAGTACATGCTAAACCGAAAATACTCCAGCACACTTAATTCAACCATAACTCCTCTGAAATCTGCTTGAGAGGTAACTGCTTGATTTCCATTTACCTCTGCTCAGTAAGGTACGAAACCGTAACTCTTGCTCGAATTTGATTTTGATTTTCGATTTCCCTAATCATATTTGTATCAATTTTTCCACTTTGGAATCCATTCCCTAATCATATTTGTATCAGTTTTCTCTGTTTTTGAATTGATCCATTAGTTTTCTCTACTCATATTTGTATTCGTTTGCATTTATATTTGATTCTATATTTGATTCCTAGCTTGTGTCCCATGGATGATAATCTTATCAAATTGAATATGTTAAAGCAGGACTTCTCATGCCAATGGATGATCTTATCAAACTGATTATGTTTTGATCTTGTGCGAGTGATGGATTGTAGTTGAAGGTCAGTTTTCATTTTCATTTTACAATTAATAAATCTAAGTGTTAACATGTTTCTATTTCCTTATAATTCGACAAGTTAGTGTTAAGTATTATCTAGATTATCAGTTTTCAGTTTTGAAATTATTTGATTACAGTTCCATTTTGGATTATGGTGTTGTGATTATTTATATGCCCAAGACGCTGGTTGTTTGGTCTTTGTAACAACGAAATAACATTATGTGATTACAAGCACAAACTTGTTATGTTTGAGAAATTGGTGGATACCCATATAGGGGTAGTTTTGCAAGACCTCTGACTTCGCAACATCGGATCTTGATCACTGATCTGTTAAAGGCTAAACGTTATGCTTTAATTTCCAACAATTTTAATGTGTTTTGAGTTGTAAAACCTTAAATGGAGCCAAACAGTCTAATTGATTTGGATGGCATTACAAGGATTGCCCTAAAAAAGTGATTTTGAGCTTTTGCAACTAATCCTTTGTGTTTTATTTAAGTGGCTAGCTGATACTTACAGGCCATGGAGCTTTATAATGATTATTATTTACAGGTAATGAGCTTGAGTTTTGACCAATAGGTTCTAATGGTACTTGTTTTTGTTTTAATGCTTTGAAGCCAATGGCCGAGTCTGGGAATGCAATGTTGTATTTTCTTCTCCTCTTTGTTGTTACTCTCTCACTTCAAGAAATGTATAGAGGGAAGTTAGCTTCGTCCGAACTGTTCACCATACTTGGAGGATTCACCGGTTCTCTTGTGTTTCTTTTCTTACTGACGGTGAGTTCATCTTATCTTGTGATGATACACACAGACTTATTTGTGTTTTTTCATATATTTTTAGTTTTTGCTGATCCATGGACACTTTTATGTTTTTTTCCCTGTAACTTGCAACCATGCATGGGAATTTATGCCGGTTGAAGTTTTTTGCTTATGGGATTAATTGTTTGTTATGTAATATGGAAATTGTGATTTGATCTTTATCTTTGTTTGGCTTTGTGCAACAACTTGTACTGACACTAGATATTTATGTACAACGTAGTTTCCAGTTCACAAGTTCTTCTGTCAAATGAAATACTAAAATACAGGCAGATGAAAAAGACAATTCGGTAACTATCATCAGTATTCTCATCTCACAGTTAATTACTAATAAATGTATGTGATTGGATTTTGTTATAGAACATACTTTGCAAATAAATTAAAAACTTTGCCAAAGAAATGGAACGTGAAACAATGTGGTCTATAAAATGATAAATTTAAATTAGAAGAACTTATGGTGGAATCGAAAAAGTTAAGTTCCGGCGAAGCAAAACGGGTGGGGGGAAGGTGAATATGTATAAGAAAACAGAGGAGAGAAGTAGAAAAGGAAATTAAAAAGCCAAGCATGTAGGTCTCTTTTGGTACCATTTATGTTCTTTAAATTAGCACTTTTTTTGTTACGGGTAAACTAATATACCTGAAACGATAAGAAAACAATTATAAATCTACTTTCTTTCTAAATTCCCATGCTTACTTCACTTCTCAAGTATTGATTGTCAATTGAAGGACCTATGTGGCAAATGTTGCACCACATTTCATCGGATAATAGGAATATCTTTTCACTCCCAACATTAGTCTTTTTCACTCGGCACACTCCATCAACATGGAACAACCACATCGGACATCCATCTGCTTCACCCGTGCTGCATTGGTTTTAGTAATTGTGCTTCACCCGCACTGCATCAACTGAGTAATCGGTTTTAGAATTGTGATTCACCCGCGCTGCATCGCGCGGGTACACAACTAGTATATATATATATATATATTTGTTTAACAATCAGAGTTTGACCTATTTCCCAGACCTCAATGAACGATCCCAATTAACCAAAATTCCGAACTTATAAAACCATTTTAATAGAAGTCCATATAAGCTAATTAAGGATGTGTTTCCTCAATGTTTATGCACCAAAATAGGAATGAGTCAAATACATCATCCAATTTCCGGATAAATTATCTCAAGATAAAAATCGCATTATTTGGTTCCTAAGATGTACAAACAACTCAATACCATGCATTTTCCAATGCTTATGAAATTAAATGCACCAAAAAGAGTGATAGTGCCAAATAATTACCATTATTTATAAAAATCAAACAAATCATATTCACATGATTTGTATCTCAAAATGTCACACAAACTTAGTTATGAGCATTAATTATTTAAGCAAACAACGAACGATCAAAAGTTGGACAAATCTCAATCACATGATCTGAAATGGTTTTAAATCGATAGCAATCCATGGGATTTACCTATTAAAAACCCAATACTTCAAAATAATTATTTTCCAAATATTTTGTGCCAATATATATGTAAATTGCCCCAAATACCGATAAAGAAATCATACTAACGTTGGTTTGTAGTTCAAACTCATCGATAACCCCAAATTCTATGATTTATAACTTAATGAAGTCAAATTAATCAATTGATATGTATTTTCAAAACATTGACCCAATAAAGACCTAGTGCTCAAATGGTTGGTTAAACAACTTATTAGATATGTAAAACTTCATAAAAGCAAATAGACCCCAAAAGGAGGGTTTAGTATTTAGCATTTAGTGTTTAGCCTTTTGGGTTTAGGGTCTATAGGATAGGTTTTGGGGAGTATGGTTTAGGGTTTAAGGTTAGGCGATATGGTTTAGGGTTTAGTGGATATGATATAGGGTTTAGGCTTTATGGTTTAGGGTATGGTAAAATTAGGATAGTGTATAGAGTTTAGGATTGTTTTTGGAAAAAGGCGACGGAACCCCGGAAACACTTTATTAAAATTAAAGACAAATTATTAAAGTTAAATGGCATATGCATTTTTATGAAAATGAAGCATCTACCTAGAAATGCTTAGGGAAAACACCAAAAGAGGCCACATAAAAGGGAAAATAGCTCATATGACGCATTTGACCTCATTCAATTAATAAAATGGCATAAATTAAATTTTTTTTGCTCAAATGATACCCAATTTCGCCGGTCAACACCGCCTACCTTCGGCAAAATGTATAATTGGGACCCACACCCTTCCTATGGCAACACGTGGAACAAATGGGAGACCAAACCTGATATAGTGGACCCACACCAAACAAGAATGACACCATTGTGAAACCCCCGATTAGCTCCATCGGCGAAAAAAAGTTGTTTTCGCTGGTGGCGAAAACAATATTCCATCTTGAAAACCGTTCTCTCTCGAAAACCGAAATTCATTTGACCGGATGTGATTAAAGCTAAATGTGTGGTACCTTTTGTACAATCCCATCGACAAAAAAAAAATTAGAAGGGGCCCACTCTTTTCGCCGGCGGCGAAAATTTGGTTTTGAAAATCAGAGTTGACGTGAACAAATGTATTAGAGCTGACGTCAACACATGTATTAGGGCTGACGTCAGCATTGCATATTTTTTATTTTTTTCTTTTATCTATTGTTTGTTGCTTACATTTTTTGTAATATTTTCCAAACGTGATACATTTTTTCCCTATATAAACAACACACCCCATTTGGAAACCAACACATCACATTTGAATCCTTATATCTCATCTTCATTTTATCCCAATTTACACCTTTGAGATCTCCTTTCATATTTGAAACAAATATGAATTCTCGTCCTAGTGAAAGTGTTAGCATATATCTTCAGAGTGGCGATTCGTTAGTAAAAAACAATGGTGTTACCAAGTACGTTAATGGTGATCCGAAACGTTTATTACCTTTGCCTACCCCCTTAACATATTCTTCATTGTTTAAGCGGGTGGCGAAAATATTATGTTTAGTTAGTGAGTTCAAATTATTTTACGAAAACCATCTAATGGGTGGTGAGATCTTCGCGTTTGATGCTGAAGAGGATGTTCCGGGTTGGAATACGTATCCAACCACATTCTACCACAAACGTTGACTGTTTTTGTAGTCGGTGGTGGTGGTAATGGTGGAGATGGATTTGGTGGAATGATCAATCCTACACCATACGGAGGCAGCGATGGAAACCACTGGACATCAACCAGATAGTTTCTTTCCTGGTTATCAACAGCTCCAACAAGAGTTCCCACAAACGTTCACACAATAGCCCAACTTTGAACCTACGATTAACCATGACACTAGCCTCATCCCAGATTTGAACGAGACTCCAAATTTAAACGAAGGAGACATAGAAGATGAAGTTGTTGTTGCCTTTGACATTTTGAATATTCCACAAGAAGAAGACGAAGATGATAGAGACGATCGTCCAAAGGATGAGGAAATTGGGATAAGGAATAAATTTTGGGGTATGCCTGACCCATTACCATACCCACCCCTTGTTATAAAACCTAGAAACCCTATGTCTTACCAACCTACATCACACGTGAAAATCCTATAGACGTTCGAGACGAAAGAAGCGTTGAAACTTGTAGTAGGATTAAATTGCTTTTACGAGATATTCCAAGTGAAGGTAAAAAGATCAAATCCGAAAAAGTAAGAAAACTGCATGACAAATACACTTGTTCAAAAACCCAAATCCACCCCAACAACCGTAATGCGACACTGAATGTTTGGGGTCATGTATTTCAAGGGAGTTTGAAGGACTGTAGGAGGATATATCATGGAAACGAAATCATCGAAGACATCAATAAACGCTTTGGTGTAAACATCTCATACAACCAAGCACGACAAGCAAAGATGCATGCACTAGAGATGTTGAGTTGGAGCCCGGAATCATCGTTTACCCAACTCCCGGTTTATTGCCACAATCTCAAACTACACAATCCCGGGACTGTGACTGAAATCGCCATGGATGAAGCAAGACGGTTTGATATGCTAATCTTGGCACTTGGTGCTTCGAAATAGTTTTTTTTTATCGTTTTTCTATAGTTTACATATTGTTTAATGTTCATGCATGTGACTTTAATCTAGGGATGGGAATGAGACCCGCCCCATTGGGGAACCCGGTGTACCCGCCCCGGTGGGGACAGGGATTCCCCGTAAAACCGGGGATCGGGGATGGGGACGGGGATCCCCGAAAGTTAAAAACCGGGGATGGGGACGGGGACGGGTAACGTGATCCCCGCCCCGCCCTGTCCCCGCATATTAAATATATTATATAATTATCACTAAATGTTATGTATATTTATTACTAAATATATTGTATGTCTATTTCTAAATATATTATTTATAAAGATTTAGATATAACTTTCATATTTAGAATGATATTTTGATATTTTTTGTTACATTTTTTTTTACTTGTGTTACTTTTTTAGATAAAAAAAATGGAGAGTCGAAAGCGTTTGATCAAATTATTACGTATGACGTTGTGACTTTGTTCACATCAATATTTGGTAGTACGTAGAAACATATTTTGGAAATATGTGAGATTTAGACATCGACTATTATCGATCGAGTATATATAGTGCTCAATACATTTCATTTAAAATATATCAAATAAGAGGGAAAAAATCCCCGATTACCCGTTGGGGATCCCCATTCCCCGGTGGAGACGGGGATGGGGATGTGTTCATATTCCCCGGCGGGGACGGGGACGGGGATGGGGATAGAAATTAGGATCGGGGACGGGGATTGGGGTCCCCGCCCCATTACCATCCCTACTTTAATCATCTGTAGATCCGGTCATTTTTGTATGGTCTACGACCGTTGATCATAATAGACGGTGCCCATCTGAAGGGTAATATGTCGGCACCAAGTTCCTGGCGGTCACAATGGACGGGAACAACCAGGTCGTTGCCATTGCGATGGGAGTGGGCAAGACAGAAAGTGGCTCCGCTTAGACTTGGTTTTTAACAAAGTTGAAAGAATGTATTGGTGAAACAACCAACTTACTCTTTGTTACTGATCGGGCGACTTCTATCGATTTGGCCATCAGAACGATATTCCCAAATGCTTATCACGGTCTTTGTGCCCGACATCTGTTCGTTAACTTGAAATTGACCTTAAAAAATAGAAAGCAAGGAAGTGGATGTTCTAGGAGGCATGCAAAGCGTACCGATTATCAGACTTCGAGGCTACCATGGATTTGATGCATCATAGTCTGCCGAGCGTGGTTGAATACCTACAGAAAGTTGGGTATGAGAGATGGGCAAGATCAAAGTTTTTTGGCCTACGGTACAGTGCAATGACTTTGAACTGTGCAGAGTCCATGAACGCGTTGAGTCAATTTGCGCGTTACTTGCCGATTACAATGTTGGTCGAGGTTTACCGTTCGACATTGCAGCAATCGTATTTCAAGCGTGACCATGATGGATGTATATTTATATACACAACTACATATTCCAAATTGAACCTTTGTTAATTTAGTGTAACGTTTTATCATTTTACCTATAGCGCAAATCCAAAGAGTACTGACACATAGTAGATGAGGCAAAAATCGAAAAAAGAATCAATAGGAGCGCAAGATAGAGGGGGTATCCCATTTCTGAAGTACACTCCGAAGTTCATAATTGGCATAAGAATGGAAGACTTGAGTTGCAGTCTCAGATATGTACATGCATGCAATGGCAACTGTCTGGCATCCCGTGTGGTCATCTGATAGTGGTTATGCGACAACTCGGTCATACAAAATGCAACCAATGGGCTTAAAGTTGGTTCACAATGCATGCATATCGGACAACATATGACGGGCTTGTGAACCTTCTTCCGCTGCCATCTGAATATGTGTTGTCCGAAGAACGTATGACATGCCTCCCGCCTCCCATGGACATACGAAATGTTGGAAGACCACGCAACTGTGACCGTATCCCGTCATAAGACGAGGAACCGATCGTGAAAACCTGCAGTCTTTGTGGCCAGAAGGGACATTTTCGATACAATTATTCAAGTCCGATGCCAGCCCTTCGCGTACGCCATGAGCGTCAAGTAGTCGTAGGAAGCACGAGGCTCGTACCACCCAATATCATCCATCACAACCGGATGATACACAAGACTATGTTTCCCCAACTTAAGATCTAGGGTCGTAAATAATTTATTTGTTTTTATAAATGTAAGTTCTTGCTTTGTTACGTTTCGTAACATATAGTAGAACATGAACAAGAATAATATTGACATACATGCCAAAACGAAACCAAGAACGTTAATTTAGATTAGATATTCCATGATGTCAAACAAATATTACAGTCCAAAAATAACATAAAATAAAGTCGGTAATATAAGTTCACCAAACAACTAGAGTCCCTCTGGATACAGTACATTACATGACGCTATCCAATTATGTTTTTCGTTGATCAATTCCTGCAAGATAGAATACTGATCGGTGAACTTTATAACACGTTTTTGGTCAGCTCGAATCTCTCTTTACATCTACTTGACGTGATTCTTTTTCTCCTTGATATGCGCCTCGACGGTATCCTACTCAACCCTGTTCTTCCGCCATTGACCAACTATCTCTTCTATCTCATCTTGTTATTTGTGGATTTTTTCATCCTGGAAGGTGTGATTTGAGATGAACGAGGGTTTGATGCCGATGGAAACTTTTCGGGCATTTTTAGGGTCCTGTTCTTCTCTTAACTCGCATTGAACATCTCCTACTCCTCGTCTGTGATTGGAAGTTCGACTTTAGAAATGGGAACCCTCGAACACTCCTCATCCGTTGTTGGTCATTAATATACAGAACGAGATGTTCCAGTCATTCATAAAGGTTGATGAAATTTGTTGTGTGAAAATGAGATGTATGGACCGACTATAAATAGCCATAAAAAGTCGCTAAAGATGAAACTTGTTTGATTTTCGACGATGCTGACATCTCATGATGGGACAAGACAGTGCAGAAGAATCTTGTCTGATTTTCGCCGACATTGAAATCTCATGATGGGACGAGACGGTGCAGGAGAATCTTGTCATACGAATCTTTTTTTATTTTCGCCGATGCTGACAGGTGATGATGTTATATTTTTTTGGTTATAAGTTTTTTTAAGGGGTTTCAAAAAATTACGTAATAAATTTTGTCGTTTATTAATTTTCCAAGAAAGAAGAAATATAATATGAAATCATCAGCCCAATTACTCACTTGAACATTGCAACAATTATTTGCAAACTACTTTAAAAGCGATAGATTACACAAATTCGTCCGTTATCAGTCAATTGTTGAACCCCTGAGAGGACCATCTCTTTCGATAAGCAATTCAATTATGGTATTGTCGTCAACATAATCACGTATTTGTAGAACATCTTCATCAACTATTAGTTCTTTTAATCCATTTTCGAAGTCTCCATCAGGTGTTTTAAAATACATTTTCAGACATGTGCGTTGGTGTACATCATAACCGATTTCGTCCATTATTTGATGCATTGGTTGAACGCAAAGATCGTCAACATCTATAAGGTCAACCAAAATATTCACACCATTGACATAAGACCTACCCGGTGGTGGTGTGAAATAGCCATGAAAATGGAGCTTCATAACGAATAGTAGTGGATAGGCACTTGTTGGATGAAAAATAACGTTAGAATTTAAGGTAAGACAATTTATTTTGATGAAGCTCGTCCAAAATTACTAACAAATTAAGTCGTCGACAAATTGCAGAAGTGGTTTAGATGGACCTCTAAATCTCCATAGGTGATTTCTTCTCGATGCCATTTGTATGTGTATTTGATATTGAAATTTCCCAATCAATTCAAGCAAATCTAAACAATTAATCTCAATCTAACAATATTTGACAATGTTAACTTCTAGAGAGAGAGTGTAGAGAGAGAAAGTGTTCTTGTCATAGATCTCACAATGTATACAATGAACTCTACTTACTACATGATTACAAAGACAAAAGGTATTTATACCAAAGTATAAAATCACTAGCTTAATGACTAAGTAATCTCATATTGACTAAACATACAGTGACTTTGTTGACTTTACTTGACTTGACTTTTCCTATTAAATCTTGTATACAATAATACACTAACAATCTCCCCCTTTCTATTCAAGATTTAATAAAAATTTGACATAAGTCTTCAACGCTTGATTATTCAATCTTTTGTCTCTGACAGCTTTAAAAACTTTGAAGCTCTAGCGCTCTTCAGTCTTTAATTCTTTTGAAGAATCTTGAAAAGTCTTTTGCACTTTGCAGCTTTGAAAAGTCAACCAGTCTTGAAAACTTTGAAATCTTTGAAAACTTCTTTGAAACATTTTGGAACTTTGAAACATTTGAAACTTCAAGGGATCTCTTAAAAACTTGTATCTTCATCTCTTTGATTTCTTGACCATCTTTGGAAAAACATAACTTTCTCGAATCATTCTTAAATTCGAATCATCTCTTTGAAATTGATCTCTGTAGATTTCTCCCCCTTTTTATCTTGACTTGACTTTGAAACATCTTTCTTCTTCAGAATCTTTTGAATCATCTCTTTTGACAATTAATACTTCTTTCAGAATTTGTTCTTTTGAAATTGATCTCTGTTGATTTCTCCCCCTTTTTGATGATTGTGAGCTTCATAATCATCAAAAACATTTTCAATTTCAACATAATCTTTGATTCTCCCCCTTGAAAATACATTCTCCTCCTTTTGATCTGAACTGAATCATGAACTGTATATACCCGAATCTTTTCAAATTCAGATATAATGAACTTGGTAACCCTGATTCAACAAATGAAATAGTTAGAAGTGCCTGTCAGTAACACGGAGTTACTGTGTACAACGAATGTACACTATAAGGAGCTGATTTGATGATGACTCCCCAGGACTTCCATTCAATCATTGAAAAACGCAAGGTAATTCTATGAATGTTCTGACAGAAAAACATATTCTCTGTGTGCTCGTGCTTGTGTTTTGAAAGAATTTTCACAATGATTGTGGTTCATAAGGCTCAAATTGTGTAAACTATTGAGACAGCAACAAGTATTACACGGACTCAATGTGCATGAAAGAGGTGCGAAGGTGGGGCAACTTTCCTTCTTTTTCAATATCTAAATCTTCCGAGTGAAGACCAGATAGCAGATATGCTGCGTACCCAAAGAAAATGAAACATTTCTTTGTCAAAAAAGAAACGAGTAGCTGGTGGGGTTAATTGCAAGAGTTGGCATGGGCTCACTGCCTGATTCAATGATGGTCACCAAAGAATGTGAACCAATCAGAAGATGTGGCTGCCCGACTCAGAAAGTGGTTGGTGCAGAGTTCTGATATTCTTTTAACTCTGTTCTCACACCCTCTTTCTTTTTAACATTAAAGCTCACTTCTAACCAATCTCTCTTTTACATTTTACCGCTCCACACAATGAGAAAAACTCAACCGGATGAGTTATCTCCCCCACTCTTTGATTTTGACCCCTCACCCCTCAATCACTCAAGGATTACTTCCTGGGTAGGAAACACTGGTTAACGTGAATCCATGGAAGTTCTATTTAAGTTCTCACACTGATCCCATGTAAATCCTATAAAGAATGGTTGCTCAACATTTTAAATTGAACAGTTAAGCACAGATAAGATAACACTGTCAAAATGTATGCTCATTAAAGATATGAATGAAATTTGAGCATTTAAACAATGAAGATCTCTCAAAACAAGGATATTGAATGAATGAAATGAAATCAAGAGAATTGTTTTGAGAATCTGACAATGTATCAATCAGAAATGAAATGGTTAGGGTATCAAAGAATTAGATATTTTGTTTATATGAACAAATATAAACAATGTAGCAATGAAAGCACAAGAATATAAATGATGATTGATGCTCAACAACATTTGAAAGCAAACGGGAGTATTACCATCGAAAAATTGTTCGTTATGAGACATGGTAGTAACAATTTCAAATGGAGTACTGAACCGGTGTGTATGAATACTTTACAGTATAAAGACAAGATAATACGCATGTATTGATCTTTGGAAACACATGGTCAGTTAAACATTAAAGTTCAACAATGAAAAACATTTAAAATCGCACTTCTAAATTCATAAAATCTTTTGAGAACAAGAAGTGGTTTGAACATTTAAGAAATTGTTTTTCATGCTTGAAAGTTGTTCTTCTTTCAAACAATCAGAGATCTAGATTAGAAGAAATTTACCTTTAAGCTCCCCCTCAAATCATTATAGAATGATTTAAGTCTATTAAGCTCCCCCTGGATATTTGCAAAATATCCATGCCTGAACATTAAAGAATGGGTCCTGATCTGTCATGTGATCAGAAGCCACAATCTTGACACTTAAATCCGGGTTTTGAACTGTTTTGTTCAAAAGCCATGTCTTTGACATTGAAGTCCGAGTTCTAAGTTGTAGTACTTAGAAGTCATAAACTTGTACTTTGAAGTACGAGTCCTGATCTGTACATGATCAGAAGTCACAATCTTGACACTTAAATCCGGGTTTTGAACTGTTTTGTTCAAAAGCCATGTCTTTGACATTGAAGTCCGAGTTCTAAGTTGTAGTACTTAGAAGTCATAAACTTGTACTTTGAAGTACGAGTCCTGATATGTACATGATCAGAAGTCAATCATCTTGCTCCCCCTATACCTGTGGTACTTGCGAAACAGATTTAACAGGCTTTGGTACCCACTGGTATTTGGGTCCTGGTATGTTAGATTTAGAAATCCACCTCTCATTAGATTTATATCTTTTAAAATCCGAAATCTGAGAAGTAATTCTGTAAGATCTGTACCAGTTATGAGCAAATTCTTGTTGGATGAAATCATTCTCTCCACAGTAAGAACAACAGATTTTCTTCTGTGCAATCCTGATAAAATGATTAGTCGAGTAATATATATCAGGATTATCAAAATATTTACCTTTATGCGTACTGTTCTTCTTGGCATTGGCTGTGGATTTGAATGATCTGTCATTCTTCTTCTCTTCATCATAAGAACTCTTCACTCTCCAGACCATCTGATTTTTCTTAGATTGCTTTCCAATAGATTTGATGTAATAGCTCGCTGAACCATCAACAAATTTATCATAAAATAGATTTGATGGTCTGATCTGACTTGATTTGACGATGATTGGTTTAACACTTTTCTTTTTGAAAACATTTTTGTCATGAATAGAACTTGAAGCTGTTTTGAAAGAACAGACTGATTCTGTTGAATTATCAACAGGTGATTGATCAATCACATCAGCTGTAATCTTTTCTGATAAATTGATGTTTGCAGCTTCCAAGTTCTTTATCTTTTCAGATAAAATGTTTCTTTCAGAAGTTAGTGTGTCAAACTTGTGTTTCAAATCAGATCTGGCCATCTGTTCTTTAAGAATATCTGATGATAGAACAGAGATTTTGGACATGAGCTTGGATATTTCAGTTTCAAAATATGAACGTTCTTGCTCAAAATATTTTTGTAAGTTCTTGGATTTATCAGAAATTTCATTGAAGATCCCAACATTTCTCTTGTCAGAATTTTTCTTTTCAAATTCAAAAGACTTTTTCTGTTCTTTGAAAATTTGTCTTTCTTTTTCCAATAAGTCTTGTAAAACTGAGATTTGTTTGGGAAGTTCAATGCATTTATCTTCAAGAACTTTTATTTCTTTAGCAAATGTGTCTCTTTCTGTGATTAAAACTTTTTCAAAATCAGACACTTGCTTTGAAAGTTTAATGCATCTAAGCTCAAGATTTTTCTTCTCTTGGTCAACTTTCTTTGAATTCTCAGATGATTGTTGAGTTGAAGATGTCTTCACATTTGCTTTTTATTTTTCTGCTTGGAGACTTGTTTGAAGTTAAGCATTCTTCTTTTCCAAAGCAGATATTTTCTCTTCAAAAGCCTTAATCTTTTGTTGAAGCTTGACTGACTCATCTTTTAGCTCAGATGATTTCTTATCAGTCTTCTTCAGTTGACTTTGAGAATTCTCTTTGACTTTATTTTCTTTAATGCTTTTTAACAATTCAGCATTTTTCTTTTCCAGAACAGATATATGATCTTCAAAAGCCTTAAACTTCAGTTGAAGCTTGACTGATTCATCTTGTGATTCTGATGACTTCTGTTCAGTCGTCTTCAGTTGGCTTTGAAGTCTCTCAATCTTTTTCTCTTTTAACTTTAATTCTTTCTCACATGTTACAACTGTACTTTCCTTTAATGCAATGATGGTCTCTTTCTCTTTAATCTCCTTCTCTCTTGCATTATCAATACCTGCAAAACCAAATTTAACATTATCAGTACATTTTGCACAAACAGGAATTGTATCAAAATTTGACAAATTGGAATTAAAATCCTGAATTTGTTTAAGAAGCTTTGAATTCTGATTCTTCAGCTTGTCTAATTCAGCTTCCATCTTTGGAATTTCTGGCATGTACAAAACAACCATATCTCTTGCAGATAAAATGGTATTTCCTCTCTCATCTGTAACAGGCATATTGACAGATTAGCTTAAAAAAATGATCGTCAAAAATCAGAAATTTATAACCACTATTAAAATATGTCCCCCTTTCTCTAGAAAGAAATGCTTGAAAAAAAATGATCGTTCCCAAACAAATCAGAAATGTTGACTAAAAAGTCAAACTTGGATCACACACAAAAAATTTAATTTTCAGAAAAAAAATCTAAGTCTTAAAACTCGTAGGTCACTGTACTCGCAGACCACTAAACACGCTAATCACTATTCACACTGAAACTCGCAAATGGTAATGTGCGCGTTTGTAGAACTCGCAGGTCAATATTAGCGCGTTTGCTCAAACTCGCACGATGATGAAACTCGCAAGACACTGAACTCGCTAATCATTGTTTCGAACAAACTCGCAGATCAAACAACTCGCAGAACTCAAAAATGATCGTACTTCAAAAAACTCGCAGATTACTGTTTCAAAACAAACTCGCACGTCAAACAACTCGCAGATCACTGTTTCGAAGAAACTCGCTGGCTGAATCGTGCGCGTTTAAGAAACTCGCAGATGATAACTTGTAGACAAACTCGCAGATGAACTCGCAGACAAACTCGCAGCTGTACGGAACTCGCTGACTTTAACTTGCGCGTTATGGAAACTCGCTAACTTCAACTAGCGCGTTTTAGAAACTCGCTAACTTTGACTAGCGCGTTTGAGACCGAATCTTCAACTTGCGCGTTCTAGCGACTTGTGCGTTCTAACGACTTGCGCGTTCTAGTGATGAACGTGCGCGTTTCACGAAATCTGCGCGTTCTTGGGAAGAACTTGCACGTTTTCTGGGTCTTGCGCGTTTCGACACTTCAGTTCATAAAATCGATTCAAATCAACTTAAACCTGCAAATTGAAACATAAACTTGCAACAATATGATCGATTTGCATATTAGAACATTTTTCTATCACAAAATTTCCATTAAAACCATAAAAATCAACGAATTGATTCAAGAAACAGTGCTCATTTTCAATTTTTCAAAAAATCAACAATTTGATCAAAATGATCGATTTAGAATTGGAATTTGACAGAGTGATCTAAACGAAAAATGATTCAATTGATAAAACGTATACAATCAAATCAATTTCTTGATTTAATTGTACAAAAACATGAAAATTACGAATCAAACAGTAACTTTTTCGAAAACAATCATTTTCTTGAATTTTTCAAGAATTTGATTCAAAGTGATCTTTCTGAATTTGTTTGGTGTGCTCTAATACCAAATGATATTGAAATTTCCCAATCAATTCAAGCAAATCTAAACAATTAATCTCAATCTAACAATATTTGACAATGTTAACTTCTAAAGAGAGAGTGTAGAGAGAGAAAGTGTTCTTGTCATAGATCTCACAATGTATACAATGAACTCTACTTACTACATGATTACAAAGACAAAAGGTATTTATACCAAAGTATAAAATCACTAGCTTAATGACTAAGTAATCTCATATTGACTAAACATACATTGACTTTGTTGACTTTACTTGACTTGACTTTTCCTATTAAATCTTGTATACAATAATACACTAACAGTATTTTATGTGAAAAATGAAATGGATGTACCGACTATAAATACAAAAAAATCACTTGCTAAAGAGGAATCCCATCAGACGAATCTTATCTGATTTTCGTCGACGCTGACAACTAATGATGGGACAAGACGGTGCAAACGAATCTTGTCTGATTTTGGCCGACACTGACAACTCATGATGGCACAATACGGTGCAGATGAATCTTGTCTGATTTTCGCCGATGCTGAAATCTCATGATGGAACAATACGGTGCAAATGAATCTTGTCTGATTTTCGTCAAAGCTGAAAACTCATGATGGGACAATACGGTGCAGACGTATCAGGTCAGACGAATCTTGTCTGATTTTCCCCCATACAGAAATCTCATGATGATACAAGACGGTGCAGACCAATCCTGTCAGACAAATCTTGTCTGATTTTCGCCGATAGTGACAACTCATGATAGGACAATATGGTGCAGATGTATCCTTTAGGGAGCTGACGAATCCTATAAAAACCTTAAGATTATATCTTTGTTATGGACAAGACGAGTCATATAAATTTCTTAAGATTATATATCCCTTCTAGTGAAAATGACATCGATGTATAATCATTTATGGAGTTTAAGATGTCCATCAAGACCGCTTTCGGATACAACCAAGGAGCTGTATGGTTAGTATATCTTTATGTTTCTTATACGTATAATATTTTTTTGAAACATGTAACTTTTTATAATTCTTTATCAACAGGTCAATATCCATAGTTGTTCTCGATGAAGGTCTATCATCATGGGTATTTTATAAAACCACCGATGATGTCTTACGAGGGTAGTATTGAAACTTACGTTGACATGTTGGATGTTGACGATCTTAGCATGCAACTGTTGCACCAAATAATGGAAGAAATAGGTTATGAAAAACGCAAACATTTGAAAATGTATTTTAAAAAATCTAATGAATACTTAGAGTGTTGACTACGACCGTTGCTGCTTGAAGACGATGTGGTGAATATACGTCAATACGTCGACGGTCATACGGTCATTGAATTGTACATCAAAAAAGAGAATTGCAACACTTCAAAAGAAATCTCACCCGAACTTTAGATTAGTCGGCCCAGAATAGACAATCCCTCATGTAGCAGGAGTCTAACATTTGCCTGAGCATGGTGTATTTCTAGTTTCCTTAATATAATTCCCAGGGTTTTATCTTTCTCTATATTTATGTGTTGTATTTGAGCTGTTATTTTATAACTTCAGAACTAGATGTTTCCCTCAACGTTGCCCTATAAATAGATGGAGCATTCCTATCACTTTTTCCTACCAACTTTCATCATCTTCCATTATCGTATCAGTATAGAGTAGAACTTCATTCTCCAACAGGTAACAATGGCAAAACGTTGCAACTTTTGCGCAAATCTATTCGTCCGAACATCATGGACGGATTCTAACCTAGGTCGTTGATTCATTTGTTGTTCATTACCTGTAAGGTTTTAATTTCTAACACGACTACCAGGCATCTTTATGTAACTAACTTTTTGATAATTGTTTCAGGGACGCAACTGTGGGTTTATTGATTGGGTCAACCTACCCATGTGTCCTCGATCTGTGCTCATTATTCCAGGATTATTAAGATAAAAAAACACCCGTGAAACATCCCTTGTAGCTGCAACTAAAGAAGCTCGTAGGATGAAAACAATGTTGGTTATCAGTTAGATTTTTTTTGTAATAATATATTTTTCTACTTGATCTAACTTTTTGTAGGGTTTTATTGTTTCTTGCAACGGTGTATTCAGTATTGTAAGTTCCAGATTCAAGCAAATCAATCAATAAGCACAAGATTATGATAAAATCTAGAGAGAGAATGTAGAGAGAGAATTTGTCATATATCTCACAAAGCTTAATGGTTTGAGTACATACATAGCATAAAGGAAACAAAACACTTATATAGGGTCAAACAATCCTTGACCTCTACACAAGCTCATTCACAAAAGTTGACATATTGAAAGAACGTATTTTCTCTAAACATTACATTAACAATCTCCCCCTTTTACATCCAATAACAAAACATTATCTGCTCCACCTTGTAACTCTTGCTTTCCTAATTCCCAGAAGTGATTCAAAACTTCTGATTCCTTTTCTGAAATAAATTCTGTCATCAATAGCTTCAAGTATCCTCAGCATAACCAGCTTTACCCTTCTTGGCAAATGATCTTCACTTAACTGTCTTCTCCTTTCACTTTCTTTATACCTGGAATCAAGTTGCAGTCTAATCACTTTGAGAGTTCCATCAGAGAACTTAGCAATTTCAGAAACTCTGAAGAACCTCTTCTCATTTTCACCATTCTTATAGACTACCCCCAACTCAGGTTTTTCAATCACTGTGAAAAGATCATAGCTGTCAATGTCAGATAAGGTCAGATTTGGGTTGATCATGTTGACCTTCTTCTGTTTCGTTTCAATTCCCAGTTGAAAATCATAACAATAGGTATAGAAGATATGCCTCCTCATAAATCTTTTGACGGATTCCAATGTAAAGATGATGTTCTCCCTTCTTATGACCAAATTTCTGAAGTGATGATATAGAAACTCAAGGTCATCAATATTCAGAAAGCAAAAATCAACCTCAGTAAATCTGCACTCAGTCAAATCTCTTCTTTGGATAAAGAATTCAGGATACCAGATTTTCATGAACTTCTTCAGTCTAACCTCTCTGTCTGTGACTATTCCAGATTTGTTCTTTAGACCACGCTCTACCTGTCTTAGCCAATGCATCATATTTTCATACTCTTCCTGATATTCTTTAGGATGATTCTGAACACCCAAAACTTTGTAGTTGTCCATTGGCCTCACTCTGTGAACAAAGATCCTCTTCATCTGCTCCTCCAGAAATGGAACTCTGAGAGCATGTCTCATGTGCCTGATTTCAGCTTCAGTGGGCACAAGAGGTGCTTCAGGCACATTTAAAGGACCTGCCTCTTCTGGTATAATGGGAACATGGACTGCTTCTTCATTTGGTTTTTTCCTTTCATTTTCATTCAGATCACCTTGAACTGATTGGACATTTTGCTCTAGGCTTTGAACATTTTGAGCATCTTGCATTGGTCTAGGAATCCTTGCTGTACTGGGCATACTCTGACTAACATGAACTTCAGAAGATTCAGGAAAATTGATTTATTTGAAGGACGGGATAACAGGAGCTTCACTTGTAACTTCAGGAATGTCATTGTGAACGGGACTTAGCTGAATATCCTCAGAAGATTCTAGTAACATATCTAGGACATTAGCTTCGTCAGCTGGAATATCATCATCATCATTCATCAAATTTTGTTGTTCTTCCTCCTTTATCCTCCAGAATTGATCGTACTTTTCATTTGAATCCTCATCCTCATCAGAAGAAAGATCTATAACATCATCAACATTGAGACCTGTAACCAACAAATTTTCCTCCCTTGTAGAAACCTTAGGCTTTTCAACCCTTGGTTCTACATCTTGATTCACATATAGAACAATCTCCGTGCATTCTCTTTGATCAACTTGCTCCTTCTGTCTGTCAACACTCTCTTGAGAATTCTGATTTTCTTCTTCCACATTCACATCTTGAGCAACATTAGAATCTCCAGCAGTTTTCTGTCTCTTGTTCATCTCCCCCTCACGATCCTGATTAGAATCATGATTATGTATTTTTCTTAAAGCTGCTTGAGACTTGCAAGATTGTTGAATAACCTTTGTCAAGTCCTGAATATTCTGTACAACTTCTTCCTTAAAAGCTGGAAACTTAGAACTGGTAACAACATCTTGTAGAACAGCAGGAGCAGCAGGTTGAGATTGATGAGACCTTAATAATCCAACGAAATAAGCTTCTGTCTGATCTGCAGGAGATTGAGATAACAGCTTGGCATATAACAAAGATTTCAACTCCTCCACTGACATATCTACCGGCTGAACAGGTGGAGGTGGAGGTGGTGGTTATTGAACTGGTTCCTTAGTCACTGGAATTTTACCCTTCAGCATCCTCTTAACATCACCAATCTCCTGTTGTAATCTTTCAAACAAACGATCTTCGACGGTCTTTAAAGCACTGTCTAAATGCTCCTTGGACATAAAGTCCGTGAAACTAACACTGGGGCTACTTAATCTCACCGTTGGCACAACAGTTGAAGAATCAACAGTGTGGCATGTGTTCACAGCTGATATGGTGTTAACTATGACAGGACTTCCATCCAATCCTCGTAGACCAGATTGTGGTGCTACTATGGATGTTCCGATCGGAGCACACATACTTCCGATGGTAGCAGACTGTATTAGTTTTCTAGGAATAAGTGATGGAAAAACAATTGGCGCTAGACTCGATTGTGCATGCAAAGGAAGTGAGATCTGAGGCTAATGATCTCTATTTTCAATATCTAAACTTTCTGAGTGAAAGCTAGATAGTATTTGTGCTAATTCCCTGTGCCTATCTGAGACTAAAGCCTGTTGTGAGGCAATAGAATGGGTGGCTAGGGTGTGCAAATGCGTTAGTGGGCTACTAACGTCTTTTTCAACACCTTCTCGCAACACATGCGGCAAGGTGGCAGATGCGGCTGCCCTTCTAGATACGTAGGTTTGGGTACACACACACACTCCCCATATTCTTTTTCTTCATTCACTCTCAGCCTCACATTTTCATTATTTACAACTAGATCTCACTCAATCCGCCTTATATCACCAATCACATTTTCAACAGTGGTATCAACAACTGTCATATCAACTTCTATAGCATCATAATGTAAAGAAACATCATCTAAGAATCCAAAGATGTGGCCCATATCATCATCATCATTATTATCATCATCTGGACCAGGTGTAGCAGATGGAACTGTGTCACTAGAAGAACTTGGTGCCCGATCCGACTCAGTTTCAAAGTTCAAGCCTTCATTGGCATTCTCTTCCCGAGGGCCCAATTATTGAATGATGACCTACTCAGGTTGAGATGTAGAGACTACTTGATGTATGGCATTAGCATCCTGAGTCTCTATATTCTCTGGTCTTGAATACTGACCCCATTCATTTCCCCTCTCGGAATTTTCCCTCTGCTCTCCCCATTCAATTACCACCCCGGTAGATTGAACCCTCACTGACTCCTCTTTCCTAAGGATTGAGTCCTGGGTAGGGATAACAGGTTATGGTAATCCCATAGACTCTCTATACTCCCTAACACTCTTGGTGTTCGGATCAACATAAGCAATTAAGGCCTCGGGTAATTAGGGCCTCGGGTACTGCATTGAGAATGTGAAGGATTGCTTTTGTTTTTGCAAATACCTCATGCAGAATTCAGGTCCAACTTCATGATGTAATCTTTTGGGAATGTCTCTGTTGGATCTGCTCATACTTCTGATGATGAGTTGTAGAAATCACTGGTAGGGCACAAATATAGGCTTCTTTGATGTTCTCTTGAGCAACACTTTGTCATACAACTCAGTCCAAAAGGCAACAGAATAATCTACGTGCAGATTGTACACAATAGCATGAAAGAGTCTGAGTGTATGCATGTTTGTGTTGTCCAAACCAGAATGCCTTGAAGTTAAACAGCGGTTGATGATGGAAAATAGTTGATAATAGAATGGTGGTAGATTTGTCTTCTTGAACTCACCGATCTTGGTGAGTTGACCCACATAACCTAAGGCTCGGATGCCTTGAAATATTTCTAAATCAACTGGATATGGATCAAAGGTGGTTCTCCCTTCTCTTGAATTGGCTTCCGGAAGATAAAGAATAAGTCTGAGCCTTCGGTAGGTCAGAATGGAAGTGAAGTTGTCTATCCGGATCTCAAAGTACTTGTGGTTGTTGCTGTCCACCACATCGTCAATAGTTTTCTATGCTTGTTGCAGATAGATAAGTGGCACATTTGCAGTGGCCGTCAATGCATAGAAAATTGGATGGCCTTTTAGAATGTACAAAACCAAGGGATTTATATTGAGATTATCAAGATCCACATGGTGATTATTTGGATACAGCAACAGATACTCAGAAGGGTTGATCAGTGCAATGTCAGGATCACCACCAATGGTTGATTGAAAGTGTGATCAGGATGAGAACATAGGTGTGTCTTTTGAGACATTGGGATCATTCTCATCCATTTGAACAATCGGGTCAATGGAATTTTCACTGGCCATTGAGAATACCTGAAAAAAATCAAAAGTATTGGATTGAAATCCAATATGTAAGTTAAGTCCAAAAACCTTGTTTTTCAAAAAAAAAAATGAAAAATTTTCTAAGTCCAGAAGTCTTAGACTAAAGGACTAGAAAATTGACAAAGTACAGAAAGATGTACTTTAACACACACAAAGAAAAGCACAGATTGTTGCAAAAGACAAATGCAACCAAAATACTTGAATTTTTTTTGACACAACAAAGAATAGCAAAAACCCTTGTGAATTTCAATTGGACCTCAAAATGATTGATATATCCCAAGAACTCTCAAAAACCAAGAACACTCAGAATTCATTTTCAAGAACACGCAGAGTGTAATGTTCTAAATTTGAAATTTCAAACATCAAATCCACTGATTTACTTGTAAGCTTAAAAGTTTTGCTTGAAATGAGTTCGATTTAGTGTATTAGACTGATTTAAGATATTAATTTGAAATTTTTAATATGATTTCAGTTCTGTAGATCCCAGAAACTGTGCAATCAATAGTAATAATAATAAATCAACAATAAGAATCAATCACAACTGTTGGTCATATGATTAGATTTTACAGTAAAAGGTTTAGGTTTACAGAGAGAATTTCTGATAAGCTAGAGTAAACCTTAATGACCACTCTCAACCTAAAACTAGATTAACACAACTTTAAATATGATGCGACCAAGCCTAATGGGCCCAAAAGCCCAATAACTTTTAAACAGTTACAATTCATACCCTGAACTTCTATTTAACAGACAAATTACGCTAACAATCTCCACCTTCAAATTGAAGTTCATAGTCTCTCCAGTTAGGAACATGTGACTTCCAAAATCCAAAACTGATCTCGAAATGTCGCATTGACGTCATGTACTCCAGCCGTTCTTTGATCTGGCCCAAAACTTTGAGAACAAGGCACTTGTAATTCGGATCCAAAGGCAGGACCCCTTTGACATCATGATCAATAGAGCACTTCAGCTTGTCTCGAAGTAACAATAGTGTACCATCACAGAACCGTGCAATCTGACTGAATCTGATGAATCGCATGTCACCTTTACCACTTACATAAGTCATGCCGAGTTCTGGAAATTTTACCACCGTAAAAGCAGGTACATTCTGGGCATCTGAAGGAAGACTGAGATCAGCCTTAAGTAGATTTATCTTTTCTTGATTGATTTCTAACCCAATCTGGAAACCTTCAATGGAGGCAAGTTTCATAGCACATTTCATATATCTCTTGACTGCTTCTAGTGCATCTGTAACTTCTTCAGGTTGAATGGTTCTGGTCTTCAAGTCTCAGAGCAGGAATAGAAGATCTGTTAACTCAAGACCTGCAAAGTTAGCTTCAGAGAAATGCCATTGCCTGACATCTTCTCTGGTCACCTCAAAGTAATAATTCTTTATGTTCATGAAGCGGCAAGAGTAAATCTGATCGACAGATCTAATTCTGAGCTTTGTCTTGTCAATTCTTTTTCTGAGACTTTTATACATAAACACATGCTCATGCTGTTTCTTCCTGTCTGTAATTGACTGAAGACCATGCAAGACGACCTCATCATACTGGCGGATCCATTGGGCAAAGAGATGTTTCTGACTTTCTTCGAGAAAAGGAACATTAATTCTTACTCTTTCCCATTTCAGTGGAGGAACTGGTTGAGTACGTTATGTTTCGGGAACTGGTGATACTGGCGGAGATCATCTGGGGAGATCTGTCTGAGAAAGATCGAGATGAACTGGTGCATAAGTCAAAAGAGGCATACCGACAGAAGATTGTTCAGTTGGATGGTGATCTTGAGACACAATTTCAAAATTTAACAACTCATCAATTTCGTCTTAAAAGACTACCAACGCTTTTTCTGTGTTGACTGGTTCTTCTGTCGGATCTAAATTGGAATACGAATCGGTAATGATTGCCCAACTATCTGTATTTAAAGATAAACCTCTATCATATTCCTCGGGCTTTTCAACCATTGGAATGACATCATATGGCACTAAATCCATCACTTGTTCCTGTGCCTGACCTTATCCTTCAGTTGGAGTACCTGAACCCATCTCTGTCTGACCCTGTACCATACCCACTGCCTGTGCTGATTCTGGTTCAGATGTGCGTTGGCGCTTCTCCCCTTCATGATGATCAGGATCATCCTGGTCATCATGTTTGCGCTTGAGCCCTTCTGCCTGGCTTTGGCAGGTTTCTTCCAAAGCTGATACTCGTTCAGTTAGTGCATAAATAGTTTGCTACATAGATTGAATAAGGGCGGCTTGATGCTGGAAGGCTTCAGGAGATATAGTGGGTGGGGGTGGGGGTATAGGGGTAGATGCTTGAGATCTTAGAAGATATATTAGGTCTGCATCTTGGGATGGTTCTGTTTGGCTTTGGGATAGGAGTTTGTCCAGGAGCATGGATTTGAGGTCATCTATGGATAAATCAGTGGGTATTCAAGCTTAGGCATAGGGCTTTACCGTTGATCATTCGCTTTTGGGCATCTACCTCCTCCTTCACTTCCGATCGTATAATAGAATGGACAACCTTAAGGGCACCGTCCAGAAATTCCCTTGAGATGAACTCGGTGTAACTAACACCTGGGTCACTAAGACTTCCAGTTGTGGTAATGACTATTGAAGTCGTAACTCCTACATTCACAGCTGGCATGATGATCGCTGTGGTAGGACTTCCACCCAATCCTCATAATCCACCAACAGATAGAGTTACTATGGTTGTTCCGATTGGGTCACTAAGACCTTTAGCAGTAGCTGAAGAAAGTACTCGTATTCTAGTCAAAGAAATAATATCATCGATTGGCTCTAGACATTGTGCACTGAAAGAAGGCAAGGACTGGGGCAGTTGTCCTCTAGCTTCAATACCAGTACTCTCCAAGTGAGATACAGGTAGTATATGTGTTGAACCCCCATGAGAAACTGAAACCAACATCTGTTGAGAGATGTTAGAGTGGCTGGGTGAGGTGTGCAACTTCGTCGCTAGGTCTACGACGTCTTCTTCAATACCCTGTCTCAACACATGAGACAGGGTAGCAGATGTGGTTACCTGTCTAATAGGGGGTAAGGGGAGGTCAACCTGCGGTGGTTGCCTCATCACTCGTGTACGCTCAAAATTGTGTTTGCTCTTTCTTTTCTTCTCTCTCCTCACTTCTTCATTTTCAACTTGGACACCCTCCGCTCTCCTTATCTCTCCGGGAGAGGGCTGGTCATCATCACCATCAGAGTCAGATGACTCGTCACTCAGTTCCTTTGACTCGGTTTGAGATTCAGATGGGGTGGTGGAATGTTCGTCGGTAACTCCAGATTTGGTGTGGGAAGAGGGCTGGATCTGTTCAGTTTCTGTCGTGGTGTCCTTTTCCGAGATCTGAGAATCTATCTGTGGGGGGGTAGGTGATCGGCGAGAAATGCTGGCCCCGCTTGGTCTAACGGCACTGCCCGTTTTAGATCCCCTTACAATATTTTCTCTCTGCACACCCGGTCCAGGAGCCCCAGCTCGCCGGACTCTTCCTCCTCTCGTGCGCGGACCCTCATGTCTCTCAAGTCGTGCTCCCTGAGGAGGTCCTTCCGGTTCTGGATGGACCATAGGAGCAGGTATACCGTGTGTGCGTCTATATTCTATCACACTCAGTGCCGTTGGACTAGCGTAGGCCAGTAACCCGTCAAAGATACGTCTAACGACTATGTTTGTGATTTCATTTCGAGTCGGAAGACGATGAGTGGGATGGTGAGGACATACCGGATGTGATGATCGGCAAACTATGGTGGGATAGAGTTGCATGAAGTTCCGGATGAAGATCTGAAGAAAACGCATAAACGAGATTAAGTTTTTTCGTTTTGTTGCGTTGTCTCGGACCTTTTGGTCTAGCTCGAACCATAAAATATCGGCGTAGTCGCCATGTCGGTGGAAAGAAACACTATGAAATAGTCGCAGTAGGTTGGCACTGGTCTGATCTATGCCCTTAGTGATGGTAGATAAACATCGATTGAGGTACGTGAAGAGAGTATACCAGATTAGCTTTAAGTGCCAGCGGTTGAAAGCTGATAGGAACGGTATATGCACTACAAATCCCAGAGAGTGGATGTCTGCACAGAGCGTGGAGTCGGAGACGATAGGGTCAAAATTGTCTCGGTCGGAAAAGGAGTCAGCGTTTGGTAGGCAGAGAAACCGTCGAAAGATCTCTTGAGTGAGTAAAATCAGTGTGGTGTCAATTCTGGCCTCCATATGGAATCCATCTTCTTCTTCAATATGTGTGAGGGATTGCCAGAACTGCAATAGATACAGTTGAGGAACATTTGCAGTCTCCGTGAGAGCATATGATAGAGGGTGGCCTCTGAGGATTTCGAGTATCACTTGATGTTGGCCTTGGTGCTGAGAGAAGTCCAAGTGGAAGTTGTTTGGAGTGAGTGGGAGGTACTGATTTGGATGAATCAGTGATGCGTTGGCGATAGGATCAATGTCTTGATTCGGATTCTATGCCATGGTACCTGTGAAATATCAGACTGTTAGCTTAGAGTACAGAATCTCATTACAATTATCTTGTTCCCGGGTTGAATTCAAGTCACTTCGAAACAAGTTCCATAACGAATACAGAACCATTGGAAGCTAACCCTTATGAGAAACCAATATAGGAAAACATAGACCAGTGTATATATATATAAACAAGAAACTTGAAGAGTCCCAATGAAATCAGGGTAGATCATGGTCTGAGAGTTGGTATGTCCCGAGCGACAATGGCATCGGGAGTTGGTATCTCCCAGGCTACAAGCACCGGGAGTTGTCAATTCGGGAGATAGAGACCCCAGGAAATCATTGCTGGTATGTCCCGAAGATTAAGACCCCGGGCGGTGCAGGATTGGTATGGACCGGGAGATACAGGGAGTCCAAGACCCCGGGCGCGGCGCAGTCCATAGATTGATCCCGAGAATTATGACCCCGGGAGATGATGTCCCAGGAGGGTCCGGACGTTCCACGGCCCGGGGCGGACCGAGAGTTTAGCCCCCAGGAGTTCTCACATCGGTCAAATATTAACAACACACCCGGGAACCGGGGGGACACGCACAGCCCGAGAGTTGGTACCGGGACTTCATGGTATCGGGACTTTCAGTAGAGGTTGAAACGCAGTTCTGTTTCTTTGATGCCCAGCTGACTAGTCGATCTCCCAAGAACTGGACATGCCCCGTTGTGCTTTTCCTATCTAGCATGTTTTCGGCACGGTCAACGTCTGAATAAGCCGTCAACTCAAAACCTGTCTCTTTCGGGTTCCATAAGCCAAGATCAGCAGTACCTTTTAAGTAATGAAATATACGCTTAACTGCAACTAAATGAGACTCTTTTGTTTTGACTGAAATCTTGCACACAAGAATGTCGAAAACATAATGTCTGGCCTGCTAGCCGTCAAGTACATCAGGGAACCAATCATGCCTCTATAGGTCTTAGCATCCACATCCTTTCCATTAGGATCGGAGTGTAGCTTAGTACTTGTAGACATGGGCGTCTTCATGGGTGAAGAATTTTTCATCTGGTATTTCCGAAGAATATCCGAGATGTACTTAGATTGATTTATGAAAATTCCTGTGGCTAATTGTTTAACTTGAAGACCTAGGAAAAAGTTCATATAACCCATCATACCCATTTGAAAATGTTTGCTCATGAGGGTGAGAAGTTATGACAATACTTGGGGTTTGTTGAGCCAAAGATTATGTCGTTGACATAGATCTGTACAAGAATGATATCATGCTTTTCCTTTTTAATAAACAAGGTGGTATCGGTCTTACCTTTGGAAAATCCAGCTTTAACTAAGAATGAAGAGAGTGCATCATACCAGGCTCGTGGTGCTTGCTTGAGACCATACAAGGCTATGTCAAGAATGTAGACATGATGCGGTTTGTCAGAACTCACGAAGCCTTCGGGTTGCGATACATAAACTTTTTCCTTGAGAACGCCATTCAGAAATGCGGTCTTCACATCCATTTGAAACACAATAAAGTTCTTGTGTGCGGTGTAGGCAAGGAATATTCGAATCGCTTCAATCCGAGCAACCGGTGCGAACGTCTCATTATAATCGATTCCTTTCTGCTGGCGATGTCCTTTGGCTACCAGACGTGCTTTGTTTCGTACTACGATTCCATCTTCATCCTTTTTGTTCTTGATGATCCATTTCGTCCCAATCACCGTCTTGTTCTTTGGCCTGGGAACAAGTCGCCACACTTTGAGGCTCTCGAATTGATTGAGTTCCTCTTGCATAACCATCACCCAGTCAAGATCATTTAGTGCTTCGGAGACGGTTGAGGGTTCGATACGGCTAAGGAACGAAGAGAATAGGCAGTCATTTGCAGTAGCGGATCGAGTCTGAACAGGTGCGTTGGGGTCGCCTATGATATGATGTAAGGGATGAGCTTGTGTCCACTTGTTGGTGTGTGTGAGACGTTGATATGTCTGTTGGGAGGTATCGGGGTCCACATAACCACCTGGGGGTAGATCCTGAACTACTTTGAGTGACGACGGCCTGTGAAGTGGAAGCTCCTGTGCGGGAGTCGTGCGAGTATCGGAGGACGACTCAGCAGGTGATGTATCTGTGACGGTTTCCAGGATTTCCAGAGATGGAGCTTCTTGAACACCTTCAGCAGGGGTCGGTTCAGGAGTTGCTATTGTTGTCGGTGCTTTAGTAGGAGCTTGAGAGGTCGGAGGGGGATCACACGAGCTTGGTGATTCTGATTCAATGACAGTAGTAGGGGCAGTATCAATCGAGGTTGACTCACTTGATTCGGATAGACCAGTGACATTTATCACGTCCAATGCTTGAGTTGCATTCCTGTTACACGGTATATCATTAGGCTTAGGATTAAAATATTCATCATAAAAATGCTCAAAAAGTAAATCCAAATCTGAAAGATGTGCTTGTGACGTAGACGCTTGATTTGAATTTACTAGGGATTTTGTAGATCTTGGACGTAGTTGTCTAGAAGCTAAGACACCAGTTAAAGTCGGTTCTGAACTGAGGTGTTCAGAAGCCATATCAGCGGTCTCGTCAAAAGTCACATTTACACTCTCAACGACGATCTTCGTTCGTTTGTTGTAGACTCTGTAAGCTTGGGCTTGGGATGAGTAGCCAATGAACACTCCTTCGTCTGCCTTTGGGCTGAACTTGCCGAGATCATCCTTATCGTTTAATACAAAACACGTGCACCTGAATGCATGGAAATACTTGATGTTCGGGATGTGATTGTTGATGACCTCGTATGGTGTCTTGTTGAACCGCTTGTTGATGATAGAACGGTTTTGAGTGTAGCATGCGGTTGCAACTGCCTCTGCCCATAAGAAAAGCGGGAGCTTAGACTATGATAACATCGTACGAGCGGCTTCTATGAGAGTTCGATTTCGGCACTCTACTACCCCATTTTGCCGAGGAGTACGAGCAGCTGAGAAGTTATGGGTGATGCCTACTGAAGTTAGATAACCGTCAAGCACTTGATTCTTAAACTCTGTGCCATTATCAGTCCTGATGGTCTGAACTGATTGGTTGAGATTGACTTGAACGCTCTTCAGATGTGAGATGATCATTTCGGGAGTTTCATCCTTGGATCGAAGAAATTTGATCCACGTGTAACGAGAAAAGTCATCTACCATGACTAGAACGTACTTCTTGTGGTTGATACTCTAAACAGGCATCGGTCCACACAAATCCATGTGGATGAGTTCGAGGGACCGTGAAGTGCTTGGAGCGGCTTTAGGCTTGTGAGAAGCCTTCTTTATCTTACCCATTTCCAAAGCGGCACATAGGTGATCCTTTTCGAACTTGAGATCTGGCATACCTTTCACGTGTCCGCCGAGCACCAACTTGTTGATGTTCTTGAAGTTCAGGTACGAAAGTCTCCGATGCCATAACAAGTTTTGATCGGTTGAAGCTTTGGACATCAAACAAACTTCCTTTCCTGCTTTTAGAGACGAGAGATCAATCGTGTAGAGATTGGTGTGACGCGTTCTGGCTAGCAATTCTTTCCCATCTTCAGTCCGGACGCTGCACCGTTTGGCTTTGAAATTGACCTCTAGATTGTTATCGTAGAACTGACCGATGTTGAATAAGTTGTGACCATGACCTTGGACGTAGGACACCTTCTTTATGGTGAGGTTGTCCTCAACAATATATCTGTATCCCAAAATTGGAGAATAGTGATCATTCCCAAAACGTACATTCCCACAAAATTTCTTGGTGAAGTTCGTGAGAAGCTCCTTTCTTCCGGTCATGTGTTTGGAGCAGCCTAAATCTAAATACCACACATAACCATTCTGCAAAACAGGTTAAGTCTTTTTAGGTACCCATTCGTAAATGGGTCCTTTGGGATTAGGGTTTTCACCCGTCTTGGATACCCGTTTGGACATAGGTTTTATTACTGTGACGGGGTGCATCAGACTTTTAACGATAATTAAATACATGATAAGAACCAAACCAATCAAATACATATCTACGATCAACGAAATCATTCAACCCATAGTTGGAACAACAAACACAATCATAAGATAGTTGAAGTAATTGCTGAATGGAATAAACTATTAAAGGAAACAATCCATTACGTTCAACCAAAGGTTTAAAATTAAAAACATCATGACTGTTATTGTATTTCCTAGTATTCAAAACTAGATTAACTGATTCTGTCTTTGCTGTGCTCTCCTTAGACTTCTTAGCTACCCACTCGTATTTGACTTCTTTCCTTCGACCAAAAGTATATGAAATACCGTTAAAATCATATTCAGAAGATTTGAATTTTGAGGATTGTCTCTTGTTAAAGCGACCGGTCTTTTTTTTCCTCTGTGAACGTCTTTTGGATTTAGATTTAGAAGAATTGTTCACAGAAGTATTTTGAGGGACAGATGTAGAACATTCACCCTTGTAAAATTGTACCAGAGGCTCACAGGTTGAATTCAGAAGATCAACATGACTTGGAAGTTTTGGATCGAAATCAAACTTGTGTAACTGATTGTCTGAACACACCTCAGAATTTAGAAATGTTGAAAATTCCATTTCCTTATCAGAAGGAGCCTTGTAACTTGAGGGATTCATGAAACTAGAAGAATTTATGCCTTGAAGCGGATCATTAGCTGAAGCATTTTGAAAATCAGAATGGTGATCCGTTTGGAAATATTTTAACTGAGGCTCTTTTCCTTTGTCTAAAGAATTTGGTAAAAAAATCACCCAAAAATACTTTACAGGAAGAGGTGTTTGAGGGTGGATAGGAATTTTCTGACAGATTGATTTTCTCATATTGGAGAATGTCAGTCTTAGCTTGGAGCTCAGCTTTGTGAAGTTGCTCTTTCGTCAGATCTGCTGCCAAGGCAAACAGTTGTGAAGTAAGCTTGTTTATCTCTGTCTGAAGATATTCCTTTTCCTCCCTAGATCCAGATTCCTTTTGATTGGAATTGAAGCACTCAAGTTTGGATAATAAATCTTGTTTTTCCTTTTGAAAAATGATTCTTTCCTGTGCAAATGGCTCTTCTAGCTGAACTATTTTCTTTTCTAAAATTAGAGGTGGAACATAGATTTTGTGGTTCATTGATTCCTCCTCAGTTGGTTTTGAATCAAGTTCAGCCTGAGAATATCCTCGAAAATAGTCATTTGATAGGAAGGTGGGTTTGTCGGTGTCATATGACGCATTCAATGAGTCATACACAAAAGGAAGTTGCATAGTGACAGTATTTTTTCTTCTCAAAATTTCCAGTTCCGGATCCTCATCATCAGGTGACCTGATCCATCTGATTTTGTACTCTGGATAAGTCTTGTTCAAACCCAAAAATTCGGAAGCATATAAAGTGGGTACTCTGGACAAAGCCTTTTTCAGATAATGCGAGTTGGTATATCCGATTCCCTATTCAGGATTGGAGTCCTTGAACTCTTTGGGTGTGTTCATATGGTACGTTTGATTAGTTTGACCACGTTTGTAAAACTTAAGTTCGAGATCCTTTAACTTGTCAGTTCAGATTTTATTTTTCTTTTCACACAAAACACGTTGACTAACAATCTCAATTTTCTCATTTTCTGACAAACGAAGTTTTTCAGTAAGTTCTTTTACATTGATCTTTAATTCCTTGGGCTCTTTCGAAAGATCCTCACATTGTTCCGTTAGACTTGTAATTTCACACACTTGTCCGACATTTTCTACGAGAAGATTCTCAAGAGTCTTTTTTTGTTTAGACACTTGTGTTTCTAAGGTGGAAATTTGGTGAGACTTTTCTTTTGAGGTTCGCTTGCAAGAGTCTAATTTTTGCATGGTGATTTCCATCTAATTGATTAAGGTGTTAAGGGTAGAAGCGCATACCTGACATGTGGAATCGCGATCATCGTCGTCTGTATCGGACTTTGTCGAGTGCTTACCCATGAAACACATGTGAGCTTCTGCATCTTCTTCTTCTACATCAGACAGATTTATCCAGTGATCAACTTCTACCATGAGAGCCTTCCCAGCTTCCTTTTCTTTCGCCAGCAGCATCTTGGCCTTGTAGTATTCGGTGTTGCAAACGACTGGCTTTCAACATTCTTTGGAAAAATGACCCAGACGACCACAGTTGTAGCATTTGATCGGCTCATCCTTGGTTCTCTCATCATGTTTCTTCTCGACCTTCTTTCCTTCATCAAATCGTTTCTTGCCTTCATACTTCTCCTTAGGATCGTGTCACTTGTGAGGTGTAGTGGAGTACCTCTGATTGTTTGATAATGGCTTTTTGAAGAACTTCTTTTCGGAAAGGCTTGAGAAAGGAACATTTCAACTTCCTTGATCTGGGTGTATTCTGGATCTGAATTGCTGTCAGTGTCTTCTGGATCATAATCACTTTTTACTGGTTCCTTTTCGGAGGCTCGACTGTAAGAACGGCTTCTTTTGTCTGAGACGAGAGCTAAGGGATCAACTACTTGCTTTACGTCTGACTTTTGATTTCCCATCAGTTCAAGAACTTCATCTTCATCCTGTAACAACATTTCAAACAGTTCATGTAGGGGAAGTTTCTTCAGGGTTTGGGTATGACGGATATGAGAAACAAACATCTTCCATTCCAGTTGAAGGTTGATCATGAACTTGATGTTGTTCTCAGTGTTGGTTTTGCTTATTTTGCTTTTGTGCAGCTCGTTCAGAAGGTGGTTGAACCGTTCGTATGTTTCAGTGAGTGTCTCGCCTTTTCTCGCTTTGAAGCTGTCATATCGGGCAATGCAGCTGTTGACTTTCAACTGATCGCTTATTCTACTTCCCATCATCATCTTGCGAATCTAGTCGCACATTCCTTTTGTTGTTATCTTGTAGCTGTCTATGCTTGCGTATACATCGTTTGTCAATCTCTGGAGAATGTACATTTTTGCAAGACGTTCCCCTTCGTACAATTTCTTTTCTTGAGTTTTCATTTGAGCGGTTGTCTTTGGTTTCAAAATAGAAAATGTACCAGTCTCCTCATCTGCTGGTATTTCAGTCATTAGGGCAGTAGGTGGTCCTTCTGTAAGGGCCTTGTGTATCTCCGGATAGGCTTCTTTTGAGTCAATGAAGATCATGAATATATCGTACCATTGTTGATATTCCCCCCGATAAAGTACGGGAGGTTTGTTATCAGTCCCGATGGCTAGAGCGTCTCTGGAATTCATCTTTAATGCGCGTTGTACTCATCATGAGACAAAGTATTTGATCCAAAAAAAAATTAGATTAGACACAAGGACCCGGGAGATGAGGACCAGGGAGAGCGAGACCCGGGAGTGCTGGAGCCCGAGAGTGCTGGACCCCGGGAGTGCTAGAACCTGGGAGAGCAGGGACCGGAGTAAGGACCCGGGAGTACGTGGTCCCGGGAATGCGAGAACCCAGGAGACAACGACCCAGGCGACAACAACTTGGGCGAAGGGACCGGAGTGTGGGTACAACCCGGGCGACAACAACCCGGGCGATAGGAAACCGAGCGACAGGGGTAACCCGGGAAAGCAGAGTCCTGGGGATGGGCGATTAACCCAGGTCGTGTTCTTCGACAAAATCGGCGATCGAACCCATAAAATCAACTAGATAAACAACCAGATAGATTAAATTTAAAGCAGATTAATTATCAATCAAACTTAGATACCTAAATCTGGTTCAAGTTAGCAAGCAAATAGAACTTTAATCACTGCCCAGATTTGAAGAACTCAGAGGAAACTTGTCTAGGTAAGACGACAAGAAACCGATACCCAGAAACCAAAATAAAATAAAATCAAACCCAGAAATCTAAATCAAAGAATTTTTCCAGAAATCGAGAATAGGCAAAACCAGATTTGAACTCTAGATAAATTAAACGAACACACAACCACAGATTCAAACCACTCAAAGGAAAACAAAACTCAAATTAATAAGATCACAATATGCAATCGACCAACAAAAAAAATCGAGTAACCAATAATTAAACGATTTAAGGGTTTTAGACAAACCTTTTTGGATCAAAAATCTTGTCTCTTTGCTCTGATACCAATTGTAGATCCCAGAAACAGTGCAATCAACAGTAATAATAATCAATCAACAATAAGAATCAATCACAACTGCTGGTCATATGATTAGATTTAACAGTAAAAGGTTTAGGTTTACATAGATAATTTTTGATAAGCTAGAGTAAACCGTAATGACCAATCTTAACCTAAAACTAGGTTAACACAACTTTAAATATGATGCGACCAAGCCTAATAGGCCCAAAAGCCCAATAACTTTTAAACAATTACAATTCATACTTTGAACTTCTATTTAACAGACAAATTACCCTAACAAGTTCCAAAATTAATCCAACTGTCCAAGAAATATACGAAATCCAACAGTCCATAAAATCAAAATCCCAAGTCAGGGTAACCTGCAAACAAGTTAGAAATCGCACCAATGGATTTGATTTTGAAAACCCAAACACAAAATAAAGTTTTAATCCAAGAGATAATCAACATTTATAAGTGCAAAATTCAAACAAACACAAAAGGTTCGGTTCGATATGGGATAAGAAGATGAGCAATCAACTGATCGAAACCATAAAATCGAACAATATAATCCTTCAAACACGAATACAAACATACACAATATACAAAGAAACAAAGATTTAATCTTGAGACCTACAATGAATCGATGACTGAGATGTTCGAAGTCTGAAAGTCACAAAATATGATCGAGAAAAAAAATCTAAGTGTTAAAAGCGCAAGTAGAGGTCAGAGACAAGTGAATGAGAAATAATCCGAAAACTTGAATTTATACTCGAGATAAAGGTGAACACGTGGCACGAGTGGATTCGATGTCTCACTTGTCGCAGATCGAAGGAAAGAGGAATTTGTCGCAAAAAAAATGACAAGGTGTGTGTGCACTTCGCGCAAGAAGCTATTTGCGCGAAGTGGTGATCTGGAAAGAACTTGCAAAGCATATCATGCATGAAGTCAGAACACGCAGACCATTGTGTGCGCGTTCTTTACTTAGCGCATCCTTTGGTGTGCGCGAAGTGAGAACTCGCATAACGAAGCGTGCGTGTTCTTCACTTAGCGCAGCCTTAGGTTTGCGCGAAGTAGGAACTCGCAGACCACATGGTGCGCGTTCTGTACTTAGATTTTTTTTTAGATTTTTCCAAAAATGGAAATTTTCCAAAATAAACTTCCCACTTTCCAAAAATAACAACTTTCCATAAAAATCCTATTAAGCACAAAACTTGATATTTTTCTCTTGAAAAACTTTTCATATTTCAAAACATTTTAACACACACACACACACTTACATACATTTATAGTAAGCTCCCCCTTGAAGTGTGCATATATCTGAATACTCCCGCTTGAATTTTGCATTTAGCTCAACATACTGAAGAATGATTCCTAATCTGATGTGATCAGAAGTCAAACATCTAAACATTGAATACCGGGTCTTGAACTGTTTTGTTCAAAAGCCATTATTCTTTAACATTGAATACCGGGACTTGAACTGTTTTGTTCAAAAGCCATTATTCTTTAACATTGAAGAACGGGTCTTGAACTGAATTATTCAAGAACCATTATTTTTCCTCTCCCTAAACCTGTGGTACCTGCAAAACAGTTTTAACAGGTTTTGGTACCCACCAGTATTTGGGTCCTGGTTGGTTAGATTTAGGAATCCACTTCTCAATAGATTTAAATCTTTTAATTTCACTTTTCTGAGAAGTAATTCTGTAAGTTCCGTACCAGTGATGAAGAAAGTCTTTTTGAACAACATCATTTTCTCCACAGTAAGAACAACAAATCTTCTTTTGAGCCAACCTGATAAGATGATTTTCAGAATAAATCGTATCAGGTTTACCAAAAGATTTATCTTTACGCGCAATGTTCTTCTTAGATTTTGATGTGGATGCGGATGATTTATCATTCTTCTTTTCATCAGGAGAAACCTTCACTCTCCAAACCATCTGTCCTTTCTAATAAACATTCTTTTCAAGAGATTTGCCATAATGGCTTGTTGAACTATCAACAGATTTATCATAAAACAAATTAGAAGGACGAATCTGATTTGATTTAACAATTTTTGATTTGACACTTTTCCTTTTTGAAACATTTTCTTTTATAGAACTGGAATCAGTTTTGAAAGAGCAAACTGATTCAATTGAATTGTCATAAGGTGATTGATTAATCACATATGCAGAAATCTTTTTTGACAATTCAATATTTGCAGCTTCCAGGTCCTTTATCTTTTTAGTTAAAACATTTATTTCTTTAAATATTATGTCAAACTTCGTTTTCAAATCATACCTGACCATCTGTTCTTTTAAAATGTCTAATGATAGAACCAATAACTTTGTTGTGAGCTTAGATATTTCATTTTCAAAGATTTGACGTTCTTGCTCGAAGTCTTTTTCTAAGTTCTTGTTTTTATTTGAATTTTCTTTGAAAATCCCATCATTTTTCTTTTCAAAATTTTTCTTTTCAATGTCAAAAGACTTCTTCTTTTCTTGAAAAGATTTTCTTTCATTTTCAAGTAAGTCTTGTAGTGTAGATATCTGCTTGGGAAGTTCAATAGTTTTATCTTTAAGATTTTTCTCTCTTTTGCAAATGTATCTCTTTCAGTTATTAAAATCTTTTCAAATTCTTATTCTTGCTTTGAGAGTTTTATGCATCTATGCTCCAAATCTTTCTTCTCTTGAAAAGCTTTCTTAGACAAATCAGATAGTTTTTTAGTGTTGACTTTCTCCAAATCAACTTTGTCCTTATCTGCATGAAGACTTTTCATTAGATCAGCATTTTTTGCTTCCAATGCCAATATTTTATCTTCAAAAGCTTTAAACTTGCTATTTGATCAACTGATTCAGCTTTAATTTCTGATGATTTCTTTTCAGTTCTCTTCAGTTTGTTTTGAGGATTTGTTATCTCTCTCTCTCTCTCTTTCAATTTAATTTCTTTCTCTCTTGTCTTGATAATACTTGCAAAATCAGATTTAGAATCATTAATACATTTTGCACATTCAGAAGTTTTCTCAAAAATTTCAAATTTGACTTTCAACTCCTGAATCTGATTTATAAGATTTGAATTATGAATCTTCAATTTGTCTCGTTCCACTTCAATAGCAGGTATCTTAGGCATGTACATTATTGCATAATATCTATTTGATACTACTGTAGACATCTTGATCGGTATGCTTGAAAAATGATCGTCCAAAATATTCAGAAACACACATGACTTGAAGAGTAAAACTTGGTCAACATTTGAAAAAACACAGAAAAAGTTCTAAGTGTCAGAACTCGCAGAACACAGAAGACCAACTTCGCGCAGAAAGGGGTCTGCGCGTTCTAGGTTCGCGCAGAAAGAGACATGAGCATTCTGAAGAGACACTTCACGCAATCACTCTACGCGTTCTATACTTTGAAAAAATTTCAGAAAACAACTTGTCGCAAAATTCACATGGCGCAGATCAAGAACTCGCAGATCAAACAAAATAGAAACCAAGAACTCGCAGGTAAGCCTTTGCGCGTTCCCACTTCTCGCAGACAGAATCCTACACGTTCTGTCCTTAGAAAATTTTCGAGAACAGAATAAGGAGCCTGCACGTTCTTTTCAAGGACTCGCAAAAGTCACAAAAACACTTAAATCTTCAGTGTGCGCGTTCTTCAAAGCTTGCGTGTTCTTCATTTTGCGCGAACTTCAGATCTTGCATGTTCTTCAGAAACATACAACAAATTCGACCATTTTCTTTAATCCCTACAATCAAAGTCTGATAATCCACAGGGTTGGTCGCAAGATTGATTAGAACGCTTTTCTAATACACCATTTTGGCTAATTACAACAGCATTACAGTGAATTGATGATGTATATTGTTCAAAATATTTTCAACCAAAAACTCACAAAAATCCAAAATTACAATTGATTTAGTGTGAATTGGATGATGCAACCTAAACAAGAAGTAATCAGAAACACAAATCGATCACTTTGGTGCCATTTTCTTGCAACATAAACGATTTATCAAGAAAAAATTGAATCAAACAGTGATTTTTCAAAAATTGTTATGCGTGTTCTTCCAAAACAGGTAAGAGTCTGTGAATTTCGACCAAATCAGTGAGTTTAATCCATAATCTGAATAAGATGGTTTTCTCTGATACCAATTGTAAGTCCAAGATTCAAGCAAAACAACAATATGATCAAGATTATGTATGAACTAGAGAGAGAATTTAGAGAGAGAATTTGTCATATATCTCACAAAGCTTAATGGTTTGAGTACATACATAGCATAAAGGAAACAAAACACTTATATAGGGTCAAACAATCTTTGACCTCTACACAAGCTCATTAACAAAAGTCAACATATTGAAAGAACCTATTTGATCTAAACATTACATTAACAAGTATTTTTGTTTAAGTAATATTGGTTAAGTTAGTTGTCAATTTTATAAAATACAAGTTTATCAAATACATGTAATAATCTATTTTAACTACTTTTCTATTTGATCAAAGGATTTAAGAACTATCTTTATAAAACTTTGACTTTTTCTTAAAAGTTTATTAACCATTTAAAATAACTTAGACAATCATATTTAGAAACAATCAATAGAATATATAATAATACATCATGGTGTACATGCTAAATAACAAATGGAGGCAAATCTACGACGAAATACCATAACATATTTTCATGGAAGCTCTTCAATGTGAACATGTCCGCCCTTTATCAGTTGCTCGAGAAATATACAAAAATTGGCCCACAATCTCCAAGTGGACCCCCTGCACAGACACATTAGGGGGAGTAATGACTTCCAAATGAGGAACTCTTTGCGGGGTATATCCTAACACTTTCGGATACCACCCTGTTACTTCTAGGTACCAGTGTAGGTGCGTCTCGAGCACTTTTACCCTCTCCGTAAGCCACTTTGTAAAGACCCCTACACCGCCAAAGTCATAGAGAGTCAATTGCCACAAACACAGGTCTAACATCCTTAAAACCCAATGTGTCACCTTTAAGTTGAATTTAATGAAGACCTAAAAAACCCAATTAAAACTTTACAAGTGCATCATTTGTATACATAAAAAATGCCAATTAATTTTAAAGAAATTTTCTCGACCAGGTTAACTGTGTGCCATGTTGGATAATCTTTTGACAAGCCATCGCCCCATTTGACTTGTTGTGCTGAGCCAAAATTCTCCATATGGTCTACAAAATAGGGCGGCAAAACTGTATAACAACCAGACGGTTTTTTGACTTGCCTCCCCTCGAGCATGTATTTACCCCACACATGAATATGTTGTTAATCAGACAAAAAAAATAAGTCATTTTACTTTCGGTCACATGTTCATACTTTTAAACTAAATATACTTCGCATTTGACTAACCGTGTTTTCAAAGTACCCATGATAGCATTTGCCCATGATCCGTCCCCAAATTTTGGTATCGGCTTGACAAACCAATAATATCTGTAATCTACAATACTCCGGCAGGTTCCTAGCGTCGTACAATGCCTCAACATTCACCTCGTCAACGGGTGCGGGCATCGGTAGGGGAGTCGGTGTGGGAGGCGGTAGATCCACCTTCTTGTTACCTTCTTTGTGCACAGGATGGTAAAGGGGGGTTTAGTCCACCAAGATTTTTTGTTCTCTCACTTCTGCCCAGGAAGGTTGACTTCAACGGGCACCGACTTTCCCTTTAGAGAACGACGACATGACCTCCACATCCTGTTCCTAGATTGACATTACCAAAACTTTATATAAGAATATACGTGCAAATTCATAAGTCCAAACTAAAAAAATAGTCTTACCTCGTCATCATCGCATGGTGAATGTGCAAGCGCAACAAATTTTCAAGAGTGTCACATCCTCGCAGACATTTGATAGTCTGTTTTCAAACCCTGTGAACTTCTCATTTAGTTTCTGAAGCTCAAAGGTCCACTCGTTCAACGTAGAATATTGAGAATGACCTTCAATAGAATGTCATGTCGGCTGTGATTGTCGACCTACTTGTGGGGTGGGGGGGGGGGGAATCTTGCCACATATTATCTACATTCACATTGGCGAATTTGCCTAACGAATCGACTGTTGGATCCCAAATTTAATCTTATAACAATAATGATATAAACAACAAGAGTATTAAAAGCGGAAGCAATATAGTTTAATATCAAAAGCAGATTCAAATATCACAGTTCATATATATAAAGCAAGTATAAAGAACAAGATCTTCGTGAGATATATTCAGTTGATTCTTCTTTTACAAGATATCAAAAAGCACACTTTTGTCAAAGGAGTGATGGTCCTATTTATAGGACCATGAAGTGAACAGTGTACTATTCTGACAAATAGAAGCGTGCTTGAACAGTATCTTACCTAAAAGGTAAGCTCAAGACATGCTTGAACAGTAACCTACTCTATAAAGTAAATCTTATCAATAAGTGATTGGTTATCTGTTCTGATACTTAAGGAAAATATCTTCAGCGCCTTCTTCAAGGAGAATGTCTTCAGAGCTCTGATGTAGTCTTCAGAGCTTCTGATGAAGCCATCTCTGATGTCTTTTGCTGAAGGTGTTCATCTCTGATGTGTACTTCAGAGGCAGGTATGTCCTTTGAAGTCTTCGTCCTCTTAAATCTTTGTTCTCTGAAGTCTGTCTCTGGAAGTCCTCTGAAGTAGGACTTGGATATTTTCAACACTTTAACAAATGAAGATTTGGATCTAACAATCTCCCCCTAAGTGTTGAAAATAGAAGATGCAAGAATAGCAGAGAACAGAATACTTAAACTAGAAAGCATAGAGGAGAAAATCATCCTCTTAAACATTACTAATAAGTTTGAAATTCATTACAGAGAAAGTAATTATCAAAAATAAGGAAACACACTAAAATTTGTCACTTGAACAGATTCCATGGAACTTTATGATCAGAGCTCTGAAGTTGATCATCGACCCAATCTCCAAGTCAAGTTTCGCCAGTAGATCTGCTCTGTGCCTTTCTTCCTTCACATGGATCATTTTCTGTATTCCTCTCAAAGTTTCATCAGAGTACTTTGAAACTTCCGAAGCTAGAAATATCTTCTTTATTTGGTTTACTCTGAAGACGAAACCCAGAGGTTCTGCTATGATTGATCCAGACTTCTTTTTGTCAAGATTTTCGATTGACTCCACAGGTTCAGTCACGTCCAGCTTCTCTTCTCCTAGGTTCAGAGCAATCTGGAAGTCACGTTTTACTCTGTGTTTAACATAGGCCTCCATTGCCTTTCTGACTTCAACCATGCACATCCTGATTTCTCTTCTTCCCTGATCGTATCTGGCAGAGCAATAGGCATATAAATGTGGTAAATCATATGAATTTAGATTTACGAGATCATTATCATTGAACTCATAAATCTTCTGATCAGAGCGAGTTACCACATAGTGCCTATAGATGATTTTGTTATAGGCAAAAGTCTTCTCAGAGATCTTGTTAATTTTGATGATTGGATCATCAGAGAGAACCTGTGCTCTAGGTGTGGTTTTATCTCTGATAAATTTTCGCTCATAGTCAGGCATGTTCTCTCTGATCCTTGGATTCAGAGGGATGACTAGAGTATCTGCCAAATTAAATTCACAGTAGATGTATCTAAAATGGTCTTCTATGGAGGCTTCGGGATTTGATGCAAGGAATGTAGGAGGTTGAGTAAACACTTTGGCTGGTAAACCAATGCTTGCCTTCTGAACAGGATTCTCTGAAGGAGCCTCTTCATCAGCAACCATGGTCTCTGGTTCCTTTGTATGTGGAGGATCTTCTGTTGTAGGTTCATAGATGTATCCTTCTATCTCTGGTGATTCCCTCAGCTCTGTTGCTGTTGAAGTATGATGTGGTTGATCATTCTTGAAAACATACTCTTCAACATCAACTACTTCAATATGATCTTCAGTTGCTTCTTTTCCAGAATCTGATTTTTCATCTTTTTCATATTCTGATTTTGCTCTTTCAGCCTCTGATTCGTAAGCATCTCTCATCACATAAGTTTGTCTTTCTGGTGATGAGAATGCCTCTTCTGATGTAGAAAAGTCTATTAGTTGCTCGTCTTCATCTTCTTCCAGAGCTCCAATAGTTTCTGGAGATGCATCTATTATTGGAATTATTGGAGCACCTGAAGTAGATGATGCTAAGAAGATAACAGGTACTGGAGACATTAGAGTGGCCTGGTTATCTTCAGAAGAGGTTGAGGTTGAGCGTCTTTCTGTTTCTTCCTCTTTGCCTCGGTTCGTTTCAGAGGGAGTGGACTTCTTTTGTGTTTCAACAGTTCTTGGTATTGGAGTCTTTTCCCCCTTATGAAGATCTGATGACCCCTGAGGTTGATCGTCATGGTCATCAGAGTCTTCATACCTAGCCTTTTTCCAGGCTTCCTCAGAGCATGCGACCTCTGGTTCCTTCCTCTTCAATGATCCCTCTAAAGATTTGACATTCTTCAGAAGGTCTTCAATTTTTTTGTTCTGCTGAGTGGTCTTGGAGACGAACTTGCTGGAGATATTCATTAAATTGTTGGTGATCTTCTTGGAGAAGTTAGTGAGGTCAGCCTTTGTAACAAATTCAGATGTAGCAGGAGCAGCAGCAGAAGAGGTAGGGATCTTTGCAATCACCTCTGCCAAAGAACTCAAGACTTCCTCTTTGGATAGAGAAAAGTCTGCAGTTGATGGAGTTGGGGCAGAAGGAGTTGGAATCGCCTTTAGTAGCTCAGTTTTGGAGTTCAGAATTTCTCTGGATAGAACCGAGTCATTTTTGATGACCAGACTTTCCAGAGCATCGAGTTTGGCATTTTGAGAGAGAACGGTTGTGCGTAGCTCAGAGACCTCGGAAGTAAGCTTTGCAACTTCAGAGCGAGGGCAGAGGCCTCTGAGGTCTTCTCTAGTTGAAGTTTAATCTCCTTCAGAGATTCTCTGACTTCGTCACCAAAGATTTTGAACTCCTCTTTGGTGACATAATCAGAGGGGGTGATCTTAGGATCAACACATGATTCTAAGTTTCCCTCGAGTTCAGAGGGGCCTTCTTTCGAAGGTGGTTTGATGTTTTCTCCGGAAGGACTTCCCATTAATCCTTGAGGACCCTTTTTCAAGGATTTCTCTATAATGGTTCCGATTGGTCTCTGATCATCAGAGTCAGAATCTGATGATGATGAGAACCGAATGTGTGTGGAAACCTTGCTATCCAGGCTAAGGAGTCCATGTGCAAGAAGGTCGTGCCATTATTTCTCTGACAGACAATCCTTACGAGAGATCTTAGGTCTCTCCTGATCTAAGGGATGGTCCAAAATGTCATGAGCCACAAAGCCATCATGTGTGTGAGGTGGTGATATACCATGGGGTGAATGAGTACTTATGTCTTGGTCTAAGTCCTTTTGAGAGGATTTAGCCGTATCAGAGGTATCCCCTTTGGTACGTGCTTCAGAGGCAGAAGAAGATGCCTCTTAGCGGCTAGGATGGGAAGGGTTCGAGGTGTGCACCTCTGTTTCAATGTCCACTGATGTTGGACCACCTTGGACAGTAAATTTGGTTGCACGGGGATTTTGGCTTGGAAATCGCTCAGATGTTCCATCAAGGGCATCTTTTCCTACCTCACCGTCCTCGGATTCTAAGTTCAGAAACTCACCCTCTGGAATTTTCTGTTCCTCACCTTCCTCTGCTCTGACAGAGTTATTCTCTTCGTGAGAGGGAGGGTTCTCTCGTCTTCTCTCCCTTACTCTTATAGAGACACCCTCTGGTTGCGCTCTGTTAACGTTTTGAGCAGTATCAGAGATGTCACTCTCTGATTCAGGCTCAGGCTCAGAACCTAAGTGTGTTGGGGATCCCATCATCGGTTCTGATGATTGGGCAACACTACTAATTATGAGATGGGTATTAGAGTCAGCAGGAATTATCTCAAGCATGGTGTGTGGGAAACGTCGCTCATTTGGATAAGGAGGAACCTCTGTTGCTTTGAATGAGTTCATGATAAACAGAGGCGTCCTTGGACCCTCCTCAGTGATGGAGAATTTCTCCATTGCGCGTTGAATGACCATATAGATGAATCTGGGAAACAGTACCGAAATTGGTTGTTTACCTTTGTCCAAGTCTTTGTTCTTCTTGTCCACCGCCATCAGCATTTCACATAAGAGAATGTCAGCCATATTTATGCTTCTGTTGAAGAAGAGAGCATACAGTATGGCAAGAATCGCTGGATGGGTCTGATCCTGACTTCCAATTTTGCAGGTAATTGTTCTATTGAGAACACTAAACATAAAGTTCCACTTGGGAGGCAGGTACTGACGTCTGAATTGACTTAGGTGTGTGATCTCCTTGTTGTAGCCTAAGTGGTGGAGGAACTGAAGAAGAACTTCTTGAGTTGGTGGTTTCTCAAAGTTTTCTATTTGAAGATCTGTTGTCGTGATTAGCTTGAATCTGCGACTTAGGGTTTGTGGGGTGATTTTTATGTTCATGCTTTGGTCGCCTAGGTCAATGTACCCAACCAGTCCTTCCTTTTCATCATCGTATTCTCTTGAATACCACCATTGTTGGACAAATCGTAAAGGAACATCTGAAGCATGTTTGGTCAGGACATCGTTGAGTTCCTAGTTGGTCCAAAAATCTAGTATGGGGCGAAACTGCTCATCGTATTTGGTAGGGGTGACATCCAGAAAGTAGTTGTTACCTTTCACTGGAACGTCAAACTGCGCCATATTCAAGCTTGGAACAAGTTTGCTGGAGTTTTCTGAGGTTTGGGAATGAGCCGCCATTGTTGCAGGTTTGAGAAAGATGAGAGCTTAGAAAGAGAGGGAGATTTAGGATTTTGGATTCTGAGAGCGTAAAGAATATTGAGAAGAGAAAAAGGGTTTTTATGGCCAAAAAGGTAGAGGGAGAGGTTATGGAAACGGCGATTGAGAGTTCCAATGTCAGAAAGGACGTTACATCATCCCCTAATTAATAGGTGACACATTGATGGGTGTAGGGGAGAGCCGCTTGGTGTCAGAAAACCGCCAGCAGGGTATTTGAAAAGAAACGAATGGTTATCCAAAAGATTTATTATTAAAATAATTTCCCGGAATATTCGTCTAATGAAAAAAGATCAGAGGCTCTGATATGAGTATCTGAGACAATATCAGAGGCTCTGATACAAATATCAGAGACAAGATCAGAGGCTCTGATATAGAAATATCAGAGAAGATCAGAGAGTTTGATATGAGTATCAGAGAAGCTCATTTGCTCCCCTTTGAAAGATGAAAGGGTCCTTTGTCTCCCCATTGACAGTTGCTTAGAGATACAAAAGAATGGTTTTTACCATTTGTGAAAAGTGCAGAGGCTCTGAAATTAGTTTCAGAAGCTCTGGTTGAACATGCTACGCATGCCAGAGGCTCTGATGAATAGATCAGAGACTCTGATGTTTTCCTGTTTTAGGGACACATGTTCAACATTCCCAACTTGCTGATTAAAAAATTGAACCTTCGTTCATCTAAAGCTTTTGTGAAAATATCAACAAGTTGAAGTTCAATTGGTACAAAATACATCTCTATTGTTCCCTTTTCAACATGATCTTTCAGAAAATGGTACCTTACATTAATGTGTTTTGTTTTGGAATGTTGTACTGGATTGGCAGAGATGGCTATGGCACTTTTTGAATTACACAAAATTGGAATTCTGTCATATTGTAAGCCATAGTCTCTGAGCTGAGTTTGCATCCATATGACTTGAGAACAACAACTAGCAGCAGCAACATATTCTGCTTCTGTTGTGGAAGTTGAAACACAGTTCTGCTTCTTGGATGTCCAACTTACCAGCTTATTTCCCAATAATTTACAACATCCGGATGTACTCTTTTTGTCTAGTTTGCATCGTGCATGATCTGCATCAGTGTATGCTGTTAAATCAAAGCTAGACAGTTTTGGATACCAGAGATTTAAATAAGGTGTGCCTCTGAGGTATCTAAAATTTCTTTTGACTGCTGACAAATAAGATTCTTTTAGATTTGCTTGATATCGAGCACAGAGACATGTTGCGAACAGTATATCAGGCCTGCTTGCAGTTAAGTATAGAAGTGATCCTATCATGCCTCTGTAGGTTTTGACATCTACAGATTTTCCCGAAAGATCAGAGTCAAGCTTGACTCCTGTGGCAATAGGTGTTTTCATAGAGGTTGAATCATTGAGTCTGTATTTTTTCAAAATGTCAGAGACATACTTAGATTGAGTTATAAAAGTACCCTCTGATGTTTGCTTTACTTGTAAACCTAGAGAGAATGTTAATTCTCCCATGAGACTCATCTCAAATTTACTCTTCATCAACTCTGAAAATTTATCACAATACTTTTGATTTGTAGAGCCAAATATAATGTCATCAACATATATCTATACTAAAAGCATCTCATTTTTGTACCTTTTGATGAACAAGGTTGTATCTATTGTACCTTTTTAAAAACCATTATTTATCAGAAATGTTGACAGAGTAGCATACCATGCTCTTGGAGCTTGTTTAAGTCCGTATAGAGCTTTATCAAGATAATAAACATGGTTAGGAAACTCTGTATTCTCAAATCCAGGTGGTTACTGGACATAAACTTCTTCATTTAATTTACCATTTAGAAAGGCAGATTTAACATCCATCTGATATACTTTGAACCCTTTGTGTGCAACATAGGCTAAGAAGATTTTAATTGCTTCTAGCCTAGCTACAGGTGCAAAGGTTTCATCATAATCAATACCCACTTCTTGGCAATATCCCTTAGCAACCAACCTTGCTTTGTTTCTATTTATAATGCCATCCTCATCCTTTTTATTTCTAAAGACCCATTTAGTTCCAATTGCAAGTTTTCCTTTAGGAAGGGGAACTAAGGTCCAAACTTTGTTTCTTTCAAACTCTTAAAGCTCATTCTGCATTGCAGTGATCCAATGAGGATCTTCAAGAGCTTTATTTACCTTCTTTGGTTCAATGATGCTTAAAAAATTTACAAAAAAACATTCATTGATTGTGGCTGATCTGGTTTTGACACCCTCTGAAGGTGATCCAATGATCTGATCATGGGGATGATCTTTTGTCCATCTTGTGAGTGGAGCATGAACATGAGGTGGAGTTTGAGCTTCAGAGATGATTGTTGGAGACATCTCTGTTGTGCTGTGCAGAGGCTCTGAAGTTGATTCATTTCTTGGACCTGCATCCAAGGAAGCAGAAGTTGTGACTTCAGAGGGACCAGAGAGATTTGTATCTGACGTTTGTGGTTCCTCTGAAGTTGCTCTATGAATATCTCTGAAAAGAAACTCTGAATTTTCATCATCAAGGAAATCTTTGAATATTTTGTTTAGTTCAGATTCTCTTATCCTTGATGATTCAGAGATATTTTTAGCAGTTGGATTGATATCTTTGTTAGCTAGACTTTTGTCATTATCAAAAGACACATTGATACTCTCTTGGATTGTTCTTGTTCTTTGATTGAACACTCTGAAAGCTTTTGATGCTAACGAATATCCAATGAATTTGCCTCCATCTGCTTTCTTGTCAAACTTTCCAAGAGACTCTCTATCATTTAGAATAAAACATCTGCATCCAAAAACATGGAAATATTTAACATTAGGTTTCCTATTGTTGATGAGTTCATAAGATGTTTTCTTGAATCTTTTGACAATGGTAGCTCTGTTTTGAGTGAAACAGGTTGTTGCCACTGCGTCTGCCCAAAAGTTTGTGGGAAGATCTGATCCTGCAAGCATAGTTCTTGCAGCTTCAACCAGTGTTCTGTTTTTCCTCTCAACAACACCATTTTGTTGTGGTGTTCTAGTTGCAGAAAAGTTCGGAGTTATGCCTGCCTCTGAAAGATATGAGTTGATTTTCGCATTTCTGAACTCTATTCCATTATCACTTCTCAGCTTCTGAACTTTGGTATCAAGCATAACCTGCAATCATTTTAACAATCTTATTAAAATATCAGGGACATCAGACTTGGCTCTGGTGAATTCTATCCAAGTATATCTAGAGTATTCGTCAATCAAGACGAGGATATACTTTTTACCTGACAAATTCTGCACAGAGATAGGACCACAGAGGTCCACATGAAGCATATGCAGAGGTTTTGGACAATTATTATCACTTTTGGTCTTGTGGGAAGATCTTTTGATTTTTCCCATTTCACAAGCAGAACAAAGATGATCTTTGTTAAACTTCAGAGATGGTAATCCCTTAACCAGATTTAGTTTGACCAATTTATCAAGTGAAGAAAAGTTCAGATGTGAGAACTTTTTATGCCAGAGCTAAACATCTTCACTGTTCATAGATACTAGACAGAGTTTCTCTGAGTCAGTTTTTATGTGTTTGGAAAAATTCATTCTATATAAATTTTCCCTTTCTGTCAGCTCTGAGCATTTCTTGACCTGTTTTTGAGTGAAGTAGTGAACAATGTTTTTCTTGAAATTTCACATCAAAACCATGGTCACAAAGTTGACTTATGTTGATCAAGTTATGATTTAACCCATCAACATAAGCAACCTTTGATACTGAAACATTACCTCTTGTAAGCTCACCATAACCCTTAATCTGTCCTTGCGTATTGTCTCCAAAAGTTACTGCTCCCCCAGATTTAGCTTTGAAAGAGGATAGTAACTTTTTATCTCCACTCATATGCCTTGAACATCCAGAATCTAAGTACCAGATCGACATAGACTGTTTCTGCAAGACAAATTAGATTTTCTTAGGTACCCATCTCATTATGGGTCCTTTTTTGTTAGACTTTTGATTCTCTCTTTGAAATTTTGCCTTCTCATCTTTTGATGTTTTGGCAGAATTGTCCTTTTCCCTTTGAGGCTTTGTCTCTGAATTTTTATTCAGAGATTGTTAACTCCAATAGTTTCTTCTTTAAAGTGTTTAAAATACCCGTCCTACTTCAGAGAACTTCCAGAGACAGACTTCAGAGGACGAAGACTTCAGAGGACAAACCTGCCTCTGAAGTACTTATCAGAGATTGCAACTTTCAGAGAAGACATCAGAGATAGCTTCATCAGAGGCTCTGAAGACAACGTCAGAGCTCTGAAGACATTCTCTCTGAAGATGTTCACTAAAATTATCAACGAGTGAACAGAAGAACAGATGACACATCACCTTGTGATAAGATTTACTTTCTAGAATAGGTCACTGTTCAGCATGCTTGCTTTCGTCATACAAGTACACTGCTTACTTTATGGTCCTATAAATAGGACCATCACCTTATTGTTCAAGTGTGCTTGAGAAGTTATATATCTGAAAATATAAGTTGAATACTTTATTCCAAGAATATCTTGTTTATCTTTATCTGCTTTATGAACTGTGATATTTGAATCTCCTTTGATATTAAACTGTATTACTTCCGCTGTCATTACTCTTATTGTTTATATCATTGTTACGAGATTAGATCTGGGATCCAACAATTGGTATCAGAGCTTCCTTTGTTTCTAAACAAAGAAAGATCATATCTGCATACTCGGATAGATTTACATCTCATTGATTTTATACTTTCATTATCTGTGCATGTTCATATAAACCCAGTTTATTAAAGAACATCATATGTTCTAGATTTGATAGTAAATCTCAGTTCATTACAAAAAGCATTTTTTTTAAATGGAAAACTCAAGCATAAGTGCCATTTATACAGTTGGGTCATTAACAAAACCTCCTACACTTTTAAGGGATGAATATCCCCAATGGAAGATAAGGATGGTAAATTTCCTAGAAGGTATGGACAGGGATCTTTTTAGATCTGTGAACATTGGACCTCACATTCCAATGGTGTTGGTACCAAGAGTTCCTGCAACAGCAGATACTGCCGAAATACCTGCATATTATGAAAAGAAAACCACAAACTTCACTGATGAAGAAAATAATATGATGGATAATGAATCAAAAGCTGTTAGATTACTCATAATGGCCATTCCCAATGATATCTTTCAAGAACTTGATTCTTGTAAAACTGCAAAAGAGATATGGGATCAGTTGTTAAATCAACTTGAAGGTGGCCTACAAACCCAGAAAAATAGAAGAAATCTATGCATCAATGAATATCATGATTTTCATGCTCTACCAGAAGAAACATTACACCAAACTTACTCAAGATTCAATATTCTAATAAACAAATGCAGAAAGTTTGGAGTGATAAGAACAAAAGAGGAAAACAACGTTCTTTTTTTGAAAAGCTTGAATGAAGAATGGTCACAACTGTCCATGTCTATACAGGCTAATCAAGATCTTGAGTCATGGTCATTAACTGACATTTATGGTACTCTTGTTGCACATGAAAAAGAAATTATGAAGCAAAAATCAAAAACCTCTTTGGGTGGACCCCTTGCACTTGTTTCTAAACAAGCATCGAAAGAAAACAACTGTGAAGAGTCACAAAAATGTTTGGAAACAAAAAGAAGATCCAAAAAGGTCTTGATGGCAGAAGAAACTCATACAGATTCAGACTCAGATGAAGATATCAAGGCCTTCGCCAAATCTCTTGCATTAATCACTCATCAATTTAACAAGAAATTTGGTAAGAAGGTATTTGAAGGAAGGAGAGAGAATGAAGAAAGAAGAAATCCGGAAAGAAGATTTCAACAAGAACCCAGATTCACTCCATATAGTGATCAAAAGGGTGCAAACTTCAACCATGATGATGCAACACAACAAACAAGACCACAACAACCATTCCAACCAAGGTATCCACAACCACAGAGATACTACAAACCTCAAGAACAGAAGCCAGAAACAAGTACTGCCACTCTTCCAACAAATCAAAATGATGGAAGATGCTTCAGATGTGTAAAACCAGGCCACTTCTCTGCAAACTGCAGAGGAAAACTTGTCAAAGATCAAGATTACTACAAGAACAAATACAAATACAATGTAAAAGAAAGAGTTCTTGTAGCAGAAATGGAAGACTGGCTATCAGACTCGACAAGCGACGGCGAGGAAGAGCCAACAAATCTCTGTGGTATGGCTTTTTCAGATGGAGATCAAACTGATGAAGCATCTGAAGACAACTCTGAGAAGGTAAACTCTCTTTACACCTCTGACAGTGATCCTGAAATAGATGCATTTAAACTAATTAATGAACTTCAGGATTTAGAGCAAAAGTTTGTTGAAGAAAAACAGAAAAGAGAGCAAGTAACAAAAGAGCTCATATTTTACAAAAGAGAAAAGAATCTTCTGGAATCAGAAAGGAAAGAATTTTTTCTTGAAAAGACCAAACTTGAAGAAACCTACAAGCAAAAAGATAAATCTTTTTCAGAAGAAATAAGAGAAATTGAGAAAGTTTTAAAAGGAAAAGAAGAAGAAGTAAAGAAATCTGAGTATGAAAGGCTCAATTCTAAAGCCTTAACCAAATTTTTTTCAAAAGGAAAGAGAAATCTTACATCAATCTCTAGATAGAAAAAATCTTCAAATCAAAAGCTATGTTAATGCACAAAGTGTCTTCGACAAAATAAAATCTCAAATGGACTCTCAAGGGCTAGGATTCAATGAGTTGAATTCATTCAATGGATTGGAGAAAACTTCACTTTCTTCCACTTTCTGTATGGGAAAGGTCCAAAGCTTTGAAGGTCCATCTCTGAAAATGGATCTCAGAGTTCACTTAATCCGAATGCTCCTCTGTATTCACCAAAGTCAGATGAAAACATCAGAACTACGTTTGAAGATGATGTTCAAAAGATTTGGAAAGAAAATGTCATGGAGGACTTGAAAAGAAAAGAAAGCATGAAATGGATCATAAAAGTCTCTAGATCAAAAGAAATTAAAAAACCAATAGAGGTAGATATCTCTATTAAATCTAAGAGGGACTTTCTTGACTCTGATTCAGAATCTGATTTAGAGATTGATGAACAGATTTTTTGTAAACCAGGGAATGTAATTCACAAAAAGATAGAAACTGTTGGCTCTGGTATTTTGAATGCTCCAATTTCAGTATTGAAAACCAAAACCAGAATACCAATAAGTCCTGATTTTGCAAATATGTGTTTACAAGCAAAAACATCTTTGGAACTTGAAAAAGAGTTGCAAGAAAAGGCAAAGAACAAAACAAAAACTTCTGGTTCTTACACCTATAAAACAATAAAATTCTCTCCTGAACAAAAGGGCAAATGGACAAAAACTAACCATATTGATCCTGTCTGTGCAGTAAGCAGCAAAGAAAAGAAGATGTTTTTGAACAAGAAAAAGCAACTTGAAAAGAAGACTGTCTTTAAAGAAAAAAGAAAAGAAGTAGTTAGGGATAAATGTAATATTCCTAGTGCTAGTTTCAGAAGAAGTCAAAATGTAACAAATGCTTTTAATAAAAAGAAAAACTTTGCTTCTACTTCTTCTTGTTCTATTAATTGTAACTGCATTTATCTCTTGATGAAACTGAAGAATCATTTTAAAGGATCACACTGCCTTTTGAATCAATCTCTGAAAAATATCTCAGAGACAAAATCTCAAAAGAAGACACGTAAAGGCAAGACATCAAAAGATGAGATGCCAAAAAGTCATCCAAATCCACCAAAGTCTAACACAAAAGGACCCATAATGAGGTGGGTACCTAAGAAACAATAATCTGTCTTGCAGAAACAGTCAATGCCAATCTGGTACCTAGATTCTGGATGTTCAAGGCATATGACTGGAGAAAAAGAACTGCTATCCTCATTTAAAGCAAAATCTGGAGGAGCAGTTACTTTTGGAGACAACAAGCAAGGACAGATTAAAGGATATGGTGAGTTATCAAGAGGAAATGTTTCAGTATCAAAGGTTGCTTATGTGGATGGATTAAAACACAACCTGATAAGCATAAGTCAACTTTGTGATCATGGTTTGATGTGAAATTTCAAAGAAAATATTGTTCACTTCTTCACTCAGAATCAGGTTAACAAATGCTAAGAGCAGACAGAAAAGGTAATCTCTACAGAATGAACTTTACCAAAATCACAGACACTGATTCAGAGAAATTTTGTCTTGTATCTCTGAATAGTGAAGAAATCTGGCTCTGGCATAAAAAGTTTTCACATCTAAACTTTTCCTCACTTGATAAGTTAGTTAAACTTAATTTGGTTAAGGGATTACCAACTCTAAAGTTTAACAAAGATCATCTTTGTTCTGCTTGTGAGATGGGAAAAATGAAAAGATCTTCCCATAAAACCAAAAGTGAAAACAACTGTCCTAGACCTCTGCACATGCTTCATGTGGACCTCTGTGGTCCTATCTCTGTACAGAGTCTAGCAGGTAAGAAATACATTCTGGTTCTGATTGATGAATTTTCCCGATACACATGGATAGAATTCATCAGAGCTAAATCTGATGTACCTGACATATTAATAAGGTTGTTGAAAAGATTACAGGTTCTGTTCAGCAGCTAAGTTCAGAAACTAAGAAGTGATAATGGAACAGAGTTCAGAAATGCCAAAATTAATTCTTATCTATCAGAAGAAGGCATTACTCCTAACTTTTCTGCAGCAAGAACTCCTCAACAAAATGGAGTAGTTGAAAGGAAAAACAGAACACATGTTGAAGCTGCAAGAACAATGCTTACTGGATCTGATCTTTCAACAAATTTTTGGGCAGAAGCAGTAGCAACAGCCTGCTTTACTCAGAATAGAGCTACAATTGTCAAGAGATTTCAGAAAACATCCTATGAACTCATTAACAATAGGAAACCTAATGTTAAATATTTTCATGTTTTTGGATGCAGGTGTTACATTCTGAAAGATAGAGAATATCTTGGAAAGTTTGACAAGAAAGCTGATGAGGGCAAATTCATTGGATATTCATTAGCCTCAAAAGCTTTCAGAGTGTTCAATCTTAGAATAAGGACTATCCAAGAGAGCATCAATATCTCTTTTGACGACAATAAAAGCTCTGAAAAACAAGAGAGTTCCTCGTCACTTATCTCTGAATCATCAAGGGAATCTGAATTAAACAAAATATTTGAAGATTTCTTTGATGATGAAAACTCTGAAGTTATCTTCAGAGATAGATCGAGAGTGAATTCAGAAGAACCTCAAGAAACAGGTACAACCCTTTCAGGGCCCTCTGGATTAACACCTTCTATTTCACCAAATGCAGATCAGCAAAGTGAATCAGAAGAAGATCGAGAAGTATCTGAAGTAACTCCAGAAGCAAATGGTGAAGAACAAGAATCTGCTTCACCATCTCTGGAACAAAACTCAGAGCCTCTGAACAGTACAACAGAGGTGTTACCAACAGAGCCTCTGAACAGTACAACAAAGGTATCACCTACAGAGCCTATGAACAGTACAACAGAGGTATCACCTACAGAGCCTCTGAACAATACAACAGAGGTGTCACCAACTGTCAGAGCCTCTGAAGCTCAAACTCCACCCCAAATTTATGCTCCAATTACCAGATGGACAAAAGATCATCCAATTGATCAAATCATTGGATCCTCATCCGCAGGAATTAAAACAAGATCTGCCACCATCAATGAATGCTTCTACGTAAACTTTTTGAGCATTATTGAACCAAAGAAGGTAAAAGAAGCTCTTGAAGATCCTCATTGGATCTTTGCAATGCAGGATGAACTTCAAGAGTTTGTAAGAAACAAAGTCTGGACCCTAGTTCCTCTTCCCAAAGGAAAATTTGCAATTGGAACGAAATGGGTTTTCAGAAACAAAAAGGATGAGGATGGAATAATAATCAGAAACAAAGCCAGGCTGGTTGCAAAAGGATATTGCTAGGAAGAAGGCATTGATTATGATGAAACCTTTGCACCTGTAGCTAGGCTAGAAGCAATCAAAATCTTCTTAGCCTATGCTGCACACAAAGGATTCAAAGTTTATCAAATGGATGTTAAATCTGCATTTCTTCATGGTAAATTGAATGAAGAAGTTTATGTCCAGCAACCACCTGGATTTGAAAGTACAGAGTATCCTAATCATGTTTATTATTTGGATAAAGCTCTGTATGGACTTAAACAAGCCCCAAGAGCTTGGTATGAAACTCTGTCCACCTTTCTAATTCAAAATGGATTTGAAAAAAGGACAATTGATACTACCTTATTCATCAAAAGGTACAAAAATGAGATGCTTTTAGTACAAATTTATGTTGATGACATTATATTTGGCTCTACAAATCAAAAGTATTGTGACAAGTTCTCAGAGTTGATGAAGAGTGAATTTGAGATGAGCCTAATGGGAGAATTAACTTTCTTTCTGGGCTTACAAGTAAAACAAACCTCAGAAGGTACATTCATAAGTCAATCTAAGTATGTCTCTGAAATTTTGCAAAAGTGCAAACTCAATGATTCAACTTCGATGAGAACACCTCTATCCACCGGAGTCAAACTTGACTCTGATCCTTCAGGAGAATCTGTGGATATAAAAACCTACAGAGGCATGATAGGTTCACTATTATACTTAACTGCAAGTAGGCCTGACATAATGTTTGCAACATGTCTTTGTGCTAGATATCAAGCAAATCCAAAAGAATCTCATTTATCTGCTGTCAAGAGAATTTTCAGATACGTCAGAGGGTCACACTCATTAGGCCTCTGGTATCCAAAACTTTCTAGTTTTGATCTAACAACTTACACTGATGCAGATCATGCCGGATGTAAGCTTGACAGAAAAAGTACCTCGGGATGCTGTCAGTTATTGGGCAATAAGCTGGTAAGTTGGTCATCCAAGAAGCAAAACTATGTTTCAACTTCAACTGCAGAGACAGAATATGTTGCTGCTGCTAGTTGCTGCTCACAAGTAATATGGATGAAAACTCAGCTCAGAGATTATGGCCAACAAATTGAAAGAATTCCAATTCTCTGTGATTCAAAAAGTGCCATAGCCATCTCTACCAATCCAGTACAACACTCCAAAACCAAGCACATCGATGTAAGGTACCACTTTCTGAAAGATCATGTTGAAAAGGGAACAATAGAGATGTATTTTATACCAACTGAACTACAACTTGCTGATATTTTCACAAAAACTTTAGATGAACGAAGGTTCATATTTTTAATTAGCAAGTTGGGAATGTTGATTATGTCTACCTAAGAAAGAAGAAACTCAGAGTCTCTGATCGATTACCAGAGCCTCTGACCCAAGTAGCATATGACTGCTCAACACAAGAAAACATCAGAGTCTCTGATCCATTCATCAGAGCCTCTGGACTTTTTCACAAATGGTAAAAATCACTCTTTTGTATCTCCAAGCATGTGTAAAGAGGGAGAACGTAAAAGACTTCATTCTTTGGTCAAGGGGGAGACAAAGACTTTCATCTTTCAAGGGGGAGAAAGTGATCTCTGATATTTATATCAGAGCCTCTGATCTTGTCTCTGATATTTATATCAGAGCCTCTGGTCTTGTCTATGATATTTATATCAGAGCCTCTGATCTTGTCTCTGATATTTATATCAGAGTTTCTGATCTTTTCTCATTAAACGAATATTCCAGGAAATTCCTTTAATAATAAATATTTTTGGATAACCATTCGTTTCTTTTCAAAAAACCCAACTGGCGGTTTTCTGACACAAAGCGGCTCTCCCCTACTCATCTAAACGTGTCACCTATTAATTAGGGGATGATGGAACGTCCTTTCTGACATTGGGACTACCATTCGCCGCTTCAAACATCTCTCCCTCTACCCTTTGTGTCTATAAAAACCCTGTTTCACCTTTCATTATCCTTTACGCTCTCAAAACCCAAAATCCCAAATCTCTCTCTCTAAGCTTTCATCTTTCTCCACCTGCAACAATGGCGGCTCATTCTCAAACTTCAGATAACTCAAGCAAACTTGTTCCATGCTTGAATATGGCACAGTTCGATGTTCCAGTAAAAGGTAACAACTACTTTCTGGACGTCACCCAATCCAAATACGATGAACAGTTTCGCCCAATCCTCGACTTTTTCACCAACTGCGAACTCAATGATGTTCTAACCAAACATGCCTCAGATATTCCCCTTCGCTTTGTCCAACAGTGGTGGTATTCAAGTGAATACGACGATGAAAAGGAAGGACTGGTTGGGCACATTGACTTAGGAGAACAAAGCCTGAACATAAGAATCACCCCACAAACCCTAACTCGCCGATTCAACCTCCTCACGAAAACTGATCTTCAAATAGAAAATTTTGAGAAACTACCAAGTGAAGAAGTCCTTCTTCAGTTCCTCCACCACTTAGGCTACAACAAAGAAATAACACACCTAAGTCAATTCAGACGTCAGTACCTACCTCCCAAATGGAACTTTATGTTTAGTGTTCTCAACAGAACAATTACCTGCAAGATTGGAAGTCAGGATCAGACTCATCCAACGATCATAGCCATAATGTATGCTCTCTTCTTCAACAGAAGCATAAATATGGCTCACGTTCTCTTATGTGAGATGCTGACGGCGGTGGACAAGAAGAATAAGGACTTGGCCAAAGGAAAACAACCAATATCGGTACTGTTTCCCAGATTCATCTCTGTGGTCATTCAACGAGCAATGGAGAAATTCTCCATCACTGAGGAGGGTCCAATGACACCTCTGTTTATGATGAACTCATTCAAAGCCACAGAGGTTCCTCCTTATCCACATGACCGATGATTCCCACACACCATGATTGAGGTAATTCCTGTTGACTCTCCTACCCATCTCTTACTTAGTCGTGTCGCCCAATCATCAGAACTGATGATGGGATCCCCAATACACTTAGGTTCTGAGCCTGAGCCTGAATCAGAGAGTGATATCTCTGATACTGCTCAAAACATTAACATAGCGCAACCAGAGGGTGGCTCTGAGAAAGTGAGAAAGAGAGAACATGAGAACCCTCCCTCTGACGAAGAGAATAACTCTGTCAGAGCAGAGGAAGGTGAGGAAGAGAGAATTCCAGAGGGTGAGTTTCTAAACCTAGAATCTGAGGGCGGTGAGGTAGAAAAAGATGTCCTTGATGACACACATGAGAGATTCCAAAGCCCAAATTCCCATGCAAACACATTTACTGTCCAAGATGGTCCAACATCAATGGACATTGAAACAGAGGTGCACACCTCGAACCCTACCCATCCTAACCGCTCAGAGGCATCTACCTCTGCCTCTGAAGCACGCACCACAGGGGAAACCTCTAATGCGGCTAAGTCCTCTCAACAGGACTTGGACCACGATAAAAATACTCATTCACCCCAGAGTATGTCATCTCCACACACACATGATGCCTTTGTGGCTCATCAAAAGTTGGACCGTCCCTTAGATCGTAAGGATTGCCTGTCAGAAAAAGAATGACATGACCTTCTTGCACATGGACTCCTTAGCCTGAACAACAAGGTTTCCACCCACATTCGTTTCTCCTCATCAGATTCTGACTCTGATGATCAGAGACCAATCGGAACCATTATAGGGAAATCCTTGAAAAAGGGTCCCTAAGGATTAATGGGAAGTCCTTCCGGAGTCAATATCAAGCCAACTCCGAAAGAAGGCCCCTCTGAACTCGAGGGAAACTTAGAATCATGTGTTGATCCTAAGGTTACCCCCTCTGATTACATTACCAAAGAAGAGTTCAGAATCTTCGGTGATGAAATCAGAGAATCTCTGAAGGAGATTAAACTTCAAATGGAGAAGACCTCAGAGGCCTCTGACTCAAACTCTGAAGTTGCAAAGCTCACTTCAGAGGTCTCTGAGCTGCGCACGACCGTTCTCTCTCAGAACGCCAAACTGGATGCTCTGGAAATCCTGGTCATAAAAAATGACTCGGTTTTATCCAGAGAAATTTCGAACTCCACCGCAGAGCTCCTCAAGGCAATTCCACCTACTTCTGCCCCCACTCCAACACTTGCAGACTTTTCTCAATTCAAAGAGGAAGTCTTGCGCTCTTTGGCAGAGGTAATTGCAAAGATCCCTACTTCCTCTACTGCTGCTCCTGCTACAACAGAATTTGTTACAAAGGCTGACCTCACCAACTTCTTCAAGAAGATCACCAGCAATATAATGAATATCTCCAGCAAGTTCGTCTCCAAGACCACTCAGCAGAACAAAAAGATTGAAGAACTCCTGAAGAATGTCAAATCTTCAGAGGGAGTATTAAAGAGAAAGGAACCAGAGGTCGCATGCTCTGAGGAAGCACGGAAGAAGGCAAGGTATGAAGATTCTGATGACGCAGATGACCAGCCTCAGGGGTCATCCGATCTTCATAAGGGGGAGAAAACTCCTACACCAAAACCTGTTGAAACACAAAAGGAGTCCACTCCCTCTGAATCAAACCAAAGCAAGGAGAAAGGAAAAGAGAGACGTTCAACCTCCACCTCTGATGAAGATCTTCAGGCCACTTTAAAGTCGCCAGTACATGTCATCTTTCTAGGACCATCCACATCGAGTGCTCCAATAGTTCCAATAACAGCTGCAACTCCAGAAACTATTGGAGCTCTAGAAGAAGATGAAGAGCAATTAGTAGACTTCTCTACGTCAGAAGATGCATTCTCATCACCAGAAAGACCAACTTATGTGATGAGAGATGCTTACGAATCAGAGGCTGAAAGAGCAGAATTAGAATCTGAAAAAGAAGAAAAATCAGATTCTGGAAAAGAAGTTGCTGAAGAAGAAATTGATGTCGAAGAGTATGTATTCAAGAATGCTCAACCACATCATACTTCAACAGCAACAGAGCTGAGGGAATCACCAGAGATAGATGGCTACATCTCTGAACCGACAACAGATAATCCTCCACAGACGAAGGAACCAGAAACCATGGTTGCTGATGAACAGGCTCCTTCAGAAAATCCTGTTCAGAAGGCAAGCATCGGTCTTCCAGCCAAAGTGTTCAATAAACCTCCTACATTCCTTGAATCAAATCCCGAAGCTTCCATAGAAGACCACTTCAGATACATCTACTGTGAGTTCAATTTGGCAGACACTCTAGTCATTCCTTTGAATCCAAGGATAAGAGAAGACATGCCGGACTATGAGCGAAGATTTGTCAGAGATAAAACCAGAACAAGAGCAGAGGTCCTCTTTGATGATCCAATCACCAAGATCAACAAAATCTCAGAAAAGACCTTTGCTTACAACAAGATCATCTATAGGCACTATGTGGTAACTCGAGCTGATCAGAAGATTTACGAGTTCAATGATAATGATCTCGTAAATCTAAATCCTTATGATTTACCACATTTATATGCCTATTGCTCTGCTAGATATGATCATGGAAGAAGGGAAATAAGGATGGGCATGGTTGAAGTCAGACGAGCAATGGAGGCCTATGTCAAACACAGAGCAAAACGTGACTTTCAAATTGCTCTGAACCTAGGGGAAGAAAAGCTGGAGGTAACTGAACCTGTGGAGTCATTCGACAAACTTGAAGAACAGAAGACTGGATCCATCGTTGCAGAACCTCTGGGTTTCGTCTACAGAGTAAATCAAGTAAAGAAGATTTTTCTAGCCTCGGAAGTGTCGAAGTACTCTGATGAAACCTTGAGAGGTATAAAGAAAATGATCCATGTAAAAGAAGAAAGGCACAGAGCAGATTTACTGGCAAAACTTGACATAGAGATTGACTCGATGATCAACTTCAGAGCTCTGATCATGAAGTTCCATGGAATCTGTTCAAGTGACAAATATTAGCATGCTTCCTTGTTCTTGAATATTACTTTTTCTATAATGTATTTCCAACTATGTTAGTAATATTTAAAAGGATGTTTTTCTCCTCTATGCTTTCTAGTTTAAGTTCTGTTCTCTGCGATTCTTGCATCTTTTATTTTCAACACTTAGGGGGAGATTGTTAGCTCCAATAGTTTCTTCTTTAAAGTGTTTAAAATACCCGTCTTACTTCAGAGGACTTCCAGAGACAGACTTCAGAGGACGAAGACTTCAGAGGACGAAGAATTCAGAGGACAAACCTGCCTCTGAAGTACTTATCAGAGATTGCAACTTTCAGAGAAGACATCAGAGATAGCTTCATCAAAGGCTCTGAAGACAACGTCAGAGCTCTGAAGACATTCTCTCTGAAGATGTTCACTAAAATTATCTACGAGTGAACAGAAGAACAGATGACACATCACCTTGTGATAAGATTTACTTTCTAGAATAGGTCACTGTTCAGCATGCTTGCTTTCGTCATACAAGTACACTGCTTACTTTATGGTCCTATAAATAGGACCATCACCTTATTGTTCAAGTGTGCTTGAGAAGTTATATATCTGAAAATATAAGTTGAATACTTTATTCCAAGAATATCTTGTTTATCTTTATCTGCTTTATGAACTGTGATATTTGAATCTCCTTTGATATTAAACTGTATTACTTCCGCTGTCATTACACTTATTGTTTATATCATTGTTACGAGATTAGATCTGGGATCCAACAGAGATTGATTAAGAAAACAGTGAGAACCTCTGAAGTGATTTTTCAGTTTCATCAAGAGTTGGATGCAATTGCACTTTATAGAACAAGAAGAAGTAGAAGCAAAGGATTTCATTTCATTAAATGCATTCGATACATTATGATTCCTTTTTGAATTAGTACTAGGAATATTACAAGTATTCCTAACTACTTCCTTTCTTCTAGCTTGAAAGACAACCTTCTTTTCATGTTGTCTTTTCTTGTTCAAAAACATCCTCTTCTCTTTGTTGTTCACTACACAAACAGGATCAGAATGGTTAATTTCTTGCCATTTTCCTTTTTGTCCAGGAGTAAACTTGATTGGTTTATAAGTGTAGAGTTGAGAAGTGATGGTTTTATTCTTTGCCTTTACTTTTAATTCTTTTTCAAGATCCAAAGAAATTTTTGCTTGAAGACACATTTCTGCAAAGTCAGGATATATTGGTATTCTAGGTTTATTTTTCAACACAGAAATAGGAATATTCAAAATTCCAGAACCAACAGTCTCTATTTTTTTATGAATTGCCTTCTCTAATCTGCAGAAAATCTGTTCATCTATCTCTTGATCAGATTCAGAATCAGAGGCAAGAAAGTCTCTTTCAGTCTTACCAGAGATAACTACCTCTGATGTTTTCTCAAATTTCTTGGCTCTTGAGACTCTGATGATTCTTTTCATGCTCTCTTTCTTCTTCAAATTAGCTATAATATTTTCCTTATTTATTCTTTTGATGTCATCCTCAAATGTAGTTCTGATGCATTCATCAGAGATTGGTGAATACAGAGGAGCATCTGGATTAAGTGAACTCTGAGGTTCATCTTCAGAACTACTTGTTTCAGAGGTACTTTGTTCAGATGTCTCTGATTCATTTGTCATAAATGCATCGAACTTGAAAATCTGTTTAGGATCATTGCTCTGAGGTTTTGTTAAAAATACCTCTGAAGTTTCTTTTTCTATTTTTAAGATAGAATATGGAAAGCTTTGTACTTCAGAGTATGCAACATTTTTAAAGTTCAGAGCTCTTGCTTTTGATCCCTCTGAGGTTTTTATTCTCTTGAAATTGTTCACAGATGGACAGTCAGAGCTCTGGACCTTTCCTATACAGAAAGTGGAAGAAAGCGAAGTTTTCTTCAGTCCAGTGAATGGATCCAATTCATTGAATCCCAGCCCTTGAGTATCCATTTGAGAGTTTATCTTTATATGCACATCCTGAGCATCAAGATAGCTTTTGATTTGAAGTTCTTTTCATACCAGAGATTGATGTAGCACTTCTCTTTCCTTTTTGAAAAAAATTGGTTAAGGCAACAGAATTGAGTCTATCATACTCAGATCTTTTTACTTCTTCTTCTTTAACTTTTAAAACCTTTTCAAGTTCTTTGAATTTTTCAGAAAAAGATTTTTCCTTTTGTTTCTGAGATTTTTCAAGTTTAGATTTTTCAACAAAAATATCATTCTTTTCTGACTCAAGAAGATCTTTCTCCCTTTTGTAAAAACTAAGATCTTTTGACATTTGTTTTCTTTTTTCTTTTTCATCAACAAGTTTTTTCTTTAATATTTGAAATTCATCTGTTAGCTTAATAACATCCAATTCAAGTTCACTGTCAGAGGTGGAAGGAGAGTTTACCTTTTCAGAGTAGTCCTCTGATGACCCATCATTCTGATCATCTGTGAAAGCCATACCACAGAGATTGGTAGGTTCTTCCTCTCCGTCACTTGTTGAGTCTGACATCCAGTCTTCCATCTCTGCAACAAGTACTCTCTCTTTGACGTTGTACTTGTATTTGTTTTTGTGGTAGTCTTCATCTTTGATGAGCCTGCCTCTGCAGTTTGCAGAGTAATGGCCTGGCTTTCCACATCTAAAACATCTTCCATCGTTTTGGCTTAATGGAAGAGCAGTATCTGATTCTGTCTTCTTGCTTGTGTTGATGTTTGTGGCTTGAAGTACCTCTGAGGTTGAGGATACCTTGGCTGAAATGATTGTTGAGATATTGATTGTTGAGTAGAATCATGATTGGTGAAATGAACGCCCTTCTGATCACTATGCAGAGTAGATCTGGGCTCTTGTTGATAGTCCGCTTTCTGAAATCTCCTTTCTGGATTTCCTCTTCTTTCTTCATCCTCTCTTCTTCCTTCAAAAACTTTCTTGCCAAATTTATTTTTAAACTGATGGGTGATTAATGCAAGAGATTTGGCAAAGGCATTGATGTCATCATCTGAGTCAGAATCTGAGTGTTCAACTTCTTCAGACATCTGAACCTTCTTTGATTTTCTTTTAGATTCCCTCTTTAAACAGTTATTTGTTTCTTTATTTCTGCTTTCTTGTGATACACCTTTCTATTTTGACATGAGTGCAAGTGGACCACCTAAAGAGGTTTTTGATTTTTGTTTAACAACTTCTTTTTCTTGTGCTACCAAGGTACCATAAATGTCAGTCAATGACCATGATTCAAGATTTTGATTGGCTTGTATCGACATTGACAGTTGTGACCATTCTTCATTTAGACTTTTAAGAAAGAGAACATTGTTTTCTTCTTTTGTTCTCATGACCCCAAATTTTCTGCATTTGTTGATGAGGATGTTAAACCTTGATTATGTTTGGTGTAAAGTTTCTTCGGGTAATGCATGAAAATCATGATATTCATTGACACAAAGATTTCTCCTGTTCTTTTGAGTTTGTAGGCCACCTTCAAGTTGATTTAACAACTGATCCCATATCTCTTTTGCAGTTACACAAGAATCAAGTTCTTGGAAGATATCATTGGGAATGGCCATTATAAGTAATCTAACAGCTTTTGAATCATTATCCATCATGTTAGTTGTTAGAGCATAAATCTGTTGGATAGAAGATCAAGAATACTGAAGGTCAAAGTTGAGAAAGTCAAAGCTGTTAAAGTCAAATCTCATTTAAAGTCAAAGTCTATTTGTAATAAGTCAATGTATTTTTGTATTTGTATTTTTCCTTGTAATAGTTAGGTAGTATAAATAGTTTTTCTTTCTTTGTATTTTGTAGAGAACTTAATTGAAGAATATTCAGTTACATTTAGAGAGAGAAAGTTTGAGAGAGAGAGGTCGTTGGAGAGAGTTCTAGAGAGAGAGATATTGTAATCTTGATTTTGAGAAGTTAATCAAACAGGTATTTGATTCTTATTCTTGTTTGTTTGATTAATCTTGATTTAGAAACTAGAATCTGGAACAATCAATTGGTATCAGAGCAAATCCAAATCGAAAAATCAAGAAATCAAGAAAAGTTCGTTTTTAATGTTCATCAAAGTCCAGATCGATTCTGAGTTTTAGTGAGTTTTTGGAGTTGTAATCAATTAGATTTTGGTCAGATAGCATAATCGATTGAGTATGTATAGGTGATTTCAAGAAATGCACTGTAATCGATAGTTAATTTTGATTTTGGTCGAAGTCGAGTTCACGAGTCCTGTGCACTGAAATTGAGTCAATTTCTATTGATTTTGTGTATGTGATCGAATTTTTGTGTTAGTTTTGTGTTCGAATTGGTTAGACGAGTGAATTGTCGAAGTATAGAGTTGAATTTCAAGGTCTAAATGAGTTTTTGGTGCAATTTTGTTCGATTTTAGAGGTTTGCGGGTCATTCATCAGGTTTGCGGGTCATTCATCAGGTTTGCGTGTGTTCATAAAAGTTTGCGTTTCCTTCATTGAGAGTTGAGAATCGAGAAGTTTAAGTTTGCGTTTCATTTGAGAATCGAGAAGTACAGGTTTGCGTTTCAATCAAGAATCGAGAAGTACAGGTTTGCGTTTCAATCAAGAATCGAGAAGTAAGAGTTGCGTTTTTAAACAAACGCAAAGTGAAAAACGTAAAGTAGAAGTGCTTGCAAGTAGAGACGCAAAGTAGTGGTTTGCGTTTCCCTCTTGAATCGCAAAGTAGTGGTTTGAGTTTCCCTCTTGAATCGCAAAGTGGTTGTTTGCGTTTCTCTCTTGAACCGCAAAATAAGGTTTTGCGTTTCCCACATGAACTGCAAAGTAAGGGTTTGCGTTTCCCACATGAACCGCAAAGTAAGATTTGCGTTTGTCACTTGAAACGCAAAGTAAAGGTTGTGTTTGTCTCTTGAAGCGCAAAGTGTGGAGGACTTAGACAAATTTTTCAAAACTATAATATGCCCTTTAATAGTGAAATTTTTTTCTCTAGGGGCGCTGCCCCTCGACCCCGCAAGGGCGTTGCCCCTTGAACCCACCCGCTAAGTCTGCCTAGGGGGACATAGTTCTTTTTGTGATTAAAATTTCTGATTTTATATTTCAAGTTTTCTGTATTTTCTTGATTGTTTCATTTGGACTAACGATCAGTTCTAGTTTCTTATTGATATATTTTTCAAACAGGTTTATACAAGATGACTTCCAAAGATGCTCTTTCAATTGGAACCGATGTCAAACCTCCAGTTTTATTCAAAGGCGAATATGAGCAATGGAAAGACAGATTCTTGGATTTCGTGGATCGGCATTCAAATGGAGAGAATATTTTACTGTCTATCACTGAAGGTCAAATGGCTCCAATTACAGTTCAGATACCTGATGTTGACTCTTCTGATAGTGAAGATGGAACTGAAGAACGAGAGCAAAAGATGAAAACAGTGACAGTGGATATTTCTCAATATTCTGAAGAGCAGAAAAGCCGATACAAAGCAGATAAACAAGTGAGATCATTACTTCTTCAAAGCATACCAAATGAGATCTACATCAAGATTGATAGTTATAAAGCCAATGCTAAGAAGATGTGGGATCAGTTGCAAAAGATGATGATGGGATCAAAGGTCGGAAACCAGATGAAAGTGGCGAACTGCATAAATAGTTATGATGAGTTCAAAGCAAAGGAGAATGAGAGTCTGGAAGATACCTATGAGAGGTTGTGTTGCTTCTAAATGAGTTAACAAAGAACAAAGTCAAAAAGAAGCAGTTGGAGAACAATGTTAAATTTCTGAGTATCTTACGTCCGGAATGGAAAAAGCATACAAGAAGAATGAAGCAGATGAAGGATTTGAATGAAATTCCACTACATGAGGTATTTGAGACCTTGCGACAGAATGAAGAAGAAGTTGAAGAGAAAAGAGTTGAGAAAAAGAAGGCAGAAAAAGTTCCTGATCCGATTGCTTTAGTAGCTGGAGAAAAGAAGAAAGAAAAGAAAGAGAAGAAAAAGAAGATAGTTCTTACCAGTTCAGAGTCTGATTCTGTTTCAGATAGTGATGATGGAGAAAGTCTGAAACAAGCTATGATATTGCTGACCCGTGCCTTTCAGAAGAAATTTTATAAGAAGCCGGGATCAAATTCTCAACGGTATTCTTCTTCGAGTTCAAAGAACCATGAACACCGGGAAAGGGTGGAAGGAAAAAGGTATGAAGAGCAAAGATATGTGGAAAAGAAACCGGATGAGAAGAAAAAGTTTGCGAATGACTACACCGCTGTTGAAAAGCCAGCAACTGACTCAATCAAATGCTACAATTGCGGGAAGATGGGTCATTATGCCAAAGATTGTCGTAAGCCGAAAGTACGCAACTCTCAGTATTATCAAAACAAGTTGCTTTTGGCAAGACAACAAGAAGCTGGTGTAGCTTTGATGGCCGAGGATGATTTTGGTTGGATCATTCCGAGGATGAAGGTGAAGAGAAAAAGGAAAATGCTCATATCTGTCTAATGGGCAAAGAAGAAAAAGATGACGAGTCAGATGATGAAGCAGTTAATGAGGTATTAAACTTAACTCCAAAAGATTTCATTACCAAATTGGAAACCATGGTGGTTGAGCTTCAAAATTTACAAGATAATCTGAAAAAGGAAAAAGAAAGAGTTGTTAAAAAGAACAAGAAGATCTTTGATCTTAATACTTATGTTATTTCAAATAAAGATCTGATTGATTCTTTACGCAAGTCTGATTTTGATTCTAAATCTAAAGTAGATGATTTTGAAAAGAAGATTTCTGAGTTTGAAGTTAAGATTTCTAAATATGAGTTTGAGAAAAATGAATCTGCACTAACTGTTTATAAATTGCAGGTTGAAAACAAGAATTTGAACAAGAAGGTAAATGATCTGGAAGTTAAACTTTATAAAAGAGGTCAAACAGATCAAACCATTTTTCTTAATGCTCCTGATGAAGAGGCTGATGTTAAGCAAAGATGGGGTCTTGGTTTTAACAACCCCCATTATCTTAATAAAGCCATCAGAAAACAGCCAGCACTTTATAACTATGATTTTCTTGCATGTGCTGGTAAACATACTCATTTAAAACCCAAATTCGTTACCAAATTGCCAGACGAAGTAGAGGCCAAAGAAACTGAAAACAGAAAGAATAGAAAGAAAATGCAACTACCATTTAACTATGTAAAGTTAAATGATAGTTATCTTTCCGAAACACCAAAAGTATTTTCAAACGACTATTTTGTTAGTTATTCCGCATCTGAGATGAAGGCAAAACCTGAAATTGCAAAGGTTTATGTTCCTACATCTATCCTTGAAAACAAAATAGTCAAGCTTGAAAATGTTTTATTTGATGAAAAGCTTTTGGTGGATATTCAACAAAATGTATTTTCTACCGTATTAAAGAACACCGTTTTTCAAATCAATTCAACAAAGTGTTCTACAGTTTCAATGGCATCTCAATTTTTTTCTGACAATTCTGATGACTTATTTGAATCTGCAAATGATTCTTTTAATTCTGATGATGGGAGCATGGAAGAATCTGATATGTTTGACATTCATTCTAAACTTCCTGATCATTCTACTTGTCTTGAAAATGACAAAGTGTTACCAAGTGGTGTAAATACTGTTGAATCATCAACTAAGGTTGGTAAATCAGTTTCTGTAACTGCTGATTACTATGCCCATGGTAAGAAACATAAGAAACAACGATTACAGAAACAGAAAAACACTGGTACCCAAAATAAAACTCAATCTTTGAAATCTGCTTTTCCTAATTCATCTATCTCTTATGTTTCAGATTTAAGGAAGAAAAAGTTGAAAGCTCAATCTGAATGGAGACCAAAAAGGAGGGATGATGAGATAGTAGAATCAGTTTCTGATAATAATTGTAATAGAACAGTTAGTAGTGATACTGATGTGATTGATCAAATTGCTTTTAATCAAAACCTTGTAACTTCTTACAAGAGATATTCAATACAACAATTGATTCAATTGTCTCCTATTACTAATACATCTTATCCTTATCAGAGAAATGATTTTGCTTATTCTCATAATTCTTCTAATTGGTATGGATCTTATCATGTTAATTCTTCAAGATCAAATGTTTTTCAAAGCTTTCAAAATAAAAGAGGGTCCATTTTCAAGTGGATGCCAAAATATTGTGCTAATCTGTTAGGGCCCGTTTTTAAATGGGTACCTAAGTCTATTATTGTTTGATTTCTCTTGCAGACCCGACATATGTGGTACTTGGATAGTGGATGTTCCAAGCATATGACTGGGCAAAAAGCTTTATTGTCTAACTATACAGAGAAATTCAGTGGCAATGTCAGATTTGGAAACGATCAGCTTTCACCTATTCTAGGATATGGTGACATCATTCAAGACAAGATAACGATCAGTAAGGTGAGTTATGTCGAAGGTTTGGGGCACAACTTATTCAGCATAGGTCAATTCTGCGATAAAGGGTTAGAGGTCAACTTCAAGTCTAAGAGTTGCTCAGTTCGAACTGAAGATGGCACAGAACTCTTAGGTGGACATCGAAAGACAAACCTCTACACCATCAACTTGTCCAAAGTTCAGATTGACAATCAGGTATGCTTGATGACAAAAGCTTCACTGCAGCAAAGTTGGCTCTGGCATAGACGTTTATCTCATTTGAACTTTCGTTACATCAATAAGCTGGTTCGTGGGAAATTGGTTAAAGGTCTACCTGAGCTGAAATATGAAAGACAACACTTATGCGCAGCTTGTGAGAAGGGTAAGATGAAGAGAGCCGCACATAAACCAAAGCCTGAACCAAGCACTAGTTCTCCGTTAGAATTGCTACACATGGATTTATGTGGTCCAATGAGAACTCAGAGTTTGGGTGGTAAGAAATATGTGTTGGTTATTGTGGATGATTATTCAAGATACATGTGGGTCAAATTTCTTCGTTCAAAAGAAGAGACACCTGAAGTTCTCATTTCATTCTTAAAGACGACCCAGGTGAAATTGCAGCGACAAGTCAAGTTCCTTCGAACTGACAATGGCACAGAATTCAAGAACAAGATTGTTGATGAATATCTCGAATCAGTTGGGATTTCACATCAGTATTCTGCTGCTAGAACGCCTGAACAAAATGGAGTAGTCGAAAGGCGAAATCGAACGCTAGTCGAGGCCGCTCGGACTATGCTTAGCCAATCGGACTTACCTCTATTCTTGTGGGCAGAAGCTGTGTCGACTGCATGCCATACTCAGAATCGTTCCATGATACACCGCCGATTTCAAAAGACTCCATATGAGCTGATCAACAACAGATGACCTACCATCAAATACTTTCATATATTTGGGTGTAAATGTTTTGTGCTTAATGACAGAGAGAGTCTGAACAAATTCAGTGCTAAAGCGGATGAAGGCATTTTTATTGGTTATTCTTCAACTTCTACTGCATATCGTGTTTATATAAAGAAGTCAAAGACAGTTGTGGAGAGCGTCAATGTCACATTTGATGAAGAGATGGCTTCTGATCATCTCAGTTCAGAACCCGTTATCACAGGAGTATTAGCTTGTGGGTAGATCAGTCCAGAACCTGTTTCTACAGCGAAAAATTTGGATAACGCTTCTACATCTACTTCACATTTAACTGATTTAGATTTGTTATTTGAATTATTTTATGATGAGTTTCTAGGTTCTAATGTATATAAATCTGCTGTGACTGACAGGTCTGAAGACACAAGTTGCAATCATCCAGTTACTTCAGATGTCATAACTGAACAAGCATCCCCCGTTCAGTCTGAAACTCACATTCCTCTTGTTACTCCTACAATTGAAGATACACAAGTTAATGCTGAGCCAGAAGTAACTGTTTCAGTTGGGTGTACTACATTGTCTACTTAACAGCCTGAATTTGTTGTTCCCACTGATACTTCTACACATGAAACTTCAACTGACAACCCCCCTCCTGTAATTCAAACTGAAGATTTTGAAAGTGGATTTCAAGATGATGATCATATTCAATCAGTATCTATTCCACTCCCACATGAGTATCGCTGGACCAAAGACCATCCATTACATCAAGTAATTGGAGATTTTGACAAGCCTGTTCAGACAAGGTCAGCGACTCTTAATCAGTGTATGCATGACTCATTCCTCAGCAAGATTGAGCCAACTCGAGTATCTGAGGCTCTTGCTGATTCGGACTGGGTATCTGCAATGCAAGAAGAGATCAATCAGCTTGAAGCCCTAAATGTTTGGAGACTGGTTCCTAAACCAGAAGGCAAAACCGTGATCGGCACTAAGTGGGTATTCAAGAACAAAAAGGATGAAGATGGTGTCGTCATCAGAAACAAAGCTAGACTTGTTGCCAAAGGCTACCGTCAAGAGGAAGGCATCGATTATGACGAGACGTATGCTCCAGTAGCGCGTATAGAGGCAATAAGAATGTTTCTCGCCTACGCTGCTCATAAGAACTTCACAGTCTTTCAGATGGATGTGAAAACAGCCTTTCTGAACGACATTCTTAAAGAGGAAGTGTACGTGTCTCAACCTGAAGGGTTCGTCAATCAAGACAAGCCAGATCATGTATACATCTTGGACAAAGCCCTTTATGGATTAAAGCAATCCCCTCGAGCCTGGTACGATGTATCATCCAAATTTTTTGGTCAAGTCTGGTTTCTATAAAGGTAAGATCGATACCACTTTATTCATAAAGAAGGAAAAATCTGATATTATACTTATTCAGATTTATGTTGATGATATAATATTTGGTTCTACTAATCCAAAATATTGTAAAAACTTTTCTAACCTTATGGTGTCACGTTTTCAAATGAGTATGATGGGATAGATGAATTTCTTTCTCGGATTACAAGTTAAACAACTTTCTATGGGGATTTTTATAAATCAATCTAAGTACATTTTAGACATTCTTCGGAAGTACAAGATGGAAAATTGTAAACCAATTGGAATCCCGATGGCACCTGGTACTAAGATCCACATTGATCCTTCGGGTAAAAGTGTAGATGTTAGAACGTTCAGAGGTATGATAGGATCGTTGATGTATTTAACTTCCAGTAGACCAGATATTATGTTCTCAACATGTCTTTGTTCTAGATATCAAGCTGCTCCCAAAGAATCCCATTTGGCCGTTGTCAAACGGATCTTTAGATATCTAAAGGGCACTGCAGACCTGGGTTTGTGGTATCCAAAAGATATTGGGTTTCAACTGACTGCATATTCAGATGCAGATCATGCAGGTTGCATGTTGGACAGAAAGAGTACTTCTGGTCACGTTCAATTTCTTGGAGACAAGCTCGTTAGCTGGGCATCAAAGAAACAATTATGCGTTTCCACTTCGACTGCTGAAGCAGAGTACGTAGCTGCTGCCAGTTGTTGCTCTCAAGTCTTGTGGATGCGAACACAACTACGAGACTATGGATTCAAGTATGATAAAATTCCAATCTACTGTGACTCGAAGAGTGCAATTGCCATATCTGCTAATCCTGTCCAGCATACGAAAACCAAACACATTGCTGTAAGGTATCATTTTATCAAAGATAATGTTGAAAAAGGAACAATTGAACTTTATTTTGTAAAAACAGATTATCAACTTGCATATTTATTTACCAAACCCTTAGATGAGAAGAGATTTAATTTTCTTATCTCTAAGCTTGGTATGTTAAATCTGAAGACATAATCAGTTATTACCTACTAAAGTTACGTATTGTTATTTTTCATCATTTTCTTTATTTTTATGTCTGAAGGATATCTGCACTTTAATTGTTTGCTCATGATCTCAGGGGGAGTTAGAGAAGATTTTAAATGATCTACATTCATTTGAGTGGGAGCAAAACTAATTTCTGCATTATACTTAACTGACAAAATTTTTGTGATGCATGATTTTAGGGGGAGCCTATAAGTCAAAAGGAGTAAGACTATGATTTCTGATTATTTCTGATCAGAACTCGTTCTTTAATTGTTTTACTGCTTTATGTCATTTTAATTTTTGAATAAATTTTGTAAATAAAGTTTGACTAGACTTTGAGACTTATACAGGATGAGAGAAGTTGACACGATCATATCTTTATGACTACAGCCTGACTTTCTGAGATTTTAAGATTGAGCGAAAAGGTAAATTTCTTATCTTAATCTTAAATATATTTGAACGAAGGACAACTTTCAGATATAGAAAACATGTTCTTACATGTTCAAACCACTTCCTGATTTTTTAAACAGATTTTATAATTTGGAAGTGTGATTTTAAATGTTTTTTTTATTTTTTTTATTTTGTGCTTTATTGTTTACAAACCGTGTGTTTCCAAAGATAATTACTGCGTATTGTCTTTTCTATATACTTTCAAGTATTCACACACACCGGTTTGAATTTTTGTTCAAGTTGTTCTTACCACGTCTCTAAATTGAAATAGTTTTTATTCGATGGTAAGACACTCCGCTTGTACTTCAATGAATTTTTTGAGCGATATTTCATTTCGAAACGGTCATTTCAAGAATGTCTATATTTTGTTTCGTATAGACAAATATCAATTATTCTTGACCATAAGTTTTAATTGCTATATCATTCATTTCTGATCATTTTCATTCAATGTCAGATTTTCAAACAAGTCTTTTGCATTCATTTTCATTCATTCAATATACTTGTTTGAAAATACTTCAATGTTTAAAAATGCTCAAATCTTCATGATTATTTCATCTGAGCATCCATTTATCTGACATTTGTATATGAGCTTTAACTGTTAAAGTTAAACCATTTGAGCAACTCATGCTTTATAGGAAATATGGGTTCTTTGTGCTAGGAATTATCTGAAACTTCTATGGATTCACGTTAAGCAGTGTTTCCTACCCAAAAAGTTAATCCTTTAGTGATTGAGTGTGAGGAGTCTAAAGAAATGAGTGTGGGTGTGATGAGGTAAAATGGAAAAGAGAGTTTGGTTAGTAGTGAGCTTAATGATTAAAAAGAAAGAGGGTGTGCGATCAGAGTAAAAGAATATCAAACTCTGCACCAACTACTTTCTGAGCCGGGCAGCCACATGACTAGCGTTTCACAACTCTTTGGTGAACGTTATTGAAACAGGCAATTAGCCCATGCCAACTCTTTCTTAAACCCCACCAACCACTCATTTTCTTCTCAAAAAGAAAATGTTTCATATTTTCTGGGGACGCAGCATATAATCTATCTGGTTTTCATTTGGAAAATCTGGATATTGAAAAAGAAGGAAGTCTGCCCCACCTTCGCACTTCAATCATGAACTTAGAGTCTGTGTTTATCTACTGTTGTCTCAGTGGTTTACACTATGTTGAGCCTTATGAAAGCAGTTATTCGTGCTTAATTCTTTCTACACGTGCACGAACACACAAAGAATTCGTTTCTTTGTCATAACATTCATAGAAATTGCCTTTGTGGTATTTCGATGATTGGATGGAAGCCTTGGGGGAGTGAACATCAAAAAACTCCTTTATATTGTGTATTTGTTACACACAGTGACTTTGTGTTACTGACAGGCATTTTAACTGATTCATCTGTTGATTCAGGAGTTACCTGTTCTTATTTTGTCTGGATTTGCAAAGATCTAGATGAATACTTGGTTATGGATCACTGAATCAGAGACTCAGTTGTACAGATCAGAATGGTTAATAACATTTCTTGGAAGAAAAGTTTTGATGATCTAGATGCTCCATTCATCAAAAAGGGGGAGATGGTATGAAGAAATGTTAAAGTTTTTGAAATTAAAGGGAGATGGTTTCAAAGAAATGATAAAGATTTGAAGATTTGAAGATTTGAAGATGATCAAAAAATTTCTGAAGTTTTGAGGAAATTTTCTTTGAAGATTATTTGCTGAAGCAATTCGAGCTGATTCTGAAGATAATTTCTTTCCACAAGTCTAAAAGCGTTCTATATGAAGTTTTGGGAAGATTGTTCATCATTTGAAGATAATATTGGAAAGAAGACTGTTAATGAAAAAGGAGAGATTATTTTGACAGAGCTTAAAGTGAGGAACTGAATTGCTAGATCTTTCAACAGTGATCTTGAATCCAAAGGGGGAGATTGTTAGAGCATAAATTTGTTGGATACAAGATCAAGAATACTGAAGGTCAAAGTTGAGAAAGTCAAAGCTGTTAAAGTCAAATCTCATTTAAAGTCAAAGTCTATTTGTAATAAGTCAATGTATTTTTGTATTTGTATTTTTCCTTGTAATAGTTAGGTAGTATAAATAGTTTTTCTTTCTTTGTATTTTGTAGAGAACTTAATTGAAGAATATTCAGTTACATTTAGAGAGAGAAAGTTAGAGAGAGAGAGAGAGGTCGTTGGAGAGAGTTCTTGAGAGAGAGAGATTGTAATCTTGATTTTGAGAAGTTAATCAAACAGGTATTTGATTCTTATTCTTGTTTGTTTGATTAATCTTGATTTAGAAACTAGAATCTGGAACAATCATTAGTTTCTTCATCCATAAAGTTTGAACTTTTCTTTTCATAGTAAGCAGGGATTTCAGCAGTATCTGCTGTTGCTGGAACTCTTGGTACCAACACCATTGGTTGATGAGGTCCATCGTTCACTGATCTTAACAGATCCCTGTCCATGCCTTCTAAGAAATTTACCATCCTTATCTTCCATTGAGGATATTCATCCCTTAGAAGTGTGGGAGGTTTGGTTAATGATCCGGCTGTATAAATGGCACTTATGCTTGAGTTTGCCATTTTTGTGAAGAAAAGATGAAGATTTGAATAACTGATGCTTTTCTATGAAGATCTTTCTATTAAATGATGTAACTGTGATTTACTTTAAAAATTGGAGCATATGAAGTTTAATAAACCAGGGTTTATATAAGCATGTGTAACACCCTGAAAATAGGGATAACAAAAATCCGAAAAACGGACATGAGGTATACTAAAATTGCCAAATTGCCATAGCAAGAGCCTCCCAAAAAAGGGGAATAATACAATTAAACCTGTTTAATCACAATTGTAATTTAACGGATAAATAAACAACAACCAACTAATCTAATTTCTACATCTAGAAAAGAGATTACAAAAAGGGGTGTCATCTATAAACCCAAGGCTTCTCAAAATAGTCCAAGTGTTGTATCCCCAAGCTCTCGCCCAAAGCATCTATACCTGCCTAGGAGCCGCGCTGCTAACACCTGAGATACACATCGACACCAAACAAGTGTTAGGACAAAAAGCCTAGAGAGTTGAACAAGTAAAATCATGCCAGAAGCAGTTACAGTTCTTATAAGCAGTTAACAAATAATCACGTAGATGTGGAGTCAAAAGGAGCGACCCATATCTCCAATCCGGTTCACACAAAGAGGCAATGCACCTTGAAGCCACTTTCTTTGGCAAGCCAAAGGTCTGACACGCACCGGGGACTACCGCCTTTGGAAATTCCCTGAAGGCGGAGGTCTAGGTACATAGGAGACTACTGCCTTAGGAAATTCTCCAAATGTCACCCACGTACATTCCTATAGTGAATCACAGACTTGGTTCGTCCACATAATGCATTTAGGAGGTCTCAAGCTGTAATTCCATCCGTAACATTTCGGATATCCACTAGGAACACACTATTACCATCCTACTCATGTAAATCCAACATATAACATAATATCCATCCAAATACTTCGTGAGGATATAAGGTCGCCAAAAAGGCATTCCAAGAAGGAATCATCAACATACCAAGGTATACTAATCTAGAACAAGGTAACTTTCACATACATAATCCATGGGTAAAAACCCCCAAAATACATGAAACATTAAATATGAACGTTTGAGATATGCTTTGACATTAACAAGTAGAAGATAATGATGTGTATCTAGTTTTAACAAAAGATTAGTAAACTCACAATCTAGGTTTTTGATCAAAACCTAGAAAAGATGAAACCCTAGCTTTTGAAGAAGACGAGACTTGAAGTGAAGAGGAGTAGCTTGAGAATCTTTACTAGATAAGCTTGGATGAAGCTTAATGATCGATAAAGGATCCTAACAACCCCAAACCCTAGGAAATAAATAAAGTAGGTGATGAAACCCTAAAAATTGCCTCCAAGAAAGTTCTCCCGTTTTGTTGCAAAGTGATAGTGAGAAGTGAGGTATTAATTCTTATAAAACAACAGACTGGACCATGCGGGCGATAGTGCCCGACGATAGTGCCAATGGCACTATCGCGAGTCACAATCGCGGCCCACTCCGACCTCTCGGTACATGATCGGTGATAGTGCCCTCCACGATAGTGCCAAGGCACAATCGCGAGCCAACCCATACCCTCGGTACATGTTCGGCGATAGTGCCCTCCGCGATAGTGCCAAGGCACAATCGTGAGCCACACAAAAACAGTCTAAAACTCAACCGAAAATGATAACGAGCACCAGGTTTGAACGATTAACGAAGGTAAATTAATTATACGACATTTAGAAATAATAATGATCATGAAATGTACACCAAGACACATATTCTCACATAAGCAAAATAACTGCATTTAAGAAGACAAAATACTTACCTTGCGAAGTTCCGGGTGTTACAATCCTCTCCACCTAATTGGAATTTCGTCCCCGAAATCTCATTCTAGATTAAACAAGTGAGGATAACGCTTCTTCATATCATCTTCCGATTCCCAAGTAATGTTAGCACCCTGATGTTGCTTCCATTGAACCTTAACCATGACCACGTCCTTATGCCTCAACTTCTCCAGTTTTGATTCTAAAATAGATTCCGGTTCTTCCACACAACGATTCCCATTGTCCACCCGAATTTTCGACAAAGGAATCACGCTTTCCTCTTCAGCTAGACACTTCCGAAGGTAACATACGTGAAATGTAGGATGTATTCCATCCATCTCCGGTGGTAAATCCAATCGGTAGGCTTGTAATCCAATTTTCTCCAATATCACGAATGGACCAAGGAAACGAGGGCTAAGCTTCCCACGCTTCCCAAACCGAATGATTCCCTTCCATGGTGACACTTTCAACATGACCCGGTCGCCCACTTGAAACTCGACCGGTCTCCTTTTCTTGTCCGCATAACTTTTCTGACGGTCTTGTACCGCCTTTAGCCTTTCTCGGATCTCTTTCACCTTATCCGTCGTCTCTTGCACTATTTCCGGCCCGGCGAATTGCTTTTCGCCAGCTTCTAACCAACAAACTGGAGTTCAGCACTTTCTCCCATACAAAGCCTCGAATGGCGCCATGCCAATGCTAAAGTGGTAGCTATTATTATATGCGAACTCAACTAACGGCAGGTGTGAGTCCCAACTACCTCCAAAGTCAATAACACATGACCTTAACATGTCTTCGAGTGTTTGAATCGTCCTTTCACTTTGACCATCCGTTTGAAGATGATATGCCGTGCTCAAATTTAATCGGGTGCCCAACTCCTTTTGCAAGCCTGCCCAAAAGTTCGACGTGAAACGACTATCTCGATCCGACACGATATATTGTGGAACCCCATGCCTAGACACAACCTCATCGATGTAAAGCTTGGCCAACTTTTCCATTGACAAGGTCTCCCGCATTGCAAGGAAATGCGCGCTCTTGGTCAATCGGTCAACAATTACCCAAATGGTGTCGTGGCCACGCAAGGTCTTCGGTAACTTTGTCACGAAGTCCATAGTGATGTTGTCCCATTTCCACTCGGGAATGGCCAATGGTTGTAAACTTCCATACGGTCTTTGATGTTCCGCCTTGACTTGAAGGCACGTGACACATTTCTCCACGTAGCTAGCTACATCTAGTTTCATCACCGGCCACCAATACATTAACTTTAAATCTCTATACATCTTGGTGCTACCGGGATGTATAGAATATTTTGACTAATGCGCTTCTTCGAGAAGTAACTCCCGATTTCCTCCCAACTTCGGCACCCAAATCCGTCCTTGAAAGAGTTTGAGCCCGCGGCTATCCTCCGTTAAAAGCCCACTTTGCTTTACCATGATCTCGGACTTGAGGTTTTGCTCCTTGAGTGCTTCCACTTGCCACGTTTTGATGCTCTCCATTAAACTTGATACCACATCAATTCTTGTAATGGACAATTTAACACCACCATCATGGCTCCTCCGGCTCAATGCATCTGCCACCACATTGGCTTTACCGGAATGGTAGAGTAGATCACAATCGTAATCCTTTAGAAGTTCAAGCCATCTCCTTTGCCGCATGTTGAGTTCCTTTTGATCGAAGATGTACTTGAGACTCTTGTGATCCGTGAAGAGAGTACACTTGGTCCCGTACAAGTAATGTCACCACAACTTTAACGCGAAAACTACCGCCGCCAACTCCAAGTCGTGCGTCGGGTAGTTCTTCTCATGCTCCTTTAATTGCCTAGACGCGTAGGCAATGACTTCCCCTCGCTGCACAAGCACACATCCAAGCCCCATCTTAAAAGCGTCACTATACACCACGAAGTCTTCCGATCCTTCAGGCAAGGATAAGATTGGAGCTTCGCATAATTTCCTCTTGAACGTTTGAAAGGCTTGGTCTTGAACATCGGTCCAAAGAAACTTGACGTTCTTTCTTGTGAGGGATGTGAGCAGTGTAGCTACCTTGGAAAAGTCTTGGATGAAGCGTCTATAGTAGTCCGCTAAGCCCAAGAAACTTCGTATCTCCGACGGATTCGTCGGCGGCTCCCAACTCAACATCGCTTCAATCTTCGCCGGGTCCACCTGAACATCGTCCTTTGACACCACGTACCCCAAGAATTGCACTTCTCGAAGCCAAAACTCGCACTTAGAGAACTTTGCGAACAACTTCCCTCTTCTTAGGACTTCCAAGACTTCCCGCAAGTGTTTCCCATGTTCGGATTCGTCCTCAGAATAAATTAGAATATCGTCGATAAAAACGATCACGGATTTATCCAAGAATGGGCGACACACATGATTCATCAAGTCCATAAACACGGCCGGCGCATTGGTCAACCCAAAAGGCATCACCAAGAACTCATAGTGACCGTAACGCGTTCGGAAGGTCGTCTTCGGAATATCGTCATTCTTCACTCTCACTTGATGATAACCGGGTCGGAGGTCAATCTTCGAGAAACATCCCGCACCTTGAAGTTGATCGAAGAGATCGTCGATGCGAGGTAGAGGGTACTTGTTCTTTACCGTGACTTTATTCAACTCATGGTAGTCAATACACATCCTCATCGATCCGTCCTTCTTCTTCACGAACAACACCGGCGCTCCCCAAGGTGAAGAACTCGGTGGGATAAAACCCTTTTCTAACAACTCTTGAAGTTACGTCATCATCTCCTTCATCTCCGTCGGGGCCAACCGATAGGGAGCTCGGGCTATCGGAGCCGCTCCCGGAGTGAGGTCAACTTGAAACTCCAGTTGACGTTCCGGTGGTAATCCGGTAAGGTCTTCCGGAAAGACATCCGGATAATCCCACACGGTCCTCACGTCTTCCACCGTCTTCTTTTCCTTCTTCGCATCCACAACGTACGCTAGATACGAAGGGTAACCCTTCGCTAGAAACTTCCGCGTTTTGAGGGAGGAAATAATGGGGTTGCGCCCCTTTCCTTTCTCCCCATAGATGAAGACCACGCCGCCTTCCGTCAAAGGCACTTGGATCATCTTTTTAGAACAAAAGATGTCAGCCTTGTGCCTTGACAGCCAATCCATGCCTATGACCACGTCGAATCCTCTGATGGTCATAGGTAGTAAATCCACCCCAAAAGGACTCCCATTGATCTCTATGGTGCAATCACAATAACGGTCTTGGATAATTACTTGGTCACCGCTAGCAATCTCTACTACTAGTGCATCGGGAAGGACACTAATAGGAGTGACGAAACGCTTACAGAAAATATCCGATACAAACGAACACGTAGCACCCGAATCAAACAAAACACGAGCAGGCAAGGAGTTTACTAGGAACGTACCCGAAACAACATCGACGGTCTCCTTTGCCTCTTCGGTAGTCATCCGAAAAGCTCGACTCGACACCCTCGGCGATTGGTCGACTCTAGCAGTCGACCCTATAGACCTTCTTTGATTAAACCCCACCACCTTTGAACAATTTCTCCTCACGTGCCCCGGCTCCTGGCACTCAAAACATATCGTCGGGTGGGTAGCGCAATCCCGAGCCACATGGCCCTTCCTGCCACACTTGGTACAACCTACCGGACCTGCGTAGGTTTTAGGAGCACACGCGCCCGAGTGTTTGGTTCTACACCTTTGGCACCATTGATCACTTTTACGAGCGTCGCCAGCTCTCCCGCTAACAAAAGGCTTCGACTGACGAACGGTCCCAGATGGCTCTTCCCACTTCCTCTTCTCACCTGCAACACTTCTTTCCTCCTTCTCAGCCAACCTATCATCTTCCACAAGCAAGGCCTCTTCAATGACTTCATGAAGAGTCGACCCTCCGGCATTGCGCACGTCAGTCCGCATATCGGCCGGTAGGACAAGACAGAAGGCCTTAATCTTAGATCTCTCATCTGGGACCAGATATCCCACCAAGTTCAACTTCTCCAGAAACAGCCTGGAGTAGTTGGCTATGGACAAATTTCCTTTCTTCAGATTCCGGAACTCGGCTTCCAGTTTGTCCAACGAACGCTCCCTGCAATACTTGTCCATGATTTTATTCTTGAAGACTGTCCAGGTCAGCTTTCCTAGAACCTCGGGGGTGAGGGCGGACCGGGTGAGATTCCACCAGATCAATGCCTCTCCCCGGAGTAGTTGGGAAGCAAACTTCACTCGCTGCGACACGTCGCACTTGCTCGACTCAAAGGCCATCTCCACTTCCTTCAGCCAGTACATACACGCAACCGGGTTATCGGAACCCGCAAAATCCTTGGGGTTGCATCCCAGAAAAGCCTTGTAGGAGCATCCCTTAGTCCTCTCTCGATTCACGTTGCTCGGTTGCTCTTCGGTCACCACCACTTCAGGTCTACCATCCGACCCAACTATGATATTCTCCGCCATAGTCTCAGGTTGGCGGTTACTAGCATCTCGATCTTCTAGGAGTTTCATGAAAAACTCTTGTTGTTGGAGTTGTTGCTGGGCCATGGCAGAATTCATAGCCAACATCATGCTATCTCGAATCCTGGTCTCCATGGTCACCTCTTCCAGGATAGCATTATCCGCCACGATGTTCCTGCGAGGAATATGCTCTGGTTCCTTTCTCAACATCAGGGGTATGGGAGGTTCATCGGAGGTTACGACCAAAGGAGGTCGGTCAGCGGTAGATTGCACCTCCACCTGAGCCTCAGGCGAATTCAGTAATCTGCTCCGCGTGTTTACCATTGCACGCTGCCACACAAGCACGAGAAAGGTATTTAGAAAAGACTAAGTGAGTTTAACTCATTGTACGTACTAATACATTCATCAATTATCGCAATAACAGTAAGTCAAGTATGCTCACGTAACAATGCATTCATAATAGCAATAGCTAAGTGAAATTATGAACGAACCATACACAAGAATTCTTGTCACCATCATCACAACTCTCAATTAGTGTAATTCCACAACCTAACACTCTCCCCACCTAGGATTCCTACCCCAAGTGGACAGTGAAGTCAAAAAGTCTAAAGCTTAAGTCTAGATATGCTAAAACAATACCTAGTTCACTTAAACTAAAGCTCTGATACCATCTGTAACATCCCAAGCCAACCGTACCAGATATTGTCCGCTTTATCCACACACCTGGACTCACGGTTTTAAAACGCGTCTAGTAGAGGACGTATCCAGTCCCTTATAAGGCAACCTTAGTTCCCCTCCCCAACTGATGTGGGATCTTACAATCCACCCCCCTTAGGAGCCCAGCGTCCTCGCAGGTACACCAGTCCAGTTCCCGGCTCTGATACCAACTTGTAACACCCTGAAAATAGGGATAACAAAAATCCAAAAAACGGACATGAGGTATACTAAAATTGCCATAGCAAGAGCCTCCCAAAAAAGGGGAATAATACAATTAAACTTGTTTAATCACAATTGTAATTTAACGGATAAATAAACAACAACCAACTAATCTAATTTCTACATCTAGAAAAGATATTACAAAAAGGGGTGTCATCTATAAACCCAAGTCTTCTCAAAATAGTCCAAGTGTCGTATCCCCAAGCTCTCGCCCAAAGCATCTATACCTGCCTAGGAGCCGCGCTGCTAACACCTGAGATACATATCGACACCAAACAAGTGTTAGGCCAAAAAGCCTAGTGAGTTGAACAAGTAAAATCATGCCAGAAGCAGTTACAATTCTTATCAGCAGTTAACAAATAATCACGTAGATGTGGAGTCAACGGGAGCGACCCATATCTCCAATCCGGTTCACCCAAAGAGGCAATGCACCTTGAACCACTTTCTCCGGCAACCCAAAGGTCCGACACGCACCGGGGACTACCGCCTTTGGAAATTCCCCGACGGCGAAGGTCTAGGTACATTGGAGACTACCGCCTTAGGAAATTCTCCAAATGTCACCCACGTACATTCCTATAGTGAATCACAGACTTGGTTCGTCCACATAATGCATTTAGGAGGTCTCAAGATGTAATTCCATCCGTAACATTTTGGATATCCACTAGGAACACACTATTACCATCCTACTCATGTAAATCCAACATATTACATAATATCCATCCAAATACTTCGTGAGGATATAAGGTCGCCAAAAAGGCATTCCAAGAAGGAATCATCAACATACCAAGGTATACTAATATAGAACATGGTAACTTTCACATACATAATCCATGGGTAAAACCCCCCCAAAATACTTGAAACATTAAATATGAACGTTTGAGATATGCTTTGACATTAACAAGTAGAAATAATGATGTGTATCTAGTTTTAACAAAAGATTAGTAAACTCACAATCTAGGTTTTTGATCAAAACCTAGAAAAGATGAAACCCTAGCTTTTGAAGAAGATGAGACTTGAAGTGAAGAGGAGCAGCTTGAGAATCTTTAGTAGATAAGCTTGGATGAAGCTTAATGATCAATAAAGGATCCTAACAACCCCAAACCCTAGGAAATAAATGAAGTAGGTGATGAAACCTTAAAAATCGCCTCTAAGAAAGTTCTCCCGTTTTGTTGCAAAGTGATAGTGAGAAGTGAGGTATTAATTTCTATAAAACAACAAACTGGATCACGCGGGCGATAGTGCCAATGGCACTATCGTGAGTCACAATCGCGGCCTACTCCGACCTCTCGGTACATATTCGGCGATAGTGCCCTCCGCGATAGTGCCAAGGTACAATCGCGAGCCAACCCATACCCTCGGTACATGTTCGGCGATAGTGCCCTCCGCGATAGTTCCAAGGCACAATCACGAGCCACTCAAAAACAGTCCAAAACTCAACCGAAAACGATAACGAGCACCAGGTTTGAACGATTAACGAAGGTAAATTAATTATACGATATTTAGACATAATAATGATCATGAAATGTACACCAAGACACATATTATCACATAAGCGAAATAACTGCATTTAAGAAGACAACATACTTACCTTGCGATGTTCCGGGTGTTACAGCATGCACAAATGTTAAAAGCTTGAATCAATAAGAAATAAATCTATCTGAGTATGCAGATATGATCTTTCTTTGTTTTAGAAAACAAAGGTAGCTCTGATACCAATTGTTGGATCCCAAATTTAATCTTATAACAATAATGATATAAACAACAAGAGTATTAACAGCGGAAGCAATATAGTTTAATATCAAAAGCAGATTCAAATATCACAGTTCATATATATAAAGCAAGTAGAAAGAACAAGATCTTCGTGAGATATATTCAGTTGATTCTTCTTTTACAAGATATCAAAAAGCAGACTTTTGTCAAAGGAGTGATGGTCCTATTTATTGGACCATAAATTGAACAGTGTACTATTCTGACAAATAGAAGTGTGCTTGAACAATGTCTTACCTAAAAGGTAAGCTCAAGACATGCTTGAACAGTAACCTACTCTATAAAGTAAATCTTATCACTAAGTGATTGGTTATCTGTTCTGATACTTAAGGAAAATGTCTTCAGCGCCTTCTTCAGAGAGAATGTCTTCAGAGCTCTGATGTAGTCTTCAGAGCCTCTGGTAAAGCCATCTCTGATGTCTTCTGCTGAAGGTGTTCATCTCTGATGTGTACTTCAGAGGCAGGTATGTCCTCTGAAGTCTTCGTCCTCTGAAATCTTTGTTCTCTGAAGTCTGTCTCTGAAAGTCCTCTGAAGTAGGACTTGGATATTTTCAACACTTTAACAAATGAAGATTTGGAGCTAACATCGACCATGTTGTATATGTTTGCCTCAAGGACGTAAGGCTCGTAATGATCGAACGCGGCACCCCAATCTTGGGGTGGCTCGTAATGATCGAACGCGGCACCCCCGTCTCGAGGTGGCTCGTACTGAACATATATGCCATCATCGTCCGATTTTGGCTCGCAATCACCAAATACGGCAGAGGACAAATGCTCATGGCTTGTAATCCACCACTCACACCTTGACCCCGCAAGAGTTGGTGACAACAAAAACTTGGGCATCGAAGGCTAAAAAAACTGTTAGGTACATATATTTTAAGTAATAATTTTGTTTAAAACAAAGAAATGGTTAATTACAACACAACATATACCAGTTCAAAATTAAGAAATTTGAGACACTCGTTGGGAGTGATGCTTTTCAGTCTATGCCACCCAGCGGCCCTTGGGATGGAGGGACTATACATGGTATAATTCAAAGACTGTGGAAACGTCTTGTAGATCCATATTTATTACGTCAACAATAACATTGTTAAAAGATGCATATTACATGGTAAATAATAAGTGTTAATGTATATAGAGGGCCCAAGACCATGTTAGGGCCCAAGACCATTTAGTCTACGTATATATATGTTGTATCTTGTAGTCTAGGTTAGATTACTTATTATTTTACTTTTCGTATTGTACGTTTTCTCTCAATCAATATATCGAGGCTTCAAACCTTCAGCATATTCATCGTCTCCTTCAACCATATTCATCTTCTAACATGGTATCAGAGCTGTAGGTTTATTCTTCGATTTTATTGTTCACCATCACTGTTCATCCGAATCGATTTACTTTTCATCGCTGTTCATCAGGATCGATCTTGCTTTGAATCGATCGCTTGTCATCGCTGCCATCGCCTTTTGAATCGATTATGTTTCCTTGAATCAATCGCTTGCCATCGCCTTTTGATTTGTTTGTCGACATCGATCGATCTAAAATTGACCGATCTGTGTGATTTGCATTGCCGTCGCCGCTGTGTGCCTATCGGTCGAACTCCTTTTATCGGTCGAACTCTTTTATCGGTCAAACTCTTTTACCGATCGAACACCCTATCGGTCGAACGCCATCGGTCGAACTCTTTTATCGGTCGAACTCTTCTACCGGTCGAACACCCTACCAGTCGAACAACCTACCGGTCAAAACACCCTACCAGTCGAACACCCTACCGGCCGAACACCTTTTTCGGTCGAACATCTTTTCGGTCGAACACCCTACCGGTCGAATCTACTATCGGTCGAACTCTACCGGTCATTAATACTGTTTCTCAGTATCTTTTCCTCAATTCATGGCTACCAATTTCAGTCACTCAAATCCTATCTCCGTTGTTTTCAATGGTAACAACTACATTCTTTGGAATCACCATATGACAATCCTGTTAAAGTCCTATGGCCTTCACACCTATGTTACTGGCGCATCCAAAGTTCCAGTTCAAGAAGCAGCTGAGAACGCTGTTGACTTTGCAAAACGCATGAATGAGTGGGACATCAATAATGCTCGCATCTTGGGCTTCATTAATGCCTCCACTGCTCCTGAGATCAACCAACAGTTCCTTGGTTATATTACAGCCAAAAGTCTCTGGGATTTTCTTGCCAAGCGGTATTCATCATCGGGTCTATCTCATCAGTATCAACTGTGGACCACTTTTCAGAGCAAACGTCAATTTCCTGATCAATCCATAAACTCTTATATCTCTGAAATGCAGTCTCTCAGAGATCATATAAGTCTTGGAGCACCACAGATTTTTGATGAAACAGCTCAACAATTCACCGCCTACTTCAACCAGCTGCATTTGATCACCATTCTGACGGGCCTTACGGATAAATTTGAGAATGTTTGTGCTTCACTTCTTCATAGGCAGCCTTTACCTACTCTTGAAGAGGCAATATCAAAATTGCTAAGTGAAGAAACTCGTCTTCACATGCGTTCACCGATGCCCACTGATAGCGTTCTCTACACATCTCATCCCAAGTCCAAAGGCAAATGGACCAATAACAATCGTTCCAAATCTGTGGGAAAGACAAACACATCCGAATGTGCGTTCTGTCATTCTTCTGCTCATCTTCTTTTTGATTGTCCTATCCGTAAGTGCCGTAAGTGTGGCATCACTCATCCGCGTCATTATGAGACTGACTGCCCGAAGAACTCAAAGCACACTAGTTCTCAGAACTGGACTCATGCTGTTGCTGGGCCTACTATTGTTGATACTGAGGCTTCTACAGCCTCCTCTACTGACCTAATGGAACTGATGCATCGCAATCAGGAACTTATGGAACAGATCATGTCTGGTGCTATGGGTATGAATTCTCCACACTCAGCTGCATCGGTAACGTATGGCTTTTTGACTCTGGGTGTTGCAATCATATGACACCTTTCCCTGATGGTTTCGTTTCTAAGAAATCACCTCAGCAATTTACGTCAGTAAGAACTGCTGACAACACTGGTCTACCGGTATCCTTTAGTGGAAATGTTTCCACTCCTCATATACAATTACCGGATGTTCTAAATGTTCCAAAGCTTTCTCTGAACTTAGTTTCAATTGCACAGCTTCTTGAATCTAATTTGATCATTTTATTTCATTCTTCTGGTTGTGTTGTACAGGATCCAAAGACCAAGAAGATCCTTGGACTCGGCCATAAAGTTGGACGGATGATTGAAGTGGTCTACCTGCGTCTTATTTTACCCTCTTCAAGTCTTGTTGCCTCGGTTTCCAGCACTTCTTCCTTTGAGTTGTGGCATGCTCGGCTGGGTCACTTATCTCTCGCCAGAATAAAATCATTAGCTCATTTAGGGGTGTTAGGAAATTGTGTATCAACTGACAATATTTCTTGTTTATCTTGCAAACTTGGAAAACATCATGCTTTACCTTTTGAAATGAATGAATTTAATTATACTTCTTCTTTTGATCTTATTCATTCTAATGTATGGGGACCATCACCACATCCATCCATGGGAGGTGCTCGATACTTTGTTATTTTTATTGATGACCATACTCGTTTCACATGGATATATCTCATGAAACATCGTTCAGAATTACCTTAAATCTATATTATGTTTGCTCGGATGATTCACACCCAGTTCTCAAAATCTATAAAGATTCTTCGAGCTGACAATGCTATGGAATACAAAGAGTCATCCCTTCTCTCCTTTCTTCAATCTCTGGGGACTCTCTCTCAGTACTCCTGTCCCGACACTTCTCCTCAAAATGGTCGTACCGAATGCAAACACCGTCATATTCTTGATACGGTTCGCACTCTTCTCATCTCCGCTAAATGTCCAAAACGTTTTTGGGGTGAAGTTGCTTTCACTGCAGTTTATACTATCAATCGTCACCCTACTCCCATCCTTAATAATAAGTCTCCTTATGAGGCTCTTTATGAGGTCACTCCTGCCTATGAACTTCTAAAAGTTTGGGGTAGTGCTTGTTTTGTTCAACTACAATCTCATGAACATACCAAACTTGAACCTCGCTCCAGACTATGCTGCTTCCTTAGATATGGTATTAAGTACAAGGGTTATCGCTGTTGGGATCCTATCTCCCAACGTATTCGTATATCTTGTCATGTTACCTTCTAGGAACATGTTCCTTTCTCTTCTATATCCATGTTTCGTGAGTCTCCTAATCTCACCACTCCGTTTTTCACTGATGCTTCTGTCTCATTAGACTCACTCGAATTTGACATTATATCACCTCCACCTGTTGTTCCAACTCCTTATGAGTCTGCCTCTCCTAGTTTTCCTGATCAACATCAATCATCTGCTTCATCTGCACCGCCAACATCTGAGGTGTCTGCTGAGTCTTTGGCTCCTGGAACTTCTCAATCTCAGAATGTTAGACGATCAGAACGGGTAAGACAAGTTCCTTCTCATCTTCGTGATTATCATGTTTATGCTACTCTGCTGTCAAATCACGAACCTACTTCCTACAAGGAAGCCTCCTCTAACTCTGATTGGCAGAAAGCTATGGATGAGGAACTCCAGGCACTTGACAAAGTTCAGACATGGGAATTTGTCCCTCTTCCACCAGGCAAGTCACCCATTGGCTCCAAATGGGTGTTCAAAATCAAAACCAAATCTGATGGCACTATTGATCGGTACAAAGCTCATCTTGTGGCCAAGGGCTTCAATCAAGAGTACGGTATCGATTATGAGGAGACTTTTGCACCTGTTGCTCGAGTCACTTCTGTTCGCAGTCTTCTTGCCATTGTAGCTACCAAACAATGGCCTCTCTTTCAGATGGATGTTAAGAATGCCTTTTTGAACGGTGACTTATCTGAGGAGGTCTACATGACACCTCCTCCAGGCGTTTGACTTCCACAAGGTCATGTTTGTCGTCTTCGGAAGGCTCTTTATGGCCTCAAGCAAGCTCCGCGAGCTTGGTTTGAGAAATTCAGTTCCACAGTCACCTCTTTGGGCTTCTTACCCAGCAACTATGATTCAGGACTGTTTACTCGGACCACTGAGGCTGGCACAATCTTACTTCTGTTATATGTGGATGATATGATTATTACTGGAAGTGACTCTACTGGCATAGCTCATCTCAAGACATCACTCAGCTCCTGTTTTGAGATGAAGGATCTTGGTTCTTTACACTATTTTCTTGGTCTTGAGGTGCTCTCTGATCCATCGGCACTTTATCTGTGTCAAGCCAAATACACCTCAGATCTTTTGTCGAAAGCTGGGATTACTGACAACAAAACAGCATCCACTCCTCTTGAGCACAACCTTCATTTGGCTCCAAATGCTGGACCACCTCTATGTGATCCTACTCTATATCGCCAGTTAGTGGGGTCACTTGTCTATCTGACAGTGACTCAACCTGATATTGCCTATGTTGTTCATACTGTCAGTCAGTTCATGTCTGCACCCTGTTCTGATCACTACGCTGCTGTCCTGTGCATTCTTCGATATTTAAAAGGGACCATGTTTCATGGTCTTCATTTTCCATCCACCTCATCGTTGACTTTGCGAGGTTTTTCTGATGCTGATTGGGACAGGGACATGACTGATCGTCATTCGACTACTGGCTACTGTTTCTTTCTTGGTGACTCTCTTATATCCTGGCGAAGCAAGAAACAATCTCTCACAGATCGATCCAGTACTGAAGCTGAATATCGAGCACTAGATGACACGGCTCAAGAACTTGTGTGGTTACGATGGCTACTCTCTGACATGGGGGCTCCTCAACAGTCTCCAACTCCATTGTGGTGTGACAACAGTGCCATTTAGATTGCTCACAATGATGTCTTCCACGAGCGAACGAAGCATATTGAAATTGACTGTCACTTTGTTCGTCAACATGTGACTCGTAAGACTATTCAGCTTCTTCCTATTTCGACTCTTGATCAACCGACTGATATTTTCACTAAAGCTCATTTACCAGGACGGTTTCGTGATCTAGTTTCCAAACTCCATCTGGCTCATTCTTCTCCCGATTGAGTTTGAGGGGGGATGTTAATGTATATAGAGGGCCCAGGCCTATGTTAGGGCGCAAGCCCATTTAGTCTACGTATATATATATGTTGTATCTTGTAGTCTAGGTTAGATTACTTATTATTTTACTTTTCGTATTGTACGTTTTCTCTCAATCAATATATCGAGGCTTCAAACCTTCAGCATATTCATCGTCTCCTTCAACCATATTCATCTTCTAGCAATAAGAGTAACCAAAGAACTAATGATAGCGGACCTTGAAGGCGTATATGAATCCCGACAGTGTGTACATTTCCAATTCTCACTTCATTTCTTTTCTATTTACATGGGCATTAAACTATTTTCGAAATGTTCTAGCCCATATACGCGACCCACACGGGTAATGATTCCATGCATCGAAATCGTCCAGCAGAACTAAACACCAATCACGGACGGTGAATTTGTTCTGTCTTCCGAGAAATACTTTCTCAAGTACTAACTGAAGACACACACGGATAGCGTCATCGTCAGATAAAGCGTTGAACAAATCGTGGTCATCAAATAATCTAAAAAGGTGCCTAACCTTAATATCTTTGTAGGCAGGTATGTTAGAAAACAATCTACCTCTAATAGCCACATGTGTATTACTTGGTGGCCGTAATCCGGGACCAAATCGAATGCCAGTAATTAAACAAAAATCTAATATGCTAAGACGCAAAATAAAACATCCTATACGAAATAAAATTTCTTCCTTTTCTTTTTCTGAAGGGATCTAACATCGGAGAACTGTATCGATCAACATAGGATCTTCATAAAAATGTTGAGTGTCCAGCCAATTCCTGAAACACGTCTCTCTAAACATACTGAGACGACGGGGATTTGTCTGTAGTTTCTTCTTAGTTTTCTTAACGAAGTTGATTTGTCCCCTCAACATCACAAAAGACTTCGGCTGAAATAAACAATTACATAAAGTATTATAAAAAAACGTTATCCGTAATAACAATAGATTTAAAAATTAACTTGGATTTTATTTTGTCAACTTACTTTGTCAGTCATTTTTTAAAATGCTGGCAACGACGGTCAGCAGTGGACAAAGGTGGCGGTCAACGATGGTGAACGGTGGTGGTCAACGGTAGTGGTCGACGGTGGTCATCGATGAAAGTGGGTGGAAGGAGGGAGTGGATGAAGAAGGAAGTGGTGGATGAAGAGTGACCTTTATGTCACTCATATGTTGTAGAAATACCAAAAAATCGGGTATTTGGTAAAAAAAAAATCAGACTTTTCATACAAAAAAAATTAGATTTTTTGGTAAAAAAAATCGGGTATAAAATTGGTCAAAATATATCTGATTTATGTCAATTCATAATATATTGGGAAGGAGGAAAATCAGGGGCTGGTCTTAGCTTTATTGGGATGAAGGAAACTTACTGTGTAGTCTTGTCAAACTTTATATCAAATCTGTCAAATTAATTAGGACATCGGCGAAATTGGGAAACGTATTTTGCCGGCGGCGAAAATCAGAATAAGGGGTCACGTGTCGGTTAATTATTGGTGATCCATTCGGCGGTCAGGTATTTTCGGTCAATGTCAGGTTTGGTCTTCATTTGTCCTCGTGTCAAGAGCCCATTCGACCACGTTTTGGTGGGTCCCACTAAGAACTTTCATTGACGGTACGTCAAGTCGTATAGGCAAAATGGGGTGTTATTTGAGGTAATTATTTTTTTGCGCCATTTGCTTAATTACACTATGGGAAATGTGCCATTCAAGCCAATTTCCCCTCATAAAATAGGCAATTAAAACCCATTGAGAAATGAAGCCCAATCCAATACCCTCAACAATAAGGAAACCAGATTTGAAAGCCCAACAACAAAAATCAAGCCAAGAGAACAAACTCTCATCCGTGGCCCAAGCATTAGAAATAAGTCCACAAAAAAAAAATCCAACAAGAGCGATAATACCATGATAATATCTTTGAAGGTAAAAGCCCAAATTTCACAGCCTGACAAATTTAAAACAAAGGAAGCACAATCATCGTAATACATAGTCCTTAAGGTAGCGTTTGGTACGCAGACAAGATTGGACGGGACTGGACAGAACTGGACAGGACAGAACAAGAGGCTAGGACAGAACTGGACGGGACTAGACAGGACACGACAAATGTCTGTCTTGTGTTTGGTATGGCTAGGACTGAATAGGACAGGACTGGACAAATTTCCTAAAAGTTTTTTTTGATGATTTTATATATCATACAATAGTTATAAATAACACAAATAAAGTATATCTTTAAATAATTTATTAAAAAAACATTTTTATTTTTTAAACGATTTTCATACATAGAAAAACAAGGGTAGGAAATTTGAATGAAGAATCTGAAATAATTGATGGTAGCTCGAAAAAATCTGATTCATATAAAGAAAATATAATATTTGATTCAATTTGGAAGATCTTAATGAATTAGCGGATGCATAGTTGCAGCGACAGGTAAAGATAAATGCAATAGGTGGCCCGTGAAGGATGGTAGTTGTGAAGAACGTGAAAGATAGTGGATGGTGGTGGTGCAGGTGGTTGTTATGGTTGATGTGGTGGAGGTATAGGTGGACGACGATGGTAGTGGTGGTGGCGGTGAACAGGGCTAATAGAGGTTATTGTAGTGGAGGAAGTGGCGGAGGTCACCAACGGTAGTTGCGGTAAGCGTCGGTGGTGGCGGCAGCAATGGGTGGTGGTGATCGGTGGAGGTGGCGATAGACGGTGGTTGTGGATGTGGTGGAGGAAGAGGTGGAAGTGGTCGACGATGGTTGGTGGTGGCTACCGGTGGCCGTTGATGGTGATGGCGGCCAAAGGTGGCGGTGATCGATGTTAGTGGAGGTGGTTGACGATGGTAGTGGTGGTGGCGATGGCCGATGGCTGTGGAGGTGGTGGATGAGGTTGTTATGGTGGAGAAATAGGTAGAGGTGGCCAATGGTGGTTGGCGGTGGCTACTGGTGGGCGCCGATGGTGGTAATGGTGGCGATAGGTAGTGGTGACCCTTAAGACTAATACCATATTGGGATTATACATCAAATAGCGGTAAATCAATTATTTTTAATTTATGTCTCACTTTTGTCCCATGTTGTTCCACCTATTTTGGTGGAACAAGAAAATACCATTTTTTGTCCCACCTTGTCCAGTCCTTGTCTCTGTCCCATGTCGCACCAAACGTGGGACAGTGAATTTTTGTCCTGTCCCATGTCACGCCAAACGTGGGACAGTGATTTTTTGTCCTGTCCCGTCCCATCCAGTCTGCAAACCAAACGCACCCTAATAAAACATGGGACCTCCAATGAACTCTAATACAACATGTATACCAACTGAGGTGGACTTTAGCCCAAACTCCCAAAGCGACCAAGACAAATGCAATTGAACTAGATGCCTATGTTGCATACAACATGCGAAAAAAAATTGCCAATACTTTATTCCACCCACATTGGACCCACTCTTTTTCCTCCATAAATCAAAACCTTTAAATTTCATCCAATCTCTAACAAATTTAAAATTAAGAGCAACCCACCAATTTTAGAAAACATAATCATCCTAAAAGTGCAGTTAAGGAACAAAATTTGAAGGAACCCATGTTAAATTTGAACAAAATTGAAATTAACAACCTCCTTATGTCTACAAGTTCCTTCTGCCACCCCAACTTAAACAACATCCATTCAATCCTTTAAACAGAACCCAAAATCAGCTCATAAGTAAACTCATAAAACACGAAAAATGGAAATATGATCATAGGCCAAAGTCTAAGCAAACCAGAAGACCACAAAACGAGTAAACAACAATAACACATCTGATCCACTTCAGCAGCAAATAGAAATCTGCAATTTGGCCGAAGTCCATTGCATAGATATACTTCAAAAATAGCAACCATAAAGAGCAAACAAAAAAAACAGGAAGCAATCAGATAACAAAAAAATTTACTCCTTATTTCTCCCATTACACCCATGTGTTGATTTTTGTATAACCACACACCTACCTTATAACAACCTTCAATCAAATCCATCTCCAAGCATCCAGATTTCGTCAATATACCAACCCCAACCCAATCCAAATGACACTGTAATCCATTGTTGGTTGTGCTGATGAAATTAGGCTAACAAAATCATCCCAAATAGATACCAAACAACAATAACATAGTAGCTTAGGGAAAAACTGAAATGAAAAAGAAGTTTCATTAAGAATTGGATATAATTTGAACCAACAGAAAAGGCCAATCAAGGTAACATCTGATAAACAATTTGAGCCTTCCAGTGCAGTCCCATAATTCAAAAATAATATACCATATAAGGAATAAAACATATTCTAGATGATAGGAAAACCTATTTTCGTACCAAATCTGAACCCAAAATCTGGATAAACAATAGCTCCAAGAAAACTAAAATCTAAGATTACAAAAGCTCAACTACCAGGCAATCAAGAAAATCCCATTCGAGGCCCAACCATGATTAAATGACAATAACCATAAGGAGGAAATAAGCCACTTTAATAGTAAAGGCCAAAGAAACAGATGCAATTGCAGACCCGATGTAAGACAGATTATATATTGATAGACCAGGATCTAGAGCAACAATGACCAAAAAGAAAAGAAAGGGCCAATCAGAAAGACCATCCATATATTGTGAATCATGATAAAGCAAATTCTAAGGTGAAGGACCTAGGAACTGATCCTTAGAAACCGGCTTTGATTCCAACCATAAGCCTATAAAATTGAGAAAGCCACAGTAATGATATAAAAATGCCAAACTCCTTTGCAAACAAAAAGCTACTGCTGCTGACCCAAAATCCACTCCATAATAACCTTCAACCTCCAAACACTACACATTAAAAACAAATATTAGAATAGCAGAGTAGAGATTTGAGCCTGGTCCCCCTGTTATAATATTTAGTTATATTATACATTGGATGCTACATGTGACTAAAGCCAAACTTGGACCAACTTGGCATAACTCAAATTTGGACCACATATTTTACATTGGAAGACTTGGCATATCTCATCCTCCATATGCTTGGTTATCATCCTCCACTTCCATCCTATAAATACCCCTTCCCCTCCAACCATTTTCTTCATCCCTTTCTTAAGTTTTCTCTAGATAACCACCAAACACTCTCCCTAATATATTCTTGAGGTTGAGAGTGTTCTTGATATTCGGTGGTATTCGGGAAAGTTTCGTTAGGTGATCGTGGATCTCAAGATCCTTGTACAAGCACTTTGTAATCTCCTTGGTTGGTAATAATATTCTTGCTCTCTCTCTTTGGTGGATGTACACTATCACACCGATAATGGAACCACGTTAAATCACGGTGTTATTTGTTTTGAACTTGCTATAATTATAGATAATAACGTTTTTATTATTATCTATATTTCGTGGGTTTATTTTTTTACGTTAGAGAATTATTGTACAACATCTAGATTATTGTTATCCGTATTTGTTGTTGGGTTAATTGTGCACTTGGATTTCTACTCGTTTTGGACCTTAGAAATCAATTCGCTAGTTTTTGCATTTATGAGGCACATTTTTACCTAACAATTGGTATCAGAGCTTCGGATCTAGATTTTGGGTTTTTGTAGAAAATATACATAAACCAGTTTGCACATTTTTTTTCTCTATGGCTGACGTAGAAAATCCATTTGGTGCCGGTTCCTCAAACCAGTCCCAAAAACCGTACCAAGAAGGTACATTTAATTTGTCTGGGGCTGGGATTCGTATAAAGACTTGGAATGGGGACGGTGACTTTGGTAAATGGCAGTTCACAACATCTGCTGCACTTAGGAAAAATGGAGTCCATCCCGTAGTATTTGCCAAAGAGGAGTTAGACCCTAATATGTCTGACCTTAAAGCTAAAGAAATTGAAGCATGGGCATTTACTACTTTGCAGATGGCTATGGGAGAAAATGTTATATCTGAGATTGTGTCTGAAAAGACAGCTGCAGGTATTTGGAGCAAGCTTGAGAATTTATATCTCATGAAAACTTTGACCAACAGATTGTTACTGATGCGGTCATGTCTCTTCTTCAAAATGAAGGAAGGCACAACCATTAAAGCTCACATGACCGAATTTGAAGATATCATCATGAAGTTGAAGGCAACGGATGCGCTTCTTGCGAAAGATGAAGAAGCACTTGCTATGATCCTGTTGTATTCACTTCCCGAGAAATATTCTCAATTCACTAACAGTTTTATATATGGAAGATAAACTCTTTCTTTGTCAGATGTGAAAACAGGAATGATTTCTGAAGATCAAAGAATTCAAATGAAGATCGGTAACAATCCTAGGGAGAACAATTGCAGTCAAGGCCTATTTGCTGACAGGGGCCGAAACGATCATCAGTCTTCAAGAGGAAGAAATCGTGGCGCTCTCAGTCCCGTCGGCCTGGCTCTCGTGGGAAATCAAAGACACGTGGCAACTGTAACTATTGCCACAATCCAGGTCATTGGGTGAAAGATTGTCCGAGTCTTAAAAACAAAGACAAAGACAACGCCGAATCATCAGTTGTTGCAGCCGAAGAGGAGCAAAATGCCTTCTCTGCCACAATTACACCACCGCAAGATGACAGGCGATGGGTGTTAGATACCGGGGCATCTTGCCACATGACACCATTCCGGGACTGTTTCTCTACCTTTGAAAAAGTTGAAGGTAATAGTATTTTTATGGGAAACGGTACTTCGTGTGTTACTAAGGGTATCGGTACTGTGCAGATCAAGATGTTCGATGGGTGTATTCGGACATTGAATAATGTCAAGTTTGTTCCATCCATGACTCGTTCCTTTATCTCTGTTAGACAACTGTCCAAACTGGGTTGCAAGATTCGGATTGACAACGGGAGTTTGCGCATCTCCCGAGGGAGTATCATTGTGATGAAAGGCGAACGGGAGGAAAATAATCTTTTCCATTTGATTGGCGAAACTATTTCTTCTGAATCGTGTGTGGCTGATATTTCTCAGAATCTCGATATTTCTTGCTTATGGCATCTTCGTTTGGGCCAAGCATCCGAGAAGAACTTGGAGATTTTGTGCAAGAGAAAACTCATTAAAATCGCTGTACCTGCCAGCCTGGAGTTTTGTTCGGGATGTGTCAAAGGAAAGCAGACGCGTGTTTCTTTTGGTGTTGGAAAACACAACACTAAAGGAATCCTCGATTATGTTCATACAGACGTCTGGGGACCATCCAGTACTCCATCCCTCAGTGGAGGTAAATACTTTGTTTCGTTTATTGATGATTTCTCACATAAGCTTTGGGTGTATGTGTTGAAGTTAAAGTCATATGTCTTCGATACGTTCAAGACTTGGTTGGCACGAGTAGAGGTCGAAACTGGCAAGAAGTTGAAAGTGGTGAGATCTGATAACGGTGGAGAATTTACTAGTGGTAACTTCAAAGACTTTTGTTTGCCTAAAGGCATCCACCGTCACTACACCACACCAGGCGACCCTCAATCTAATGGGGTTGCAGAGCGGATGAATAGGACTTTGCTTGAGAAGGTCCGATGTATGTTGTCGACATCGGGCTTCCCTAAATATTTCTGGGCCGAAGCACTTTACACCGCGGTGCACATTATTAATAGGTTACCTTGTTCGACCATCGGGGGAAAGATTCTGGAAGAGGCTTGGAGAGGTAAAAGAAACATCTGTCTGAAATACATACATGTATTTGGTTGTCCTATTTATTTTCATGTTTCAGGACAGAACAAGCTGAATCCTAAAGCCACCAAAGGATTCTTGCTCGGCTATACAGATGGTATCAAGGGTTACCGAATCTGGAACCCCTTGACTCGTAAAGTGATTCATTCTTGGCATGTCACGTTTGATGAATCAGTCGTATTGAAGTCACAGGATCCTCAGTCCTCACAAGATCTGGAAGTCGTTACCACTGTTGCTCCTACTGCCGATGATGTGGAGACAGTAGACAGTCCTTGTATTCCCAGTTCATCCACTCTTGATATTAGCTCAGAATCACCCGTTAATGTTGAAGAAGTCATTCCGCCAGTGACTTCTACTAGTGATTCTGAAGAAGTGATTCTGAATGCTGGTGGAGACGATGGCGATACAATCCCAGTTATTGCGCCTACCAAGCATAGTCAAAGAACTATTCGTCCGCCTAACAGGTATGGAGATTGGGATTTTGCTAACATGAGTTTTACAGATCAGCTGGAGTTTGCTTTGCATGTAGGGCAAGATGATCCTCTAGATATAAAGGAGGCGTTGGCCTCGACCCACAGTTCTAAATGGCTTGGAGCCATGCAAGAAGAGATGGAAGCTCTCTCGAAGAACAACACTTGGGACTTATGTCCATTGCCGAATGGCAGTCGTGCTATTGGTTGCAAGTGGGTTTTCAAAGTCAAAGATGACAATCGGTACAAGGCTCGTCTCGTTGCTAAAGGCTTTGCACAACGAAAAGGTATCGAGTATGATGATATTTTTGCTCCCGTTGTACGTCATACATCTATCCGTGTTCTTTTAGCGATCGTGGCTATTCACGATTTGGAGCTAGAACAGTTAGATGTAAAGACAGCCTTCCTACACGGAGACTTGGAGGAAACTATCTATATGAAGCAACCTGATGGTTTCGTTTTCGAAAGCAAGCCAGAATATTTATGTAAACTCAAGAAGTCCCTTTATGGACTTAAACAATCGCCTCGTCAGTGGTATAAGAAGTTTCATTTGTTCATGCTCAATCTGGGATTTGAGCGAAGTGAAAAGGACGCTTGTGTCTATCATAGACAAAGTGGTGGCGTTTTCACTTACTTACTTCTTTATGTAGATGACATGCTTATAGCCTGTAGGGACCGGTCAGAGATCAAACGTCTGAAAGATATGTTGAGTTCATAATTTGAAATGAAAGATCTTGGCGCGGTGCAAAAGATTTTGGGCATGGAAATCGTGCGGGACAGAAAGTCCCGAACACTTAGATTGACACAACGGGCGTATATCCAAAAGATATTGAAGCGGTTCAATCTTGATGGTGCCAAGACGTCTAGCACTCCGCTACCGAAGCACATCAAGATTACTAGTGATGATTGTCCAAAGGATGACAAGGAAAAGGCCGAAATGTCAAAGGTTCCATATGCCAGTGCGGTCGGGAGTCTCATGTACGCCATGGTGTGTACTCGTCCCGATATTGCACATTGTGTCGGAGTGGTGAGTCGGTTTCTCGCGAATCCGGGTCGATCACATTGGACAGCCGTTAAAACGGCATTCCGATATTTGAAGGGAACTGAGACACATGGTCTTATATTTGGTTTGCACAATGATTGTGAAATTGTTGGATTTTGTGATTCTGACTATGCAGGTGATCGAGTTGGTTGGAGATCCACATCCGGTTATGTATTTACCTTAGGTGGAACAGCCGTTAGTTGGAGATCACATTTACAGTCCATTGTTGCATTGTCAACCACAGAAGCTGAACTTGTTGCGGCGGTTGAGTCTGCAAAGGAAGCGGTCCATTTGAAAGAATTGATGAATGGCTTAGGCTTCGAGCAATCTTCCGTGCCCATTTTCTGTGATAATCAGAGTGCCATACATTTGGAAACTAATTTGGCTTTCAGCTCCCGGACAAAGCACATAAATGTGCGTGATGCATATCTTGTGAGATTACATGAAGCGAATATTGTCTATTTGAAGAAAGTCCTAACAGATGACAATGTCGCTGATATGTTCACTAAGTCGCTACCGCCAGCTAAGTTTGAGCATTGCTCAAACTTGATCCAGCTCCGTTTGTGTTAGTGTCGTTGGGCACTTTGCTCGAGAGAGAGAAGATATTACCATCGGTGACAAAATGACATCTTTGAAGGAATTACTTTGTTAAGTGCTTAGAGCTTTGCTTATGCTCTACCTTGTTTAGTAGATTGTGCATTTGAGGTTATTTGTTTGCTTGTAACTTTGACGGGTGATAGCCATGCCGAAGCTCGTCAAGGTTGGAATGCATTTTGCTACCTCGCGCCAATTTACTTTGCTATCTACTTGCTATGATCAACCGTTGGAAGAACTCGTATTGGTTGATTGGGATTCGTTTCGCTATCGAGGATCACATGCATCATGGTGGAGTGTTATAATATTTAGTTATATTATACATTGGATGCTACATGTGACTAAAGCCAAACTTGGACCAACTTGGCATAACTCAAATTTGGACCACATATTTTACATTGGAAGACTTGGCATATGTCATCCTCCATATGTCATCCTCCATATGTCATCCTCCATATGTTTGGTTGTCATCCTCCACTTCCATCCTATAAATACCCCTTCCCCTCCAACCATTTTCTTCATCCCTTTCTTGAGTTTTCTCTAGATAACCACCAAACACTCTCCCTAGTATATTCTTGAGGTTGAGAGTGTTCTTGATATTCGGTGGTATTCGGGAAAGTTTCGTTAGGTGATCGTGGATCTCAAGATCCTTGTACAAGCACTTTGTAATCTCCTTGGTTGGTAACAATATTCTTGCTCTCTCTCTTTGGTGGATGTACACTATCACATCGATAGTGGAACCACGTTAAATCACGGTGTTATTTGTTTTGAACTTGCTATAATTATAGATAATAACATTTTTATTATTATCTATATTTCGTGGGTTTATTTTTCTACGTTAGAGAATTATTGTACAACATCTAGATTATTGTTATCCGTATTTGTTGTTGGGTTAATTGTGCACTTGGATTTCTACTCGTTTGGGACCTTAGAAATCAATTCGCTAGTTTTTGCATTTATGAGGCACATTTTTACCTAACACCCCTAGGTTCAAAAACCCAATGCACCCATATTCAGAGCCAAACCCCCCCAAGATAACCTACCACAAAGTAAAGGCACCTTCCCAAGTACAAAACTCAAAATAAAAGAGAAGTTTCAAATGACAAGTAAATGGAAAAGAGAGTGAAAATGAATTAATAACAAACCCATAGATACATAATTGAAAAGAAAGAACAAACCCAAACCAAAAAGAAACCAACCCCCTCCCCCCAAATCTAAACAATGGAGCTAACCGCCAAAAGGTTAACAATCATGAGGTACCTTATTAGTGACAGGATCACTCCTACCATGAAAGTTTTCAATCAAAGAGTCATCCGCCTTCATAAAATCAGGAGCCCCAACAGAATCAGATAAAACATCAACTCCATCATTAGATTTAAACTCATAATGGCCATAAAAATAGTACAACATATTATTGGACCATTGGAATTTGATATGGTCAGGCGGTTCACTCTTTAGCTCAAGCCAAATGTCAATCGTCTTTTTTTTATCCTCCCGTGTTTCTTTATCACAACCAATCGGTACATGACTTAGCTCATACTAGTATACATCAAACTTCTCGATTGTCCAATACTTTATCCAATTTTGGCCTAATGGCATACATCCTTAAAAGAGTTACAAAACACCTTGAAATGAACACATTAGGGTGGTTGTCATTGGTAAGAAACCGAGATAGTGGAAATAGGAAAATCACCCAACTTTGCTTTAACACCCTCTATCTGCACTCACCTCTACCAACAATCTAGCATAAGAAACCCTCCAGTCTTTTTCAAACACCACTATTTGGTAACATGATCCAACATAATTGGTTTCTCAATCCCACTTTCCAATTAGCTAATACCTTCTCCATTCCAAAGCTCAAAAGGGATACGATGAAGATTAATCCAAAGAGGGGTCTTGTTTGGTTTGAGCTTGGTCTTAAAACATTGGGTGACCATTCCCTAATAAACAAAGGAACCCCACTCACCAACCAAGTGCCATTCTCCAACAACTTTTTCATTTCCACTTCACCTTTTAATTTTAAAAGCCAAATTCCCGTTTCCCCATCCAAAGACATCTCACCCACATCAACTTTTCTCCACGTCCTTTTTAGGTTGTAAGCGACTTTGCGAAAATGAAAATTTATACTAATAAAATACCCATAAAGATGAAAAACATAAGTTGAACATCATCTTTTCACCATATCATCCGGGATATACACAAATATATTGCCATCCGAAAGGAAAGTAGGAGGCATAAAAATCGTCGACGCATCCCCAACTTCATTTTGCTTCTTGACTACATTGACCTAATTACCCCTAGCCTAAACATTACCAACCACATGCTCAATCTCCTTCTTAGACCCATCATTAGAAGAGTATAAGTCACATTCACAACCACATCACTAGCCACAATAGAGGGAGAAACACCAATATTTTCATTTTTTAGCCCTTTCAATTTTAATTCTTTCTTCATCCAAACTCTTTTTAATCTTCTCAACCATATCAATATTCGAAAATTTTGAGGAAACCACATTAGAATTAACATCATGGCCAAATTTAACATCATCAAAATTCATCGTATCTTCAACAATCTTCTTTTAACCAGAAGATTTCCCTTAGTTCATCACGTCCACATCTATTTTCTCATGATCCATATTCCCACATTTTCCTCCACGCCTTTGGCATTATTCCATCCAAATTTCTTCATAGTAGGTACCGAATCATTAGTCTTCAAAGGACCACTTGAAAGGCCTTTGGCATCCTAAAAGATAGGAGATATAACACTTTTAACACCCTCTTGAACACTAGAAGCCGATTCTACACCATTGGACTCCAAAATCACATCAACCTCATTTTAACCAAGATATTCAAGTCACCAAGAAGCTCTTCTATCACAACAATATCTTGAGCAATCACTCCCTCACCAACAAACCCAAATTTATTTTTTTTTCCTGCTCCAACACCCTTTTACGAGCCAATTAATCATTCACTTATTCTTTTTTTTTTTTACTTCTTTAGCTTTGAAAAAATTCCTTTTTTCCTCCCTTGACATTTTACTACAATTTAGACAAAGTGTGACCCTACTGGTGTGAGCATTTGAGGTCACCTTCACCAAAGAATCATAGAAACATCACTACCAACAATATGATAATTAGACAAGCTCTCATTCAATTTAATCTCACCCACCATATTTTGAGAGCACACATTTTCAGAATTTTCTTTCCTGATAACCTCAACATGAATAGAATCATCAGTTTGAACAAAAGATTCATTAACAATAATATTATCAAAATCAACTAAATCTCTATCACTAGATTTAACATTAGGTTTAAGGGCCAACAAACCAGATATAACATCATCAAAGACCCGAGAAAGTCTAAAAGACTGAATCCTTTCTTTATACATTGAAATCTTCATCTTGAGCTCTTTTTTAGTTTCCTCATTCTTGGCATTATCCATCAAAGCAATAATCCCATCTCTGAACCGATTAGCAAGTTCCTTACTCTCAACATCAAAAATAGAAACACCACTTTGATCAGCAACATTCTCAAAAATCCCACTTGGATCAGACAGAGATTGAATCTTCTCTAGAAGGTTCATAAATAGGTTCCATATACTTATCAACACTGATATTAGAATCAAGATTCAAATTGGGATCATTCTCATCCTTGAGCTCAACCTTCAAACTAGCCTTTTTTGGACCACGAATCTTCAATACAACTTTATCAGGAGCCTTTTTAGAGCATCTCCAACCTTCCGTTATAATCTTAAATTTGGCGTTTTGTACCCTCCAACCTACCGCTATAATTGGAAAAGATTTGCCGTCTTGGAATTGTCCACGGCATATTTGCCGTGAGAATTGAACCACGACATAAATTTGGGACCCACCACTTCACTTGAGTTTTTATTTTTTTTTCATTTACTTTAAATTGTTTATTATATGTAAATGGATATTATAGTTTGTTTTAATGTGGGGTCCACAAATATGATGTTTTTTTAGAGGATGGTTGGAGATGAGTTTTTTTTTTTTTGTGTTGATGGGCCCACAAAATTTGGTGTTTTTAGTGTTTTTTTTAGTGCTAAGGTTGGAGATGCTCTTAGCCTTCGATCCAGATGAAGAGTTAATAGCCAAAAGATCCTTCTTAGGACGATCGTTACCACTTATGCTCATGGAGAACGAACACACGAAGAATAGTCAGTCACACCCAAACAAAAATCAGTATCAAAGGTCTAGAATTGCAATAAACCACCAACAACTACCCTGAATTCAACCAAGGAGACGATAAAGAGGTAAAAATGACTTCCAGATAGCAAATCTAAACCGTCCCACCCACAAGTGAACCCAACAGCAAGGTGCTCAAAAATCATGATTTTTGGAGTAAAAATCCTAAAATCGGCCAAGAACACCAAATTGACTGATTAAACCAAAGATTAGAGAAGAATAGAAGACTAAAAACGAAGAATAGACCCAATTCACTAGAGAAACGATTCTAGAGGAAAAATAAAAAATATGTGAAAGCCCCAAAAAACCCCAAGAAACCAAAAAAGTCCACCTCTAGATGATTGAATTCTTGAAAGAAACAATCAAAGAGATGAAATCCACACAATAAACACAAAAAAAAAATTAATAATTTGAGAAAATTTTAGAGAGAAAATTAGAGAGAGAGAGAGAGAGAGTGTGTGTGTGTGTGTGTGTGTGCGCCAAGAGTTTTTAATGGTAGGGTTTAGGTGTAGTGGATAGGGTTTAGGGTAGGGTAAAGTTAGGGTAGGGTGTAGGGCATATGGAACAAGGCATATTGTATAGGTTTTTTTATATAGAGGGGGGAAACTCCAATTAAGAGAAGAACAAACCGAAATAAGGGAACAACACTTGGGAGGAAACAAAACCAATGTAACCGCTAGTAAGGAATAAAAACATACAACAAAAGAAGAAAAAAGAGGGAGAGAGAGAGAACAACACTAGGGAAGGCTTGACACTTTCCTAGCCAATGCGACACTAGAAGAAGGCTTCATAGTCAAGTTGAGAAGTCTATAACGGACATCATCAGAAATGGATTTAACCACCATGTTATGTGATCTTCTCTTATTCTTGAAGATACAATTATTTCTTTCTTGCTACAGATGGTAGATGGTTCAGTAAGCACTAATCTATGAATGATAGACCATATTGTCTTGCCTTTAGTGGCTAGCTGGAGATGACTGATGATATCAACCCAATTATCAGGGATATTGGAAAGGTTCATTTTTAGTTTAAGGCTATGCTAAACCTGAGAGGGGAAAGAGCACTCCAAGAATAGATGGTTGTGAGAATCAGGTCCATTATTAAAGAAACCACAAGAAAGATTAGGATAGGCTTCCCAAGAGGGGAGTTTATCATGCGTCTTCAGACGTTGTTTAATGGAAACCCAAATAATGAAAGAATCTCTGGGATATTTTGAGAGAACCAAACCATGTGGTGCCAATCAGTCTCAGGCTCATAGGGACGGATGTTGAGACAAGCTTCATGCAACGAGAAAGTAGTGAGGTTTCCATCCCTTTTTCTCCAGACGAGCTTGTCAGGGATAGTGGGGGTGAGAGAGCAAAGGAGGTGGCCACCAAGTGTGGAGTTAGAATTATCCCACAATTGAGGGCAGACCCATCTACCCATTTCAAATGATGTCTTTGACCCTAGAATTTAGGGAGAGATGCGCATTAAGGATGTTACGAGGGTTTATAAACCTACATAGGGACCAGTAGGGTTCCAGTTATCAAACCAGGCAAAAGTGGACTGGCCATCACCAATCTGAGAGACAATGAAATATCTAATCTTATCTCGCATGCCCAGAATTTTCCTCCATCCCCAACCAACATCACTTCAGATAGGGGCATCCCAAAAGTTACACTTTTTGAGCCTATACGAATGGATCCATATGACCCAAAGTGAATCATGATTAGTAAGGATTCTCCAAGAATGCGAGGCCGTAAGGGCAAGGTTCCAAATGGCAAGACTTTTGATGCCAAGACCTCCTTGGGATTTCGAAAGGCAGACGACCGTCCAAGAGACTTTCGATTTCCCGATTATAAGCTTACCATAATATCAGATGAAACCTCTATTGAGATTTTTAATCTCCTTAGTGATGGAGATAGAGAGAACGAAGATAGAGGCCAATAAATCTGCATAGGACAGGACCGAGAAAATAAATAAGTTGGAGGCCAGCAAAGGAAAGATATTTGTTCTTCCAATCATTAATCCTGGATTTGACCTTATCAACAATACGTTTACATTTGTTATGATAAAGATGAGTGGTGATAAGAGGGACCGCAAGATATCTGATAGGGAGAGATCCTTTAGAGAACTAGATGATGTTGTAGATAGCGCCCCTTGCATGTTGACCAACCATACAGTAGAAAGCTTCACTCTTAACTTCATTTGGATAAAGGCCAGAGACCATATAGAATTCAGACAAGAAATATTTGATGACTTGGATAGAAGCACTAACGCCATCACAACAGGATAAGGTCATCAATGAAACAGAGATGGGTGACCTCCTGCTAATCACAATTCTGGTAATAGGTAAAAGCACCAGTCTCAACAATTTTCCTTTTGATCATAAGGTTAAGGACCTGGGGTATAGGGGATCCCCTAATTGGAGCCCCTCCAACCATTTAAAAATCCATATAAGTTTCCATTTATACGAAAAGAGTAGGACGCAGTGGAAACACACGTCATAACCCATTCAATCATGGTAAGGGGGAATCCAAAACCAAAAAGTGAGGTACGAAGAGAGTGCCAATCTACAATATCATAAGCCTTTTGGATGTCAACTTTAATGCACAACGGGGAGGACCTCTGTGCTTATGATAGCCATGCATAAGCTCTTGGACAAGCAACACATTGTCCGTGATGAGACGTCCTGTAACACCCCAAATTTTGTGTGGATTGTCCCTTGCATAAATCACTAAATAAATTAACTGTGGATCTTAGTATATGTGTATGTTGTTGAGCTCTCGTCTAGTGGATAGCTTCTTACGTCGTTATCTAATCAGATCAGTTTGGAAAAAGGGAAAAATCAGGAAGTGTCACCCCTCGGGCGACATTGCCCGACGACTATGACACATGTCAATGTCGCGAGGGCAAAGTCGCGGGGAGCTGAGGGGTTACGGTACGTGCGGGGCGACAATGACCGACGACCTTGCCCTGGTCACTGTCGCGTGTCATGGTCGCGGGATTGGTACCGTGAGGGTCTCCAAGCGGGCGACATTGCCCTGTGACTATGACAGTGGCATTGTCGCCGTGTCATAGTCGCCAACGGGCGCTGAGGGTTTAAAAACCCCATTTCGGGACTTTTATCATTTAGAACTGATTTTGGGAAGCTTTGGAGGGTTTTGCTCCTGCGATTTTGGTAAGTCTTTGTGCCCTAGTTTCCACCAACAACATTTAATGTTCTTGGATGAGTATTAATGGTGAAGTAAATGCATCCTTAGGCGCGGTCTTGTAAGGATTCTAGCTTGTAGCAACTTCTCAAGCTTCCAATTCTCCATCTTCCTTTCTAGGGTTTGATTTCTTGTGAGAAATCAACAATGTGAGTGTACTTCTTAACTCTCCTACTCTTATATATATGCTTAAATAATGTGCTAGTATTGATATACATTATGTATTTACCTACTTGATTTTGTGGAGTTGACCTAATACCCCACTTGTGGGTAAAGTTATACAAGGAGAGTATAAGAGATGTTATGTGGTCTAGACATGTAGAAATATGTCGTGTATGAATAAAGAGTTATATGTTACGTTATGTTGGAGTATGATGTTGATCCATAAGTCTCGGTTGTTATTGCTATTGTAAATGAACTAAAGACCCGGTTTGGGTTGAGGTTATAAATGAACTAAAGACCCGGTTTGGGTTGAGGTTATAAATGAACTAAAGACCCGGTTTGGGTTGAGGTCATAATTGGACTAAAGACTCGGTTTGAGTTGATTGTCGGATTGGCTAAAGACTTGGTTTGAGTTGATGTCATGAGACGGCTAAAGACCTGGTTTGGGTTGAGTGCTTAATTAGCTAATGATCTCGTTTGGATTGATGCTACTCAAGTTAATTGACTACGGAGAAATTATAAGTGCATTGGGGATGTCATATTGGGTCTTCCTGTTTTAACGTCAGGTGGAGCACCATGGTAGAGCGCTGTGAAAGTATCATGTTATCGTATTGAAACTTTATTCTACTTTAAATATTTTGATTATATTTCTCACTAGGCTTTAGCCTAACACTTGTTCTTTGGTTGTCATGTATGACAGGAAATCCTAGTGGCGGGAACCTTCGGGAATGAGTGATCGATTGTGTGATCGAGAGCGGTCTTTTTGGGAGATCTAGAGACCGGTATAGATGGTGAATAATTTACGTTTTTGGAAGAATAGCGACACCCGACTGTAATCTATTAGATAATTTTAGATTATTTAGGTTGTCGTTTATTTATTCTTCATTCGTTGGGTTGTACACATAATTTTATATTCCCCGGTTGGGATGATACTTTGGAAATCCTTGACAGGTTTTGTTCAATCAGGTTTTTATCAATTTACAGCCGTTATGTTGCCGAAATTCTAAGTATTAAATTACCCCAATTTTTAGGGTGTTACAAGTTGGTATCAGAGCTCTAGTTTAAGTGAACTAGGCATGATTGTAAGATGTCTAGACTTAGACTGAGTATGTTAGGCAACGATTGTGAGATGGGTAGAATTCCTAAGATAGAATGGTCTTAGAGTCGACGACGGCTACATGAATTGAAAGTTATAGTGATGGAGATGAAAATTCTTTTGTATTGCATGTTCATAATTTCGCCTAGCTAACGTTATTATGAAGATGTTTTACATGATTATGCTTGTTTCCGTTGTTATGATAATTAATGAATGTGGTAGTACGTTTTCTTGCTTATAAGCTGTATAGTCTTATCTTATCTATATTCTCGCGTGTGTGGCAGACTATGGTCAATACGCGTAATCGGCCAGAAGGGCAGGATGCGACAGCGTCTACGGCTGACCAACCGAGGGTAACGAATAATGATTTGCCCCCACCTCTGGTAAACACATTGGGTGGAGGACCAGAGTTCATACCCTGTCGTAACATAGCTGCAACTCATCCGATCATGGAAGAAGTGACACCGAAGACAAGAATGATGGACAGAATGATGCAAGCCATGAACGCAGCTATGGCGCAACAACAAGAAATGTTCATAAAGTTACTGGAAGATCGGAACGCCAGTAATCGTAGACCTGAAACAGTTGCAGAGAATGTGATTTTGGCGGGATCCGGAGGCTCGGAGCCCGTTGTCCCTTCTAATGAAACTCCCGGTCCGCCTAAAACTTGTACTTTTAAGACATTTCTTGGATGTCTACCCCCAGAGTTCAAGGGTACCGATGATCCGTTAGTGTGTATGAACTGAGTAAGAGAGATGGAGCAGGCCTTCAGATCAAGTGAATGCGGGGAGAGTCAGAAGGCAATATTTGGTTCTCAGATGTTGAGGGGAACGACCCTAACGTGGTGGAACGTTTACTCTTCGTCTGTAGAGGCCACGGTGTTGGCCAAACTGAGTTGGTCAACCTTTAAGGAGAAGCTGATGGAAGAGTTTTGCAACGAACGGGCCTTGGATCGACTGGAGGAAGAGTTCCGAAATCTGAGGAAAGGGAACCTGACATTGAGAGAATATAATCGTCAGTTCATGGATAAGCTCGTTTTGTGGGACATCTGGTCCCGACCGAGAAGGAAAATATCAAGGCCTACACCAAAGGGTTGTCGAGTGAGATGAAGAATCTTGTTCGAGTGTCTAAAGCCTCTACCCTCCATGAAGTTATCAAAGAGGCTCAATTGGTGGAAGACTCCTATGGCCCAAACAAATTAGAGAGGAGTGGACCAGTTGAGAAAAGGAGGTGGGAAGGAAATTCCGCACCTCCAAGAAGGACAAAGCCTTTCAACAACAACTACCGTGGGAGCGAATCGGGACGCGAAGCTAGATGGTGCTCTAAGTGTCGAAGCAAACATGTTGGCCCGTGCAATCCGGGAGGGTCAAATTGTTTCAAGTGTGGAAAGGCGGGTCATGATCGTCGTGATTGCCCGGTCCGAGGGATTACATGCTTTGAGTGCAAGGAACCAGGTCATATTCGGAGTGAATGTCCGAAGTGGAAGTCAGGGGGAAAGGAAATGAAGAAGGCATATCCTCCGAGAGCGACTGGAAGATAGTTTCAAATGACCACCGAAGAAGCTAAGACTTCGAATGATGTAGTGTCGGGTATGTTTCTTCTAAACTCTGTACCTACGCGTATATTGTTTGATTCCGGCACGAGCTTTTTGTTTGTATCAATTTCGTTTTGTCAAAAGTTGTCTGTGCCCACTAGTAGTTTAGAAAATGCTATAGTGGTAGAATTAGCGGACGGCGATCAGGTAGTGGTTCGGGATGTTTTGAGGGGTTGTAAGTTGGAGATTGAAGGGAAGGAGTTTCCGGTCAATCTAATGTCGATGGTTATCAGGGGATTTGATGTGGTAATTGGGATGGACTGGTTAGCTGATAACCAGGCCGAAATCCATTGTGCAAAGAAACTAATTCGAATTCCGATCTCGAATGGCGACTCGGTAACTGTGTATGGTGAAAGACGGAAGGGCGAAGTAGCAATCATTAACTTGGTAAAGGAGCGAAGGTGCTTAGCGAAAGGATGCTCATCCTTTCTGGCATATGTTATAGATGCGAAACTCGAGAAGAAGAAGCTAGAAGATGTCGAGGTGGTAAGGGAGTTTCTCGATGTATTCCCGGACGACCTGCCTGGTTTACCACCCGACTGACAAGTGGAGTTCAAGATCGATCTAACACCGGGAGCGGCTCCTATAGCCCGAGCTCCATACGGTTTGGCCCCATCAGAGATGAAGGAAATAATGAGTCAATTGCAAGACCTTTTAGAGAAGGGGTTCGTAAGACCGAGTTCCTAGCCTTGGGGAGCACCGGTCTTATTTGTGAAGAAGAAGGACGGTACCATGCGGATGTGCATCGACTATAGGGAGCTGAACAAGGTGACCGTGAAGAACAAATACCCACTCCCTAGGATCGATGATCTATTCGACCAACTGCAAGGAGCGGGTTGCTTTTCAAAGATCGATCTCCGTTCGGGTTATCATCAAGTGAAAGTCAAAGAAGAAGACATTCCTAAAACTGCTTTTAGGACGTGTTATGGCCACTACGAGTTTCTAGTGATGCCATTCGGTTTGACGAACGCCCCAGCGGTGTTCATGGATTTGATGAATCGCGTGTGCCGACCATTTCTTGACAAGTCGGTCATTGGGTTCATCGACGACATTCTTATCTACTCGAAGGATGAGGTCGAGCATGCGCGTCATCTTCGAGATGTGTTGGAAATCTTAAGGAAGGATAATCTCTATGCAAAGTTTTCCATGTGCGAGTTTTGGTGGAAGGAAGTGCAGTTCTTGGGGCACGTAGTTTCGAAAGATGGAGTGAAGGTGGATCCGACCAAGATTGAAGCTATGACGAATTAGGAACCTCCCAAAAGCCCCTCCGAGATTCGAAGTTTTCTAGGCTTGGCGGGGTATTACCGAAGATTCATACAAGATTTCTCCAAGATTGCTTCTTCGTTGAGAATGTTGACCAAGAAGAATGTAAAGTTTGTGTGGATCGAAGATCAAGAGAAATCATTTCGGACTTTGCAAAGGAAATTATGTGAAGCTCCGATCTTATCCTTGCCGGAAGGATCAGAGGATTTTGTGGTCTTTAGCGATGCATCCAAAATGGGGCTTGGATGTGTACTAATGCAAAGAGGGAATGTGATCGCGTACACATCTAGGCAATTGAAAGTGCACGAGAAAAACTACCCCACTCATGATTTGTAGTTGGCGGCGGTAGTGTTCGCATTAAAGTTATAGCGACATTATCTATATGGTACAAAGTGTACCTTGTACACAGATCACAAGAGCTTGAAGTATGTTTTCGACCAGAAAGAACTCAACATGAGGCAACGAAGGTGGTTAGAACTACTTAAGGATTACGACTGTGAATGACTCTACCACCCGGGTAAAGCAAACGTGGTGGCCGACGCCTTGAGTCGGAAAGAGTACAGCGGGAAGCTTCAAGCCAAACTCACCCGGTTTAAGTTAGTGTCGATAAATTGGCAAAGCTCTATATAGACGAGGTAGTCTCTAGGCACGGTATACCTTTGTCGATAGTTTCCGATCGTGATAGTCGGTTCACATCGCGATTTTGGGGAGCATTACATCAAGAGTTGGGCACACGAGTGAATCTGAGCACGACATATCACCCACAGACGGACGTTCAAAGCGAGAGGACAATCCAAACTTTGGAAGACATGCTTAGATCATGTGTGATCGATTTTGGCGGTAGTTGGGATACCCACCTACCTTTGGTAGAATTTGCGTACAACAACAGTTACCACTCCAGTCTTGGGATGACACCTTTTGAAGCCTTGTATGGGCGGAAGTGTAGAACCCCTGTGTGTTGGTTAGAAACGGGGGAGAAGCAGTTTGCTAGTCCGGAAATAGTACAAGAGACGGTTGACAAGGTTAAATCGATTCGAGAGCGGTTGAAAGCGGTACAAGATCGTCAGAAAGTTTACGCCGACAAGAAGAGAAGACCGGTGGAGTTCCAAGTGGGAGATCGTGTAATGTTGAAAGTATCTCCTTGGAAGGGTTTAATCCATTTTCGGAAGTGTGGGAAGCTAAGTCCCCGTTTCCTCGGGCCATTCACTATTCTAGAGCGTATTGGGTTACAAGCTTATAGTGTAGAGGACAACCGTTGTTTTGAGGAACCCGAAGCTATTTTAGAGAGGGAAACTAAGAGACTTCTCCATAAGGAGGTCGTGATGGTCAAAGTGCAATGGAGACACCACCGAGGCACGAACGTGACATGGGAGTCGGAGGAGGACATGAAGCGTAGATATCCTCACATGTTTGTATAGTGGTGATTTCGGGGACGAAATCGTTTCCATGTTAGGGAGGATTGTAACACCCAAAATTTTGTGTGGATTGTCCCTTGCATAAATCACTACATAAAGTAACTGTGGATCTTAGTATATGTGTATGTTGTTGAGCTCTCGTCTAGTGGACAGCTTCTTACGTCGTTATCTAATCAGATCAGTTTGGAAAAAGGGAAAAATCAGGAAGTGTCACCCCTCGGGCGACATTGCCCGGCGACTATGACACATGTCAATGTCGCGAGGGCAAAGTCGCGGGGAGCTGAGGGGTTACGGTACGTGCGGGGCGACAATGACAGGTGACCTTTCCCTGGTCACTGTCGCGTGTCATGGTCGCGGGATTGGTACCGTGAGGGTCTCCGAGCGGGCGACATTGCCTTGCGACTATGACAGTGGCATTGTCGCCGTGTCATAGTCGCCAACGGACGCTGAGGGTTTAAAAACCCCATTTCGGGACTTTATCATTTAGAACTGATTTTGGGAAGCTTTGGAGGGTTTTCCTCCTGCGATTTTGGTAAGTCTTTGTACCCTAGTTTCCACCAACAACATTTAATGTTCTTGGATGAGTATTAATGGTGAAGTAAATGCATCCTTAGGTGCGGTCTTGTAAGGATTCTAGCTTGTAGCAACTTCTCAATATTCCAACTCTCCATCTTCCTTTCTAGGGTTTGATTTCTTGTGAGAAATCAATAATGTGAGTGTACTTCTTAACTCTCCTACTCTTATATATATATATATATATATATATATGCTTAAATAATGTGCTAGTATTGATATACATTATGTATTTACCTACTTGATTTTGTGGAATTGACCTAATACCCCACTTGTGGGTAAAGTTACACAAGGAGAGTATAAGAGATGTTATGTGGTCTAGACATGTAGAAATATGTCGTGTATGAATAAAGAGTTATATGTTACGTTATGTTGGAGTATGATGTTGATCCATAAGTCTCGGTTGTTATTTCTATTGTAAATGAACTAAAGACCCGGTTTGGGTTGAGGTTATAAATGAACTAAAGACCCGGTTTGGGTTGAGGTTATAAATGAACTAAAGACCCGGTTTGGGTTGAGGTCATAATTGGACTAAAGACTCGGTTTGAGTTGATTGTCGGATTGGCTAAAGACTTGGTTTGAGTTGATGTCATGAGACGGCTAAAGACCCGGTTTGGGTTGAGTGCTTAATTAGCTAAAGATCTCGTTTGGATTGATGCTACTCAAGTTAATTGACTACAGATAAATTATAAGTGCATTGGGGATGTCATATTGGGTCTTCCTGTTTTAACGTCAGGTAGAGCTCCATGGTAGAGCGCTGTGAAAGTATCATGTTATCGTATTGAAACTTTAATCTACTTTAAATATTGTGATTACAATTCTCACTAGGCTTTAGCCTAACACTTGTTCTTTGGTTGTCATGTATGACAGGAAATCCTAGTGGCGGGAACCTTCGGGAATGAATGGTCGATCGTGTGATCGAGAGCGGTCTTTTTGGGAGATCTAGAGACCGGTATAGATGGTGAATAGTTTACGTTTTTGGAAGAATAGCGACACCCGACTGTAATCTATTAGAGCATCTTAGATTATTTAGGTTGTCGTTTATTTATTCTTCATTTGTTGGGTTGTACACATAATTTTATATTCCCCGGTTGGGATGATACTTTGGGAATCCTTGACAGGTTTTGTTCAATCAGGTTTTTATCAATTTACAACCATTATGTTGCCGAAATTCTAAGTTTTAAATTACCCCAATTTTTAGGGTGTTACACGTCCCAGGATAAAAGCAGATTGGTTCTCATTGACGAAATAAGGGAGGTGGTCTTTCATATGGTCCGCAATTATTTTTGCTGGTGCACTTGTATAGGACATTGCAACAAGCTAAAGGAAGGAAGTCAGTGAGGGAGTCAGACTTCGGAATTAGGGCAAGAATGGTGTTGTTAAAGGTCTTTAAAAGTTTTCCATAAGAGAAAAATCATGAACAACAGAGCACACATCCGCTCCAATAATATCCCAAGAGTATTTAAAGAACTTAGCAGTGAAACCATCAGGCCTAGAAGCTTTTTCATCACCTATCTGGAACATGACTTTTCTTATCTCAGTATCAGATAGAGGGATAAGCATCATGGCAGCTTGACCCGCACAAAGCTTATTAAAGAAAAGAGATTTAGGATCACGAATGAGGAGAGTTGTGTGAGAGGTGCCCTAGAAGTTTTGGAAATGAGAGACAAAAATACGGGGGACATCCTCACTATCAACCCAGTAGCCGTCAGCGTTCTAGATGGTATCAATATGAATCTGGTTGTACGACTCTTAACAATTTTATGGAAGAAAGCAGAATTTTTGTCTCCTTCACGGGGCTAGTCAATTTTAGCCTTCCGTATAAGAAACCTCTGCTCATCAAGGGAAGCATCATTGTAGGCATTAAGGTACTTACAATGTTCCTCACTGATGGCAGTGTTATCAGGGTCCCTATCAAGCTCAGTTTGAACCCTATCAAGCTCAACCCGAATCTTGGTGACCTTCGAGGAGATGTAGCCCTAATCATTAAGAAGTTTGTGAATGGGGACTTTCAGATGTTTTAGAATTTGGGAAATCTTATACGTCTTGTAGCCAGGGATGCTAGGAACCAGTTTGAGGCAAAAACATGCTTACACTCCTCGTTATGGCTAATGAAGTTAGGGAATTTGAAAGGTTTGGGTATGTGGGGGGGGGGGGAGTTGGAAGGAATAGTCATCATAACACGGTTGTGATCAGAGGATTGGTAGGGGTGGAATATGACAGAATCAGATTGGAAATAAGCGAGAACATGAGAATTACCAAGAACACGATCGATTGTTTTTTAGAAGACCATTCGTACCATTGGGATTCTTTGTCCAAGTGTAATAGAGGCCCTTGAAATTGATATACTAAAACTCAAGCTGGCGAAAACAGTCATGGAAAACATTCATACCACGCGTGATCCTAGACATTCCAGTGGTAATGTCTTTAGTATCAAGAACAACATTAAAGTCACCCATGATGATACAAGGAGTATCCTTTACCACATGCTTGTGGGAAGTAAGGGAGTTCTACAAGTGAAGGTGAGTAATGTAATAAGTTTCTGCATAGAAAACGAGCATAAAAGACTTTTCTTGGTGTCATAGATTTTGACACGAAATGCATCACTTTGTCAGTGGCATTCAAGAGGATGATGTCAACATGAAGGGTGTTTCATGAAACAATGATACGGGTACCTCTAGGGATGAAGGAACCTTTAGAAACCCAAGGCCATGATCCAAAGACTTCATCGTAGATACTAGGAACATTGGAAAAATGGGCACGCGTCTCCAGGGCAGGGAAGATATGAAGATTACTACCTTGGATTAGATATCTCATACCTTTCTCATGAGAATGCTTATAGAGACCCTGAGAATTCCACGAGGCAATGCTCGTCATGAGGAAACAGGGGAAGCAGTGGAGTCTATCCTCTCGGACTCCAGAGTAGTCATAGGGTCAGCCTGGGTAGGCATGGAGTCATGAGTGATGAACTGAGCGATGTCACCATCATCCAACTTGACCTCAATCACCTCGTCTTCATCAATGAGGTTATCTTGATCAAAAGAATCATCTATGGGCTTTGGGCGATCCACATTGTAACACCCCAAATTCAGGGAACTTATGTATTCTTTCTCGTTTTGGAATCTTCTAATTATATGGGTTTATTAGTTATTATCGAGCCTTTCGGATTTAATCTTCGTGGGAGTTGAAATGTCGAAGTTTGGGAAAATTGGGCTGCTCACGATAGTGCCCGCGATAGTGATAGGATGTCACTCTCGCGAGGGCACAATCGTCGGAGATGGGTTGGTCTCGGTACATTTTGGGCGAAAGTGCTCGGCGATTGTGACAATGGTCACTCTCGCCAAGTCACTCTCGCTGGGGGACTCGATGAGCCGCGGTACGCTTTGGGCGATTATGCCCGGCGATAGTGACAAATATTTGTCACTATCGATATGTCACTCTCGCCGACCCCTTCGGGGTATAAATTAGGCAGGTCGCGATTTCAGTCATTTCTATCTGTTTCTAGGGTTTTGAAAGGAGATTTCTCAGCTGGGTTTGGTATGTATTCTCCTCCTAGACTTCTTTCTTCATTTATGGTGATACATAGTAATTAATGGTGGTCCTTAACACATTTAGGAAGTGTTGTTGGTGAGCTCTCAAGTGGTTTTTCACCTCCTTCATTCTAGGGCTTGGTTTTCTCTTAAGGAAACTACTAAGGTGAGTTCATCCACTTTTACTAAACCTTATACATGTCAAATGTGAGTTTTAAATGCCTAAGTATCTCCTTTTATTTATACTTAAATTATAATCCATGGGACAAGGTTACCATGGATTTCGTGACCAAACTACCGAAGACTTTGAGAGGGAACGACACTATTTGGGTTATTGTTGACCGTTTGACTAAGAGTGATCACTTTCTAGCAATGCTGGAAACCTTGCCGATGGATAAGTTGGCAAAACTCTACATAGACGAGATAGTCTTTAGACACGGCATACCTTTGTCGATAGTGTCCGATCGTGATAGTCGGTTCACGTCGAGATTTTGGGGAGCCTTGCATCAAGAGTTGGGCACACGGGTAAATTTCAGCACGGCATACCACCCACAAACATACGGACAAAGTGAAAGAATGATTCAAACGCTTGAAGACATGCTTAGATCATGCGTGATCGATTTTGGAGGTAGTTGGGACACCCATCTACCTTTGGTGGAATTTGCGTACAACAACAGTCACCATTCTAGTATCGGCATGGCGCCATTCGAAGCCTTGTACGGGCGGAAGTGTAGAACCCCCGTGTGTTGGCTAGAAGCGGGGGAGAAGCAGTTTGTCGGGCCGGAAATTGTGCAAGAAACGGCCGACAAAGTCAAGTCTATTTGGGAACGATTGAAAGCGGCGCAAGATCGGCAGAAAAGTTACGCCGACAAAAAGAGGATACCGGTAGAGATTCAAGTGGGAGATCGTGTGATGTTAAAGGTATCCCCTTGGAAGGGATTGATTCGATTTGGGAAGCGAGGGAAACTAAGTCCCCGTTTCCTTGGACCGTTTACTATTCTGGAGCGTATCGGTCTCCAAGCTTACAAGTTGGACTTACCGCCGGAGATGGACGGGATTCATCCCACTTTCCACGTGTGCTACTTACGGAAGTGCTTAGCGGAAGAAGAAAGCGTTATTCCATTGTCCGATATCCGAGTAGAAGATAATCGTTGTGTTGAAGAGCCCGTGAGAAAATAAATAATCTGATCCCGTACAGATGTCAAACAACAAAACAAACTAGAGCCAAGCAAATCCCAAACTAGAAAATCCTTCAAGTCTGATTAGAAACACCATATTTGAAAAGTACCCATGTAGTCAATCCTTATATGAACAAAACCAATTTTCAAAACCAAATCTAAGATAATCCAATGGTTCACAGACAATAGTCCAAATCCAAGAGAATCCAAAACTCAACCACACAGAACTGTTGAATAGAGCTCATATCCATATTCTGGTATACATAGGTCATCAATTGAACATTGTTTTGACACCAAGACTTAGGTAGATATATGAATAGACCATAAATGCAACGGTCCAACAAATTATATATCATGATCTAATAATCAATAGATCAACTTATTTACAGCACCATCAAGGATCAATCAACGTAGCAGTAGAACAGAACCATAAATAAGTTGCTCAGAACATGAATAGACAAAAAGACCATCCATATACATAACTGATTTCAATAGTTAAGAGAAAAAATCTTGAAAAGAGCAGCCACAGTAAAACCAAATATGATACAAAAAAGCTCAAAAACCATCAAACTAAATCCATAATATTCAAAAGGAAATACACAGAAAATCCATATATTGGTTGGATCAGTGATCAACAACCAATATGCCACCACGGCAAGAAGACCCAGGATTAGAGCATACAACCAAGTGGGATCAATGATCAACCACCTAAATGCAGCCCAATTATAGACCAATAAGGGGGAAGGAACAATAAGACGTTCTTTAAAAAGGAGAAGGATCAAATCAATGGCTAAAATGTACACCCTAAAAATTGGGGTAATTTATAACTTAAAATTTTGGTAATATGACGGCTGTAAATTGATCAAAACCTGATTATACAAAGACCTGCCAAAAAGATCCCAACATAACGTTCCAAACGGGGAATATAGTAATGTTTACAAATTCATTGAATGAAGAATAAATATACGACAACCAAATAATCTAAACTATTCCATTAGATTACGGTCGGGTGTCGCTATTCTTCCAAAAATGGGTTAGGTAACAAAATGTATGAACCGGTCTCTAGATCTCCAAAAGGACCGCTCTCGATCACGCGATCGACAACTCATTCCCGAAGGTTCCCCCCACTAGGATGCCATGTCATACATGACAACCAAAGAAACAAGTGTTAAGCTTGAGCCTAGTGAGAAAGTACAATCGTAAAGTATTTAACAAAATAAAGTTACGATACTCAAACGTCCACATTGATATGATTCACCACCGAATTACTTCACCTGTCATCAAAGGTTAGTTTACAATATAATTTTCGCCATCATGATTATAGTTCCACCAAAGACATCCAACTTGATAGCATCAACCCAAACTAGATCTTTATCTATTGGAGACATCAATTCAAACCGAGTCTTTAGCCTATCGTGACATCAACTCAAACCGAGTCTTTAGTCTATTGTGACATCAACTCAAACCGAGTCTTTAGTCTAATTAATATACCTCCATCAACCAATGCTATAACCCATTAACAAGCAATTAATAAGACCAACATGTGTCTTGGTTAACTTTACATAATCAACTCAAAAGACAAATGTCCCCTCAAATGCTCTTCATTTGAGATATTACCCAAAAATAAGATTTTAGGTTACCTTTACATAATCAGCTCAAGAGACAAGAAAAGTTTACCCTAGTCGTTAGCACATTATTAAGCATGTATATAAGTAGGAAAGTCAAGAGATACCCTCACCTTAGTGATTTCTTACAAGAAATCAAACCCTAGAAATGGTAGGTGGAGAGTTGAAGACTTGAGGAGTTGGTACAAGCTAGAATCCTTACGAAACCGCACCTAAGGATGCATTTACTTCACCATTAATACTCATCCAAGATCATTAAATGTTGTTGGTGGAATTAGGGCAAGAACACTTACCAAAACTCGCAGGAGCAAACCCTTAAAAAGTTTCCAAAATCAATTCTAAATGATAAAGTCTCGAAATAAGATTTTTATACCCACAGTGCCCGTCGGCGACTATGACACGAAGACTATGCCAATGGCATAGTCGCAGGGCAATGTCGCTCGCGTTGGGACCCTTGCGGTACCACGCTCGCGACTATGACCATGTAACAGTGACTCGGGAAATGTCGCCAGGCACTGTCGCCGCGGATGTACTGTAGGTCCATTCCTCCGCGTGACTTTGCCAATGCAACATTGACAAATGTCACAGTCACTGGGCATTGTCTCCTGGGGTGCGACATGCTCCGAAAATCCTCTTTTTCGGCCTGAACTGGTTCGTTAACGACGTAGGAAAGTTAATCACTAATCAAGAACCTCAATAACTGACAATGAGTATTAACGAACCAACATCTAAATCTCATAACGATACATATTATGGAAAATCCACCCTAAATTACAGGTGTTACAATCCTCCCCAACTTGAAAACGATTTCGTCCCCGAAATCCATACTATGTAAACAATTGAGGATATCTACGCTTCATGTCTTCTTCCGATTCCCAAGTCACATTGATACCGCGATGGGGCTTCCATTGCACTTTCACCATTGATACCTATTTGTGTCGGAGTTTCTTGATTGCTTTCTCCAAAATGGCTTCGGGTTCTTCAACACAACGGTTGTCGTCCACTCGGATTTCTGATAATGGTATGACACTCTCTTCCTCCGCTAAACACTTCCGTAAATAGCATACATGAAACGTAGGGTGGATCCCATCCATTTCCGGTGGTAAATCCAACCGCTAATCTTGAAGCCCAATACGCTCGAGCATAGTAAATGGTCCAAGGAAACGGGGACCTAGTTTCCCTCGCTTTCCAAACCGTATCAAACCCTTCCAAGCGGACACCTTCAACATCACATAGTCTCCCACTTGGAACTCTACCAGCCTCCTCTTCTTGTCGGCATAACTTTTCTGACGGTCTTGCGTCGCTTTCAAACGCTCTCGAATAGCCTTGACCTTATCGGTCGTCTCTTGCACAATATCCGGACCGGAAAATAGCCTTGACCTTACGCCCATAAAGAGCTTCGAATGGTGCCATCCCGAGGCTAGAGTGATAACTATTGTTGTACGCAAACTACACCAAAGGTAGATGGGTGTCCCAACTACTGCCAAAATCGATCACAAAAGACCTAAGCATGTCCTTTAGCGATTGAATCGTCCTTTCGCTTTGTCCATTAGTTTGTAGGTGGTATGCCGTGCTCAAGTTCACTCGCGTGCCCAATTCTTGATGCAATGCTCCCCAAAATCTTGACCTAAACCGGCTATCATGGTCGGAGACTATAGACAAGGGTATGCCATGCCTAGAGACCACTTCATCTATATAAAGCTTCGCCAACTTATCCATTGGCAAAGTTTCCCTCATTGCTAGGAAATGAGCACTCTTCGTCAAACGGTCGACAGTCACCCAAATGGTGTCATTCCCCTTCAAGGTCTTCGGTAGTTTGGTTACAAAATTCATGTTAATCATGTCCCACTTCCACTCAGGTATCTCTAACGATTGAAGGCTCCCATAAGGCCGTTGGTGCTCGGCTTTCACTTGCGAACAAGTTACGCACCGCTCCACATAATGCGCCACGTCCAACTTCATAACCGGCCACCAGTAATGTAGCTTTAAGTCTCTATACATTTGTGTACTTCCTGGGTGAATTTAATATTTGGATTTATGCGCGTCCTCCAAAAGTAGTTCTCGGTTTCCTCCAACCTTCGGTACCCAAACACGCCCGTTGAAACATTTGATTCCACGGCTATCCTCGGTCAAGAGTAACCGTTGCTTGGTCATCACTTCATCCTTGAGATTTTCCTTCAACAAGGCCTCGTCTTGTGACTCTTTGATTTTCTCCATAAAACTTGACACTAACTCAATCCTTGTAAGCTTGGCCCAGAGCTTTCCACTATATTCATTCCGGCTTAACACATCGGGCCCCACATTCGGTTTACCCGGGTGGTAAAGCAACTCACAATCGTAGTTCTTGAGTAGTTCTAACCACCTCCTTTGTCTCAATTTAATTCTTTTTGATCAAAGACATACTTCAAACTCTTATGGTCCGTGTACAAGGTACACTTCGTCCCATAGAGATAATGTCGCCACAACTTCAATGCGAACACTACTGCCGCTAATTCCAAGTCATGTGTGGGGTAATTCTTCTCGTGCACTTTTAATTGCCTTGATGCGTAGGCAATGAATTTTCCCCCTTTGCATTAGCACACACCCAAGACCCATCTTAGAGGCATCGCTATAAACCACGAAGTCTTCCGACCCTTCCGACAAGGATAAGATTGGAGCTTCACAAATTTTCCTTTGCAATGTCCGGAACACCTTTTCTTGAGATTCGGTCCATACAAACTTCGTATTCTTCTTGGTCAAGGTTGTCAATGACGAAGCAATCTTGGAGAAGTCCTGAATAAACCTTCGGTAATAACCTGCTAATCCCAAAAAGCTTCTGATCTCGGATGGACTCTTAGGAGGTTCCCAACTTATCATGGCTTCTATCTTTGCGGGGTCCACCTTCACACTGTCTTTCGAGACTACGTGACCCAAAAATTGCACCTCCTTCAACCAAAATTCACACTTAGAGAATTTTTCAATAAGCTTCTCTTTCCACAAGACTTCCAACACGTCACGAAGATGACGCACATGCTCGGTCGCGTCCTTGGAGTAAATCAAAATATCGTCGATGAACACGATGACTGACTTGTCGAGAAACGGTTGGCACACGCGATTCATCAAGTCCATGAACGCCGTCGGGGTGTTCGTCAAACCAAAGGGCATCACCAAGAACTCATAATGTCCATAGCGTGTCCTAAACGCGGTCTTCGGAATGTGATCCTCCTTGACTTTCACTTGATGATAGCCCGAGCGAAGGTTGATATTTGAAAAACATCCCGCTCCTTGGAGTTGGTCGAATAAGTCGTCGATTCTAGGGAGTGGATACTTGTTATTCACGGTCACCTTATTCAACTCCCTTTAGTCTATGCACATTCGCATAGTGTCATCCTTCTTCTTTACGAACAAGACCGGTGTTCCCCACGGTGATGAGCTCGGCCTCACGAATCCCTTCTCGAGAAGGTCTTGAAGTTGTCCCATCATTTCCTTCATTTCTGATGGAGCCAGTCGGTACAGGGCTCTACCTATCGGGGCCGCTCGCGGTGCTAGATCAATTTTAAACTCCACTTGGCGATTGGGTGGTAGTCCAGGCAAGTCGTCTGGAAACACGTCAGGGAATTCTTTTACCACCTCCACATCTTCCAACTTTCTCCTTTCGAGCTTTGCATCTATAACGTACGCCAAAAAGGACGAACATCCTTTCGATAAACACTTCTGCGCCTTCACCAAGCTAATAATTGCCACCTCGCCTTTTCGTCTTTCGTCGTACACGGTTACCGACCCGTCATTCGAGATTGGGATTCGAATCAACTTCTTCGTGCAGAGGATTTCAGCACGGTTATTCGATAACCAATCCATTCCAATAACAACGTCAAACCCCCTGATAACCATTGGCATTAGGTCAACCGAAAATTCCTTTCCTTCAATCTCCAATTTGCAATCCTTAATTATATCCCGAATTATCACTTGGTCACCATCCGCTAATTCTACCACTAAAGCATCCTCTAAGCTACTAGTGGGCACAGTTAAATTTTTGCAAAAGGAATTCGACACGAAAGAAAAACTCGCGCCGGTATCAAACAATATACGTGTAGGTACGAAGTTTAGGAGAAACGTACCCGACACTACATCGGTCGAAGCCTTCGCTTCTTCGGCGGTCATTTCAAACGCTCTTCCCGTTGCTCTAGGAGGATCCGTCTTCTTTGCTCCGCTACCCCCTGTCTTCAACTTCGGACATTTACTCCGAAAATGACCCGACTCCTGGCATTCGAAGCAAGTGGCTCCTTTGACCAGGCAATCACGATGCTCATGCCCCAACTTCCCACACTGGAAACATTTTGACCCGCCTGAGGTGCACGGGCCCACATGCTTGCTCCGGCACTTAGAGCACCATCTAGCTTCACGTCCAGTCTCGTTCCCACGGTAGTTGTTGTTGAAAGGTTTCGTCTTTCTTGAGGGTGTAGAGTTCCCCTCCCATTTTCTCTTCTCCACTGATCCATTCTTTTCTACCTTGCTCGAACCATAGGAATCTTCTACCAGTTGAGCTTCCTCAATTGCCTCTCGTAGGGTTGAGGCCTTAGACACCCACACCAAGTTCAACATTTCGGATGACAATCCCTTGGTGTAGGCTTTGATCTTCTCTTTTTCGCTCGAGACAAGATGTCCCACCAATCCCAACTTGTCCATGAACTGACGGTTGTACTCCTTTAGTGACAAGTTTCCTTTCTTCAAGTTCTGGAACTCCTCTTCTATTATGTCCATAGCTCGCTAATTACAAAATTCTTCCAACAATTTATGCTTAAAGGTTGGCCAACTCAGTTTGGCCAACACCGTGGCCTCCACCGACGAGGAGTACACATTCCACCATGTGAGGGTCGCCCTCTTAACATCTGAGAACCAAATGTCGCTTTTTGACTCTCACCACATTCACTTGATCGAAAGGCCTACTCTGTCTCCCGGATCCAGTTCATACAAGCGACCGGATCGTCTGAGCCTTTGAATTCTGGTGGTCGGCAACCCAGGAACGCCTTGAAGGTGCAAGTCTTTGATACTTGCCTTGTTTCCAGGGTTGGGGTCTCATTAGAGGAAATTACGAGTCCCGTACCCCCGGATCCCGCCACTAGAACGTTTTCCGCAACCGTTTCATGTCTGCGGTTAGTATCATCCCGGTCCTCCAGCAACTTCAAAAACATTTCTTTTTGTTGGGCCATAGCCGCATTCATGGCCTGCATCATTCTGTCCATCATCCTTGTCTCCGGAGTCACCTCTTCCATTATCGGATTGGTCGGAGCTATGTCACGACGGGGTATGTGTTCCAGTCCCCCGTCCAACACGTTTATAAACGGTGGAGGCAAGTCTGCATTGGTCACTCTAGCTTGGTCGGCCGTGGATGCCGCTGTATCCTGACCATCCGGCCGATTGCGAGTATTTACCATTGTCTGCCATACACACGCGAGAATATAGGTGAGGTATAGACTAAAAGAATTATAGACCAGAAAATGTACTACTACATTCGTTAATCATCATAACAATCGAAACAAGCATAATCACGTATAACATCTTCATAATAACGTTAGCTAAGTCAAATTATGAACACATGATACGTAAGAATTTTAATCACCATCACCATAATTCTAAAAAAGTGCAATTTCCGTTGACTTTACTACAACCTCCCTCAAGAGTTCTACCCATTCTCACAAAATCAAAACTTAAACTCACAGCTTAAGTCTATGTATTCTACATCCATACCTAATTTACTTAAATTACTGCTTCGATACCGACTTGATAGCATCAACCCAAACTAGATCTTTAGCTATTGGAGACATCAACTCAAACCAAGCCTTTAGCCTATCGTGACATCAACTCAAACCGAGTCTTTAGTCTATTGTGACATCAACTCAAACCGAGTCTTTAGTCTATTGTGACATCAACTCAAACCGAGTCTTTAGTCTAATTAATATACCTCCATCAACTGATGCTATAACCCATTAACAAGCTATTAATAAGACCAACATGTGTCATGGTAGCTCACATAACTCATATTACATGCTAAGATCCAATGTCCCCTCAAATGCTCTTCATTTGAGAGATTGCCCAAAAATAAGATTTTAGGTTAACTTTACATAATCAACTCAAAAGACAAGAAAAGTTTACCCTAGTCGTTAGCACATTATTAAGCATGTATATAAGTAGGAAAGTCAAGAAATACCCTCACCTTAGTGATTTCTTACAAGAAATCAAACCCTAGAAATGGTAGGTGGAGAGTTGAAGACTTGAGGAGTTGGTACAAGCTAGAATCCTTCCAAAACCGCACCTAAGGATGCTTTTACTTCACCATTAATACTCATCCAAGATCATTAAATGTTGTTGGTGGAATTAGGGCAAGAACACTTACCAAAAATCGCAGGAGCAAACCCTCAAAAAACTTCCAAAATCAGTTCTAAATGATAAAGTCTCGAAATGGGGTTTTTATACCCACAGTGCCCATCGGCGACTATGACACGGCGACTATGCCAATTGCATAGTCACGGGGCAATGTCGCCCGCGTTGGGACCCTTGCGGTACCACGCTCGCGACTATGACTATGCGACAGTGACCCGGGCAATGTCGTCGGGCACTGTCGCCACGAATGTACCATAGGTCCCTTCCTCCCCACGACTTTGCCCATGTGACATTGACAAATGTCACAGTCGTTGGGCATTGTCGCTTGGGGTGCGACGTGCTCCAAAAATTCTCTTTTTCGGCCCGAACCGGACCGTTACCGACGTAGGAAAGTTAATCAGTAATCAAGAACCTCAATAACTGACAATGAGTATTAACGAACCAACATCTAAATCTCATAACGATAGATATTATGGAAAATCCACCCCAAATTACGGGTGTTACATAAAACCCAATCAACCCACAAGCCAAGAATAATTTGCCCCAATCTTCTCCTAACCCAAAACCAGATTAAATCCAAAAAATGAACAGATAACTCCCTCCATATCCACCAAACTTATCTGTGAAAGGTAAACCACCATATCACTTCCACCTCCCAACCCCGAAACATATTACAAATCACCATAATGAGATTATATCTACACAAACCATTGTTAGTGTATAAAAATAGAGTTTTTTACTTGTCCCCCCATCAAGAACCCAATAAACCCTATATTTGATGCCCAAGCCCCCAGGATATCCCACCCAAAGGATCTCATTGGCAGAATTGAATAACTCTCTGAAACTCTAAAACTCTAGAACTCCAACTCATCATGTCTATACACTTCCATCTCTTCCGCAATTTAAACTTGAACATCATCATCAAAATCATTTTTAACATCCCAAGTCTCCATCATCTTATTCAAAAGAAAACTCTTCTTAAACTTAGCCCCATAATTTTCAGCCTTAAATAACTCTTGTTATTGGTGCACAGACCATCATTAAACCTTTCATTGCCTTGAAATAGTTTAGCATCCCTCTCTTGCCATTGGGTTTCTAAATAATAAATGGTTCATAGGGTCCATTTGTGACATATTCATGTATAGTGGGATCTACACCTTCTAGAAATAGAATCATTCGATTTTTCTTGAGAGCAAAGTGGTCTCTGCTGAATCGAGGATGTTTAGAGAGAGAACCATTATCATAATAGTTTGAGTTTGTGTTTAGTGCCATTTTTAAGAATATCATGGAAGGGAATAAAGCAAGATCTTGTTTATGGATTAAACAATCTGCTCTGATACCACTTGTTGGTCCTGAAGGTGCTAAACAAGTTTGTAAAAGAGGGGGGGCTGAATACAAACTTAAATTTTATGGTTTAATAAATTGTTTATTGATAACTCAGATCACAATTTACAGTTTGTTGCTGAATAAGATTAAGTAAATCTAATCCAAACAAACTTAAGAAACACTAAGTAGGTTGCACTAGAACAAAAGAGAAAGGTTAATGAAAATATAGAAAACAAGGGTTTCTATATGGTTCACTGAGAGATAGAAGATAGAAGGCAACTCTTCAAAATGAAGTTCAACCTTTCTATTTATACCATATGCATTTAATGCATGGCAGGGATACTTTACACGTGTTATCATTTGGTTGGGTGCATACCTCTGACTTTTAGCGACATGCTCTGGGTCAAATGGTGAAAAATGTAGTCTTAAGAGTTGTTGTACGATCTGTGGCAAAAGTATGTTACTTTTCACACATCGTTCTTCTTGTGAAAGGATAAGACAAAAGAACCTTGAAGTGTAAGCTTCTTGATCAATGATCACTGATAGAGTCTTTCTTCAGGGAATCTTAATAATGGTCATCTATCGCTGAAGAATTTCTTCGTAGTTCTTCGCGTGTGTGGACTTGTCTTGGTTTCCCTGATATCCGCATCAGATCATGAGTAGACTTGTCACTTGTTCATCAGTTTTGTATTTGATGTTAGCGATGAATGTCTTTGTCCTGAAACTTGTCTTTAGGGATTACATTTAATAGAATACATTAAAAATCATCAACGATACTGAACAGACTCAATATATGATCGATGATGGTGAAACACTAATACATACAAATATTAAATGTAATTTTTGCTAAGTATTTCAAAGGGTCATTAACATATCACTGAGAGAGTTTAGATCAACAATCTCCCCCTATTTGATGATGACAAAGCAATAAGTGAAAATTACTTTATGTTCAAAATATAAGGTTAATCAGGACTCATAACATACATGTCCCAATGACTATTTTGAGGGATCTTTTACAGTTCTGATGGAGTAAAGTACTTCACTGAAATTTTCATTAATTCATAAAAAGATTACACAGGGAATATGAAAACTTGAAGTACAAGTGAAATCCTATACTATTACTGAAAGTCTAACTAATAGATTACAAGAAGTAAAAGACAATCTATCAGCTAAGTTGGTTTTTCCTTGACTTGGAATTCTTCTTCATCTATCATATGGTCTGGTAACTATTCTCCTCTCTATCTTCGGTTTGCTGCCTCCTTTTGAATGACAAATTTGATGAGGATCCTTGACGCTGAACTGTTGCAGCAGATGTACAGAAGGCCCTTCAGATGTGCAAGAAGGCAGAGGGGAATCTCTGAGACTCGCTGCAATCTGATGAAGTCATCATCGTCCAGGAAAATTATTCCATAGGGATGACTTGTTACCTGCCCAGGTTCAAATAGTCCGCCAGGGGGAAGTGATAAGTCTAGAGCTAAAAGATCTGGTGAAAGTCCAATGACTGCATCTCTGGAGAACTTGAAGCTTGTTTCATTTCTGATCACTCCAACATTGTTAGAAGAAGATGTGTGTTTCCTTCTAGTTGTTCTTGGCTTCTGTGGTAAAGCTAAGGCAACATTCATCTTAGCAATGACCTTGTTGATGAGAGCGTTAAGAAGTGAATCAACATGGCCCTTGTGCTTTGATTTTGATTTCTTCAGTGTTTCCCTGAAATCCAATCATTCATAGAACCCGAAGTGTTCCAGCTTTAATAGGTACATCGTCTTTAAGCTGCCATCTTATCTGAAGATTTCCGTTGTCACAAAGAGTTGGTTCTTCTTGCTCTTCCCTGTGAACATCACCGCTGAGATCTTGTATGGATCAGATATGTGATCAAGCTTCTTTTTGCTCCAAGCAAGATCACGATCACTGGTCTCTTTCGCTCTTTGTTTTTCTTCCTCAATTTTCTTCAACAGGGCTTCTTGGACTCTTACCGGATTCTTTTTCAGCTTCTTATCATGGACCAGGCTCGATTTTACCTTAAGGGCCAGGTTGGGTTCCTTTCGGCATGCAACGATTAGATTTTCAGCCCTGATGGATTCTTCTTTTTCCTCTGGGGTCAAGAAGTCGAGTTCTTCAGAAGTTCTTTAAAGAGGGATCTTTAGTCGGTGACTTTCTAGCTGAAGAAAGATCGTTGCCCGTTTCTGAATGATGTCATCCTCTGACCTTTTGAGAAGTCGAGAGGGTCTATTGGGATGTCTCAACAACTCTTCTTCTTCTTTAAGCTCATCAGTCTCTCAAATAAATATTGGGATTATTGCAACGTCTTCAGCTGGGGTTACTGAGATTATTTGATTAGCTACTCCCTTAAGCAGGGGAGAGAACTAGCTGATCAAAAGGAAAGAAAAGTCAATTTATTTGTTTGGAAGAAAAGAGATAAAGGTTTAGAAGTGACATAGGGGGTTTGAGGTGAGAAAAGAAAGAGAAAGGGATAATGGAGAGGCATACCTGAGAAGGTTTCTCCACCCAGATGTTGATATGATCTTCAGATTACCATCGGCAGCAATTCCCTTTTTCTTGCCTTGGGTTGATGGTTCTGAAGACTTATCTTTTCTCTCCGCTGCTTCGCTGATGACTATGCCTATAAGCGGGGGGACACTGATGGTAGCTGGATTGAACCATAATGAGGATTCATCATCATATTCTTCGTCATTACCTTCATCAGCGTCCTTTGAGCCTTGATCATTTCGATCAAGCTCTTCTTCCTCCTCCTCCTCATCTTCATTTTCATTTTCTTAAGCGATCACTGATGAGCAAGGAGGGGCTTGTGCATTAGCGGCTTTCTCCCCCTCAACATGAGGAGGGTCTTCCACAACAACCTCTGTATCAGATGTCTTCCCTCCTCCTCTTTGTCATCATCATGGCGGAGGGACTCGACAGCAGGACCAGCAACAACGAATTTAGCAGAGGTCGAGGGGGCAACAACTTCCAGTGCCTTCAACCGTTCTTCAACTTCAAGAATGAAAGAAGTTGTCACGTGGATGAAGTCGACAACGACCTTTAGAGACAATCTGTCATCGTCAGTGAAAGACGGAGCTAGGGTTGGAACTGGTTCCTTCATTTTGGCAAGAATGTCGACCAATAGCTGATTGGTGACATCAGTCTTGCCGATGAGGTCTTCACTTCAGTAGTGAGTCGGTCAATGTGGCCATTTAGGAACTTAATAGTGGTAGAATTAGTGGCCATGTTGTCTTTTAGGGTCTTCACCTCCTCTTGGAGAGCAGAAAGTTGAAAGGCGTCATCCTTGGAAAAAAGGGAGGAGGAAAGAGTCATCAGTGCATCACCAACAATGTTGACCGCTGTGGTGTTGTTGCTGATTGTGGTGGAAAGAGAATCCACTTTCTTACTGACCTCGCTGAGAGAGGCGTCAATGGTCGTCAAAGTAGGACCAGTAAAACACGTTAAGTACTGAGCAACAGTTTTCTCGGGCTTATTTAGTAGTAAGGGAGACGTGTTTGGAATGGGGTGAATACTTGACGAGGCAGAGAACATGTTTAAAAAGTATATATCTCGCTCGAAAGGAGTCTGGGAGATGGTTGTCTACTGAGACACTCCGAGAGGGAGGCCATCAGGTCCTACTGAGATGTTATACATTTCTGGAAGCTGTAAAATAAAAGAATTAGAGACCAAGGAAGAAGATGGAATGGATAAGAAGTTTAAAGAAGGAGCACTGGTATTGCTCGAATTTACCTCAGCAGTGCTTTGAGGCTCTAAGAGTACTTTGGTAGATACCAGCATAGATTCAGTGCTCAGAGGCACTTAAACAGTTGCGGTGGCGGCTGTGGAGGAGCGATCCACGAAAGCGTCCAAGGTTGTCTGTTGAGACACAAGCCCTGTTAAGGACGATTGTTGCTGAGGGGAAGGCTCCGTTGTCTTCTTCGCCTTTTTAGATTGACCAAGAAGCACTGTAGATTTGCGCTTGGATAGGGTGGTAGCGATAGGGAAAGCCTTGTTAGAAAGAACCGAAGGCGTGACTGCTGAAGACAAAGAAAGAGGTAGAGAGGAGAGACGACGTCTAAGTTCAGAAAGACTTACCTCCTTATCAGGGCACTCCACGTCAAGGATTCAAACCCTGATTTTTGGAATCTCGTAATCACCCTCGGTCGGGTAGAGCTCGCCCAAGAAGAACTTCAGCAATGCGGAGATGAAACGAACATATGGAACTTTTACCTCCCTGTCCGGTTTTTCGACCTTTGCCGTCAGGTCATCGAAGATCATTGCAACAAGGTCCACGTTCCTTACAGCGAGGATGCATTAGGCCATCTGAAGTTGTGCCTTGTTGGCCTGGTTCAGCAATCCCATCTTTTCGCTCATGCACTGAATAACATGCGAGAACACGTAGTTGAGCTCTGAAGGCATCTTGGCCTTCAGGATCTTGTTCAGCTTTTTGTCGATAGTATTCAACCTTGGCTTCATATCCCATTCGTATTCCATCAGATCAAGGAATTGGATTAGTTCGTCGTCAGTGGGTAGGGCTTCAAAGCCTTCTTTGCCTTTTGCAGGGAGATGAAGGCTGGATCGGATTCCATTAGGAGTGATGCTCCCTTCTCCATGCTGAGTTTGAAAGGCAATGACCATCAGCTTGTTGCCTTGCTTGGTGGCCTTTTCAGCTTTTTCAGCAGTGAACCAAAACTGCTGAAGAAGAGTCTTATGCACTGGGAGCAACCGTCAGCGCATATGCGATTGGAGAGGCCTTTTGAAAGTTGGCAGCATCAACCAATTATGTGGAGGGCTTCTTTGACGTAAATTTCAAGAGGGCCAAGTGGTTATTCCCTGAAAACTTAACTTCATGGTGTTGGAGTTTCACGTTCTTTGATTTGATCAAGGTAGCTTGGGATGCCATATCTGAAAGAAAAAAATGGAGAAGAATAGAACCAAGAGTTTTTAGAGAGAGAAAAAGAAATATGGAATGGTATACCAGTTTCCTTTTTAGGAAAGAAACTTGTAACGAAAGATTTCCAATATTTTATGAGTAGAAAGAAAAAGCAATACGAATTTGGTCAGTTTCCTTTTTAAGAAAGAAACATGAACAATGTAAAACCAAATTTAAACCTTAAAAACCAAAGGTTTTTGAGTAAAAATCATGAAAGAAATGATTTTGTGAAGAAAAACATTTTTTGATCAAAGAAAAACAAATTTTCAAAGAACAAAAAAAGGTTTTTAGGAAGAAAAATTAAAGGATAATGAAGAACCTGTTTGCTTGAAGGTTTGAAGATGAGTTCTTGGCTTCTTAAGTTCTTAGAATGCTTCGATTTGCGAGAGTAGTTTTTGTTTAGAGTGTAATGTACGCGCAAAAAGGTAAATTATGAATGAATGAAGTTTATATATGAGAGAGTGAGGAGAGAGAGAGAGAGAAAGAATGATGAGCGAGAAAAGGTTCTCATCATGACATGGACGCGTCCCACGAATCTGATTGGTCAAGAAGTGCAACGGACGAACGTGTCAAAAAAGTCGTGCCATGGATTGTCAGTACAAATTATGTGACACTAAAAAAGGTTCCTTTTCATTTTTTAAAAAAGTATCGTGGAGAGAAAATCAGTGATAAATTTTATTCTTGAAGAATCACTGATGAGAAATGTCAGTGCTGAGTTTTGTTTTCAAAGCACTTTTAATCACTTGAAGAAAGTCAGTGATTAAGTTTTAAGATTTTTAAAAGCTTCTCACTGAATGTGATTCAGTGAGGAGATGTTAGAAGACATACCTGAATATTAGAGAGATTTTTGTCAGAGGGTAAGGGATGAATATAATAGAATTTCATAACTGCCATGATGCAAGAACGCTGAAGAATTAATCTTCATGATTCAGCATTCCAAGCTCACTGATGAAAAAGTTGAATCTTGTCTCATCAAGAGGTTTGGTAAAGAGATCAGCTAGCTGATAGTCAGTGGGAATAAAATGAAGTTCTATATCTCCATTCATCACATGATCTATGATAAAATGATATCTGATTTCATTGTGTTTGGTTTTTTAGTGTAGCACTGAATTGTTTGCTATAGTGATGGCACTATTGTTATCGCATTAGATTGGAATTTTACAGAGTTGAAGGTCATAGTCTAATAGATGATTTCTCATCCATAAGACCTGAACTCAACAACTTCCAGTGGCTACATACTCAGCTTCACTTGTGGAAGTGGACACTGAGATTTACTTTGTACTTGTCCAACTTACCAGCTTTCCACCTAGGAGATGACAACCTCCTATGGTACTTTTTCTATCAAGTTTGCAACCTGCAAAACCACTATCTGAATAGGCAATTAGATCGAACCCTGAGTCTTTGGGATACGAAAGTCCTAGGTTAGAAGTTCCCTTCAGGTATCTGAAAATTCGCTTTACAGCGATCAGATGGGATTCCTTGGGTTCTGATTTATATCGTGTACATAGACATGTAGAATACATGATATCAAGTCGGCTCGCTGTAAGATACAGAAGTGAGCATATCATTCCTCTATAGGTAGTGACATTAGCAGGTTCTCGAGAGGGATCCTTGTTTAATGTCAGTGGTGGTGACATAGGAGTTTTCTTCGCTGAAGTTTGAGTAACATCAAACTTTTTCAGCATAGTTTTAACATACTTACCTTGATGAATAAATGTGCCTTTATCAGGTTGCTTGATCTGAAGTCCAAGGAAGTAAGTTAGCTCACCTATGATACTCATTTTATATTCTTTCTTCATTCTTTCAGCGAATCAAGTAGACAATGATAGGTTAGTAGAACCAAATTTAATGTCATCAACATATATTTGAACAAGAATGATGTGACCTTTTATCTTTCTGAAAAATAGAGTGTTATCAATTTTACCATGATCAAAATTTTCAGAGATAAGGAAAGAAGAAAGAGTATCAGGGGCTTGTTTTAACCCATAGAGAGCCTTATCCAACTTATATACAAAGTGTGGATGTTTAGGGTCAGAGAACCCTGGAGGTTGTTCAACATAGACTTCTTCAGTCATCTTTCCATTTAGGAACACTAATTTAACATCCATTTGATATACTTTAAAGTCTTTATGAACTGCATAGGCTAAGAATAGTCGAATTGCTTCGAGCCTAGCCACAGGGGCAAAGATTTCATCATAGTCTATGCCTTCCTCTTGTCTATATCCCTGAGATACTATCCTAGTTGTTGTGGGTCACAGTCCCATTTTCATCTAACTTGTTTCGATACACCCATTTGGTGCCTATAACAGTTTTGTCAGATGGTCAGGGAAAGAGATTCCAAACCATGTTTCTTTATAACTCAGTCAGCTCTATTCTTACATAGCACTGACCCAGTTTGGATCTCTGAGGGCATCATCGGTCTTCTTTGGCACAAGAAGAGATAGAAAGTTAACAAAGAGACAGATGTTACCTGAACTTCGTGGATTCTGAATAATTGTATATGGATCACCTAGAATTTGATCAATTGGGTGATTCTTAGTCCATCTCTGAACGGGAGTGTGAGCATCCATGTCAGATATTGGATCAACAATTAGAATATTCAGTGAGGAAGAGGTTTCAGCATGAGGTTCATCGGCAATCAACTGATGAGGTTCAGGTTGAACATCATTCACTAAGAGACCTTCAGAGATGATAGGTGATTCAGAGGTTGGAAAATCAGATGGTGGTAAAGTGTTTAAAGGAACAGCTGAAACCCATGAAGTGGATTTAGTATTAGGTGGAACAATGACTGGATCATCATCAACATTTGGAGGATTTGCTTGATGGTGTGTGTTGAAAAGAGGTTCGACTTCTCCATAGTGGGAGAACATACAGGCATTAAGTTCATCATTATCAGCGATAGGCTTTGAATTTGCTGATCTGGATTCATCAAAGGTGACATAAATGGTTTCTTTTACTGTTTGTCTTCTTTGTTGAAGACCCTGTAGGCTTTAAATATTGAGGAGTATCCGAGAAATATTTCATCAACAACCTTTGGATCAAATTTTCCAAGGATATCTCTGATGTTTAGAATGAAACATTGACAACCAAAGATGTGAAGAAACTTGATAGAGGGCTTTCTTCTATGGAGCAGTCCATAGGCAATCTTGTTGAATCTTTTGACAATTAGTGACCTGTTTTGAGTAAAACAAGCAGTATTGACAGCTTCTGCCCAAAATTGAGTTGGAAGATGAGAATCGTTGAGCATTGATCTAGCAGCTTCAGTGATCGTTCTGTTTCTTCTTTCAGCGACTCCATTTTGGTGAGTTGTTCTCACAGCTGAGAATTTGTGAGAAATTTCCTTGCTTTCAAAGAAGTTATCCATAGAACTATTTTTGAATTAAGTTCCATGATCACTTCTTATTGAATGAACAATTAAGTTATTCAACACTTCCATCTTTCTGACAAAAGATATAAGTTCATCTGGAGTGTCACTCTTAAAGTGGAGAAACATTTCCTAGGTATAACAGGAGTATTAATCTACTATGATAGAAGTGTATTTCTTTCCAGCAATGGATTGAATATTAACAGGGCCAAACAAATCCATATGCAAGAGTTGAAGAAGACTTGTCACTGATGAAACTTGCTTTCATTTGAAACTAGCTTTAGTCTGCTTTTCCTTTTCACAAGATGAGCAGAGAGATTCCTTGGCATATGAATGTTGAGGTAGACCTAAGACTAGTTCCTTTGAGGATAAAGTGTTCGTTTTGAAGTTGAGATGAGAGAGCCTCTTGTGCCATAGCCAGTTAACATCTGATGAGGCTTTGGACAGAAAACATATACTTTCAGTGGTTGTTGAGTCTATGTTTATAACTTAAACTTTTTCTAAACTATAATCGCTGAGAGAAAGTTTTCCATTTTTGTCCATCACTAAACATGGTTTCTAAGAAAAGCACACTTTAAAGTCTTTATCACATAGCTGACTGATGTTGAGGAGATTATGCTTTAGTCCATCTACATAAGCGACTCTTCGGAAGGTAGTTGTACCATTGTTGAGTACACGAAACCCATTGGTATAACCTTTTCCATTTCCACCAAAGTTCACTGAGGGACCTTTCTCTTCTTTGTATTTAGTGAGCAGGTCTTTTTGGCCAGTCATGTGTCGAGAGCATCTACTATCTAAATAACAGATACCCTTCGAAACCTGCAAACATAAAGAAGGTCAATTTTTTAATGGTACCCACTTTTCAATGGGTCTAGGGGAGTTAGTGGAGATGGTAAGTTCAACAATCTTCACAGCATCTGAAGATTCAACATCAGTGGTGACCTTCACTTTAGTTAATTTTTAAGTTTAGTGGCATTTTTAACCTTAGCAGGTTTCTTAGCTTTGATGACCTTCTTAACCTTGGAGGCATTCATCTTCACTTTAGCTATCTTTTCAGCTTTTGTGGCATTGGGATATTTACTGGCAATATGGTCAGTATGTCCACAGTGGTACCATTTTCTATAGCTGAAAGTGGCTTTAAAACAAGGAGCATTGGTATTAGAAAACTTGAGATTAGCCGAGTTAGCTCCAAGAATGCCCTTAGTATTAGATATCGGAAGAACTTTCAGTTCTACTCATTTCTTAGGCTCGATGTCAATCTTTAGCTTTGTAGTAGATCTCTGAATGTTATCAGTGATCCTAGATCCAGAGCCAGAAGGTTGACTAGATGAAGGTTTAGAAGTTATCTTCTTCAGCTTTGCTACTTTTGTAGCCTTCTAAGGGTGGTGGGAAATGGATTTCTTTTTATCAACGAGTTTAGAGCTCTTTGATAAACCCTCAGGGATATGATTAGAGGATGAGTGGCACTGAGAAAAAGAAGTGTCAGGGATAGAAGAAACAAACATTCCAAACTTAAGCATGGAACAATCTCTGCTAGATTCGTCCTTATCAAATTTATAACCGAGACCGGTTTTATCATGAGCAGGGATTTGGGCACTTAAGATCTCAGTGACCTTAGTTGAGAATTTGACCCATCCTACAACTGTAGCCTTTTCAGCTTTGAGAGCAGTGATAGCTTGTTCGCTTTCAATGCTGATGATCTCGTTAACAATGACTTGATATTTTAAACTTTCCTCTAAGAGAGTTAGTTCCTTGATCTTTAAATGGCATTTTTCAATTTATTCAGTTAAATCGATATTTTTGTTTTCAGCTATGGTTTTACCATTTAATGCATTGTACAAGTCAATCGTTAGCACGTCAACAACGCAACGTCTCTTAGCTTTAGAAAGAGAGGGATAAGTAAAGATTGATACGTAAGACGAGATATAGTTTATGGATATCCCAGATGGTTCTTCCACTTCTTTTTTAATCTCATCCATGAGATAGAGATTAGCGGTATCCTATTCATCAGAACTTGATTCTTCTGATTCAAGCCAGTCGTGTTTTTCAACGATCAGACCTTTACCTTTTCGCTTGAAGCCTTTCAGCTTCTGATATTTTTCCTTCAGCTTGAGGTATTGGTCATCGCTGGATTTTCTAGACGAAGAAGGTTTGTTAGACTTTTTTTGACCTGCATTCACTGGAAAAATGTCCATCTTTCTCGCAGTTATAGCAAGTAGTAGTTGCCTTATTATCAACAGGTGTTGATTTAGGCTTGTAAGATAAAGAGAAACACTTATTTCTTCAGAAATTGCTCTTTCTTGCAAATCTCTTAAAAGAGTTTGTCAAGAGTGCCAAATAATCATCAAACTCTAAAAGGTCAATGTATGATAGATCTTTGGAGTCAGAATCTAACTCAGTGATAGTGAGAGTAGATCATTATGATGGGATAATCTCTGAAGAGACTAAAGCAACAGGAGTGCTTTTGGAGTCTTTGTAATCTTTAACAGGATTCTTCTTTAGTTGATTTGATTGCTCATAATTGAGCAAAATCCCATAAAGAGTACTGAGAGAAAGGTGATTTATGTCTTTGGTCAGCTTAAGACACATTGAATAACTATCCCAGCTTTCAGGAAGACATTGCAAGAATTTGGTAAGGACCTCAGAATTAGAGTAGGTCATACCAATAGTCCTTATATCAATGATTAAACAGCTAAATCACTGGTGAACATCATATAAGGATTCATTCTTACCATAAATGAAACTTTGGTACTGTCTTACTAGATTGATCTTTCGGGTTTCTTGGATTTTAGTGGTACCTTCGTACTGAACAGATATAGTATCCGACATTTCTTTAGAAGTTTTCAGATGCATGATGGAATGGAAAGCTTCATCAGGTAAAGCCATAGAGATAATGCCTTTAGCCTTTTCTTCTTTTCCTCATCGCTCCATTGTTTTATTTCTTTGGGAGCGTATCTTTCAGGAACAACAACAGTAGTTGTAGTGGCAGGGACAACAACTATGATAACAAATGGTTCATAGGGTCCATTTGCAACATATTCAGGTATAGTGGGATCTACACCTTCTACAAATAGAATCATTCGATTTTTCTAGAGAGCAAAGTTGTCTCTGCTGAATCAAGGAGGTTTAGAGAGAGAACCATTATCATAATAGCTTGAATTTGTGTTTAGTGCCATTTTTAAGAATAGCAAGGAAGAGAATAAAACAAGATCTTGTTTATGGATTAAACAATCTGCTTTGATACCACTTGTTGGTCCCGAAGGTGCTAAACAAGTTTGTAAAGGGGGGGGGGGGGTTGAAGAACAAACTTATATTTTTTGGTTTAATAAATTGTTTATTGATAACTCAAATCACAATTTACAGTTTGTTGCGGAATAATATTAATTAAATCTAATCTAAACAAACTTAAGAAACACTAAGTAGGTTGCACTAGAACAAGAGAGAAAGGTTAAGGGAAATATAGAAAACAAGGGTTTCTATATGGTTCACTAAGAGATAGGAGATAGAAGGAAACTCTTCAAAATGAAGTTCAACCTTTCTATTTATACCCTATGCATTTAATACATGGCAGGGGTACTTTACACGTGTCATTGTTTGGTTGGTGGATGGTGAACAGTGTAGTCTTGGTTAAATGGTGAATAGTGTAGTTTTCATAGTTGTTGTACGATCTGCAGCAAAAGTATGTTCTTTCTGACACATCGTACTTCTTGTGCAAGGATAAGACAAAAGAACCTTGGAGCGTAAGCTTTTCTTCAGCGAATCTGAATAAAGGTCAACTATCATTGAAGCTATTCTTCTCAGTTCTTCTCGTGTGTGGACTTGTCTTGGTTTCACTGATATTCGCATTAGATCATGAGTAAACTTGTCACTTGTTCATCAGCTTTGTCTTCGATGTCAGCGATGAACGCCTTTGTCGCGAAACTTGTCTTCTGGGATTACATTTAATAGAATACATTAGAAATCATCAGCGATACTGAACAGACTCAGTATATGATCAATGATGGTGAAACACTAAAACATACAAATATTAAATGTAATTTTCACTAAGTATTTCAAAGGGTCATTATCAAATCACTGAGAGAGTTTAGATCAACAGAAATCAGGTTAGACCAATTGGAACCATCACCACCCCCATTTCTGAGCAAAAAATCCAACTTAGCCATTCCCATCAGATTCTTCCAAATATCTCTAGATTACAAACAATCCATTAAAAAGTTCTTATGAGACTCCCCATGCTCCAAAAAATTAAATATAACTGATCGGGATTGATATTCCATGTAGCAAACCTATCAAGTGTCCTTAATCTTTCTTTTATAGCCAACCAAAGAATGAAGGGAACTTAGGGATATTCTGATGGAACCACAACTTTTTGGCCTAAGGAATAACTTCACTTTGTTGCTTGATATCCTCCAAACAATTCTAGCTCCAAAAGGCTAGAATCTCTCATCTTTGTCTTTCCATTTATTAACATCTTTAACTCGTTCCTTATGATAAGGCTAGAGTCACCAAGAAGACCCCCCATATTTTCCAATTAAAGATTGAGGCCAAACGTAAAAGACCCCATTCCACAATTCTTGAACTTTTGAATCAACATCATGGCCAACTAAATAAATATCCCTTTTAGAGATGAATTTACATAAAGGACCAGCAAGAAGCCAATTGTCAAACCAAAAAGAAATGCAGCTCCATCTCCAATCTAATGCACAATATGAGATGAGATTAGATCCATACATTAAATTCACTTTCATTGAATGTATGTGTAGAGGAAGAAGGTGCAAAACTGCATTTATCAAAGTGAACATGAATAGATTAATCAATACACTATCGATATATGTTCTAGACCCTAAAGGCTTTTGAGACTATCAAATATCCGACAAAAATCTTATCGGATTTTGGGTCGAATTTTCCTAGGTGATCCATGTCATTTAGATTATAGTAGATACATCTGAAAATGTGAAAGAAACTGATATTTGGCTTCCTTCCATGAAATAGCTCATAGGGTGTCTTCTGATGTCTTTTCACTATTATAGATATGCTTTGAGTGAAACAGGCAATGTTTACAGCTTCAACCCAAAATTAAGTAGGAAGATAGGGTTCTATTTCACAATCATAGATTCGGCCGCATCATACAGAGTTCTGTTTCTTCTCTCAACAGCTCCATTTTTGTTGAGGAGTTCTAGCAGCAGAAAATTCTAAGAAATTTCTTTGTTAAACAAATGTTTTCTAGAATGTTTTATTGAATTTTGTGCCATTATCACCTCTTATAGACCGGATTGATTTGTCATTTAGAACTTCAATCCTTATAATGAAGTTGATAATCTATTCAACTACATCACATTTTACCTGGAGAAAGAAAACCAAAATGTATCTTGAATGTTCATCTACAACAATTGGTGTGTACCTCTTTCCTCTTTAACTTTGGAAGTTGAGTGGTCCACATAGATCCATATGAAGAATATGGACAGGATAGGTGAGGTGAAAGATGAATAGTTCTTTGATTTGAAACTAGACTTTAGAAATTTTCCTTTTTCGCAAGATCCACGCAACTTTTCTTCTGAAAAAGAAACATAATGAAGACCTTTCACCATTCTTTTTAAAGAAAGGCTATTGATGGTTTTGATCATGTGAGAAAGTATTTTATGCCAAAGCCAGTTCTGTTCAGATGTGGCTTTAGATAGATAACAGACATTTTGGAAAGTTGGAGAACATGCAAGCAGAGTACATGTCAATCACATAGACATTATTTTAATGAAACCCTAAGAGAACTTCCTTGTCGTGAGATGATAGTATAGTGCATTTTCCTTCAACAAACTTAACTATAAAACCCTTATCTCCTAGTTGACTTATGCTCAAAAGATTGTGCTTAAGTCCTTCCTCATAAGTTACTTTATTGAAAGTTACTAACCCATTTGACATAATACCGTACTCATAATATCGTACCCTTGACTTAACCTATTACAATTATCTCCAAATGTAATTGATGGTCTTTTTTTTGACCCATAGTCTTTGAGCAGGAAAATATAACTAGTCATGTGTCTTGAACATCCACTATCCAAGTACCATAATTGTCTATGACCTGGTCTATGCAAACAAAAAATAAGTTTCTAGGTACCGATCTTTTAGTGCGTCCTTTAGGATTAGTAGAAACAATATGTCCAGTGAATCTATCTATATTCTCATGAGGACAATCTTTAGCATAGTGAAAAGGTTCTCCACAATTATAGCATTTTCTAGATGAAGGAGATTTAGAAAATTTATAGAACCTTTTTTGCTTGTTTTGAAATTTTAAGTTCCTTTTAGGATGGTGAGCGTTACTAAAAAAGAGTGGGCTTCGAACTGAGAATTCTCTTTTCATGGGTTCTATAAGGAATATATGTCTTCACAACATATTTTTCCTTTCAACAATGATGGTTTGTGAATGGGATGAGTTGAAGATCCAAAAGATTCAGACTCATTGTTTACTAACACACAGTCATCCCACCTTGATGTGATGCTTGGATGAAAACATCCAAGAGGTCATTTCCTTTTTCTGAATTTTGAGAATTTTCAGAAGGGACACAAGAAGGGTGTTTTGAAAAGGATGTTCTTCCAGAGTAAGTGAAATCATTTGTAAAACTGTCTAGATGTTTTGGAGAAGATGAAAAACCCAAGCACGACCACACACAGGTATTTCATAATATAAAATTTTATGTGGTCAAGAGAAGCTTGATTCTAGTTTTTAACTACAACTCTTTCTTTTGCAAGTTCTCATGCAAGGTTACGGTTTTCATCTTTAAGATATTTATAGATGATCTTCTGATCTTCCATATCATTTTGCATTTTCTTAAAATTCTTTAAAATTTCAAAACATTCTGACAGTTTGGTAGTTATTTCATCTACTTTGTTTTTGTTTTTGTTTTAGATTCTAATGCATTGCACATATTTACATACATGCCATCATAGGATGGAGAAGCAAAATGTACCTGATTTTCAAGATTAGGAAGTTTTGATGTCACAGCTTTAGGAGATGATGTGGAACCAACAACAGTTCTTTTGTCTGACTCACCTAGTTCACTGAGATGAGCCATATAGCATAGATTTACATTATCTCCATGCTCATCATTAGAGGACGAGGAAGAAGAGTCTGCCTAGTCATGTTCCTTAGTCGTCATCCCTTTTCCTTTTATTTGAAAATTTATTGGTTTTTCACTTTTATGTTTATCCATTCGCCAGTCATCTAATGATCCTTTATAGATGGATGAGAGGTTTATGAAGTCTTTGATGAGAAAGAAGATTTTGACTTTTTGAATATGCAGTCGATGAAGTGACCTTTCTATCCGTAGTTATAGCACCCATCCTTAGAATTGTCACAAGAGAGCATGTTTTGATTTATAAAACATGACCTTTATAAGAATCGACCTTTTGGCCTTCCTTTGGAATCACTTTTTCTGGAAACTTTCTTAAAGTTTCATGCAACTAAGGATAAAGAGTCACCAATGTCATGCATGAAAAGTCCATTGGTCCTACTACCTAATTCCCTGATGAGATCATTAATGACATTAAATTTTTTTTCCTCATAATCTTCAGAATAGGTGTCATATACAGGATGTGACATGGATCCGGACTTTTTGGAGTCAAAAGAGTCAAATGCAATGTTTGTATTTTTCGGTTCTTGAAAGATATTCTTCCTAAGTAACTTATTTTTTCGTAGTTGTATAAGGTTACATATTATTAAAGTAGTAAAAGGAATGTGATGAAGATCCTTAGAAATTTCTAGACACGGTTATGATTTCCAAAGAGTGTTAGCAAACAGTCCATAAACTTGCATAGTTCTCAGCATTATCAAAAACCTTGTCATGTAACTTAAGATCATTTTTTAGATCCCAATTGGTGAACAATTGAAGAGACTTCATAAAAGTAGAGATGGATAACATGAAGAACAATAGCATAGATAATCTCTTTGATTTTAATGAAGGAGAAAATAGAGAAACACCATACAAAGAATTTGATCGATTCTCATGTGCTCACTGTGTATGTGTGTGTAATCTCCAAAGTCACCCAATAACAAATGAGTTCTAGACACCTATTTAGAAGGCCCAATTACAATATCGAGGTCCAAGCCCATTAACCTCCCAAAAGCCCAAAACACAATTTTTTTTATAAAACTTTCATCCAATTAGGGGATAATTAGGTCTAACAATCTCCCCCTAAATTTTAATAAAGAAAGCATATTCAGATAAACTCCCCCTTTATTTCTTTAGAAACTTTGGTGTGCCACTCTTCAAGTCTTGAAAGCGTTACATGCTCCCCTCAAATGTAGGCTTATAATCTTGAAAACTGAGACAATTAAACTTTTTGTCTAGCTTTCACGTGTCAACTTCATCACTATTTTTGACCATCAAGCAGCTTCTTTGAGAGAAAACACAAAACATACAAATTGTACTCTACACTCCTAGGTTTTCAGCAAGTTTGGATTCATCCATTTTGGATGAAAATTGAGTGAGTTGTGCATGTTTTCCCATAGTTATGCAAAATGGTCGTTAAAACAAAATTTTGTCCTTGCAATCCGAGTAGAATAAACTTTTAAACTCCGATATTGAATATTTAAGATCATAGGAGGGAATTACATGTAATATGTCAAAATCATATCTTGAATCCATGAAGAACATACAAGAAAACATCGTTCTGAAACCGGGAGGAATATGAGTGAAATGCATAGCTTTCTGTCCAACAACCTTTTGCAGACTTGGACATTGATTGAGACATATCAACACATGGAATTTTAGAAAACTCAAAAATTCAAAGTCGTGTATTTGTGTTTTGGCTTCCAACGCAACTGGACTCATGTAATTTGGAGCTTCGAGGAGAAAGTTGTGCGCGAAATACTGAAACAGCGTAAAGTTGTCAACAAATATGAAAAACTGAGCTACGAGATATGGTTCATCGCAACCTCTGGACCACCGAACTCTGGTCTACCTATGGCCCCCCTAGTCTACCAAACATCTGGTTTCTTTCGTTTTATTCTTCTGCATGCTCTCTGATCATGTAGCCAAAACCTCTCTGGTCCATGGTTTTACTCGGTTGTCCTTAATGGCCATAGCTTCTGGTCTTTATAACCAGGGCCTCTGGTACTTAGAACCAGAGCCTCTAGTTCTTGCCTCTTATTCATCGGACCAGAACCTCTACAAAAACACTTAAGCTCTGCATATACGCTTCTGCATAACTCTGGACAGCCTCTTGATCAACCTATGTATATGCATTCTAGACAACCTCTTGATAGTGCTTAAACCAGCTCTGTACTTAAGAGCACCCTCTGGTCTACGAACAACCTCTGCATAGATCTCTGACTTATCTTAAATAGCACCTATGCATCAATTTTCTGTGCAAACTCTGGTATTCTTTGATACACGAATCAACATAGAAGGTTGTTGTCTAGCAACGTTACACCAACTTTGACACTAAATTAGACCATATAGCTCTGTATTTTGCGAAAACTCAAAACATAAAAGTGTGCATTGGTTCGTTATCTATTCAAAGAATCTAAAATCACCTTCTTTGGAGCTCAATCGAATAAGATATGATCAATATACCACAGTCGCGTAAATTTGTCCAACAACTTTGCATCAGCACACTGCTATCCACTTCAACAATGCGTATGACCCCTCTACAGTTCGAATCCCTGAAAGCTCAAAACATGAAACTTTTTAATCCATCCATTTTCTATCCAAGGCATTTTGAATCCCCTTAATTGGAGCCTTGATTAGTGAGATATGATCAATTTACTACAATATCGCAAATCTGTCAGCATGCTGCTTTTTATAATGTCATCACAAAATTGAACCAAATCTTGCTTATGCAATTCATCGAGCAATTAGAGTGCAAAAGCTGATCAAATTTTAAACACAAAGAGAATCTCAAATTGGTAGATATTATGGCCAGATTTGAGATCAACAGCCATGGTACCAATTTGTCAATAAAACGAGACTAGAGCATTCATTGTGGTAGGATCAAAGATCAACCAACAACTAGAAGCTTTGATAAAAAAAACAATAAAAGGAGGGGATCAAAAACACACACACACATGTAATAAAACTGATCAGAATTAATCAAAATAGAATTAAATCTTCACAGAGGCATTTCATCGAACATGTGGTGTGCAGAACCAGATTTTGTGAGGAATCAATAAATTCAACCCTTCAAATTTATCCATAACTCATCCACATCAAGGATTGGAACCCAAGTAAACTCAAAACAGAAAACAAAACACAAAAATGATATTTTGAGTTTAAGGTCATGTGATTGAATCAATCTAAGCACTCATATCATAAACACAATCATCCAAAACTTCTATTGTTGCTAAAAAAACTGATCGTATTGAAGTGAAGTTTCTTCAACCAGCTCTGATACCGATTTCTAGATCCCAATTAGCAAACAATTGAAGAAACTCCATAAAAGTAGAGATAAGATAGCATGAAGAACAATAGTATAGATAATCTCTCATATGCTTTGATTTCAATGGAGGGGAAAATAGAGAAAACACCATACAAGGAATTTGATCGACTCTCATGTGCTTACTTGTATGTGTGTGTAATCTCCAAAATCAACTAATAACAAATGAGCTCTAGGCACCTATTTAAAGGGTCAAATTACAATATGGAGGCCCAATCCCATTAACATCCTAAAAGCCCAAAATACATTTTTTTATAAAAAATTTATCTAATTAAAGGCTAATTAGGTCTAACACATTTAAGAGAGAATTGAACCTGTCGTATATATTAGTGAGAGATTCATTTTTGTTGCATCGAAACAATTCGCTCTACAGAAGGGTGATCTTTTTGCTCTACTTCACTTCAAAAGTTCCTTCATACTGAACAGTAAGAGTGTTTCATATGAAAAACCCCCCACATCTCTCTCTCTCTATATATAGAATTTTCCTCTCTAGTGTTTTTTAGGTTTTTTAGTCTTTTGCTTGATCTTTTTCATCTATGGTCGAATCTTTACCCGTTACGGAAGAATTGATGCATCGGAAAACGAGGAAATCTCATAAATCGAATCATAGAGTGAACTTTTCGGATCCTCTTCCAAGTATTGTGGAGAAAGCTGAAACATGGATGGCAAAGAAGAGAAAAGATTCTTTGAAAAAATTCCGGGCTAATCCGAGTTATATTCTCAACATTCTTAATGATGAAGAACTTATTAAGGTCTTCAAAATGACTCCCCCCCCCTAACTACAAAATGCGGAATCCGGTTAACAAGGGTAGTCACGAAGAGAATGAGGAAGAAAAAGATGGTATGATCCCCCTCCCTTCTGTTACTTCTAAACGAAATGATAAGACTGGTGCAGGAGTAGAGGAAAATGAAGTTTCAATGAATGGAATGGGGAAAAGTCAAGCAAGTCAAAGTTTGAGTGGTAATCCTCAATCCATGCATGGGTATCAACGTCACAGTTCTTCGAGTTCCATGGAAAATTCTGGAGATGGCCACATTAATCTGGAAGTTGTGCCGTCTTTGGAATGGCCTAATGATGCTCATGAAGAACAAACAGCTACAAATCTTCAAACCTTCAAGGAGCCTTCAAGATTTTTTTTTTTGGCAATAGTGCTTGTCAAGTAAATATGGAAGATTCGTTTTCCTTATTTGAGAAATACAGATAAGGAAATTATATTGAGTTTAGGAAGGAGGGAGAGGAGTCCGTTAAGGAAAGAGATAAGGAAATGGTGAAATCGATGCAAATCAAGCTGATTAGGAAAGTCATAAAGATGGTATCGGTGATGATATGGAAGGCATAACACTCGAGCAGCAGCATGCACATCACATGGGATCTCCCAAATCTCGTTCAAAATCATACTCACATGGGGCCTCAATGTACCAAAGATGGACCATGTGTCATGGGCTCAATAAATAATGAGAGTGGTGGGCTTCATTTTAACAGTAATGGCCCATTTGATATGGCCTCTATTTTAGGGAATGATGGGCAAAAAGAGAGAGACATTTTTAATGCAAGCCCATGTCTCAGGGGAACCTCACTGTATCTGGATGCAGAATATGGGCCATCCCAATCTAATTTCAAAATCCCAAGTCTTAGATGCTAATTTCAGAATAACCAAAAAACCATTGGAAATTTTGTTTCTTCTAAGACTCCTTGGGATGGAAAACATAAGGCCCTTCTCCCAAATTCGTGTGCTCTTGTGCTTAGAGGTCCACAAAAACACAGTAATGCTAATTTCAAATTTATACCAAATTTAGGTGATGGATGGTGACACTCTGGTTGATCTCCTTTTAGCAGTTGTCAAAAAAAGTTGTGAAACATATGCAAAATCCCTTTGTGGCTATTTTGTGGGTCAAAAACTTTTGTTCTTGGTTGTCCATTATTATGCGTCTAAACTTCGGTCACAACATGGGTTAGAGGATGTGTCCTTGGACCATTAAAAATGTACCTATTTTTAATCAAAAATGGAGGCTCGGACTTAGCTTAAATTTAGTTAAGCATCATCGTATTCCCCTTTGGGTTAAATCCATGAAATTCCTTAAGATGCTTGGAATGATATGAGGGATTGAGTTATATAGCTAGCAAAATCAACATGAAATCTTGAACCGATAACATGTCAAGTATACTGCGGGAAAATCCGCCTTTGCCCGAGTTCTTCTTGAAGCTCCCATCCAGAAAAATTGGTTGGATGAGGTTAAGGTCCGTACCCCGAACCCGGAGACCCAAACCTTGACTTTGCATGCGCTTAGAGTTGATTATGATTGAAAGCCTCCGATGTGCTCTCACTGCAAAAAATTTGGCCATTCAGATTCTTCATGCATGACTTCTATTGCTCAAACTAATATTACTAACTCTTCTCCTATTGGACATGCAAATGTTAAAGTTGTGAATAGTGACGGTTTCCAAACCGTCACTGAGAAGAGCTTTCAAAAACTCATGCATCTTCTTCGAACGGCCATTTGGAAAACCAAAGAAAGGACAACCACTCCGCTTTGGAGACCGGAAAGCTATCAAATGAGACACTTAAGTCCAAAATGAAGGTTCCTTCCCGCAAGGAATATAGGTAGATTCAAAAGAAGAACCCTTCCCAGTTGTTACCCCCCCCCCAAGGATTCTAACCTAAACCATAACCCCTTCCCGTAAACCGAAAAACCCAAAAACCCCTACCCAAACTAAAACCAAGGCTGTTAATCCCTCTTCTAACCGTTTTTCTATTCTCGGTGACCTGTCTTTGTCTAAATACCCTGGGTCTTCTAGCTCCTCCCCACCTATCCATATGGCTTCTTTTGAACCTATGGATGCTTCTTTTGAGCAGGATGACCTCCTTGATGAGGAGGATGTGACTGAGGTTGACTCGGATGATGGTGCCATTGCCCGATTCCTTACCCGTGACTTTTTACCCTCCCATGTTGATCTTGTGCCTACTCCGGACTCCGAGAAGATGGACTCCACCCCTTCCCTCGTTCCCAATGATGAGCTTCGCCTCGTGGAATTCTTATGGTCTCTGTAAGCGTTCTCACCAGAAACTATGAGAGATCTTATTCGGGATAATAATCTTAATACATGCGCTGCTCTCGAGTATCGTGCCCTTGTTTCTAATTTTCCCCGGATTTGTGAAAGCGTTTTTAGTCAGTAGTCTTGGGCCTCTAACGGTTCCCTTAGCCCTAGAGGCACCCGCATCATTGTTGCATGGGATCCTACCCATGTTAACATGATGTTGCTTAATGCCACTGACCAAGTGATGCATTTTAGTGTCAAAATCTATAATTCTAATAAGGTGGCGTTTTGTTCGCAAATTCTGATGGAATTTCATGGAATTGGAATGTTGAATTTCATTGACCAAATTCCATTCCTTTGTTTGGTTCGTTCTTTTTCACGGAAGGAATCTCTAAATTCTATTAAATTCCACAAATGAGGAAATTTAACATTCCTTAGCAACTACAAGGTATTTTGATGGAATGTAATTCATTTCCTTCCTAATACCACATAAGCCCTTAATCCAATATAACCTAATAACATAAAACCTATACGATTAAACCACGCCTCCATCAGTTCCTTCTTCAAACCACCACCGACCACCACCGACCACTTTCGATCTGAACCACTACCGATCTGAATAACCACCGACCACTGCCTATCTGAACCACCGGTGACTCGCCGCTGATCTAAACCACCACCGATCTGTTGGGATTTAATGTTCAAAAGAGTTTCAAAAAACATGAAAGAATAAAAAGATCTTTCTAGCAACGGAAGCATAAAATTGAACAAAAACATAAAACAATTTTATTCCCTCAAGGATCTTGTTACATACAATGAAAAGATATAACTTAAGACAAAAGAAAGTTTGAAGATACAACCTTTGAAGACTTTGGATCCTCATGGGAGGTTGATCGTTGATGATGATGGTAGAACCCAACGTAGAGTTCCTCTATCGGTATCCACCAACAAGCTCCAACACTTTGTGGAATGCTAGTTCCTTCTTGATGATGCAAAAGAGGTTCTTCTACCAAGAATCTAATCTATAGATTTTGTAGAAGACAAAAACCACATCAAAATGGTGGTGGTGATCGTGAGTTTTCTTGGAGAGAAAAATAGAGATGGCATCTTTCTTTTATTTTTTGTCATAAAAAGACACCACCAAATCATCTTGCAAGACCCACTTTTTATTGTCATATTCCATGGTTTCAATTTTGATGGTTTTCCAAAACCATCAAGTCCACCAATAAAAATGGGTCTAACCATGCAATTTTTCATTTTAAACCATCTAGTTTAAAGTTTGACCATGCAAGACTTTCTCTCTTGGTCCCCTTAGTTTCAATAGTTAAAATCATAACTTTAACAATTCAAACTTTATCACTATAAGTCCCTCTTTTAATTCTAGTTACATATGAGCCCATCATATTATAAATAAACTAGAATCTTTTATTTGCATCAATTATTATGTATCACATTCAATAATAATTTTCAAGAATTATTAATATTTATCAAGAATCGAATTCTTATAAATATTAATTAGGTGTCTACTTGTTTTTGGTATGACCCTACAGGATCATATATTACCGGCAATATTATTTTATAATCATTCTTGGGCACATAGAACCAACACGATCTTAATCACTGACGATCTGAACGACCGCCTATCTTAACCACTAGCGACCACCGTCGATCTGAACCACCACCGATCTGAACCACAGTCAATCTGAATCACTGTCGACCACCGTCGATCTGAAACACATCCGACCATCGCCGATCTGAACTACTGCCGACCTCCGCTGATCTGAACTACCGTCGACCACCATCGATCTGAACTACCGTCGACCACCGCTGACCACCACCGATTTGAACCACCATCGACCACCGCCAATCTGAACCACCACCGACCACCGCCAATCTGAACCACCACCGACCACCGCCAATTTGAACCACCGACGACCACCGTTGATCTGAACCACCATCTATCTGAATCACCGCCGATCTAAACCACCGCTGACCATCGTCAATCTAAACCACCGCCGATATGTACCACAAGTTTAAACCACCGCCGACCACATCCAATCTGAACGACCGTTTTGAACCATCACCGACCACCACCAATCTGAAACACCTTTACAAATAAAGTATTTTTAATGGATATTTTATTAAATTATTTTTTATTTAAAATAAATAAATTATCAGAAGGGTATTTTGGTCATTTATGAACATTTCATTCAATTTCCAAACCTACATTATGTGAATCAAACAGACATATTCCAATTCCTTTAACAGATTCCATTCCAATTCAGTCAACCAAACAAGTAGTCAGACGTGACAACATTCCATTCCAATTCCTTCAAAGTCAAATTCCTTTGACAGATTCCATTCCATCCAAAAACATTCTGCGAACCAAACGCCACCTAAATCTCTTTACGTCTTTTTTGTCTACACGAATAACTATCATATCACTCGTCGGCAATTATGGGCCTCTCTCTGTGGCCATTAGCTTATGGTGAAAGACTCCCATTGGGTCATCCTAGATATTTTAATGTTGCTCTTGACACGAGATATAACACTGCTAGTATGTCGGGAGTCACACGTGGTATGGATGATTTTCGTGATTGTGTTCGCCAGATTGAGGTTAAGGATATCAACTTCAAAGGCCTCTTCTATACTTGGACCAAAAACCCCAATGGTACTAATAGTCTCCTCAAAAACATCGATCGTATCCTTGGGAACTCTCATTTCTTGACCCAATTCCCTTCTGCTTCTGTCATTTTCTATCCTTATTACTCCTCTAACCACAGTCTGTCCGTTCTGTCTATTCCTTCTCAGCTCTCTCGTAAGCCTAAACCGTTTAAATTCTCCAACTTCTTTACTCATAACGAGGGTTTCAAACAGGTTGTTTCCTCGACCTAGGACCCTAATATTTCTGGTTATAAGATGTATAAAATATCCCAAAATTTGAAACATCTTAAAGACCCTATGCGTAAATTCTTACGGGACCAATGTAACATCTTTACGAAAGTCACCAAACTTCAGGTTGAACTTGATAGGGTCCAGATTGCTCTTGATAGGGATTCTGAAAATAGTGAACTTCGTGAAGAGCATTGTAGGTACTTTAATGCCTACAACGAGGCTTGTCTTGATGAGGAGGGATTTCTCATTTAAAAAGCTAAGATTGATTAGATCCATGAAGGAGACAAGAATTATGCTTTCTTCCACAAATCTGTTAAAAGTCGTGGCAGTCATAATCTCATTGATACCATTCAGGATGCTGACGGTCGTTGGGTCGAGAGTGAGGATGTCCCCCGACTCTTTCTTATTCATTTCCAAAACGTTCTGGGTACTCTTCAATCTACTATCTCTATTCATAATCCTATATCTTTATTCTCTAATAACCTCTCGGAGGAGAAAGCGGCCTCGATGCTTACCCCTCAGTCTAATGATGAGATTAAAAGGCCATCTTCCAGATGGGTGATGACAGAGCCCCCGGGTCGGATGGCTTCATAACTAAATTTTTTAAATCCGCTTGGGATGTTGTTGGAAACGATGATTGTGTAGCCGTTCACAAGTTTTTATCCTCTAGAAAACCCTTAAAGGCTTTCAACAACACTTGTCTTGCCCTTATTTCAAAGACTATCCCCCCTTCCAGAGTTACTGATTTTCGGCCCATTGCTTGTTGTGATGTCTTATATAAACGTATAAGTAAGATTATTGTTTACTGAATCAAAGCTCACCTTCCTTCGTTAGTCAATGAGAACCACTCTTCTTTCATCCTAGGACGTCTCATCATGGACAAGGTTTTGCTTGTCCAAGAGCTAATGCAAGCTTATCATAAGCATCAAGGCCCTCCTCTATGTGCTTTTAAAGTTGATATTCAAAAGGCTTATGATTCTATGGACTGGTTTTTTCTTCGTACCAATCTTTTCAATTTTGGTTTCCTTCTAACTATGATTTACTGGATTATGGCGTGATTTTCCACTACGTCTTATTCTGCTAGCATTAATGGAAATTTTCATGGTTTTTTCAATGGCCGAAAGGGCCTCCGGCAAGGAGATCCCCTATACCCTACCTCTTTACTTTAGTTATGGAGGTCCTCAACCTTATTATCAAAAGGAGGATTACCGAAACCGACTTTTTTACCTTTCACCAGAATTGTGAGGAACAGGAGATCACTCAACTTTGCTCGTTGATGATCTTATTCCTTTCTGTCATGGTGATAGTGACTCTACTCACATCCTCAAAGATTCCTTATTTGAGTTCTCCATTGTCTCTGGCCTCTACCCTAGTATGGCCAAGAGTGAGGCTTTCTATTAAAATGTTGGCGATCACTCCAAACATGTTATCAACGACATCATTAGTTTCCTGAAGGATCCCTCCCTGTCAGATATCTTGCGGTCGCACTCATTACCACTCGCCTCTATCATAATGATTGAAAATGTCTTGTTGATAACGTTAAGTCTAGGCTTAATGATTGGCAGAACAAGTCTCTTTCTTTTCTCGGTAGTCTCCAGCTTATCCTTTCGTTCCTATCTTCCATGCAAATCTATTGGGCCTCTATCTTTGTCTTCCCTATCTGCATCACTAAGAAGATTGAAAAGCTTGTGCGGTTTCCTTTGGTGCCACCGTGAGATTAAAAGAGGGAAAGCTAAAGTCTCTTGGAAGACCATCTGCCTTTCCAAGTCTCAAGGCGGTCTCGGTATCAGGAGTCTTTCTAGTTGGAATCTTACTCTCATGGCCTCCCACATGTGGAGAATCCTTCCAATAAGGATTCTTTATGTGTTAAATGGATTCACTCCTACAGCCGTAAAGATCGTAACTTTTGGGATGCCCCAATCCGAAGTGATGTCGGATGGTGTTGGAGGAAAATCCTAGGTATGCAGGATAAGATTCGAGACTGCATTGTCTCTCAAATTGGTGATGGTGTGATCACCTCTGCCTGGTTTGATAACTGTCATCCTACGGGTCCTCTTTGCAGGTCTATAACCCTTCGCAACATTCTTAATGCAAACCTCTCTCTGAATGTTAGGGTTATAGACATTATTCATAATCGTAGTTGGGTCTGTCCTCAGATACGGGATAACCTACCTCCCCTCTTGGTGGTTTCAATCCCCCGGTTATCTCCCCTAATATCTCGTACAAACTCATTTGGAGAAAACGGGATGGCAACCTCTTCCCTTTCTTGGTGCATAAAGTCTGGCTCAGCATCCGCCCCAACGAGCCTGAGACTAATTGGCATTACATGGTCTGGTTATCGTAGAATATTCCCAACCGAGCTTTCCTTCTCTGGATTGCCATGCAGCAACGTCTCAATACGCATGATAAGCTCTGCTCATGGGAAGCCTACTCCAATCTCTTATGTGGTTTCTGTCTTAACGGGCTTGATTCCCATAATCATCTCTTCTTCGAGTGATCCTTTCCTAAGCAGGTTTGGCTTGGCCTCAAGCCGAAGTTGAACCTTCCTAATGTCCTGGACAACTGGGCGGACATTGTCATACATCTCCGGTCGGCCACTAAAGGCAAGACCATAAGGTTTGTTATTCGTAGATTAGTGTTGGTTGGGACTGTCTACCACTCGTATCTTCAATAATAAGAGAAGATTGCATTATACGGTGGTCAAAACTGTTTCTGATGATGTTCGGTTTAGGCTTCTCAGCTTAACTTTGAAGCTTTCTCCCAATGTTTCCTATGCTAGACATGTGTGGAACCTTCCCTAGAGGTTGGTTTTCTTTCCATCCTTCCCCCTTTTTTTCTTCTTCTCCTCCCTTTTGTTGCTTTGAGCTTTGCTTTTTTTCTAGTGGTTGTTTCAGTTTAGCTTCCATCCGAGCGTTGCCTTGGTATTATTTTATGTCAAAAAAATTGTATTTTTTCTTGATCGGAGGGGTTTCCCCCCTCTGTATCAAAAAAGAGTGTTTCATATGTCTCTTGCAGAATTGAGATTCATGATAGAGTGATAAACATCATCGGGTAAAGACATCACGATAATTGTTCTTGCTTTGGTATATCAACTACAACTTGCTTCTTATCATCATATGTCCATAAATCTGGAGTTTTGATGATTTGCCTTCCTCGTCCGAAGAATTTGTCATTTTTATCTTGGTCTCCTGGCACGAAGGTTGTGAGTATGTATGGACCGTCTTTTTTAGAACATTTAGGATTTGATTGTCAATCCCTTCAAGATTAAGAATCATTCTATTATTCCAAAGAGATATTTTTTTTCTTTTTGAAATCAGGGAGGTTTAGATAGAGTGTCATTATCATTATTCAGGGAAGTCATTACATATCTTATTTATGAAATTAAACAAACTACCTTGATACCACTTGTTGGTCCTGGAATGGTAATCACTAACACAGAAAGTGTTTGTAGAAGGGGTGGATACAAACACATTTGATTTTCTCTTTTTATTTCTTTATGTGTATTTAAAAACAAAAAATTGCAGGCTTGTTGAATAAGATAGGGAGGTAAGACCCAATCCTAAACAATTTGGTTGGTGACAATTTGCAAAAGACTGAAAGAGTAAAAGGAAGAAGGTACTATTTTAGATATGAAGAATGGAGGATAGTCCAATAGATTGTTGAAACAAGTTTTGCCTAAGAAACTATCACTCAGAATTCCTTTCAAAATGGTGAGTTGCAACATTTGACAAGGCTAGTCTTTCATAGCCACCATTGCATTAGATGTTGCTATCCAACTTTAACACATATCTTAATTTGATTTGTTGATTAGTGCATGCTTGTACTCCTCATTTTAGCCTTTGAGTATGATGTAGACATTTGTTAACACAACTCATCCTTCTGTATGCAGAGGGAATAGTAAAGGAAGTATGGTACTAATAAAATAGTACTTTAGAACTTATTTTGTCGAACATGTTGAGCATGTTCCCATACCAGGACAAGAGTTGGTAGAGTTAGTGAGCCAAACTTGCTGGTTAAGTTTGCACTTAAAAATCGGTTTCCCAAAAGTAGTATTTATGAGACTACGTTTGATTTTATCATGTATTGATCTTAATTCAACTAGATGACAATCCACTCCGCTTTGGTTAAAATCATGGCTTCTCTTCAACTAGTCTTCGATTTTGTTGAAAGGTTTTTTAATCTTGGATCGATATATATATATATATATATATATATATATATATATATATATATATATATATATATATATATAATAAGAGGGATTTTGGTTCGTAAAATAGAATTTGATGGAATTGGAATTCATCGAAGGAATTTCACTTTGAACGAATTGGAATGGAATTTGACCACACGTTTGGTTGGTAGGAATTTAATTCCTTTACTTAAGCCAAGGAATGATGAATTCCTTAAATTGTGGAATTCAGTTAAATTCAAAGGATTCCATCATTTTCATTATGTGAACCAAACATAGGATTTGGAATTTGGAATTTGGAATTTGGAATTTGGTCAAAGGAATTATCCATTCCATATACAGATAAAGAATCCTATCTCTAAATTTCATGTGAAACATAAGCTATCTTTCAGATTCCAACAAGACTTGTAATTTATGAATTATTGAATATGAATCCTATATTTTGTCTATATCCTTTTGTCTTCCCGATACCAAATTCATTAAGTAAATCTAGATGTATTATCCAGGTGGGAAATCCGGGTATGCAATACAAATTGCTAATCTGGATATAACTTTCGGATACATATTCCGGGTGCCAATATGAATTGATTAGTTTTAAAGACAAACATAACTTCAAGAATATTTCTAAGTGTTAGACCGGGTGTGTTTGTATTTTTAACAAATCAAATGGTTGTGACAAACCGTTCCTTTGCTTGAAATTGACTTTTCATATGGTAATTGATGTGCTTTACCCTATTCGCATCCTGCATAAATTGCGTCAGATTTAACATCTAGCTTAAGAATCCCCTCAATGTCTCCTTCTTCATCATCATCTCTAACTTATAATAGTAGCCTCATGTGACATAGGTGAGTCATTTTGTTTCTTGAGTTTTTTCGACATTGTTGACGGGTGTCGAGTCCGGCAGATTACACTATTGCACAATAACTTGTGATAGCATTAAGTAGGGTCGTGTCCTCAGAGACTCGATGTCAACCGTAGACTTCAAGATTCATTGTGTGAAAGAGTGTAAAGAAAATAAATAAATGGGGGGGGTGGATGATTTATAATTAAGCTAAACAATCAACAACCAATTAAAACTTTAAACAATAATAAGATGAATAATAGCAATGAGTGTAAACCAAATTTTCATTTACTCTTGTTAGCATATTATTTTTCTTCTCCTTTTACTGGTTTCCTTCTATCTTCTTAGTAAAAGCCTCGTGTCTAGCAAGCAAATTCTCAAACTCCACAAATGATGCGGTGTTGACCATCCTCACAACACATAAACGAAGCCTCGCTCTGTATTCGATTCTCAAACCATGAATGATCATTTTCTTCATTCTGGTTTCTCTAATAATAGCTCCTCGATCAAAATCTAAAATCTCCCAGCACTGGGCAATAGTCATGTTTGTTGTTTAATTTACAATAACTCACTTTCAAAAGAGTCGTAGCTTCATGTCATTCATCTTTCAGAATAGCTTGACAAGAGTGTCCCAATCTTCTTTTGGAGTTTTAGCATCCCGATTGTGTTCTAAAATCTCTTCAATTGTCGTCTTCAAGGTGAAAATTGTTTTGCCTGCTTTGATCCTATTTTCATAAAACGTCATTTGCATCTTTTGCCTGTGGTTCAGCAACTTCAGTTCCATTGACAACCTACCACAAATCTTGTCCTTGAAGATATGATCGGATGCATGTGGACAAGAATTATAGTTCTTGTTCAGTTCCTTTACTCCACTAAGGACTTGAAGATTACTTATTTTTCTAGAAGAAAAAAAAAACTCTCACAATACCTCACAGATGACTTACTCTAATACCAAATGAAGAACACAAAACTGAGAAGAAAACAATAAAGAAAGAAGAAGATAGCTAAAAGCTTACTTCCTTTTATTTTCATATCAAAAGGGCCTATTATAGGCTTACAAAACTAGCAGAAAGAAGTAACAAAATCCTAATAAATAAATAAGAAGACTAAATCAAATTCCAACGTGGGAATACTTGGTAAAAGAAATAACAGAGCAGCTAAAAAATTGTAAACAAAATGGGTACTACTTGTAATGCAGCTGGTATAACTTGGAATACTTCTGGTGTTGTTGTTTCAACATATAGAATGTAAGTTATTATATGTCCATGACACGTGTCACACAGGAATACTGCCAACGAGTATGTAAACCTATGGGATCGCACACAAAGAATACGTTTGGCTCTACTTTCAGAAACCCGAATTAAATCATGTTGATTGTTTAAATGATTATTCTTGGAGGATGATAATAAAATATGTGTTGAACTGTAATTATGATAATTACATGAGTGTTATTTGTAAATGTATATAATTATATTATAGTTTAAGATAATTATATAGATATTACAAAAATTATATAGATATTACACATAATTACAAATCCCTTTTTTGAATTAGTTATTTATAATTCAGTTGATATAAATAAGGTATATGTAACACCCGTAATTTTCGGTAAATAAATGTCATACGGACGTTTATGTGGCTTGTAAACAGTGGGGTTTTGTTGGGAAAGGCATAGGTTAAAGTTCCTAAGAGTATTAAGGGCCTTGGAGTTGAAAGAGTCGAGTTTTGGGGCTCTGTACAAGCCCGACGACTATGCCAAGCGACTATGACAGTGTCACTATCGCCTGGCAATGTCACAGGTGGGAGAGCACCTACAGTACAGCCCAAGCGACTATGCCCTGCGACATTGACATGGTCATAGTCGCATGGGCAATGTCACCTACGGGTACCAGAGCCTTAAATGTGCGATCATTCAACCAATCTTCTCATTTTCCCATTTCTACCCTATTCCATTTCTCTCCCAAAACGTTTCCCTTTCTCCCCACATAAACCCTAATCAATTTTGGAAGCTTTTCCATGAAGCTTAGAGTGTTCCTTCCCTACCTCATTCTAGTGATTTCACCTTTTGTTGGAAGATGAAGTTTTCATCTCCAAACCTAGAGATTTTTGGGTTTTCTAGGTTTTCACCAAAACCTAAGTGGTAAGTTCATCCTCTACATCTCTAAACCATATTAGGTGATATAAATGCTCCATTGATGATTTCCTAAATATTATGTTTCTCCATTTTCGGTTTGGAAGATTTTGGAGGAGTTAGGTCAAAATTAGGGTTTTGGGTATAAGTTGAGTTTTGATGTAAATGTTTGGGGAATGTTTCTATATGGTTGAATATGGTTATTTATGGTTGAAAATGTTTGGATCTAGGTTTTGGAGGTTTTGGTTTGGAGGATTCACGTTTCGTCAAGGAAGCTCAAAGTGGGGTAAAATCTAGATTTAGCCTAAATCTAGCAAGGTGAGTTCAAGTTGATTTGTGAAAACGTTGTACACGCCAAAATGTCCATTTTAAAGTATTTATGTGTTTTACATGAAATTGTCAACTGTTGAGTTATTTGGTATCTTTTGATTTTTTTGAAGTGTTTAGCTTATTAAACTTTGTAAAACACCCATTTTGGGATTTTTGGGTATTTTGATAAATGTGTCATAAACGAATGTGTTTTGATGGTTTATTGCATAAATGGGTATTCGGTTAAAAATGCACTTTTAGTGTTTGTCGGGTTTTGTGTATCATTCACGTAACGATACGTTTTGAAATTTCGAAGGTGTGAGTGCTTTAGCTTTGGTCATTCCCGACCTTGGGAACAATTTGGGATTGGTAAACCTTTTAGTTTTGGGCCGAAGGCCAATTGTGATTTGAGATAAAGAATTTGGGGAAAGACGTATTTTGATTTTGTAACCCTATTGGCTCGCGTATTTTAGTCAATCGTTCTTTATGGCTTTTGGGATTGGTTTACACTCAGATGGGTCTTTGGAACATTTGTTCCGCTTTGGTAGCTCGTTAAGGAGCCTTGGACGTATGGTGCACTTAGTTGCATCTTATTCAAGAGTTACATGTTTTGAATGTGTTAGTTCATTCGTTTGAGTCATGTAACGTTTTAGACTGTAATGTATTGGATCCATAGGCATAAGAGTCAGTTTGAGTGGGATAAATATCCCCGTATTGTAACTTGAAATAGGCATGGGGTCTTCTGACCAATAATTGCAATTTTTTAGTGAACGAGCTTAATTGAGATGTTTTGGGATTCCAAGGTATAGACCCAGAGGGGTTGAACTTGAGGAGTGCGCGAAGATTTCCAAGGTACAGACCAAGAGGGGATGAACTTGATGATTATCCAAGCAATAGACATGGAGTTGTTGAGCTTGTTGGTTTGTTAGCTATAGACCCAGAAAGGTTGATGTTAACGATTGTTTTATCCCTAAATGACGCTCATATAACATTGATAAGTGGCCTAACTTTGTGTGCCCGCCTTCGATGGAATTCGGGTCTCCCCCGTCACCGAAAGGTGTTGTTTTGGGTATTGAATTTTAGTATTCAAGTTTTCGGTGACGTTTTGTACATATGGATCTTATCTATGATTTCTAGGTTGAGTATTATGCTACACCCGTGTTTTTGGGTGATCTGGGATATGAAGTGTTATTCAAATTATCATACATTGGGAGTCGTTTTCACGTTTTGAGTGAGTTTTGGGTTGCATCAGTTTATAAAGAATGTTGTATTGGAGTGTTGTCCTTAAAGAGGTATATTATGGGGAAAACGAGTCTGTTAGAGCATAAATCTGTTGGATACAAGATCAAGAAGACTGAAGGTCAAAGTGCAAGCAGTCAAAGCTGAGAAAGTCAAATCTCATCAAAGTCAAAGTCTTTTGTAATAAAAAGTCAAAGTATTGTATTTGTATTTGTTTTTCTTGTATTTTAGATGTAGGTATAAATAGCTTTGTTTTTTCTGTTCTTAGTAGAAGTCTGATTGAGAATTTGAGAATACGATTCAGAGAGAGAAAGAGAGTTCTAGAGAGAGAAAGTTGTATTTGAAATTGAGAATTGAAATCAAAACAGGTAATTTGATTGAAATTTGTTTGTTCATTAATTGTTTGTGATTAGAAACTAGAAACAGGGAATAACAATTGGTATCAGAGCAGATCCAAACTCAAATCAATTCAAGAAAATGAGTTCTGCACTGTTCATCGAGTTTGGAGGTTGATTTTTGTTTTTCAGTGTGAATTTTGAGTTGTAATTGATTAGGTTGTGATCGTATAGTGTTATTGATCGAGTCTGTATTGTTCAATTTGTCAATTGCACTGTAATTGATTGTTAATCTTGGATTTTGTTGAGTTTTTAAGGCACGAGTTCTTGAGCACTGTTTCATAGATCAAATTGTAATTTTGAGTGTTTGATTTTGTAATTCGTGTATTGTAAACTGTTAGAATATTGAAATCGAGCATCCCTACAAAGTTTCAAGTCAATTGGACAAGTATTGGACCGAAATCAGATGGAAAAATCAAGTTTTTGTTCGACAGACTGAAGAACGCGCAAGATCTACGAAACGCGCAAGTTCTTCGCAAGAACGCGCAAGTTGAAGAATTTGGTCTCAAACGCGCAAGGCGTTATTAGCGAGTTCATAAAACGCGCAAGGCGTTATCTGCGAGTTCTAAAAACGCGCAGATCGAAGCCTGCGAGTTTGGAGATTTGGGAAAATTTTCTAAGTGTTGGAACGGGCAAGCCATGGTTAGCGAGTTTGCTCAAACGCGCAAGTAGTGCCTAGCGAGTTTTGGGAACGCGCACATCTCTATTAGTGCGTTTCAACGTGAATAGTTACTTGCGTGTTTAGACATTAGCGAGTTTCATCGAGAACAGTATCTTGCGAGTTTCAACGATTAGCGACTTTCAGCAACTAGCGAGTTTATTAAAACACGTAAGTCTTTGCGTACGAGTTTCACAAACACGCAAGTTGAAGCCTGCGAGTTTTTATGTGAATAGTGATCTGCGAGTTTCAGCGCCTGCGAGTTTGAAGCTTCTTTAGTGATCTGCGAGTTTCCTTACTTAGAATTTTTTTTTTCTGAGAATTTTTCAAAATTGTAATATGGCCTTTAATAGTGATTTTTTTTTCTAGGGGCGATGCCCCTTGACCCCACCCGCTAACCGGGTAGCGGGACCCCCGTGCTAAGTCTGTGGAGGGGGACAAAATTCTGATTGTGATCAAAATTTCTGAATTTTATTTTCAATATCATTTCTATATTCTTGTGATTTCATAATTGGACTAACGATCAGTTTCTAGTTTCTTATTGCATATATTTCTCAAAACATGTTCATACAGGATGACTTCTAAAGACGCTCTTTCTATTGGCACGGATGTCAAGCCTCCAGTTCTTTTTAAAGGAGAGTACGAACAGTGGAAGGATCGATTCCTTGATTTCGTGGACCGACACACAAATGGAGAAAATATTCTTCTGTCCATCATGGAGGGTCCTATGGTATCAATCACAGTTCAAATACCTGATGATGACTCATCTGATAGTGAAGATGGTACTGAGGAAAGAGATCAAAAAATGAAAACAGTTCCACTTGAATATGCTCAGTATTCTGAAGAGCAAAAGAGTCATTTCAAAGCAGACAAGCAAGCAAGATCCCTTCTTCTTCAAAGTATCCCGAATCAAATCTACGTCAAGATAGACAACTACAAGGCAAATGCTAAAAAGATGTGGGATCAGTTGCAAAAGATGATGATGGGTTCCAAGGTCGGGAATCAAATGAAAGTGGATAACTGCATTAACAGTTATGAAGAATTTAAAGCCAAAGAGAATGAAAGCTTGGAAGATACTTATGAACGTTTTGTCTTGCTTCTGAATGAGTTGTCAAAGAACAAAGTGAAGAAGAAGAAGATTGAAAACAATGTCAAGTTTCTCAGTGTCTTACAACCTGAATGGAAAAAGCATACCCGTCGGATGAAGCAGATGAAAGATTTGAGCGATATCCCACTCCATGAGGTATATGAGACACTAAGGCAGAACGAAGAAGAAGTGGAAGAGAAAAGAGCTGAGAAAAAGAAGGTTGAGAAAGTTCCAGAACCTATTGCTCTAGTGGCTGGAGAGAAGGAGAAAGAAAAGAAAGAAAAGAAGAAGAAGAAGAAGAAGAAAGTGCTTACCAGTTCTGAATCAGAATCAGAATCAGATGGAGATGATGGAGAAAGCCTCAAACAGGCTATGCTATTACTGACCCGAGCTTTCCAAAAGAAATTCTACAAGAAGTCGGGATCAAATTTATAAAGATATTCTTCATCCAGCTCTAAGAACCATGAGCACCGAGAAAGAGTTGAAGGAAAGCGACATGAAGATAACCGGTATATGGAAAGGAAGCCGGAAGAAAAGAAGAAGTTTGTGAATGATTACACCGTTGCTGAAAAGCCAGCAAATGATTCAATCAAATGTTACAACTGTGGCAAGATTGGACATTTTGCTAAAGAATGTCGAAAGCCAAAGGTTCGCAACTCTCAGTACTATCAGAACAAACTGTTGTTGGCCAAACAACAAGAAGCGGGCATAGCATTAATGGCTGAAGACGAATTTTGGCTGGATCATTCAGATGGTGAAGAGGAAGAGAAAGAAGAAGCTGCTCATATATGCTTAATGGGAAAGGCGGTGAAATATGATGAGTCAGATGATGAAGCGGCTGATGAGGTAATGAACTTAACTGAAAAAGATTTCATAACCAAAATGGAAGCCATGATGGTTGAGCTTAATGATCTTCAAGTAAAACTGAAGAAAGAAAAAGACAGAGTTGCTAAAAGAAACAATAAGATCTTTGAGCTTAATAAGTCTGTTATTGGGAACAAAGATCTAAATGATTCTTTACGCAAGTCTGCTTCTGATTCTAAAATTCAAGTAGATTGTTTTGAAAAGAAGATTTCTGATTTTGAAGTTAAAATTTCTAAGTCTGAGTTTGAGAAGAAAGAATCTGCACTAACTATTCATAAATTGCAGGTTGAGAACAAGCTTTTGAATAAGAAGGTAAATGGTCTGGAAGCCAAACTCTATGCAAGAGGCCAAACAGATCAAACCATTTTTCTCAATGCACCTAACGAAGAGGTTGATGTTAAGGAAAAATGGGGACTTGGTTTTGAAAACCCCCATTACTTAAAGAAAGCCATCAGAAAACAACCAGCACTTTATAATTTTGATTTTCTTGCCTGTGCTGGTAAACATACTCATTTAAAACCCAAATTTGTTACCAAATTACCAGAAGAAGTTGAGGTCAAAGAAACTGAAAATAGAAAGAATATAAAGAAAATGCAACTACCATTTAACTATGCAAAGTTAAATGATAGTTATCTTTCTGAGACACCAAAAGTTCTTTCAAATGACTATTTTGCTAGTTATTCTGTTTCTGAGATGAAGGCAAAACCTGTAATTGCAAAGGTTTATGTTCCTCCACTCATTCTTGAAAGCAAAATAGTTGAGCTTGAAAATGTTGTTTATGATGAAAGAATTTTGGTAGATATTGAACAAAGTGTGTTTTCTACAGTTTTAAAGAACATTATTTTTCAATCTAAATCTACAAAGTGTTCTACAGTTTCAAAGGCACCTCAAACTTCGTCTGATAATTTTGATGACTTATTTGAGTCTGCAAATGACTTTCTTAATTCTGATGATGGGTGCATAGAAGAAATTGATATGTTTGACTTCAATACTCCTCTTCCTGATCATTCTACTTGTCTTATAACTGAAAAAGTGTTACAAAGTGGTTTTAATATTAGTGAATCATCAGCTAAGGTTGGTGAATCAGTTTCTGTAACTGCTGATAACTATGCACAAGGTAAGAAACATAAGAAACAGCGATTACAGAAACAGAAATACACTGGTACACAAAAGAAAACTCAATCTCAGAAATATAATTTTCCTAATAATTCTAAATCTTATGTTTCAGATTTAAGGAGGAAAAGGTCGAAAGCAAGATCTGAATGGAGACCAAAAAGGAAGAATGATGAGATTGCTGAATCAGTTTCTGATAACTCGTGTAATAGATCTGATAGTAGTGATATTGATGTAGTTGGTCAACTTGCTTCTCATAAACAAAACCTTGTAACTTCTTACAAGCGTTATTCAATAAAGCAATTGATTCAATTATCTCCTACTACTATTCAATCTTATCATTATCGGAGACATGATTTTGCTTATCATCATAATTCTACTGATTGGTTTGGATCTTATCATGTTTATTCTTCAAGATCAAATGTTTTTAAAAGTTTTCAAAGAAAAGGAGGGTCCATATTTAAATGGATACCAAAATCATGTGCTAATATGTTAGGACCCGTTTTTAAATGGGTACCTAAAGTTATTGTTTCCTGATTTCTCTTGCAGACCCGGCATATGTTGATATTGTCCTTTTAATCAAGCAATCAAACAAACAAGATATTAACAATCAAAGTATATTCTAGAGAGAGAGTAGAGAGAGAAACGTTCATGTCATATATCTAACAATATTAAAGCATACAATGAACTCTACTACAAGATTACAAGGCAACATGGTATTTATACCAAGGATTAAAACTACAAGCTTAATGACTAAGTAATCTCATATTGACTAAACATACATTGACTTTGTTGACTTTACTTTACTTGACTTTTCCTATTAAATCTTGTATACAATAATACACTAACAATCTCCCCCTTTGTATTCAAGATTTAATAAAAAAAATTACATAAGTCTTCAGCACTTGATTCTTCAATCTTTTGTCTCTGACAGCTTTAAAAACTTTGAAGCTCTAGCACTCTTTAGTCTTTAATTCTTTTGAAGAATCTTGAAAAGTCTTTTGCACTTTGCAGCTTTGGAAAGTCAACAAGTCTTGAAAACTTTGAAATCTTTGAAAACTTCTTTGAAACATTTTGTCTTTGAAAAACTTCAAGGAATCTTTGAACTTTGTATCTTCATTTCTTCAATCTCTGATCATTCTTTAGAAAAACAAACTTTCTTGAATTATCTTCAACATGGACTTGTCTTCAGAAATCTTTGAGAATGATTTCTTTTCATCTGATTTGATCTTTCAGAAAATTCTTCACAAGTCTTGACTTTATAACTTTGAAATTCTTTGAACTTGATCTCTGTAGATTTCTCCCCCTTTTTATCTTGACTTGACTTTGAAACATTTGTCTTCTTCAGAATCTTTTGAATCATCTCTTTTGACAATTAATACTTCTTTCAGAATTTGTTTTTTTTTAAATTGATCTCTGTTGATTTCTCCCCCTTTTTGATGATTGTGAGCTTCAAAATCATCAAAAACATTTTCAATTTCAACATAATCTTTGATTCTCCCCCTTGAAAATACATTCTCCTCCTTTTGATCTGAACTGAATCATGAACTGTATATACCCGAATCTTTTCAAATTCAGATATAATGAACTTGGTAACCCTGATTCAACAAATGAAACAGTTAGGAGTGCCTGTCAGTAACACGGAGTTACTGTGTACAACTAATGTACAATTTAAGGAGCTGGTTTGATGATGACTCCCCAGGACTTCCATTCAATCATTGAAAAACACAAGGTTTATCTATGAATGTTCTGACAGAAAAACAAATTTTCTGTGTGCTCGTGCTTGTGTATGAAAGAATTTAGCACAATGATTGTATTTCATAAGGCTCAAATTGTATAAACTGTTGAGACAGCAACAAGTATTACACGGACTCAATGTGCATGAAAGAGGTGCGAAGGTGGGGCAACTTTCCTTCTTTTTCAATATCTAAATCTTCCGAGTGAAGACTAGATAGCAGATATGCTGCGTCCCCAAAGAAAATGAAACATTTCTTTGTTAAGAAAGAAACGAGTGGCTGGTGGGGTTAATTGCAAGAGTTGGCATGGGCTCACTGCCTGATTCAATGATGGTCACCAAAGAATGTGAACCAATCAGAAGATGTGGCTACCCGGCTCAGAAAGTGTTTGGTGCAGAGTTTTGATATTCTTTTGACTCTGATCTCACACCCTCTTTCTTTTTAAACATTTAAGTTCACTTCTAACCAGTCTCTCTTTTACATTTTACCTCAGCTCAATGAGAAAAACTCAACCGAATGAGTTATCTCCCCCACTCTTTGATTTTGACCCCTCAATCACTCGAGGATAACTTCCTGGGTAGGAAACACTGGTTAACGTGAATCCATGGAAGTTCTATTTAAGCTCACACATGAATCCCATGTAAGTCCTATAAAGAATGGTTGCTCAACAGTTTAACTTGAACAGTTAAGCTCAAAATGATAATATTGTCAAAATGTATGCTCATTTAAAATTAAAAATGAAATTTGAGCATTTGAACAATGAAGATATCTCAAAACAATAATATTGAATGAATGAAATAAATCAAGAGAATTGTTTTGAGAATCTGAGAATGTATCAATCAGATCAAATGAAATGGTTAGGGTATCAAAGAATTGGATAATTTGTTTATATGAACAAATATAAACAATGTAGTAATGAAAGCACAAGATTAGAAATGATGAATGATGCTCAACAACAGTGAAATCAAACGGGAGTATTACCATCGAAAAGTTGTTTCGTTTTAGAAACATGGTAATAACTGATTCAAATGAAGTATTGAACCGGTGTGTATGAATACTTGACAGTATATGAAAAGATAATACACAAGTATTAATCTTTGGAAACACACGGTCAGTTAAACATTGAAGCTCAAAAATGAAAAACATTTAAAATCACACTTCTTAATTCATGAAATCTTTTGAGAATAGAGAAGTGGTTTGAACATTTCAGAAATTGTTTTTCATGCTTGAAAGTTGTTCTTCTTTCAAACAATCAGAGATGTAAGATTAGAAGATACTTACATTTAAGCTCCCCCTCAAATCATTATAGAATGATTTAGGTCAGATAAGCTCCCCCTAGATATTTTGCATAATATCCTTATCTGAACATTGAAGAACGAGTCCTGATCTGTCATGTGATCAGAAGCCACAGTCTTTACATTAAAATTCGGGTTTTGAACTGTTTTGTTCAAAAGCCATTGTTCGTTAACTTTGAAGTCCGAGTCCTGAGTTGATTTACTCAGAAGTCAAAATCTTGTACTTTGAAGTACGAGTCCTGATCTGTACATGATCAGAAGTCGATCATCTTGCTCCCCCTATACCTATGGTATCTGCAAAACAGATTTAACATGTTTTGGTACCCACTGGTATTTGGGTCCTGGTATGTTAGATTTAGGAATCGACTTCTCATTAGATGTATATCTTTTAAAAACAGAATTCTGAGAAGTTATTCTATAAGATCCGTACCAATTGTGAGCAGTTTCTCTTTGAACGAAGTCATTCCCTCCACAATAAGAACAATAGATATTCCTTTGAGCAATCCTGATCAGATGATTAGTCGAGTAAAACATATCAGGATTACCAAAAGATTTACCTTTATGCGCAGTGTTCTTTTTGGCATTTGTTGTGGATTTGAATGATCTGTCATTCTTCTTTTTCTCTTCAGAAGAATCTTTAACTCTCCAGACCATCTGATTTTTCTTAGAAGACTTTCCAAGAGATTTGATATAAAAATTTGCTGAACCATCAACAGATTTGTCATAAAATAGATTTGATGGTCGAATCTGACTTGATTTGACAGTTTGTGGTTTGACACTTTTCTTTTTCAAAACATTTTTGTCATGAATGGAACTTGAAGCTGTTTTGAAAGAACAGACTGATTCTGGTGAGTTATCAACAGGTGATTGGCTAATCACATCAGCTGTTACTTTATCAGACAATTCAATGTTTGCAGCTTCTAAGTCTTTTATCTTTTTAGCTAAAATGTTTCTTTCAGAATTTAGTGTGTCAAACTTGTGTTTCAAATCAGATCTGGCCATCTGTTCTTTAAGAATATCTGATGATAGAACAGATAATTTGGATGTGAGCTTTGATATTTCAGATTCAAAATATGAACGTTCTTGCTCAAAATCTGTTTCCAAGTTCTTGTTTTTCTCAGAAATATCCTTGAAAATCCCAGCATTTTTCTTTTCAAATAATTTCTTTTCTTGCTCAAAAGACTGCTTCTTTTCTTTGAAAATATTTCTTTCTTTTTCAAGCAAGTCTTGTAAAGTAGAAATCTGCTTAGGAAGTTCAGTGTTTTTATCTTCAAGAACTTTTCTTTCCTTAGCAAAAGTATCCCGTTCAGTGATTATAACTTTTTCAAAATCTGACACTTGCTTGGAAAGTTTTATGCATCTAAGCTCAAGATCCTTCTTCTCTTGTAAAGTTTTCTTGGAAATCTTAGATAACTGTTGATTTGAAGATGTCTTCACATTTGATTTTTCTTTTTCTGTTTAGAAACTTGTTTGGAGTTCAGCATTCTTGTTCTCCAAAGCAGATATCTTCTCTTCAAAAGCCTTAATCTTTTGTTGAAGCTTGACTGACTCATCTTTCAGCTCAGATGATTTCTTTTCAGTCGTCTTCAGTTGACTTTGAAGATTCTCTTTGACTTTATCTTCTTTAATGCTTTTTATCAATTCATCATTTTTCTTTTCCAGAACAGATATATGATCTTTAAAAGCCTTAAACTTCTGTTGAAGCTTGACTGATTCATCTTGTGATTCTGATGACTTCTGTTCAGTCGTCTTCAGTTGGCTTTGAAGATTTGAAATCTTTCTCTCTTTCTGCATGATAATCTTCTCTTTAACTCCTATGATCTTTTCTTTCATTTCAATTTGATTATCTTTATCTTTAATCTCTTTCTCTCTTTCCTTCATGATATCTGCAAAATCAGATTTATCAAGATTAGCACATTTTATACAATCAGGAGTTTTATCAGAATCTGACACTTTAGATTTAACAGTATTAGTACACTTTTCCTTCACAAGATTTCCATTAAAAACACAAAATACAACAAATTGAATCAAGAAACAGTGCATGAGTTCGAGTTTCACAAAAAAAAACAGAATTTGATCAAATTGATCGATCTAGAGTGCGAATTTGACTAAGTGATCTGAACAAATGTTGATCCTTATGATAAAACGTACACAAACAAATCAATTTCTTGATTAAATTGTGCAAAAACATGAAAAATCAAGATCAAACAGTAACATTTTCGAAAATAACAATTTTCTTGAAATTTTCAAGAATTTGAATCTGATTTGGTGATGAAATCTTTCTGAATTTGTTTGGTCTGCTCTGATACCAATTGATATTGTCCTTTTAATCAAGCAATCAAACAAACAAGATATTAACAATCAAAGTATATTCTAGAGAGAGAGTAGAGAGAGAAACGTTCATGTCATATATCTAACAATATTAAAGCATACAATGAACTCTACTACAAGATTACAAGGCAACATGGTATTTATACCAAGGACTAAAACTACAAGCTTAATGACTAAGTAATCTCATATTGACTAAACATACATTGACTTTGTTGACTTTACTTTACTTGACTTTTCCTATTAAATCTTGTATACAATAATATACTAACATATGTGGTACTTGGATAGCGGCTGTTCCAAGCATATGACCGGGCAGAAAGCTTTATTGTCTAATTATACAGAGAAATTCAGCGGCAATGTCAGATTTGGGAACGACCAAGTTTCACCAATCTTAGGATATGGTGATATCATTCAAGACAACATAACGATTAGGAAGGTGAGTTATGTCGAAGGTTTAGGGCACAACTTGTTTAGCATCGGTAAATTCTGCGACAAAGGGTTAGAGGTCAACTTCAAAGCTAAGAGATGTTCAGTTCGTTCTGAAGACGGCACAGAACTCTTAGTTGGCAAGCGAAAGACAAATCTCTACTCCATCAATCTTTCAAAGGTACAGAATGACAGTCACGTTTGCTTATTGACAAAATCTTCGATGCAACAAAGTTGGCTTTGGCACCGACGACTATCACATCTGAATTTTCGTTATATCAACAAGTTGGTAAAAGATAAGTTGGTAAAAGGACTTCCTGAGCTGAGATATGAGAAAGAACACTTGTGTGCTGCATGTGAAAAGGGTAAGATGAAGAGAGTCGCACATAAACCGAAGCCTGAACCAAGCACCAATTCTCCACTATAGTTGTTACATATGGATCTCTGTGGTCCGATGAGAACACAAAGCTTAGGAGGAAAGAAATACGTGTTGGTTAATGTGGACGAATTTCTATGATCAAAAGATGAGACACCTGAAGTTCTCATTACTTTCTTAAAGACGACCCAGGTGAATACACAGAGACAAGTCAAGTTTCTTCGAACTGACAATGGCACAGAGTTCAAAAACAAAACCGTTTAAGAATATCTCGAACCGGTCGGGATATCACATCAATAATCTGTTGCTCGTACGCCTGAACAAAATGGAGTAGTCGAAAGGCGAAATCGGACGCTAGTCGAGGCCGCTCGTACTATGCTTAGCCAATCGGACTTACCTCTATTTCTGTGGCCAGAAGTTGTGTCAACTGCATGTCATACTCAAAATCGATCCATGATACAACGCCGTTTTCAAAAGACTCCATATGAGCTGATCAACAACAGAACACCGACAATCAAGTATTTTCATATATTTGGGTGTAAGTGTTTCGTGCTTAACGATAGAGAGAATCTGAACAAATTCAGTGCTAAGGCGGATGAGGGTATCTTCATTAGTTATTCTTCAACATCTGCAGCATATCGTGTTTATCTGAAGGAATCAAAGACAGTCGTAGAGAGCGTCAATGTAACATTCGATGAAGAAATGGCTTCTGAACAACTCAGTTCAGAACCAGTTATCACTGGAGTATTAGCTTCTGGACAGATCAGTCCAGAAACTGTTTCTACAAAGAACAATTCGGATAATGCTTCTACTTCAATTTCACATTTATCTGATTTAGATTTGTTATTTGAATTCTTTTATGATGAGTTTCTAGGATCTAATGTATCTAAATCTGCTGTGACTAACAGGTATGAAGACACAAGTTGCAATCATCCAGTCACTTCAGAAGTTATAATTGAACTTGTATCCCCCGTTCAGTCAGAACTCACATTCCATTGAATACTCCTACAGTTGAAGATATACAAGTAACTGCTGAGCCAGAAGTAACTGTATCAGTTGGGTGTGATATACTGTCTACTCAACAGCCAGAGTCTGTTGTTCCAACTATTGCTTCTGCACCTGAAACTTCAAATGCAAACTCCCCTCCTATTATTAAACTGAAGAGTCTGACAGTGGATTTCTAGATGATGCTCATGTTCAATCAGTATCTACTCCACTCCCTCATGAGCATCGCTGGACCAAAGAGCACCCTTTACACCAAGTAATTGGAGATCTTAACAAGCCTGTGCAAACTAGGTCAGCAACCTTAAACCACTGTCTGCATGACTCATTCCTCAGCAAGATAGAGCCCACGCGAGTATCAGAGGCTTTAGCTGATTTGGATTGGGTATCTGCTATGCAAGAAGAATTAAATCAGTTTGAAGCCCTGAAGGTCTGGAGATTAGTTCCAAAATCGGAAGGTAAATCTGTGATTGGCACTAAATGGGTATTCAAAAATAAAAAGGATGAAGATGGTATCGTCATAAGGAACAAAGCTAAACTTGTTGCCAAAGGTTACCGGCAAGAGGAAGGCATAGACTACGATGAGACGTATGCTCCAATAGCGCGTATAGAAGAAATCTGCATGTTTCTAGCCTATGCAGCTCATAAGAATTTCACAGTCTATCAGATGGATGTGAAAACAGCCTTTCTGAATGGAATTCTTAAGGAGGAAGTATACGTGTCTCAACCAGAAGGGTTCATGAATCCAGATAAGCCAGATCATGTATACATCTTGGACAAAGCCCTGTATGGTTTGAAACAAGCCCCTCGAGCATGGTATGATGTTCTATCTAAATTCTTGGTCAAGTCTGGTTTTTCCAAAGGTAAAATTGATACCACTTTGTTCATTAAAAAGGAAAAAGCTGATATCATCCTTATTCAAATATATGTTGATGATATAATATTTGGCTCTACTAGTCCTAAATATAGCAAAAAAAATTCTAACCTCATGGTGTCACGTTTTCAAATGAGTATGATGGGAGAGATGAATTTCTTTCTCGGATTACAAGTTAAACAGTTTTCAATGTGGATTTTCATTAACCAATCTAAGTATATTTTGTATATTCTTCGGAAGTTTAAAATGGAAAATTGTAAACCAATTGAAACCCCGATGGCACCAGGTACTAAAATTAGCACTGATCTTTCGGGTAAAAGTGTTGATGTTAGAACTTATAGAGGTATGATAGGATCGTTAATGTATCTTACATCTAGTAGACCAGATATTATGTTCTCAATATGCTTATGTTCTAGATATCAGGCTGCTCCTAAAGAATCACATTTGGCTGCTGTCAAACGGATTTTTAGATATCTGAAGGGCACCGCAGATCTTGGTCTGTGGTATCCTAAGGATACTGGGTTTCAACTGACTGCCACTTCAGATGCAGATCATGCAGGTTGCATGTTGGACAGAAAGAGTACTTCAGGTCACATTCAATTTCTTGGAGACAAGCTCGTTAGCTGGGCATCAAAGAAACAATTATGTGTTTCCACATCAACTGCTGAAGCAGAGTATGTAGCTGCTGCCATTTGCTGCTCTCAAGTTATGTGGATGCGAACACAGCTGCGAGACTACGGTTTCAAGTTTGATAAAATACCAATATATTATGATTCAAAGAGTGCAATCGCGATATCTGCTAATCCTCTCCAGCATACGAAAACCAAACACGTTGATGTCAGGTATCATTTTATCAAAGACAATGTAGAAAAAGGAACAATTGAACTTTATTTTGTAAAAACAGATTATCAGCTTGCAGATTTATTCACCAAACCCTTAGATGAAAAGAGATTTAGTTTTCTTGTCTCTAAGCTTGGTATGTTAAATCTTAAGACATAATCGGTTGTTACCTAATAAAGTTAAGTATTGTTATTTTTCATCATTTTCATTATCATTATTTCTGAAATATATCTGCACTTTAATAGTTTGCTCATGATCTCAGGGGGAGAGTGAGATGCATTTTACGATGATCTACATTCTTTTGAGGGGGAGCATATCTAATTTATGCATTTTTCTTAATTGACAAATTTTTGTGATGCATGATTTTAGGGGGAGCTTATAAGTCATATTAAAGGAGTAAGACTATGATTTCAGATTATTTCAGATCAGAACTCGTACTTTAATCGTTTTACTGTTTTATGTCAGTTACATTTGAATAAATTTTGTGAATAAAAGTTGTTTTGACTAGACTTTGAGACTTGTGCAGGATGAGAGGAAGTTATCAAGATCATATCTTTATGACTTCAGCTGACTTCATGAGATTTAAGATTGCACAGAAAGGTTAAAATTCTTATCTTAATCTCATATATGGTTGAAAGAAGAACAACTTTCAATCATAGAAAACATGTTCTTAAATGTTCAAACCACTTCCCGATTCTTAAACCGATTTCATGAATTGGAAGTGTGATTTTTAAATGTTTTCATTTTATTTTGTGTTTCAAAGTTTACAAACCGTGTGTTTCCAAAGATAAATACTTGTGTATTGTCTTTTCTATATACTTTCAAGTATTCACACACACCAGTTTAATTTCTTGTTCAAATGGTTCTTACCATGTCTTATATTTTAAACATAATTTCGATGGTAAGACACCCCGCTTGTATTCAAAGCAATTTGAGTGTCATTTCATTTTCAAACGTTTATTTCAAGAGTGTCTATATTTTGTTTCGTATAGACAGTATCCGTTATTTTGACCATAAGCCTTAATTGATATATCACTTCATTTCTGATCATTTTCATACAATGCCAGATTTTCAAACAATTCTTTTGCATTCATATTCATTCATTTCATATACTTGTTTGAAAATACTTTAATGTTTAAAATTCTCAAATCTCCATGATTATATTTTATGAGTATATATTCATCTGACATTTGTGTATGAGCTTTAACTGTTAAAGTTAAATCATTATGAGCAACACGTTCTTTTAAGATCATACATGGGTTCTTTGTGCTAGGAATTAACTGAACTTCTATGGAATCACGTTAACCAGTGATTTCTACCCAAGAAGTTAATCCATAGAGATTGAGTTTGAGGAGTCTAAAAGAAATGAGTGTGGGTTGTGTGTTGAGGGAAAATGGAAATGAGAGTTTGGTTAGAAGTGAGCATTATGATTAAAAAGAAAGAGGGTGTGTGATCAGAGTAAAAGAATATCAGACTCTACACCAACTACTTTCTGAGTCGGGCAGCCACATTACTAGCGTTTCACAACTCTTTGGTGAACGTTATTGAAACATGCAACTAGCCCATGCCAACTCTTGACTAAACCCCACCAGCTACTCATTTTCTTCTCAAAAAGAAAGTTTTTCATATTTTAAAGGGGACGCAACATATAATCTATCTGGTTTTCATTTGGAAAATCTGGATACTGAAAAAGAAGGAAGTTTGCCCCACTTTCGCACTTCAATCATGCACATTGAGTCTGTGTTTATTTACTGTTGTCTCAGTGGTTTACACTATGTTAGCCTTAAAAAGCAATTATTCGTGCTTAATTCTTTCTACACATGCTCGAACACACAAAGAATTTGTTTCTTTGTCATAACATTCATAGAAATTGCCTTTGTGGTATTTCGATGATTGGATGGAAGCCCTGGGGGAGTGAACATCAAAAATCTCCTTTATCTTGTGTATTCGTTACACACAGTGGCTTTGTATTACTGACAACCATTTTAACTGATTCATTTGTTGATTCAGGAGTTACATGTTCTTATTTTGTCTGGATTTGCAAAGATCTAGATGAATACTTGGTTATGGATCACAGAATCAGAGGCTCTTGGACAGATCAGAATGGTCAAAGACATTTCTTGGAAGAAAAGTTTTGATGATATAGATGCTCAAAACATCAAAAAGGGGGAGATATGGTATCAAGAAATGATAAAGTTTTGAGAGATGATTTTCAGAAATGTCCAAGTCAGAAGATTCAAAGTAAAGATTTGAATAAGATCAAAGAATTTCTAAAGATGTGCTGATTTTGAGGAAATTTTCTTTAAAGATTGTTTGCTAAAGCAATTCGAGCTGATTCTGAAGATAATTTCTTTCCAAAGTCTAAAAGTGTTTTGTGAAAGTTTTTGGGGAGATTGTTAATCGTTTTGAAGACAGTTTTGGAAAGAATACCATCAAAAAAAAGGGGGAGATTGTACTGACAGAGTCTTAAAAGAGAAGACTGAATTGCTAGATCTTTCAACAATGATCTTGAATCCAAAGAGGGAGATTGTTAGAGCATAAATCTGTTGGATAAAAGATAAAGAAGACTGAAGGTCAAAGTGTAAGCAGTCAAAGCTGAGAAAGTCAAATCTCATCAAAGTCAAAGTCTTTTGTAATAAAAATTCAAAGTATTGTATTTGTATTTGTTTTTCTTGTATTTTAGATGTAGGTATAAATAGCTTTGTTTTTTCTGTTCTTAGTAGAAGTCTGATTGAGAATTTGAGAATACGATTCAGAGAGAGAATCTGTAGAGAGAGAAAGAGAGTTCTAGAGAGAGAAAGTTGTATTTGAAATTGAGAATTGAAATCAAAACAGGTAATTTGATTGAAATTTGTTTGTTCATTAATTGTTTGTGATTAGAAACTAGAAACAGGGAATAACAGAGTCGTTTACATTTCTAAAGTAAATCATTTTGAAACATCGTGTTTTGAACTGATTTCTTTTCCTTTAAAAATATATTTATATATGATGAAAACTCTTGAGCTCACTAGGCGTTAAGTCTAACCTTTTTTTTTGTCGGCATGTGCATCAGGTTCCGGATGGGGGTTTGATTCTAGCAGCTATGAAGAGTTGAACCTTAGCTTTGTGCAAGTGTAAGTATTTGGTGATGTCTTCCGCAGTTTAGAGATAGTGACTATTATTGGGTTTTAGTAGCACCCGTCCTTGTTATAGACTGTATGAAGAGAATAAATTGTGTGTGTTGAGGTTAAACCTTAAATTATGATTGTGTATGAATCATTTATTGATGTATTTAGATAATTTTAAATTAGTCACTCTTTCCAGATTTGAGGGTGTTATAGTATAAAGCTAACATTAAAAAGGTTAACCAATCTTTTAGTTGTTACCTATCAGAGAAAATAGAAAGAAACATTTTCTTTCTTTCTATTAAAGAACACATACTTAGATCAAGGGTTTTGGGCTATCACCTGGTGGATGCCAAAAGCGTGTTCGTGTGGGGACTACCGATAGAGAAAATCTAGCTTGGTTTTTAATTAAGTACTCTATCAGAATCCTCGACATATTTGAAAGGTAGCCCATTAAACGCCCTAGTCGGGCCTTTGGTTGTTAAGATTTGTTTTAGATGTCACTAGCTACGGCGTGGGTTTTAATTTTTAAAAAAGTTTTATAATTAGTTGTACCCAAAATAACTTTTTACTGCATCTAAATGGTTACAAAATCGTTTTAAAACCCTACAAAAAAGATAGGTCAAAACAGTGAAACGTTTCATATGACATGTTACAAATGATTTGGACAAAGCTTTATTGTGTCAAATGGTTTACTTACCCTTTTCATTCTTAAGTTATATATGTCATGTCAATTAGGTTGTATAATATTATCTTACAATATGCACGATCTTGGTGATTGGACTTAATAGTGTTGGTATTATGCAAGTTGGTGTGGGTTGTTCTGTTACTACAACCTAATTCGTACTTCGTTGAGTCTAAAGATGTAAGATTTCAATTGTAACACCCCGAAATCTTTGGTCGAAGATGTAACACCCTCGAATATGGAAATAGCAACTAATTTAAAATTTTCTAAATACATCAATAACTGATTCATCTACAACAACAATTGAAGGTTTAACTTCAATACACACATTCCATTCTACGTACACAGTCTATTATAGGGACGGGTGCTACTAAAACCCAATAACAGTCACTATCTCCAAATTGTGGAAGACTTCACCAACTACTTACCCTCGTGAAACACTAGGGCTCATCTCTTCAAAGTACTGCTAGAACCATTTCCCCAACTGGAACCTGAGGCACATGCCGACAAATAAAAAGGTTAGGCTTAACGCCTAGTTAGCACAAGAGTTTTCATCATATATATATATATATATATATATATGTATAACACTAACGTTAAGATTGTTATCTAAATCGTGATTTCCAAGATGATAATACGTTCAATCTGAAGCAACCAAGATGAAATACATTAAATCTTAAAACAATCTCTTTTCAACATTCACCCTCTTCCGAATTAAAATCACAAAACAAAACGCTTCTCCGAATATAAGTCCAAAACCCAAAACTCACGTAAAACATAACTGACACTTTAATAATCAAATACTGAAAAACGTAGATACACTCCAACTTCCAAAACATCCCTAAAACATGGATAAGGTCCAATAATCAAAACCTTAGAACATGGATGACTATACATACTCAAAACATCACCGAAAACATGGATTATAAAACTCCATACTGAAATTAGCACCTTTTGGTGATGGGGGAGACCCGCTTACATTACACGTGACGGAACATCAAAGTGGGTCACATAGCTATGTAGAAAACCAAAACGTATGGATTATACTCATAAAACATACCGAGCTCAACTACTCCAAGTCTATTGCTCGAAAACATCAAGTCAACTCCTTTGAGTCTATTCTTGAGAGTTCCAAAACGGAGAACCCGATTCCAAAACGGGAACTTATGCACAAAGGGAATTACACCTTACTGCCCATCGGACGCTGCCCGACCATATAGGTCCACATCTTACTTACCATGGTGACTCGATGCCTATTCCGTGCCAAAGTGGTGAACTTGTCCAAAGCGGGACATAAAGAACACCGTGCCTATGGATCCATTGCACTAACTAAAATATTACGTGACTCAAAACGAATGAACTAACGTATTCAAAACATGTAATTCTCAAATAAGATGCAGTAAATGAAAATCATGACCAAAAGCTCTACACTGAGCTATTAAAATCGAACAAGTATCCGAAAGACCCAACAAAATCCAAACTAATCCATAAGCTCAACAAATCCAAAGACCCATCGTTGAAAATCATGAAATGAAATCAAACGTAAACAACCCGCCTTTATGTAAACCCATACTCCAAAATATATAATTAACTCCAACATATTTTAGATTGGGAAAACTCATTTTCCAAGTGAATTATATCATTTGCTCCTTCAAACACGTCTCATAACACAAAATCAAACACTTATCTAAAAAACACAATAAAATGCATTTATACTCTAACTTTACTTCATGAAATAAATCATTAAAATACCAATGTATGATATAATTTAGTTATCAAAATGCTCAAAATCCCAAACGTGGATGTTTTACAAAGTTTATAAAATCAAGCACTTCAAATAATCAAGATTCGCCAAATAACTCAACAGTGAATCATTTCATGTAAAACATATAAACACTTTAAAATAGACATTTTGGCATGTACACCGTTTTCACAAATCTACTTAAACTCACATTGCTAGATTTAGGCTAAATCTATATTTTTCCCCAACTAGAGCTCCTTTGAAGAAACTTGGATCTTTAAGCCAAACACTTCCAAAAACCTAGATCCATAAATTTCCAACCATAAATAATCATATTCAATCACAAAGAATCGTTCCCCAAACATTATACATGAAGATCTCAACTTATGTCAAAACCATAATCTCTATAAATGAAGAAAAGAGGAGGTTACCTTATCCCTAACTTCAATCCACCAACCAAAATACTTCTAGGTCACCAAGTTGAGCCATAAACTCCCAAACTTCCAAAATGTTGGAAAGGGTTAGGTGAAAACCCTAGAAATTGATGGAGATGAAGGAGAAGATAGAAAGGATGAAGATATATTAGCTCTAGCTTCCAAACCTTGCTAGATGATGAAGAATCTCTTGAAACACTCTAGGTTTGGTGCCTAGAATGCATAAAATCCGAATTTAGTGTTTGAGGGTCGGTTCTAGACAGGAAAAGGTGAAATGGGGAAAGGTTAGAATGGAATAAAGCTGAAAATTGCGATTTTATAACAATTAGGGGCCGTCTGCGAGGGCATAGTCGCGTGGCATTCTCTCTCTCCCAACACCACCCATAGTACACTAGTCGCGATAGTGCCCTGCCACAATGACCCTGGCATAATCGCCAGGCACTGTCGCCCCGCGTGTACCGAGAGGCTCTCCCTTCCCGCGACATTGCCCCACGATAGTGACACATGTCACAGTCGCGAGCACTGTCGCCCAGACCAAACAGGGCCGAAACCGGGTGTTATAATCCTCCCAGCCTTAGAGTGATTTCGTCCTCGAAATTTAGTTCACTATAATCGCCTTTGATTACTACACCCGACACCATATGGATCACAAGTCTAATAATGGTTTGCCGCGTACACCACCGAGAGATAATGCTCTAGCTACATAAACCACAATTAACGTCATTTTCCATTAAACGGCTGATTCCTTTCCTACGAAGATGCGTTTCTACCTAATTCATCCGTGAAGGGATGTTTGATAACCACTTGACAAGGTCGCCCCACTGATTTTCGTGAGGACTATCACACCCACTATCCACCTTGATACGCCACACTCATACTAGAGTGAACATCGAACCTTATCGAATAAGCTTTCTAACCATACGATCTCGTTCGTCTCCCAACCTTAGATAACACGTATATCCCACGGCAGCTTATGGCCTCAACTTTTCATTGATTAATTCGTTCCAACTCAACACGATTCTGAATCCGTATTCTAATAATCAACACCAACCTAAAGAATTCCCAAAATTCCTTAATAATTCCCCTTGATATTGGTAAGGCCTTCTTTCCAAGGACGTACCAACACGCTTTACGAGGAGTTGGTTAATCCAGATTAGGCTATCACACAATTCCGATCTATTCTCAACTTCAAACACTCCACCAATAAGATTTTACCATGACAAGAACATTATACATGACAATACTTAATTACCAACATCTAGCTTCCTTTAAGTTCTGACACTTAGAGACTAACATTCCTTATGGTCCAACGAGAGTACTCCAATACTCCAAACATCCATTGACCTTAAAAGAACAAGTCGACTTGCAATGAACTGATCCCCAAAAGATTAAAGTTGACACAAAATATGGAATTAAAACTCCAAATCATTCAGCTTTACGAACAACCATAACATCATCATCATTCACGAATACCCATTAAGATGGTACACCACCAAAACCCAACATGCTGTCGAACAATAATCCATCAATTTAGATATGGCCGTAAGTAAACAACTACACAAGGCTTAAACCTGAAGATTTACCGAAGTGGAAAGACCATCACTTAATTAATTGGGAGAAAACCTAAATCGGCTATCTTAAATAGTCATCTCTGGTCGGCCTTCATGAGGTTGAATTCTCTTAATTCAAGTCTGCCAACAATTTGGATCATTCACATTTTCCATTCCCAAGGGCATCTCTAATCCCTTATTACAACTTCTTTCTCAAGTGGGTTTAAATCTATAGCTCTAACGAGTTCAAGGCTTTTCAACTATAGGACTCAACACATATGCCAATTGAAATTTTACAAGACATTCAAATGCAATTCTTTATAATAATTAAGCATGCATGTAAAAGTTCGCTACCACTTACACGGTAGTTGTGCAAAGTGGTCCCAAACGCCACTCATATAAAACCATTTCGAAAAACGTTTGATCATTATCCAAGCTAATAATGACAATAACAAAAGATGTGCAACAAACTTTTCAAATGGACCACGATGGTCCTAACTTTCATCAATTTATGTTGTGTATGTGAAATAATTTTCTGTACAAAAAAAAATAATGTGTAACAAATAATTGTACAAATTTCAAAAGAGTGACTTCCCAAGTTCAAGCTCCAAAATTCTCTTTTAACCATAATATGACATGGGATAAAATTTCCCAACAAGACCCGCATACATCAATTTATTTCCCAGATCTAGTTATACGATAGGTGCATGCGATTTGGCCAAACGTAAGATAATTTAAATTGATTTCAAGCTTTTATACCGCATAAGTAAATGCTCATAGTCCCAAAATAGTGGCTACCATGACATGCACACTGATAAACCAATATAGTGCATCGCGTGATACTATAACAGTAAAATCAATAACTGAAGAAGGTACAAAGCAAAAGTTCAGTTCGGACCATCATAGCTCCTTCATATGTTTACTCATGCCAAAAGTATAAATCAATTCAAATGCTAAGTAGTGTACAACAAAACATACGTGTATAAAACTCAAAGCGCAAATATGCGATGTTAAGACTCTCAAGACGTCTCTTGCTGTTGCGAAAAGACATGTGCAAGACCCGCGTAAGACATGACGTTCAATAAAACACATAAATTTACATGCAATATAATTAAAGCCTACACATTTCAAAATTAACTCGTGCGTAGTAAAACGTCGTAAATAATACTTCATAAAACTCAACAAAACTCACACGGAATAAAAACTTCCAATAAAACTCGAACACCAAAACACGGGAATAACTTTTTCCTCTAAAACCTTAACATATGTGGAGGAGGTAATGTCAAGGTCATAAATCGCAGTTACTTGTTCAAGACTCTAAACAACATCAAAACAAGGACATCACAATATCCGAAAATGGTGTTGGACAACAACGAGAATAAAGAAAATCTTGACAAAGTCTGCAATCGTATGCAATAAAACAATTTTATGCATGTTTAAACTCATGGTTTAAAATCTTGTGTGTGCTAAACCTTTTTCCCAAAATTTCATAATTCAACTCACATTATGATTTGAAAACATGAGAAACAATTGATGCAAACTTATTTTAGAAACAAAATTCGTGAATGAATTTGGTCGACACTCAACATCCCGAAATCACGTTCCTCAATTAGCCGTCATACTATTGTCATCCGGATGTTCAAACATCTTAAGGCAATCATCGAAGATTTCATCGGTTCTCCTTATAAATTCTCCTCGAATAATGTCGATTCCCTAAGCCTATGGTTCTAAACCAACCAATGACTCTGACCCAAAATGGTCAATTTAATACAGTTATCATGCTTACCCATCACTCCAAATGACAATGCTATAAACATAAACTCTTCTATTGGGTACTCGCTTAGAAACTTCTTCACTACCCCAGCGGTCTTCGCACCAAGGCAGTTCAAGCATACACATGTAACATGTAGGTTCACCATAACACTGGCCAGGTGCAATTATGAACATACCCTACATAGTCATCCTTGCTACTCTCGACAAGTTTCCCGTTTCTAGCGACTCTATCAACCTCAAGATGTCCTATCTTAAAGCGTCTAATAGTGCAATCTCACTTCCACATACATAGAAGAACGCTAGTTTGAGTCTAGGTATCCAAAATCAACACCTAAATCTCTCAAACTTAAGCTCTGATACCAACTTGTAACACCCTCGAATCTGGAAATAGCAACTAATTTAAAATTTTCTAAATACATCGATAACTTATTCATCTATAACAACAATTGAAGGTTTAACTTCAATAAACACATTTCATTTTACGTACACAGTATATTATAGGGACGGGTGCTACTAAAACCCAATAACAGTCACTATCTCCAAACTGCGGAAGACTTCACCAACTACTTACCCTCGTAAAACACTAAGGCTCATCTCTTCAAAGTACTGCTAGAACCATTTCCCCAACTAGAACCTGATGCACATACCGATAAATAAAAAGGTTAGACTTAACGCCTAGTGAGCTCAAGAGTTTTCATCATACATATATATATATATATATATATATATATATATATATATAACACTAACGTTAAGAATGTTATCTAAATCGTGATTTCCAAGATGATAATATGTTCAATCTGAAGCAACCAAGACGAAATACATTAAATCTTAAAACAATCTCTTTTCAACATTAACCCTCTTCCGGATTAAAATCACAAAACAAAACTCTTCTCCGAATATAAGTCTAAAACCCAAAACTCACGTAAAACATAACTGACACTTTAATAATCAAATATTGAAAACGTAGATAAACTACAACTTCCAAAACATCCTTAAAACATGGATAAGGTACAATAATCAAAACCTTAAAACATGGGTGACTATCCATACTCAAAACATCACCAAAACATGGATTATAAAACTCCATACTGAAATCAATACCTTTTGGTGACGGGGGAGACCTGTAGATCCCAGATTCAATGCAATCACAAGTAAATAATCAATAATATGCAATGATTGAACCACAACTTCTGGTCATATGATTAGATTTATCAGTAAAGGGTTTAGGTTTATAGAGAGAATATCTGATACGGCTAAGTAAACCTTTCTAATGACCATTAACCTCCTCTCCACCCTAAACTCACCTAAACAATACTTTAAATACTTAGGGTTAAAACCCTAAAGGCCCAAGGCCCATTAAACTAAACATGTCCAATAATAATAAAAGGCTTTTACAGCGCATATAAATAAAACAATTAAACTCTATAAATGCGTTATACAACTTTCAACGCACTAGGACTTTCAATCCTAAAAATATCCCCCTAAAGTTGAATAAGGCATTTATCATCTTGAAATCTTCAGGTCTTGATCTTCTTTCCCTCTTGAATCTTTGAAAAATCTTTGGTGTTTCATGTCTTCATGTCTTTCCAGGCTCCCCCTTGAATAAAGCTCTTGGTCTTCTTAGTTTCAACTTTGTAACCAGATTCAATATACATTAGCCTCGACTGGACGCAATATTGAGCAGCTTTCAACTATAGAAACTCAACACATCGGATCAGTACACAAGAAAGATAATGTGTGAGTTACGTGACATTCCACAATGCAATTTCAGTTTAAAACAAAGAATATGTCTCTGAACCGCGAGTTGAATTGACTTCATCTTCAGAACTTGTTTCAATCAGCTTGTAGGAGGAACAAACTTGTAGCAGACACGGGATAGAAGAAATGCAATCATGAAATCCAATGGCTTTTCAACCTCAGATATTATGTTACTCCCCTTCAACTTTTGCTAGCTCCCCTTCAACATAATGATTTGTGTCTTTGAATTGTGTGACATTCTCCCCCTCATGATGATTAGAAGAAACCTGAGCATCATGTAACTTCAAAGACTAACCGGATGAGTAGCAAAAGATTAGATAAAGTGATACAGTAGCCAAGGGTAACAGCTAACACAGAAACACAAGAGTAACTGTTATCACAACAATTAAAAGTAATTGTGTGGCCTATTTTCATAGTTTTCATCGATGTATCTCAGATAGGACTTGCAGTAATCACTGAAGTAAAATGTTAAAAAATTACTTCTCAAACTGTTCCGACAATATCACAAAGATATGCAAGGGTAATCACAAAGATTCTTGCGTGAGTGAAAGAAGTACAATCATATCGATTAGGCTCAAAGATTGACTCAACCTGGGACGCAGGTTAGAAATCAATAGACACAGTGAGATGAATATGAAGTTCAGAGACCGGAGCTGATGTCTTCCTTTTTCAATACCTAAGACCTCCGAGTGAGGAATAGATAAATTATGTGCTAAATCTCTGTACATATATGAAACAAGTATCTTTTGAGAGATACTTGAGTGGTTGGGTGGGATGACACGAGTTATCAACACTGGGTCCATGTATGTTTCAATATCCATCTCCAAAGAATGAGAATGAATAGATTATGTGGTAACCTGGATAACTGACTCGGTTTGGTAAGAACCAATAATTCTTTTAAGTCCTGTCACATCCTCACCATTTTTTTCACTCCGAACTCATCTTTCAATCTAGACCCCTCACTGATATCTATGAATGGGATGTGTTTCTTGGGTAGGTCCTTCCGGTTCTGGATTAACCATAGAAACATTAAAAGCCCTAACACTCCTTTAACTTGCCAAAATAGAACATTATAGTACAAGTCAAAACATTGAACCACGAGTCCTGAACTGAAGTGTTCAGAAGTCGATATGAAAATTTAAACAAACAAACATGGTACTCCCCCTCAAAAGTGGCATAACCCTTGATTGTAGTCATGTGACATGAATAATCTGAATTAAATCACACATGACATTCCTGCAAAACAGATTTGGAAGATTTTGGTTTTGGTATCCATGCTGTGATGGATCCTTGATGGTTAATTGCCTTGGCTTTGAAGCTAATAAATTGAGGATTGGAGATGCTATAAGTACTATACCAACTATTTACATACCTTGGATGCACAAAGTCACTATTTCCATAGTAAATGCAGCAGATCGTTTGCCGGAGCAGACTGATCAACTTTCCTATAGAATAGACATAAGTAGGTGAATCAGTCTTGGAAATAAATAACTTTGTATCAACTACAGTAGAATCATGAGACTTGTTTCCATCACTACTTTTTGTAGTTGGTTTCTTTCTCCAAACCATCTTGACTTTTCGAAACACTTGATTATTTGAATCATCAACAAGAGAATTATAGAAAAGATTTGAAGGACGAATCCGATCTTTTGAAAATTCATTTGATTTGAAAAACTTCTTAGAAAAATTAGATGTAGAAGGTGAACTTTAAGAATAGGGAGACTGAACTACAGTATCGGGACTGGCATGTTCAGATAAATCAACTTTTGGATTTATTTCTTCAAGTTTCTTGACTTTTGCAGTTAAAACATTTCTTTCTTCTAGAATCAAGTCAAATTGTTGTTGTAAATCGGATTTTACCTTCTGTTCTTTCAAAATCTCTGTTGCTAATCCAGATAATTTCTTTGAAAGCTTATGAATCTCAGTTTCGAAAATCTTTCATTCACTTTCAAAATACTTTTCTATAATGTTGTGTTTATCAGATATCTCTTTAAAAACCGCAACATTCTTCTTTTCAAGCATTTCCTTTTCACTGTCAAAACCTTTTCGCTCTTTCTCAAAAGAATCTCTCTCAATTATCAAAACATTTTCAAAATCAGAAATCTGTTTTGAAAGTTTCGCATTTTGAGCCTCAAAAACCTTTCTTTCATCGAAAACTTTCTTTGAAAGCTCGAGAATCTTTCTTTCAAGATTCTTCCTTTCATTTGAGAAATCGACTTTTTCTTGTTAAAAAACAACAAGTCTTTTCTTCTGGTCGAGATTTTCACTCTCCAACATGTTTCCTCTTTCTTCAAGCGCCAGGTTCTTCTCTCCTTTGGCTTCAAAATCTGCAACTTTTCGTTCAAGTTCAGATATTTTCTTTGAATTTTCATGTAGATCCCTTTTCTTTATATTAGCTTCTCTTTCAAGATTTGAAATCTTTTGGTTAAGATGCTCTATTCCGACAGAATACGTCAAGTAATTTGAACTATATGCTATTGTCTTTTCAAGATCTGAAATCCTGCGCTTGAGCCAGTCATTGCCGTCCTGTAACCGGAAAATTTGTTAATAATCCATTGTTACTTGGAAAGCTTAAAGTCCAGGGACGAAACTTGACAAGAGATGAAACTTTAAAGTGCAGGGACCAAAAGTGACAACGAGTGAAACTTGAAAGTTTAGGGATTAAACTTGACAAACTTTGAAACCATTGAAGTACAAGGACCAAAAGTGACACTAACTGAAACTTAAAACTAGAGGGACTAAAAATGATAGAAAGTAAAACTTAAAGGTAGAAGGACCAAAAATGACATAAAATAAAACTACTAACTAGAGGGACTAAAAGTGTAAAATTTAAAACTTCTAACGAACTTAACTGGACTCTAACTGAAAAAGGACTAATTATAAATGAAACTAACCAAACTAACAAACTAACTGGACTAACGGAGACTTAACGAAAAAAGGACCAAAATGTAAAGAAATTAACGAAGAGTTAATGAATTCACTATTCATCGTCTCCTACCTCTAGCACACCTGCAAAAACACGAAACGATTCTCTGATCACTTCTCAACTGATTAACACTCAAATGGTCAACCCACGATCACAAACGAACCAACCGAAAATTTACGGAAAACGATCAAAAACTCCAAAACTCTGTATGGGTTAAAAATTTTCGACCAAAAATGATCGTTTATGTTCCCTTAAGCTCCCTCAACTGATTAGAACCCGAAACAATCTCTCAAACTCTCGAACGAATCAACCGAAAATTTTTCGGACAACGAACGAAAACTCAAAAACTTGATATGGGTTGGAATTTTTTCGATCAAAAAAATTCGTTTAGACTTTGTAAACAACCCTTAGCAGTTAAAAAATCGAAAAACTTCGTCTACGATGAAAAACAATCTCTCAAACTCTCGGAAAAAAAAAATTATCGTATCTTGAATGAGCTTGTCGATAAGTTGCTTAAACTTGTGGTTGATGAGGGTCACAGATTCTGTTTGTAACTTGAAAGATGAAATATCAAGCTAGTTTCGAAGAGTGTGAAGATGAAACAATCACATAGTCGTTCTCGATGGGTGATTCAAACAGAAAGAAGGTTGATGAGCAGCTTGGTGAATTAAATATGAAGGTTGCCTGGGAAAAAAAATTGATTCCCGGTATGGACTATGTCTTCAACAAAACCCGGTACCAAAGTAAACAAAAACGGGTGTTCAACTTGTTCACACACAAACCCCGTAGGAACACAACTCCCGGATAAAGAGTTTACTCCCGGGTTGATGTCTCCCGGGGTGATGCTAACTCCCGGGAAATATGTGGTACCGGGGGAGGGTGGTACCGGGAGATGTAGGGTACCGACAGAAGGTAGGCGAGAAAGATGTGGTACCGGGGGAGGGTGGTACCGGGAGATGGGGTACCGAGAGATGGGTTACCGGGAGGAAGATGGTACCGTGAGACGTGCGACCCGGGAGATCGAAGAGTTTTCTACGTTTTCTCGATCTCCTTCGATAAAAACGGAGATAACTCAATGAATCCATCAAATACAACTTTTTAAAACAAAAAATAAGCACTGATTTTGCTTACCAACCTCAAACCCATATTTAGTTTAAACAAAAAACGACTAAAATCATAAACTAACCACTTCAATTTTGATGAACGCAGTATCGATTGAACCAAATGTCTGGGTTAATTTCATGGCGGCGATTAATCAGAAATTCGCACAAAATCACTTTTTAAAACCAAAAAATTGAACACATATTTCGTTTATTAAACCCAAACAAACACAAACATAGATTCAAATCGAATATGATGAACATTGTAGAACCAAAGTCGATTAACAGTAGAAGTCGATAAAAGGGATTTAGACAAACCTTTTGATCGTATCGAATAAAAATTAATTCGATCCCGCTCTGATACCAATTGTAGATCCTAGATTCAATGAAATCACAAGTAAATAATCAATAATATGCAATGACTGAACCACAACTTCTGGTCATATGATTAGATTTATCGGTAAAGGGTTTAGGTTTACAGAGAGAATATCTGATACGGCTATATAAACCTTTCTAATGACCATTAACCTCCTCTCCACCCTAAACTCACCTAAACAATAATTTAAACAATTAGGGTTAAAACCCTAACGGCCCAAGGCCTATTAAACTAAACAATCCCAATAATAATAAAAGGCTTTTACAGTGCATATAAATAAAACAATTAAACTCTATAAATGCGTTATACAACTTTCAATGCACTAGGACTTTCAGTCTTAACAAGACCCGCTTACATTATACGCGACGAAACACCAAAGTGGGTCACATAGCTATGTAGAAAACCAAAACGTATGGATTACACTCATAAAACATATTGAGCTCAACTACTCCAAGTCTATTGCTCAAAAACATCAAGTCAACTCCTCTAAGTCTATTCTTGAGAGTTCTAAAACGAGGAACCCGGTTCCAAAACGGGAACTTATGCACAAAGGGAATTACACCTTACTGCCCATGGGACGATGCCCGACCATATAGGTCCACACCTTACTTACCATGGAGACCCAATACCTATTCCGTGCCAAAGTGGTGAACTTGTCCAAAGCGGGACATAAAGAACACCGTGCCTATGGATCCATTGCACTAACTAAAACATTACATGACTCAAAACGAATGAACTAACGCATTCAAAACATGTAATTCTCAAATAAGATGCAGTAAATTCAAATCATGACCAAACACTTTACATTGAGCTATTAAAATCGGACAAGTGTCCCCAAGACCCAACAAAATCCAAACTGAGCCATAAACTCAACAAATCCAAAGACCCATTGTAGAAAATCATGAAATGAAATCAAACGTAAACAACCCGACTTTATGTAAACCCATACTCCAAAATATATAATTAACTCCAACATAGTTTAGATTGAGATAACTCATTTTCCAAGTGAATTGTATCATTTGCGCCTTCAAAAACGTTCCATAACACAAAATCAAACACTTATGTAAAACACACAATAAAATGCATTTATACTCCAACTTTAATTCATGAAATAAATCATTAAAATGCCAATGTGTATACTTTAGTGGTCAAAATGCTCAAAATCCCAAACGTGGGTGTTTTACAAAGTTTATAAAATCAAACACTTCAAATAATCAAGATTCGCCAAATAACTCAATAGTGAATCATTTCATGTAGAACATATAAACACTTTAAAATAGACATTTTGGCATGTACACCATTTTCACAAATCAAATTACACTCACCTTGCTAGATTTAGGCTAAATATAGATTTTTCCCCAACTTGAGCTCCTTTGAAGAAAGTTAGATCTTTAAGCCAAACACTTCCAAACACCTAGATCCATAAATTTCCAACCATAAATAATCGTATTCAATCACAAAGAATCTTTCCCCAAACATTATACATGAAGATCTCAACTAATGTCAAAACCCTAATATCCATAGATGAAGAAAAGAGGAGGTTACTTTATCCATAACTTCAATCCACCAACAAAAATACTTCTAGGTCACCAAGTTGAGCCATAAACTTCCAAACTTCCAAAATGATGGAAAGGGTTAGGTGAAAACCCTATAAATTGATGAAGATGAAGGAGAAGATAGAAAGGATGAAGATATCTTAGCTCTAGCTTCCAAATCTTGCTAGATGATGAAGAATCTCTTGAAACACTCTAGGTTTGGTGCCTTGAATGCATAAAATCTGAATTTAGGGTTTGAGGGTCGGTTCTAGAGAGGAAAGGGTGAAATGGGGAAGGTTAGAATGGAATAAAGCTGAAAATCATGATTTTATAACAATTAGGGGTCGTCCGTGCTTGCGTGGCATTCTTGCTCTCCCAACACCTACCGCGGTACACTAGCCGCGATAGTGCCCCACGACAGTGACACTGGCATAATCGCTAGGAACTGTCGCCCAACGTGTACCGAGAGGCTCTCCCTTCCCACGACATTGCCCCGCAATAGTGACACATGTCACAGTCGCGGGCATTGTCGCCCAGACCAAACAGGGCCGAAAACTGGGTGTAACAGAAGAGAAGGCAAAAATGGCAGCAGTGTCCCACGCGAATCGAACCACGCCGTGATCCATGCGAGACTCTAGACTCCAGAGATCGGTGCGACTCTCCGTGCGAGCCGAACCGCGCCAATGCTCGCGCAGAGCCATTGTGCGCACATAAAAGGAGGGGGAACCGGTCTCCCACCCCATTTCTCACAAAAACCCTAAAACTCTTCCCATTATCTCTCTCAAACCAATCTCCACCCTCTCATATGAACCCTAGCTCATTTTTTGGGGGTTTTCTCCTAAAGCCAAGTGTTTCTTCTTTATATAGCAAGGTTTGGAAGCTAGAGTTAAGGTATTTTCATCTTCTTCATCATCACCAAGCTTTCTTAGGTTTTCATCCAACTATTTTCATCATTCTGAAGATTGGGAGTTTGTGGTTTATTTTGGAAATCTAGAAGAGTATTGTTGAAAACTCTTGAACTCACTAGGCGTTAGCCTAACCTTTTTATTTGTCCGCATGTGCAACAGGTTCCGGTTTAGAATAGTCCTAGCGACACTGTGAAGAGAGGAGTTCTAGTTGTGTACTCGAGGAGTGATTATCCTGTTGAAGTCTTCCGCATTTGTTTTGAGAAGAGCAACTTGTGTTTGGGGTCAAGTAACACCCGACTTTGTTTTAGTCCTTGTATATTATTGGAGTTTATATTTGTTAAGGTTAGTTATAGAATTTTAACAAGAGCTATACTGAGTTTTGAATTGTAGGGGGAAGTTTTTTTTTCTTATATTGATGTTATATCGAAACTTTTAATTAGTTGCTCTTACCAAATTTGAGGGTGTTACAAGTTGGAATCAGAGCATAAGTTTGAGAGAATTACGTGTTGATTTGGAATGCCTATACTCAAACTAGTGTTCTTTTAAGTAATTGAGAAAGAGAATTTCACCAGTAGGCACTTTAAGATAAGATGTTTTAAGACCAATGGAGTCACTAGGAACGGGAATCACGTCGAAGGTAGCAAGAATGATCATATACAGTACGTTCATAATTGCACCTAGCCAGTGTTATGGTGAACCTACGAGTTACATGTGTATACTTGAACTACTGGGAGGTGACAACCGTTGGGGTAGTGAAGAAGTTTCTAAGTGGGTAACCGTTGGAAGGAGTTGATGATTTTAACATTCGCCATTAGGGGTGACAGTAAGCATGAGAATTGTATTAAGTGAACCAATTTAGGTCGGGATGATTGATTGGATTAGAACCATAGAGTTTTGGAACCAACATTATTCGAGGAGAAATTGTAAAGCGAACCTGTGAAATCCTTGATTATTGCCTTAAGAGGTTTGAGCATCCGGATGACGATAGTGTGACAAGAAATTAAGAAGCGTGGTTTCGAGATGTTGAGTGTCGATCAACTTCATGCACAGAATTTATTTCTAAAATAAATTGCATCAATTATTTCTCATGTTTCTAAATCATCATGTGGATTATATTACAAATCTTGGAACAAAGCTTAGCACACACAAGGTTTTAAACCATGATTTCAAGCATGCATAAAATTATTTTATGGCATGGGGTTGCAAACTTTATTGAGACTTTCTTTATTCTCATTGTTGTCCAACGCTATTTCAGATTTTATGATGTGCGTATTTTGATGTTATGTAGAGTCTTGGACAAGTAACTGCGACTTATGACTTTAACATTGGATCTCCTCCACATATGTTAAGGTTTTGGACGAAGGGTTGCCTTCCATTATTTTGGTGTTTTAGTTTTATTGAGAATTTTATTCCATGTGATTTTGTGGATTTGATATGGTGACTTTAATTACGTCCAGTTGTATAGTATTCCCTTGAATTTTGTGCGAGCAGTTGGGTCACATATAGTATGCATACATATTCTATTTTCAATTTCCGTTTTGGTGTTTTAGCCAACATTTTAGAACGTTGGGAGCATATTGTTATTTGGCTTGAAACTTGAAACCGACATAAATTATTTTATATTTTGACCAAAGTGCATGCACATATCACTTTACTAGTTTTGTGAAATAAATTGACGCATGCAAGTTTTGCCATGTCGTTTTGTGGCTAAAGAGAGAAAACTTTGGGAGCTTGATATCATATAAATTATGTTTTGAGTTTCTGTAAATATTTTGTTGTATGCTGTTTAGTGCGAATTGATTTACACCATGGTGTGAGTAATCGTACGTTGGAACTGAGATGGCCCGTATTAATGTTACATTTTAATCTTATTCATTTATTGTTGTTCTTGCTATAGGTCAACAAAGATGGATTAGTTTTACGTGTGTGATGATTACGGTCACTTCAAACGATTTCCTAGTTGTGCTAAAGACTTTTTGCGTGTGTAAAATTGATTATAAAGATTTTATGTTTGGAAAATCTTTGAAAATAATAAATTGGCATACTTGTTAAGTCTTATAGTTGAAAAACCTTGAACTCATTAGAGCCATAGTTTTAAACCCCCCTTTGTGAAAGAACTTATTATTAAGGACTATATACGTCCTTGAGAATTGAAGCGTCGGATGATACGACTTGTGGTCAGTTTTGAAATTTTGGATTTCAGTTTTATGAACCGGTTCACGCTTGAACAATTGAAGTTTTAGACTTATGTATTCTCCCAGTTAATTAAGTGGTGATATTTCTGTTTTGGTAAACCTTCGGGTTAAAGCATTGTGTGGTTGCTTACATAGGGTTGGTTATTAATTAATGGGTTGATTGTTCGACAGCATGTATGAGTTGGAGGTGTGCCTTCCGGGTGAGTCTTTAGGAATAAAGGGAATGTTGTGGTTCGGTTGCTATAAATGTAAGATTGGAATGTTAGTTCCCTGTTAGGTGTCAACTTTTTTTCGACAATGCAAGTCTGGAATGAAATATGTGGTGGTATACCCACGTTTGCAGTGTAGTCGCTTTAGAGGATAAGTGTCAACACTCGATATTGAGAACAACAACCGTTGGAGTGCTTAAGTGCACTTCTTTTGAACCTGGTGTGTTTGTAAGTTAAGTGGTAACTTTAAGGAGATTAGATGTCGATAATTAAGGATCAATCATTGGTGTTTCTGTAATCGGCAAGGCTTTCGTTGATTCGTCAATCGATTCTTGAATGCATATGGGAGTTGTGTAACCATGGAGTTTAGAATAATTGACTATTTGTAGAGTGTAATGGTACGTTTCTGGATGAAACATCAAACTAATGCTTTGATCTATGGAAGTTTTGGGAGTCCTTGCAGATGTTGTGTCTGTGTCAGCATTAAGGAACGAGTCTACGGTTGTGTTGGATCGGACCAAACTAGTTGTTAGGAAATTTCGTCAATGGAGGGACGATGAATCTTCTATGGTATTGGATTCTTGGGAATTTTGGTGAGAATGTCGAGGTAGACCTTAAGTAGAAATCGATTATTGAGGAAACCTTAAATTGTCAAAATTAGAAATATCATTTTATGGCAGCAGCGGGTGATCGACTCAACAATTCTATACGGATTCCTTATTACTCGGGTAAAGTCAACATGGTTACGGATACTCGGAATCGAAAGGAGTATAGGCAACAGTATTTGGTTCGTTGCTACAAAGGTTGTTATAGTTTTGAAGGCAAGAAAATTGTGTAGCGTGGCTCGATGAGGGTCGATTGGAAGTATTTAAAGGTCAAATTCGCTTTGGGATATCCTTGGTGGAAAAGGTTAATTAAGGTCGTCAGCTACTCTTGAGGTATTATAAACAATATAAGGTTGGGAGGCAACCGAGATCTTAAAGTTAAGAAGGTGATTAAATGACTATTCAATTTTCACCCCGTCATCGGTGAGATACGCCTAACCTTGGGGTTAAGTTTTTGACGGCTTGTTACAAGAAATTCAGTGATAACCTCAACCGGGATGTAATCGTCTTCGTATATGAGGCAAGGTATTGTGGAGGTATCCCTTTTGGATAAAGAACCAATTGATCTCGCTAAATGCGACGTTGGGTGTTTGGTCGATGCCAGATTTCGAGGGTGAAATCTCTTTTAAGGTCGGGAGGATTGTAACACCGGGAAATCTTTGGCCGAAGAGAAGGCGAAAACGGTAGCAGTGTCCCGCGTGACTCCATGCGCGAATCAAATCGCATTGTGATCCACGCGAGGCTTTGGACTCCAAAGATCCGTGCGACTCTCCGTGAGAGCCGAACCACACCAATGCTCGTGCGGAGCCACTGTGCGCACATAAAAGCAAGAGGAACCGGCCTCCCACCCCATTTCTCACAAAAACCCTAAAACTCTTCCCATTTTCTCTCCCAAACAGATCTCCACCCTCTCATATGAACCCTAGATCATTTTTGGGGGGTTTTCTCCTAAAAGCCAAGTGTTTCATCTTTATCTAGCAAGGTTTGGAAGCTAGAGCTAAGGTATCTTCATCTTCTTCCTCATCACCAAGCTTTCTTAGGTTTTCATCCAACCATTTTCATCATTTTGAAGATTGGGAGTTTGTGGTTTATTTTGGGGATCTAGAAGAGTATTGTTGACGGATTCAACTATGGCAAAGGTAATTTTCTCTTTTCTTCGTCTATGGAAATTAGGGTTTTGGTATAAGTTGAAATCTTCATGTATAATGTTTGGGAAACGATTTTATATGGTTGAAAATGAATATTTATGGTCGGAAATTTATGGATCTAGGTTTTGGAAGTTTTGGCTTTGAGGATTCAAGGTCCTCCAAGGAAGCTGAAGTTGGGGTAAAATCTAGATTTAGCCTAAATCTAGCAAGGTGAGTTCAAGTTGATTTGTGAAAAATGTTGTACATGCCAAAATGTCCGTTTTAAAGTATTTATGTGTTTTAGATGTAATTTTCAACTGTTGAGTTATTTGGGGAGTTTTGATTATTTGAAGTGTTTAGTTTTATAAACTTTGTAAAACACCTACATTTGGGATTTTTGGGCATTTTGATAAACGAGTCATAGATGAAGTGTTTTGATGATTTATTGCATAAATGGATATTTGGTCAAAAGGCACTTTTAGTGTTTGTCGGGTTTATGCATCGTTTATGTAATGGGACATTTTGAAAATACGAACGTGTGAGTCACTTGATTTCGGTCATTCCCAACCTTGCGAACATTTTAGAAATTGTACATCGTTCTGGTTTTTGGGCCGAAGGCCAATTGTGATTTTAGAGAATAAAGATTTTGGGAAAAGATGTAATTTGGATTATACAACTATATTGGCTCACGTATTTTAGCCAAACGTTGATTTTGCCTTTTGGGGCTTGATATATACTCGGATGAGTCTTTGGAACATTTATTCAATTTAATAGCTCGATAAGGAGCCTTTGACGTATGGTGTACTTAGTTGCATCTTATTTGAGATTTACATGTTTTGAATGCGTTAGTTCATTCGTTGGATTCATGTAACGTTTTAGACTGTAATGCATTGGGTCCATAGGCATATCAGTCAGTCAGTTAGTTTAGTTGGGAACTTTATCCTTATTTTGGGACTGGAAATTATTTATGGCTAGCAGGAACTGGAGGTATAGATCGTGGGTAGTTGAACTCGATAACTGTGTAACCTTTAGAGAAGGGCTCGAGATATAAACCGTGGGTGGTTGAACTCGATGCCCATGTAATCCAGTCTGGTTATTCATCGTGGAATTTAGTGTTCACGTTTGAAGTCTAGTAAGTGGTCCCTAAGTCATGTTTTTATGTAAACTTGCAGTGGTGCTCTGCAGAGCCGCATACAGAGCTAAGTCTTGCAGTGGTGCCCATGGTGAGCCATATACGAGGACTTGTGACTTTTGTGGTGACACTTATCTAGAGGTCGAGTAGACACTAGGGTCATTTGGGTATCATGCGGAGGTTGCTCGATAAGGATCCGTATACGGGGATCCATGACTCTATGTGAAGCTCGAGAACATAGAGAAGTGGCTTAACTTTGGGTGCCCGCCATATTCGATGGAATTCGGGTCTCCCCCGTCACCGAAAGGTGTTGTTTTAGGTATTGAGTTTTATTATCCATGTTTTCAGTGGCGTTTTGTGTATATGGAGTTTTGTCCATGGTCTATGGGTTGAGTATTATGCCCCACTCGTGTTTTGGGTGTTTAGGGATATAAAGTTTTATCTGCGTCTCATAAATTGGGAGTTCGATTTCTATTCTCATTTTGAGTGAGTTTTGGGTTGAATTTAATTTACGAAAGAACGTTTTATATTGGAATCTTAGTCCTCAAAATAGTTTGGATTGGAAAACGTTATATTGGTGTTTCCTTCGCCTAAAATGCATATTATTGGAAAACGAGTCGTTTTCATATTTGAATTATATCATTTTGAAAGATTAGGATTTAAATTGCATTCCTTCTTTTCAACGATATATTTATTCATGTTAAAAACTCTTGAACTCACTAGACGTTAGCCTAACCTTTTTATTTGTCCACATGTGCAACAGGTTCCGGTTGGGAATAATCCTAGCAACACTGTGAAGAGAGGAGTGCTAGTTGTGTGCTCGAGGAGTGATTACCCTGTTGAAGTCTTCCGCATTTTTTTAGAAGAGCAACTTGTGTTTGGGGTCAAGTAACACCCGACTTCGGTTTAGTCCTTGTATATTATTAGAGTTTATATTTGTTGAGGTTAGTTATGGAATTTTAACTTGAGGTATACTGAGTTTTGAATTGTAGGAGGAAATTTTGTTCCTTATATTGATGTTATATCGAAATTTTTAATTAGTTGCTCTTACCAAATTTGAGGGTGTTACATCAATATTTGTAGTTTTGTAAGATAAAGTTGTTTCGAGTTATATTGTTTATATTTATTTGTGTTGGAAAATATGTTAGAAAAATTGAGTTTTGAGCCATTTCGGACGGAAATTTTAATTGGACAAATGTCCGATTATTGTGGAAATATTTTTTGGATCTCGTTCACCACCGTAAGAGATTTATATCGAGCAAAAATTCGTCCAAAATGCAACTCGTATGAATGAGAAATTGATTCTCAAAGTTGGCTCATTAAAATGGGTGTTGTTGGAAAAATAAGTGTCCCACATTGGTGGGAACATGGAAAATATGCAAGTTTATATATGATTTTGCAAATTATGTGATTAAGTTCAATTAAAGGAAAGTCTCCCTCACGTGCACGCGCAGGGGGGGTGCAAATTCTGACCAGTTGATCACCGGACCACTGAACTTACGGGCACGTCCTGAGGACACAAATGCAGCCCCGAGGTCGACCAAAAAGTTCAGGCGAGTTTTGGAAAAATTTCAGATTTTTTCAGTTTCATTTTTTGCAAAATCTTTTGGCTTTCCAGTTGCTCGAATTTATTTCTTCCCATCATAACTCCCATACAACTCTCCCTATATTAACGATGGATAGGTTCATTTTCTAGACACACTGATCAACCTTCTAGCAAAGTTAATCGTTCGATAACAGGTGTGCTCTCAAACTTCGCTCAGGCTTTATCTCCATTTGGCAGTCCAACTGCTCCGACCGTTGTACCCTGGGAAACAGACACCACAGGGTGAATCTGTTTTAAGGGAACTGTGATATACACCGGCCTCAGCCAACCCATTTTCCTTTTTCCGTTTGAAATATCATCTGTTTCCAAAACTTTATGTTCTTGTCTTCAATTAGGTAGAAAAATCATATAATGCCAAAGTGGGACCAATACTCTATGGGTTCCACCTCTTGATGTAATAAGTACTTGGTCCTGTACACATTATGCATTCTCCAGACACATATCCACAAGGAAAGTTATTATATTTTCTGTGACTTGAGCATGTCAAAGCAAATGCTAATACAATACAATAAAATTGGATTTGTAGGACGCCTAAACGTCTTAGTAGACCGATTTATAAGACCAAATTTATCGGACTAAAAAATAAAGCTTCCTATTTAAAAGCATTGTATTGCGTTTATAGGACGTTGTTGGACGTTTGTAACAAGTTTTTTGGACATCTTTATAAGAAAAACGTTGTATTAGCAATTTTATAGGACATTATTGAAAAAGTGTCTTATAAAAAGATAAGTTTATAGGATACTTTCTCATAAGTATCCTATAGCTAATGTGACGGCTTATATTAAGAGTGTCTTAAAAACCTTGTTAAGACACCTAAAAACGTCTTATAAACTTATTGCAACACCTTTAGATAAGACACTTTATTTTTTGGTCATATAAATTAAGTTTTATAAAACAGTCTATTAAGATACATAATGTTTTTGGATGAAATGAAAATGTTATGTGTGTCCCAAATTCGTGCAATTAATCAAGATGAACACAAGATGACAATTCAATAAGCCATATGTCTTGAATCAATTCAAACGATTACAAGATGCTCTCAATACAATATTTCTCTCACTAAGATGTTCTCTGATCTAGTGCTCTAACATTAACAACAAAACAAAAACTATTTATACCACAAGCTTACAAAGACAAAAACAAAACTAAACTAGTTGACTTCTTAGCATGACTTTGACTTTGCAAAGAGAGTTGACTTGAGCTTTGACTTTCATTTCCTATGATCTTGGATCCAACATATTTATGCACTAACAATCTCCCCCTTTGGATTCAAGATCATCTTCAAAAGGAAATTTGGCAATAACGAACAATCTCCCCCTTGTTTGATCTTTAATGAATTCAATTTCCTCCTATAATATCTTCATAAAGATAAACATTTCATCTCCCCTTTGGGTTTAAAACGAATTTCTGCATCAAAGACCAATCTCCCTCTTTATGTTTCTGACAAACAATTATCCTTTGAAAATCAATCTTTCCTTTGAGTAAATCTGTTCAAAGTCAATCTTCCCTTTCTTTGAAATGTCTTCAAATTTTCAGTAATCTCCCCCAAAGTCTGTGATTAACTTTTTCATGATCTTTAACAATCTCCCTCAAGGTTATGGAAACATTTTTCAGATTTCAGAAACGAAATTATCTTCAGATTCAACTCACTTTGCTCCAACAAATAATCTTCAAAGAAAACTTCAGCAAATTTCCTCAATCTTTCAGTACTTTTTGAACTTTTTCTTTCATTTTGAATATTTCCCACATATCTCTGAAAAAAATAAATTTTCAAACTCTGTCATTTCTTGAATGCATCTCCCCGTAACTATCACAATCCATTCACTAATCAACATTTCTTGTAAATACTTCTCCCCCTTTTGATGATGTAGAGCATAGAAATCATCAAAACTTTCATCAAGAAATGTCACAATTTATGACCTCTGTCCGTATCTGATCTTTCCACATAAAATTCCGAAACATCCTTCAATTCATAAAGTATATTCATCCGAATCTTTTCAAATTCAAACAAATAATAATGTAAACCTGAATCAACAAATGAATCAGTTAAAATTGTCTGTAAGCAACACGAAGCCACTTAGTATTACAAATGTACTATACAAGAAGTTTTATTGATGTTCACTCCCCAGGTCTTCCATTCAATCATCGAATAACATAAGGTAATTCTATGAACGTTCTGACAGAAAAACAAATTTTTTGTGTGTACGTGCTTGTGTATGAAAGAATTTAAGCATTTTGTGTTATATTAAGCTCAAAATGTGTAAACCATTGAGACAATAATAGTAATACACGGACTCAATTGTGTATGATCGAAATGCGAAGGTGGGGCAAGTTTTCTTCTTTTTCAATATCCACATCTTCCAAATGAAGACGAGATAGATTATGTGTTGCTTCCCAATAAAATTTTGAAACATTTCTTTATTGAGAAAGAAATGAGTAGCTGGTGGGGTTTAATTCAAGAGTTGGCATGGGCTAGTGCCTGTTTCAATGATGGTCAGCAAAGAATGTGAACCAACAGTAGATGTGGCTGCCCAGGCTCAGAAAAAGTTGGTGCAGAGTTCTGATATTGTTTTAACTCTGTTCTCACACCCTCTTTCTTTTTATCATTTAAGCTCACTTCTAACCAAACTCTCTTTTCCATTTTACCTCAACACACACCCACACTCATATATTGACCCCTCGCCTCTCGATCACTCAAGGATAACTTTTTGGGTTGGAAACACTGGTTATCGTGAATCCATAGAAGTTCTTTGAAATTCTCACACTGATCCCATGTATTTTGTCCTAAAATCAAAATTATTGCTCAACGATTTAACTTTAACAGTTAACGTACAGTAATATAAAGTACATATGTCAAATATATGTATGCTCAACAAAATAATCATGAAGATTTGAGCATTTTAAACATGAAAGATGTTGTCAAAACAAGTGAATTGAATGAATGAAATGAATACAAACAGCTTGTTTAAGAATCTGACAATGTATTGAAAAGATCAAATATGAATGATTTATCAATACAAGCTTAGGTCATGAAAATTTGGATGTTGTCTATATGAACAAGTATATACATTCTTGAAAGAAAAGCTTTGAATGAAGTAACGCTCAACAAACATTGAATATACAAAAGGAGTGTCTTACCATCGAAAAAATAGTTTCAATTTAACATATGGTAAGAACATAGTCAATAAAAGTACTAAACCGGTGTGTATGAATACTTGACAGTATATGGAAAAGATAATACACAAGTATTTATCTATGGAAACACACGGTTTGTTAATCATGAAAGCTCATAATAATGAAAACATTTAAAAATCACACTTCTGAATTCATGAAATCTTTTTAAGAATCGAGAAGTGGTTTGAACGTTTAAGAACATGTTTTAATGTCTGAAAGTTGTCCATCTTTCAAATACAATGAGATTAAGGTTATAATATTCCATACGCTCAGCATTAACCTCATAAAGTCAGCTCCAAAGTCACGATTGATATGATCATGTAAGCTCCACCTCAAAAACTGCAAATAGGCAAAAAATCGTCAAAGCAACAAAGTCTTATTGAAATTAAAACATTTATTGAAAAATAAAGACATGAAAAGAAAATGAAACCGTTTACAGTATGAGTTCTAAACTGAATGTTTAGAAGTCAATGACCTTACTCCCCTTGAAAATATGCATCATGATATTTGTTAGTACAAAATATATGCAAAAAATCTCTAACTCCCCCTAGAAAGTATGATCTTCTTATCTTTGTCTCACACTCCCCCTGAAATCATGAACAGAACCTTTCAGTGCAGATATCATTCAGACTAACAATAAAGAAATAAAGATAATTAAAATCAAAATGTACTAGGTAAAACGGATTATGTTTTAAGATTCAACATACCTAATTTCGAAATGAGAAAATTAAATCTCTTTTCGTCCAAATGTTTAGTAAATAAATCAGTCAATTGATAATCTGTGTTTACAAAATAAAGTTCAATTATACCTTTTTCGACATTATCTTTTATAAAGTGATACCGCACATCTATATGTTTGGTCTTCGTGTGCTGTATAGATTAGTTGATATGGCTATGGCGCTTTTCGAATCACAATATATTGGAATCTTGTTGAACTGGAACCCATAATCTCATAGTTGTGTGTGCATCCATAAGACCTGAGAATAGTAGCTTGCAGCAGCTACATATTTTACTTCAGTGCTTGATGTAGACACACATAATTGTTTCTCTGAAGCCCAGCTGACGAGTTTCTCTCTCAAGAATAGAGTGTGACCCAGTGTGCTTTTCTTGTCGAGCATACAACCTGCATGATCTACGTCTGAATACGTTGTTAGCTCAAAACCAGTATACTTAGGATACCACAAACCAAGATATGTGGTTCCCTTCAGATATATAAATATTCACTTGACTGCTAAAAGATGGGATTCTTTAGGCGAAGCTTGATATCTAGCACATAAACATGTAGAGAAGATAATATCCAGTCTACTTGCCGTTAAGTACATTAAAGAACCGATCATTTCTCTATAGGTTCTAAGATCAACTGCTTTTTCCGAAAGATCATCCCCAATCTTAGTTCCTAGTGCCATCGGTGTTGAAATAGGAATATAATTTTCCATTTGAAACTTTTTCAAAATATCATAAATGTACTTCGATTGGTTTATGAAAATACCCATAGAAAATTGTCTTACTTGTAATCTGAGAAAGAAATTCATCTTGACACCATTAGAGTGGAAAAGTTCTTACAATACTTCGGGTTTGTTGAACCGAAAATTATGTCATCAACATATATTTGAATAAGAATGATATCAACTTTTTCCCTTTTAATGAATAAGGTGGAATCGATTTTACCTTTTGAAAAACCAGACTTGACTAAGAACTTTGAAAGAACGCCGTACCAGGCGCGAGGGGTTTGTTTTAAAACGTAAAGAGCCTTGTCAAGGATATATACATGATCTGGTTTATCCGCATTGAAAAAACGTTCAGGCTGCGAGACATAGACCTCCTCTTTCAGAATGCCATTCAAGAAGGCAGTCTTCACATCCATTTGATATACTGTGAAATTCTTATGTGCAGCGTAGGCGAGGAACATCCTGATTGCCTCAATACGCGCAACGGGTGCATATGTTTCGTCGTAATATATGCCTTCCTCTTGTCGATATCCTTTAGACACAAGTCTTGCTTTATTTCTAATCACAATACCATCCTCATCCCTTTTTATTTTTGAATACCCATTTCGTGCCGATAATCGTTTTTCCTTCAGGTCGAGGCACCAAACGCCAGACTTTAAGCGCCCCAAATTGGTTAAGCTCTTCTTGCATAGCTGAAATCCAGTCTGGATCACGAAGAGCTTCTGAAAGTTTTGTAGGCTTAATCTTGCTTAGAAAAGAATCATACATGCATTAATTCACTATTACAGGCCTAGTTTACACAGGCTTTGAAGGATCTCCTATTATTTGATGAACCAGGTGTTCTTTGGTCCACTTGTGTACATGAGGGAGTGGATTAGATGTAGAGTGATCATGTTGATCATCTAAGTATCCTTCTTCCTCTTCTTGCTGGGGTTCAGTTGAAGTGATTGGTGCAGAAGTCTCAGCTGGCTGGATACTTGATGTCTGTTAAGTAAGCATTGTAGTACATCCAACTGAATGTACAACTTCTAGTTGTTCAGTTTCTTGTGCAACTTCAACTAATTGAGCTGGAGTTTGAACTTGAGTTTCTACTTGAGTCGGGGAGTCTGGTTCAGTTGAGACATCTGATGTGATTTGTTGATTATTCCTTGAATTTTCAGACCTAACAAGCACAACAGGTTTAGTTACTTTAGTTCCAAGAAACTCATCATAGAAATGTTCAAACAATAAATCTAAATCTTAAAGATGCGATGTAGATGTAGAAGCATTATCAGAATTAGAAACTTTAGATACAGGTTCTGGACTGATTTATCCAGAAGCTAATACTCCTGTTATAACAGGTTCTGAACTGATTTGTCCAGAAGCTATTTCTTCATCAAATGTAACGTTGACACTCTCAACCACAATTTTCAACTTCTTCAAGTAAACTCTGTAAGATGCGGATGACTAAGAGTAGCCAATGAAGATCCCTTCTTCAGCCTTGGGACTGAACTTGTTCAAGTTCTCCTTATCGTTCAGCACAAAACACCTGCATCCAAAGATGCGAAAATGTTTGATGCTAGATATTCTATTATTAATTAAAGCATACGGCGTTTTACCGAATCGACGATGCATGGTAGAACGGTTTTGAGTATAGCATGCAGTCGAGATAGCTTCGGCCCACAAAAATAAAGGTAGATTGGATTGGCTCAGCATCGTTCATGCAGCCTCAACGAGAGTCCAATTTCTTCTTTCAACTACCCCGTTTTGTTCTGGCGTTCTGGCAGGAGAAAACTGATGAGTTATCTCGACCGATTCGAGATAATCGTCAACTGTTTTGTTCTTGAATTATGTGCCATTATCAGTTCTGAGCAGCTTAACTGTCTTCTGGAAGTTCACTTGGATGGTCTTCAAAAATGAGATGATGACATCGAGCGTCTCATATTTTGATCTTAGAAATTTGACCCAAGCGTACCTTGAATAATCATCCACCATTACTAGCACATAACGTTTTTTTATACTTTGAGTACACATTGGACCACATAAGTCCGTGTGTAATAATTCCAAAGGATCACTTGTACTGGGATCAGGCTTAGGCTTATGAGAAGCTCTTTTCATTTTTCCCTTCTCACATGCGTCACACATATGTTCTCTTTCATACTTAAGCTCTAGAAGTCCTTTCACCAAATTCCCTCTCACCAACTTGTTTATGTATCGAAAGTTGAGGTGAGATAGCATTCTATTCCATAACCAGCTTTGTTGGATAGAGGCCTTTGACAATAGACACACAACGTTGTCCATCTTGACATTGGACAGATTGATAGTGTAGAGGTTTGACTTTCTCGTGCCAACCAAGAGTTCTTTACCATCTTCCGTAGCTCACCTTCTTAATCATTATGTTCTCTTGCACAACATCTCTATATCCAAGAATTGGTGAAAACTGAACATTCCCAAATCTGACATTGCCGCAAAATTTCTCTGTATAATTAGATAAAATATCTTTTTTTTCGGTCATATGCTTGGAACAGCCTGAATCTAAGTACCACATATGACGGGTCTACACAGAAGAAATCAAGCAACAATCGGTTTAGGTACCCATTTATAGATGGGTCCTGTCATGTTAGTCCTAGATTTTGGCACCCATTTGAATTTGGGTCCTCTTTATTTTTGAAAAACTTTTGAATTAATAGAATGATGAATATAATATGAACCAAACCAACAATCAGAATACTGTCGAGTAACAAAATCATTTTGACGATATGTGGTAGACTGAATAGTGTACGGAGATAATTGGATCAATTGCTTTATTGTATAAGTCTTGTAAGAAGTTACAAGGTTTGATTTATGAGAAGTAACTTGACCAAATACATCAGAAACACTAGCAGTAAACCTACTACAATTTGTATCAGAAAATGATTTTGTCAATTCTTCAATCTTTTTCTTAGGTTTCCATTCAAGTCTAGATTTGGACTTTTACATCTCAAATCTGAAACAGAGGATTTAGATTTGTAAGAACCATGAGATTTCAAAATTTGCTTTTTCTTGTGCTTACCTATATTAGTCTGTTTCTGTGAGCGACTTTTCTTTTGCTTCTTACCTTTAGCATAGTAGGTACTCACAGAAACTGATTCATCAACTTTAGTTGACGATTCACCTTTTTCAAAAATACTAGGTAAAGCATCAATATCGATAACAAAAGCAGAATGATCTGGAAGTTTAGCAGTGAAATCAAAATTCTTAACACACTCATCATCACATCCATCATAATTTAAAAAATCAAATCCATTCTTAAGTAAGTCATCATCATCATCAAATTGTGGTGCCTTGGAAGAATTTGGAAATATGAAATCATTAAACTCTTTAGAACACTTCTTTTGATAACGCGTTTGATCAAAATCTGAAGGTTTAGGATTAGCAAAAACATTGCCCATGAAAACTTTACATGATGATGCATCTGAATCAGTGGAGTTGTTTTTACTAACTCTTTTTGATTTGAACTTATCATCGATAACTTCAGATTTAAAATCAGTGTTCATCATAACAGTAGAAAACACAATTTTCTCTATATCAACCAAAATTCTTTCTTCTACTAAAGTGTTCTCAAGCTCAGAAATTTTACTTTCCAAGATGAGTGGAGGAACATAAATATTTGCTTCAACTGGTTTTGCCTCCATCTCCTCAGTAGAGTAGCTTTGAAAATAGTCATTTGAAAGGAATTTTGGTTGCTCATAAAGATAACTATCAATCAGTTTGTCATAGCAGAATGGTAGTTACATTTTTGTTGTGTTTTTCCTGTTTTCATCTTCCTTGGCTTTAACTTCATTAGATGATTTGGTGACAAATTTGAGTTTTAAATGAGGATTTTTATCAGCCACTTGTAAGAAATCAAAATTGTGTAAAGATGGCTATTTTCTAATAGATTTCTTTAAATAATATGGGTTATCATATCCAATACCCCAATTATTCTTAAAAGCTGTAAAATTCATTTGGCTTGTTTAGATGAATGGTCTGGTCTGTTTGACCTCTAGCATAAAGCTTGGCTTCCAAACCATTTATCTTTTTAAGCAAATTTTTATTTTTAATCAACAATTGATGAACTTTTAAAACAAACTCTTGTTTCTCACGTTCACACGAATTGAACTTCGAAACTGTTTCAGATTTTTTTTTTTTTCAAAACAAGCTTTTTGATTTTCAAAACTAGCAGCAGCTTTTTTCAAAGAATAAATCAAGTTTTTGTTCCCAACAATTTCCTTGTTGAGATCAAAAATTGTTTGATACTTTTTCACAACTTTGCATTTTTCCTTTTTAAGCTTATCTTGTAGGTCTTGAAGCTCAACCATCAGGGTTTCCATTTTATTTAAGAAATCACATTTGGATACGTCATTTACCTCCTCAAAAGTCTCATCGTCTGACTCATAAAATTTCACCTCTTTCCACATCAGGCACATGTGGGTTGTCTCCTCTTTCTCACCCCCAGATTCAGAATGTTCCAACCAATGGTCATCCTTGGCCATTAAAGCTTTACCAGCTTCTTTCTGCTTTTCCATAAGCATCCTGTTCTTCTAATACTCAGAATTCCTCACTTTCGGCTTCCGGCAGTCTTTAGCAAAATGACCAATTTTCCCACAATTAGCACTTGATTGGTTCATCCATTTTCTTCTCATTGTTATTCACATATTTTCTCTCTTCCGACTTTCTCTCCTCATATCTCTTACCCTCAGATCTATTGTCCTCAAACCTTCTTCCTTCCACCTTTTCCTTGTGTTCAAAATTCCTTGACCCTGATGAGTATCTCTGGCTGTTCGAACCCAACTTCTTGTAAAATTTCTTCTGGAAGGCTCGGGTTAATAAGAGCATAGCTTGCTTGAGATTCTCACCATCATCAGAATTAGAATCACCACTTTCAGAACCATCAGACTCAGAGATCACAACTTTCTTCTTCTTTTTCTTATCCTTCTTCTCTTTCTCTTTCTTCTTATCAATAACCAAAGCAACTGGATCAGCTGGTTTCTCACTTCTCTTTTTCTCTTCTCTCTTATCTTCCACTTCCTACTCATTCTGTCTAAGTGTTTCAAACACTTCAAGTAGAGGAATTTCACTCAAATCTTTCATCTGTTTCATCCTTCGAGTATGTTTCTTCCATTCTAGTTGTAACACACTGAGGAACTTGACATTGTTTTCTATTTGCTTCTTCTTCACTTTGTTCTTAGCTAGCTCATTCAACAAAGAAACAAATCTCTCATAAGTTTCCTCCAAGCTTTCACCAGTTTTGTCTTTGAACTCTTCATAATTGTTGATACAGTTTGTCACTTTCATCTGGTTGCCAACTTTTGATCCCATCATCATTTTCTATAACTAATCCCACATTTTCTTTACAGTGCCTTTATAGCTAATAATCTTGATGTAGATCTCATTAGGTATACTCTGAAGAAGTAGAGACCTTGCCTGTTTGTTAGCCTTATATCTGTTTCTTCTGCTAATCAATGTATTTAGAGAGATCAAGTGGAACTTCTCTTGTTCTTTGTTCTCTAGGATCATCTCCATCTTCATTATCTGATGACTCATCATCTGGAATTCTAGTAGTGATTGGAATCATGGGACCTTTATTTATAGAAATCTTTATGTTCTCTTCGTTTATATGACTGTCCACAAAATCCAAAAATCTATCCTTCCATTGTTCATATTCACCTTTGAATAGAACAGGTGGTTTAACATCAGTTCCAATAGAAAGAGCATCCCTTGATGTCATCTTGAACTTGCACTGATCTTTAAACACTAATCAGAAAATTTTCCACAAACTTGAAAATAATCAAAAAAAGTGACTATGGAATTACCTTAACATTTTACAAATGAGCAAATTCAAACAGAAACAACAAAACGGGCATTTTGGTAATTTCAAACAGAGACAACCTGAACTGTTTGGCCCTTTTTGTTGTTTCTGTTTGAAATTGCTCATTTGTAAATTGTTCAGGTTGTATTCGAGGTCGAATTGGTGAGATTTCAGGAGCTAATTCAAAGGTTTGGGTTGTTTTTGGTGGATTATTGGTGTTTTTGAAGTTGTTATCTCAAGAACATGCTAGATCTGCAGAATTCGCATCTCCAGAACTCGCAGGGTTGTGTGTGAAAAGTGAGAGAATTAGCATGTCATTGTTTGATTGATATTTGTGCGAAATGACCAGAATTCGCAAGAGGTTAGGTGCGAAAAACTATTGTTGTATTAATCGATCTGCAAAAAGCTCAAGGATTCGCATCTCATTGTTTATTGAAATATTTCTAAGTGAGCATTTCGCATAATATTCTTTTGCGAAAAGTGAATTGTGTGAAACTTACCAAGTCTAGATTTCGCACAACTCAACGTGCGAAAAGCTTCAGAACTCGCACAATCCTTTGTGCGAAAATCTCAGATTTCGCACGCCTTTGCATGTGAAAAGAAATAATTCGCAAGGCTTTGTATGCGAATTGTATTGTTCAGTTCAGTGTGGTGCGAAAAGTGATCTCTTTGGACAGAGAATTACATAGTCACTTTTTTTTTACTATTTTCAAGTTTTTGGAAAATTTTATAATTAGTGTTTAAAGATTAGTGCAAGTTCAAGATGACATCAAGGGATGCTCTTTCTACTGGAACTGATGTTAAACCACCTGTTCTATTCAAAGGTGAATATGAACAATGGAATGATAGATTTTTGGATTTTGTGGACAGTCATACAAATGGAGAGAACATAAAGATTTCTATAGAGAAAGGTCCCATGATTCCAATCACTACTAGAATTCCAGATGATGAGTCATCAGATAGTGAAGATGGAGATGATCCTAGAGAACAAAGAACAAGAGAAGTTCCACTTGATCTCTCTAAATACAGTGATGAGCAGAAGAACAGATATAAGGCTGACAAATAGGTAAGGTCTCTACTTCTTCAGAGTACACCTAATGAGATCTACATCAAGATTATTAGCTATAAAGGCACTGCAAAGAAAATGTGGGATTAGTTAGAGAAAATGATGATGGGATCAAAAGTTGGCAACCAGATGAAAGTGGCAAACTGTATCAACAATTATGAATAGTTCAAAGCCAAAACTGGTGAAAGATTGGAGGAAACTTATGAGAGATTTGTTTCTTTGTTGAATGAGCTAGATAAGAACAAAGTGAAGAAGAATCAAATAGAAAACAATGTCAAGTTCCTCAGTGTGTTACAAGTAGAATGGAAGAAACATACTCGAAGGATGAAACAGATGAAAGATTTGAGTGAAATTCCTCTACTTGAAGTGTATGAAACACTTAGACAGAATGAGGAGGAAGTAGAAGAGAAGAGAGAAGAGAAAAAGAAATTTGAGAAACCAGCTGATCCAGTTGCTTTGGTTGTTGATAAGAAGAACGAGAAAGAGAAGAATGATAAGAAAAAGAAGAAGAAAGTTGTGATCTCTGAGTACGATGGTTCTGAAAGTGGTGTTTCTGATTCTGATGATGGTGAGAATCTCAAGCAAGCTATGCTCTTATTAACCCGAGCCTTCCAGAAGAAATTTTACATGTTCGCCGATTTAGCTTACAAAAATCTCAATCGGCACCCCTCCCTGGGCACGGTAGGAGTTGGAGTAAAGCCAATCAAAGGAGCTTGTAATCCCCTCCCACATTCATGGTTATAAAGCATTATAGTTTACTCTTCCTTCCTATGTGGGACACTTCCCCACACCCACTTGATTTTTACTAAATTCATTCCAAACACTCAACTTTGAGCATCGATATCTCATTCACACATATTCCGTTTTGGACACATAATATATCGTTTCGAAGCTCTCATATAGGAGAACACAAACCCACTATGAGTTAAATATATACACTACATATATATGTATTTAAATGTGTCCAAAGTTAGTAAAAAACATATATTTTTACTAAATTTTCCAACAGTTCGTAAATAATCTAAATAGATGGCTAGAATACTCTCAATGTCTCCCAAATTCGACCTTCAATAATAAAGCATTGATGATCACAGTTTTTTACGTCACATAATTAATAATTTAATATCTAATATAGAACAAGGAAACAACTTGTTCAACCCAACTCACTTTGATTAAAAAATAAAATACTTGAATATAGTAAACTACTGTAATTCTTAACTATTAATAAGTAACTAATGTTACATCAAATTCAACCCAATTAATGAAACCCAGCTAATAGAAGAAAAAAATTGATGTCCCAAAATTGTGAATCTCATCAGAACTATAAACCATGATGTATCCCTCATATGAAATCGGGGAGTTGATTGAGTGTCTAAGGATAATATATACAACCATAATGACATATATGATATTCATCCATAGTTAGGAAGAGATTCACATGAATCTATTTTGATTACACCACATATTAGAGACTTCGTGTACAGGTGTTAGGATCTCTATTGCATATTGAGAAGGTATAATTTGTGACGTTAGAGTCAAGAGTTTTTGCATTAGTAGAACGTTCTGATCCTTTTCTAATTAATAAAACACTTAAATTAGATGTGTAGATTTTGTCATCAGTTCCTATGAACTTCTATAGTCTATATTGATGTCCATCTTGTAATTTGCATGCGGAGTTTACGAACTTTTTCAGGGAATTTCTGATGGTGAATGGCATATCAAGTTGACATATAAACCTCCGTGGAGTGTGTATCTTGGTGACACTGGTACAAGTTTCCCTACTTTTAATAAAGAATGATTAATTTTCTTTGAAGTTAATTATCTATTAGTCCTTAACTTCTCTTTTGCTTGTAGTTTTTGTTATTGTCGTCATTTGGTGCCTATCTGCTTGTTCGAAAATTTCGTGTGTACATGTGGAGGTATTATAGTTAAAGGTCTTCTAGATCTTTTCTTCCACGCCAGTCGATGAACTATTAAGTTTTGATTCCTCTGCTGCGTCTGTATGTGAAGATGCTGATGATTGTGAAGCTGAAATTGCACCAAGCGATGGTGAATCTAGTAAAGATACACAACATCGTTGTGTTGTTTGCTTCAATACTCCAAAAGACTATTTTTTTCCTTGTGGGAACTTTGTGGCTTGTTTTTCATGTGGAGTTTGGTAAAATGTTCTTAAAATCTCTTGGTAAAGCAGCTTTTATCTTGTGGGACACCTCTAATGTTATTATAAAACCGAACATACCCAGTATGGCCCATCTGAAGGTAGAGTCCAGAGGGAAGGATGTATTTGTCTCAAGAGACTGTGAACCTGGATTTAGAAATATTTTTAAAATTGTTAGCCAACTTTGTAGGAAAACATCAATTTGAACCAATACATATATTTGAAATCTTATTTCTAAGCCTCTTATACTTTTTTGCAGGATTTCATCAACAACTGGAACTTGCCCCATATGGCCATATGTGGAAAAAGAGTGAAGAAGGTGAAGAATATATACACAAGTTAAGCTATACATACAAAAATTTTGGATCATCTTAACTAGTGAGTGAGGATTAAGTTGCTCAATAGGTAATTAGTAACTTTAACAACTCCATCTTCAATGTACATAAACTATATGGTTAAATAAGTTTCTGAAAAGCTACTGTTGCTCAGCGGAAATAGAGTAGCAGAAACAGAAACCAAACAGCCCTTGTACCTCTGATTAGTTTTAGGATCTTACTCAAACCCAAAACAAGTAATGACAATAACCAAGCAGTCAAAGTAAATAAAGAATAGAGACAATGCAAGAGAGATTTACGAGGTTCAGCAAGATTGTCTACATCCACACCAAAAGAGAGAGCCCTTTTGTATTAGGTTAAGAATTGACCTCCTTTTCCATTTACAATATTTCAGTGTTCTTTCTATTTTTTCTCACACTCTCGTCTTTCTTCTTATCGCTCTCTCTTCTAAATGAGCTTACATATACAAGAGAATGGACCATTTGACCATTTGCCAAGTCTTGAGCTTTTTAACTAAATAAAAAGTTATCCCTGCATAAGTCGTTCCATGCCTTATGATAAAACATGTTATGTCCAGTACTTCAACATACAAAAATTATTCCTTGAATAAGGCATGCCCACGCCTTATCACAAGACATCTTCTTCCCAACACACTTACAATTCTCCACCTCGTACAACATTTGATAGACCTCAAATTTGGACGATCTCCAACGAGAAATTGCACACCCTTGATATATATAGGATCAAGCCACCGTAGTTCTTCCCAAACGGACGCCTCATTTAACCACTGCCCCACAGGGCCATTGCTCTCAAGGGAGATCAACATCGACTAATATTAAGCAAGTCCTAGCAATGCCTAAACTTACCACCAGGTACCACCTTGGTTAACATGTCTTTGGGGTTCTCATCCGTGTGCACCGTCATAAGAGAAATATCACCATCCTCTATGACATCCCGCACAAAATGATATCTGACATTTATATATTTGGAACGAGCATGGTAGACTTGATTATTAGCTAAGTGAATCTCACTTTGACTATCGCACAACAAGCCCACACAATCCTGCTCAAACCCCATATCATCTAAAATCCCCACAATCACAGTGCTTCCTTCACTCCCTTTGTCATAGCCATGTACTCAATCTCTATAGTATCATCGATTTTTTGCTAACTAGAGCACCTTGTACTTGAACACATAACCAGTAGTAGATCGACATCTGTCCAAATCACCACCATGATGACAAACCCGGTAACCTGACATGTATCTCCACTAAAGCATAAACCCATATCAATCATGCCTTTCAAATATCTCAGGACCCATTTAATTGCTTCCCAATGTGCCTTCCCCGGGTTCTCCATGAACTTGCTAATCACACTTACCACCTGTGAAATATATGCACGTGTACATACCATGGCATACATCAAACTACCGACTGCACTAGCATAAATTACACGTTTCATGTGTGCCATTTCTTCCACTATAGTGGGAGATTGTCTATTAGATATCTTAAAATGTGGAGCCAATGGATTCACCACTCACTTAGCATCTTGCATCCAAAACCTTGTGATCACCTGCTCAATGTATCCTTTCTGGCTTAAGAATAATCGATGACTCGACCTCTCTCTTCTTATCTCCATACCCAATATCTTCTTGGTAGCACCCATGTCCGTCATCTCAAACTCTTCACCAAGGAGAGCTCTTAACCTATCAATCTCCACCTTGCTCTTCAAAACAATAAGCATGTCTTTCACATACAAAACAAGATAGATATAATCACCTCCACAAAGTTTCAGTAGATAAACACTGCATTCATACTTACTCTGGGAGAACCCATGCTTTAGCATGAAGAAGTCAAATCGCTTATACCACTATCGAGAAGATTGCTTCAATCCATATAGTGATTTCATCAAGCGACATACATGACGTTCCTTGTCCACAACTTGTATCCCTCGGGTCGATTCATAAATTTGTGCATCCAAGTCTCAATGCAAGTAAGTGGTTTTTACATCAAGTTGTTCAAGCTCCATATCACCATGAGCAACAATACTCAATAGCACCCGAATGGAAGTATGCTTCACTACCGGAGAAAATATCTCAATGTAGTTGATTCCCTCTCTTTGTGCAAGCCCCTTCGCCACTAGCCTTGTCGTGTACCTTGTACCACCGAGATTGGAAGGATCCTATTTCTTTTTTGTACACCCATTTACAACCAATAGCTTTCTTCCCTACGGGCAATAAGACTACCTCCCAAGTTTGGTTCTTCCAAAGAGACTCTATCTCCTATTCTATAGTAGTCAACCAACTCTCACTATTGTCGTTTCGAATAACTTCCTTGAAGGAGATCGACTCATATTCCTCCACAAAAGTGCATATTCAACCAAATTCTCCTGCCCATAATGCTTTAAGGGTGGATCAGACCCCAATTTTTGAACTTTCTTATATGCTTGCCTCGGCCTAGTGAAAACCAAACTATCCTCGAGCTCTTATTCCTCTAGTTCGTGTACATTTTCTTGTTGAACCGTCTCATGTTCAATATCATCATGGTTATCTTTATGATCTTCCTCCTGAACACAACTAGAACCTTGTTGTCTTTTAGGTTCTATTTCAACCACTTGAGACTTGACCGTCTTAATGTCATCACCACCAACATCGTAGTTTTCGGAGAAGTTGTCTTGGAGTTCTCATCAAAAGTAACATATCTACTGATTATAAAATTGGAATCTTCCAAACACCAAAGGCGATAGACTTTTACACCAGATGCATATCCCAAATAAAATTTCCTTCTTGGCCCTTGCTTTAAGCTTTCCCTTACTAACATGATAATAAGTTGTGCACCCAAAGATTCTAAGTTTCTCATAATCTGCATGTTCTTATGATCATACCCTATAAGGTACATCTCCATCTAAAGATGAATGAGGAGATTGGTTGACAATGTAGCAAGTTGTAGCAATCGACTCTGCTAACCATTCTCTACCCAAACCAGCATATGATCGCATACACATCGCTCTCTCTCATAATGTGCGGTTCAGCCTCTCTGCGACCCCTTTCTGTTGTGGTGTTTTCCTGACTGTCCAATGTCTAGCAATTCCTTCTTGTTCTGTTCTCAACCATTGTTTTCCACTTCCTACATGTGTCAAATACCTTAATTCTTATGCTTCAGAAAATAAACCCAAACATATCTAGAATGATCACCCACAAAAGTGACAAAATACTTACAACCTCCCTTGGAAGTGATTGAATCAGGACCCCAAACATCTGTATGCACATAGACTAAAATATTACTTGACTTGAACTAAACAAGGTGTACTTTATCGTATATGCAACGCTCACAAAAATCCATGCAACGCTTCTTCAAGTTCTTCAACAAACCTTTTTTACCAAGCAAGTTTAGACTCTTTTCTAACATATTCCCAAGCCGCCTATGCCATAATCGAGTGTTCTCACATGGGTCTCCACTGCTACCATTTGTTCCAACCGTCGCACTTTCTGTCCTTATACCTGAAAGAACATAAAGGTTTCCTTGATGAATACCTTTCATTACAGCCAAAGACCCATGAAAAACCTTCTTTACTCCATCCTATGTAACTATCTTACACCTACCGGAGTCCAAGGCACCAACAGAAATGAGATTCTTCTGCAACTCTGGAACATGTCTGACATCCAACAAAGTTTTGACCACTCCATCATGCATTCTGATTCTAAGAGCTTCGAGCCCAACCGTTTTGCAGGAATGATTATTTCCCATCACCACTTTTCCACCATCTATGCTTCTATAGGTAGTGAAACACTTCCTATTTGGGCACATATGGTAAAAGCAACCTGAATCAAGAATCCATTTACCAGAGATATCTTCATCAGAAGTGATAAAGTAACAGTTATTGATGGTCCCTTCTTCTGAAGCATAACTAGCCTCTTGTTTCTCTTGTGCCTTTGCTTTGTTGTTCTTGTCTTTGCTCCATCCTACTATCTTACTAGGACAGTTTGCTTTGTAATGCCCAAGCTCGCCACACTTGAAACACTGCCTTTTCGCAAGAGGTCTAGATTTTGATTTAGACTTTCCTCCCTTGCCTTTTCCTCTCTCATTGCTTCTTCCTCTTGCAAACAATCCTTGTGCTTTTTCTTTGTTACCACTAGCAGCAACCATGTCACTAGTTGCAATCTTTAGAAGATCATCCGCTAGATACGACGTTCTAGTCTCCTCTATCGTAAGACTGTCACCCACAAGCATCAATGTTTGCACAAGATTCTCAAAGGACTTCGGCAATGAAAGAAGTAGTAAAAGTTCTTGATCCTCATCTTCTACTTTCACATCAATGTCCTTTAAATCTGATATACACCTATCAAATTTACTGATATGTTCCCAGATTGATGAACCTTCATCTGTTTTGCAAGTAAACAATATGGATTTCAAGTAGATTCTAGTCGTGAGAGTTTTCTTCACAAAATTTGCCTCTAACTTTTGCCACATCACAGTCGTTGATTCCTCATTATCAACCAAGAAAGTAACATCCCTTTCAAGCATAAAATGATCGATGCTCGTGCTTCAAGATCTAACTCCTCCCAATCCTCATCAAACATATATTTGTGCCTCTTTGCCTTACTTGCCAAAGCCTTGGGTAACTTTTATGAGATTAGCAAATTTTTCATTTGTATCCTCCAATAAGAAAATTCATTTTTCCCATTTAACTTCTCTAACTCATACTTCCCCACTTTAATCGTTCCACTTGTAGACGTCATTTACCCACTTGTTTCATAATCTGCCTCTCTCAGGACTTTTATCAAGCACCTTGTGTGCACCACATAATATACTACCCAAACACCTCAAATTTGAGTTGTACCACCCAAATATGATATTAAGCTCTAATACCAATTGTTTCTTAGCGGCAACAGAGTAGAAAAAACAGAAACCAAATAGTCCTTGTACCTTTGATCAGTTTCCCATCTTACTCAAACCCAAAAAAAGTAATAACAATAACCAAGCAATCAAAGTAAATAAAGAGTAAAGACTATGCAAGATAAATTTATATGGTTTAGCAAGATCGCCTACATCTACACCAGAAGACAGAACCCTTTTGTATTAGGTTAAGAATTGACCTCCTTTTCCCTTTACAAGATTTCAATGTTCTTTCTATTTTTTCTCACACTCTTGTTTTTCTTCTTGTCGCTCTCTTCTAAACGAGCTTACATATACAAGAGAATGGGTCATTTGACCATGGGCCAAGTCTTGGCCTTTTTAACTAAACAAAAAGTAAACCATGCAAAAGGCGAGTCCACGCCTTATGACAAAACATGTTATGCCCAACACTTCAACATATAAAGAGTATTCCTTGAATAAGGCAAGTTTATTCCTTATCGCAAGACATCTTCTTCCCAACACACTTACAGCTACTATCTATGTATGTATCATATCAAACTCCAATTATGTATTATGCCACCTCCCCCTTTTTCTATGACTCTTTGTGACACACGTACGGCGTACATAAGCATCTAGATTACATGATACAACAGTTGTATTTACAAGTCATATGGACCATCAAAATTTCAAAAGATTCGAATGAAAGTCTATTTACCATGGACCAAATTAATTAAGTGATTTTTGTAATAATTGTGGTCAAAGTTGTAAAGAATGGAGTGTGGGGAAGTTTTGTGAAAAAAAAACCTAAAGGATGAGGGGCTAGTTGTTAAATTGAATAAAGAGGGTTAAAACCCTAGTATCTAAGCCGCCTTATCATTTTTCACTCCTGGAGGCTATTGGAAGCAAGAGGGTTTGTGTGTGTGTGTGTGTGTGTGTGTGAGTGAGTAAGATTATGGCTTGAAGGAGAAATCAAAGGAGACTATTGGATTCGGAGGAGTTCTACATCAATCAATCAAGGTAACCTCTATTCTTATTATCTTTTGTTCTTTGTGATTGACTGATTGTTCATTAGTTGGGTTCCTGAGTAAATGGGGATGAGAATCCTCTTGTGTTTGTTGAAAAAGCATGTTAATGGATATAGTTGGTAAAGGGTTTGGTTAAGAATGATTTGTTGTCCTAATCCTTTATTTTGGTAGTCAAATCATTTTGTTAAAGGATGGTTTTACTTGAGAATCGGGATTCTGGGTTCGCACAAATCCTTAATCTCCCATTTGTGTTCTGTGTTGGAAATAGCTCAACCAGGCACCCGACCTTTGGATGCGAAACCCGGGGGAAATCAGGAGGCAGGTGGCCCAAGAGTCGAGGGGTACCGGGGGAGACCCGGGGGGCGGGTAACCCCGGGAGTCACTAGATACCGGGGGTGACCCGGGTAAGTGAAGTCCCAGGAGACAGGAAGGGGATCGGGGGAGACCCAGGTAAGGGAAGTCTCGGGAGACGGGAAGGGGACTGGGGGAGACCCAGGTAGGTGATGTCCCGGGAGGCGGGAAGAGACCGCGGGAGACCCCCGGGAGTCGTGTAATCCCGGTAGCAATCAGGAGATGGCGAGCCGGAAGGGGGAACTCCCACGGCAGAACCGAGCCCTCGTTAAGGCAGTTACTTGGTGTGTATTCAGAGTTCCATCTCTTATCGAATTGTTATCTTTGATAGGCACTCGTTCTTAAGTTTAAGGTTGGTGAGTATGGCCTAAGTCGGGGGGTGTCCCGCCTGGGCTTATACCGGGGGGGGGTGTCCCATTTATGCCAATGGGGGGTATGTTCCAGAATAAGGCAGTATGAGCCAGACATGTTGTCACATGCGGGTGACTTCAGTGTGTGCCGAAAGCGTGATTTGTGAGTGTGATGTTTTACAAAACTGAAAGGGTTTATAACTGTTTATAAATCTTTTTATATGATGTTGTGGCTTGAGAACTATTAATAGAGGGAACTCACTAGACCTTTTAGTCTAACCCTTGCTATTTCAAAACTAAAACCTTTTCAGGAGGGCAAAAAGTAGGGGGATACGGTAAGGAGGAATGAGAAGTTATGAGTCGGGAGCTTATTTTAGAAGATTGCTAAATTTAGTCCTTCGGACTTAACCGCTCTTATAAAGTCTCAGTTGTGTAATAGGTTTTTTTTCCGCAAACCTAGGATTTGATTACTTCTTTTGGGGTTGTGTTGGCAATGATTTATATTATTATTGTTTATGTTGTATTTCTGCGAGTTGGGTTTTTACAATTGGTATCAGAGCCATAGTTTAAGGGATTTAGGTGACCGGATGGGCCTAAACTTAAACGGTGGGGTAGAGGGACACAACTGAGATTATAGGAAGCCATAAGGGTAGATTTTGATCATCGAGAATCGTGAAGATGGTAGGGAGGACTCTCATGCAAGGTAAATTCAGAATTGCATCTAGTCAATGTCATTATGAATTTACAGGTGCACGGGTAAACTCGATTACTATTGTTTAGACGATCGATGAGTGTAGTTTTGGAGTAGTGAGTCCTATCTTTGAAATGATAGTGTTGGTTCTAGAGTGTTGTGTAAGCTCGTTTGTGGTTTCAAGGCTAACACCTTTTGGGGTGAGCATTGTGCGGGATGTAAATAATTTGACTTGAGAAAGGACTTCTTGGGTTTGAGAGGGAAGATTAACCGTTTGGGGGTGGACCCCCAGTTCTAGTGTGCCTCCATTATGGTAGTGTGATTCGTCGATCAATAGGGATCTTGAGAGTTTCAGCTCGGGTATCGAGTGGCAGAGATGGGCCTTTCATCTAGTTGGTTAATGGAAGATTAGTTGAGGAATGATAGCGGTGTGGTTGGTAATTTGGGGTAAGGATAGAACGAAAAGAGGCTATTTTTGGTTAGCCTACTTTGGTCAAGAGAAGTTGCACGATCTGCAAGTCGTTTGTCGTGGTGGTAACCGAGTAGTTGGACGTGCTCGCATATTGGGAAGCACTGGTGCAAAAAGTTGTGGCAATTATGCGGGACCTGACTGGTTAGTCAGAAGTAAGGAGTCTGTGGTGAATTTTGTGAGTGTAAGCAATCGACCTTGTGAGAGAGAATAGCCTTCAATGTAAAAGGAGTATCATGCATGGTGTTTTCTAACAAGTTGCTTAAACCCCTCATGTCGTAATTTACATATGTGAGTGTTCCTTGGGAGTTCTCATTTGAAAAAAAAAAAGAGGTGATACGTATAAATGTGGGTTTGGATCGAATGGACAAGTTTATTTGTGTCATGTGAAAATTTTGAATTTAATGATTGGAAAAGTATTTCACTTCTTTTATAAAAGAGTTAACCTTGGTCGTGGAAGTCACAACAACGTTGAGCGCATAATTTTTGTGAGTGAAATTGGTACGGACACGTGTTGTCATACCAATGAAAGAGAGAGTCGTTTGACTCGCTCGGTGTAAGCAATCTTGCTATACTTTTATAAATCGCAGGGGTAAAGTTCATTGAAAATATTTTCAAAGCTGTCAACATCGATTTTGGCTAAGTAAGGCTTATTGTATCATGGAATTGAGGGTGAATGATCCTCGAGGTCATTGTGCATGGCTAATAAATTTTGTCGGTGTAGTGTCATGTACACTCAAGCGTGTTACATAGTGTCAGGTGTTAGCCCCAAATCTGAACCAATGAAAGTATTGAAAATAACTCAGTCTTCAACTAAAGACTTTCAAGAGACAACAGTGAAGAAAGCAAGTCTGTCTCTGAAGTCAGTTCAGAGTCAGTCTCGGAGAAAGCATGTCTGTCTCTGAAGTCAGTTCAGAGACAGTCTCACGGAAAGACATCAGAGAGCTCCTCATCAGAGATCTTATTTCAGAGCTCTGAATATGTTCACTCTGAATTTCTTGACAAAGAAGAACAGATGACACGTCACCTAGTGATAAGATTTACTTTCTAGAGTAGGTCACTGTTCAAGCATGTCTTGATCTTACCTCTTAGGTAAGACACTGTTCAAGCATGCTTCTATTTGTCAGATAAGTACAATGTTTACTTTATGGTCCTATAAATAGGACCATCACCTTATTGTTCAAAGTGTGCTTAAGAAGTCTTATAACTGATAATATAAGTTGAATATTTTATTCAAAGAATATCTTGTTTATCTATTATCTGCTTTATGAACTGTAATATTTGAATCTCCTTTGATATTAAACTATATTGCTTCCGTTGTTATTACTCTTATTGTTTATATCATTGTTGTGAGATTAAATCTGGGATCCAACAATTGGTATCAGAGCCTCCTTTGTTTTCTAAACAAAGAAAGATCGCATCTGCATACTCGGATAGATTTACATCTCATTGATTCTAACTTTCAATATATGTGCATGTTCATATAAACCTGGTTTATTAAAGAACACCATATGCTCAAGATTTGATAGTAAATCATTGTTCAATACAAAAAGCATAAGTTCTTCAAATCTTCATCTTTTTTCAAAAATGGCAAACTCAAGCATAAGTGCCATTTATACAGCTGGGTCATTAACAAAACCTCCTACACTTTTAAGGGATGAATATCCCCAATGGAAGATAAGGATGGTAAATTTCTTCGAAGGTATGGACAAGGATCTTTTTAGATCAATGAACGTTGGACCTCACATTCCAATGGTGTTGGTGCCAAGAGTTCCTGCAACAGCAGATAATGCTGAAATACCTGCATATTATGAAAAGAAAACCACAAACTTCACTGATGAAGAAACTAATATGATGGATAATGACTCAAAAGCTGTTAGATTACTTATAATGGCCATTCCCAATGATATCTTTCAAGAACTTGATTCTTGTAAAACTGCAAAAGAGATATGGGATCAGTTGTTAAATCAACTTGAAGGAGGCCTACAAACCCAGAAAAATAGAAGAAATCTATGCATCAATGAATATCATGATTTTCATGCTCTACCACAAGAAATATTACACCAAACTTACTCAAGATTCAACATTCTTATCAACAAATGCAGAAAGTTTGGAGTGATAAGAACAAAAGAGGAAAACAACGTTCTTTTCTTGAAAAGCTTAAATGAAGAATGGTCACAACTGTCCATGTCTATACAAGCCAATCAAGATCTTGAGTCATGGTCATTAACTGACATTTATGGCACTCTTGTTGCACATGAAAAGGAAGTTATGAAGCAAAAATCAAAAACCTCTTTAGGTGGACCCCTTGCACTTGTTTCAAAACAAATTTCGAAAGAAAACAACTGTGAAGAGTCACAAAAAGGTTTGGAAACAAAAAGAAGATCCAAAAAGGTCCTAATGGCAGAAGAAAATCATTCAGATTCAGACTCAGAAGATGATATAAATGCCTTCGCCAAATCTCTTGCATTAATCACTCATCAATTTAACAAGAAATTTGGCAAGAAAGTATTTGAAGGAAGGAGAGAGAATGAAGAAAGAAGAAATCCTGAAAGAAGATTTCAACAAGATGGTGTCAGATTTCAACAAGAACCCAGATTCACTCCATATAGTGATCAAAAGGGTACAAACTTCAACAATAATGATGCAAAACAACAATCAAGACCTCAACAACCATTTCAAGCAAGGTATCCACAGCCACAGAGATACTTCAAACCTCAAGAACAAAAGCCAGAGACAAGTACTGCCACTCTTCCAACAAATCAAAATGATGGAAGATGTTTCAGATGTGGAAAACTAGGCCATTTCTCTACAAACTGCAGAGGAAAACTTGTCAAAGATCAAGATTACTTCAAGAACAAATACAAGTACAACGTAAAAGAAAGAGTTCTTTTAGCAGAAATGGAAGACTGGCTATCAGACTCAACAAGCGATGGCGAGGAAGAGCCTACCAATCTCTGTGGTATGGCTTTTTCAGATGGAAATCAAACTGATGGAGCATCAGAAGACAACTCTGAAAAGGTAAACTCTCTTTACACCTCTGACAGTGATCCTGAAATAGATGCTTTTAAACAAATTAATGAACTTCAGGATCTAGAGCAAAAGTTTCTTGAAGAGAAAAAGAAAAGAGAGCAAGTGACAAAAGAGCTCATCTTTTTCAAAAGAGAAAAGAATCTTCTGGAATCAGAAAAGAAAGAAATTTTTCTTGAAAAAACCAAACTTGAAGAAACTCACAAGCAAAAAGAAAAATCATTTTCAGAAGAAATAAGAAGAATTGAGAAAGTTTTAAAAGGAAAAGAAGAAGAAGTAAAGAAATCTGAGTATGAAAGGCTCAATTCTATTGCCTTAACCAAATTTTTAAAAAGGAAAGATAAATCCTACATCAATCTCTAGATAGAAAAAATCTTCGAATCAAAAGCTATGTTAATGCACAAGGTGTTTTCGACAAAATAAAAACTCAAATGGACTCTCAAGGGCTGGGATTCAATGAGTTGAACTCATTCACTGGATTGGAGAAAACTTCACTTTCTTCCACTTTCCGTATGGGAAAGGTCCAAAGCTTTGAAGGTACATCTCTGAATAATTTCAAAAGAATGAAAACATCAGAGGGATCAAAAACAAGAGCTTTGAATTTCAAAAATACTACATACTCTGAAGTAAAAAACTTTCAAAAGTCTGTGTTACAGATAAAAGGTGAAACTTCAGAGGTACTCTTCACAAAACCTCAAAGCAATGATCCCAAAGAAATTTTCAGATTTGATGCTTTTATCTCAAATAAATCAGAGACATCCGAACCAAGTACCTCTGATACAAGTACTTCTGAAAATGAATCTCAGAGTTCACTTAATCCGAATGCCCCTCTGTATTCACCAAAGTCAGATGAAAACATCAGAACTACATTTGAAGATGATGTTAAAAAGATATGGAAAGAAAATGTCATGGAGGACTTAAAAAGAAAAGAAAGCATGAAACGGATCATTAAAGTCTCTAGAACAAAAGTAATTGAAAAACCAATAGAGGTAGCTATCTCTATTAAAACTAAGAGAGACTTTCTTGACTCTGATTCAGAATCTGATAAAGAGATTGATGAACAGATTTTTTGTAAACCAGGGAATGTAATTCACAAAAAGATAGAAACTGTTGGCTCTGGTATTTTGAATGTTCCAATTTCAATTTTGAAAACCAAAATCAGAATACCAATAAGTCCTGATTTTGCAAATATGTGTTTACAAGCAAAAACGTCTCTGGAACTTGTAAAAGAGTTACAAGAAAAGGCAAAGAATAAAACAAACACTTCTGAATCTTACACCTATAAAACAATAAAATTCTCTCCTGAACAAAAAGGCAAATGGACAAAAATTAACCATATTGATCCTATTTGTGCAGTAAGCAGCAAAGAAAAGAAGATGTTTTTTATCAAGAAAAAGCAACTTGAAAAGAAGACTGTCTTTCAAGCAAAAAGGAAAGAAGTAGTTAGGGATACATATAATATTCCTAGTGCTAGTTTCAAAAGAAGTCAAAATGTAACAAATGCTTTTAATAAAAAGAAAAACTTTGCTCCTACTTCTTCTTGTTCTATTAATTGCAACTGCATTCATCTCTTGATAAAACTGAAAAATCATTTCAGAGGATCACATTGTCTTCTGAATCAATCTCTGAAAAATATCTCAGAGACAAAATTTCAAAAGAAGACAAGTAACGGCAAGACATCAAAAGATGAGATGCCAAAAAGTCATACAAATCCACCAAAGTCTAACATAAAAGGACCCATAATGAGATGGGTACCTAAGAAACAATAATCTGTCTTGCAGAATCAGTCAATGCCAATCTGGTACTTAGATTCTGGATGTTCAAGGCATATGACTGGAGATAAGGAACTGCTATCCTCATTCAAAGCAAAATCTGGAGGAGCAGTTACTTTTGGAGACAATGTGCAAGGACAGATTAAAGGATATGGTGAGTTATCAAGAGGAAATGTTTTAGTATCAAAGGGTGCTTATGTGGATGGATTAAAACACAATCTGATCAGCATAAGTCAACTTTGTGATCATGGTTTTGATGTGAAATTTCAAAGAAAATATTGTTCACTTCTTCACTCAAAATCAGGTCAAGAATTACTCAGAGCAGACAGAAAAGGTAACCTCTACAGGATGAACTTTACCAAAATCAAAGACACTGATTCAGAGAAACTTTGTCTTGTATCTCTGAATAGTGAGGAAGTCTAGCTCTAGCATAAAAAGTTTTCACATCTAAACTTTTTCTCACTTGATAAATTAGTTAAACTTAATTTGGTTAAGGGATTACCATCTCTGAAGTTTAACAAAGATCATCTTTGTTCTACTTGTGAAATGGGAAAAATGAAAAGATCTTCCCATAAAACCAAAAGTGAAAACAACTGTCCTAGACCTCTGCACATGCTTTATGTGGACCTCTGTGGTCCTATCTCTTTACAGAGTCTAGCAGGTAAGAAATACATTCTGGTTCTGATTGATGAATTTTCCAGATTCACATGGATAGAATTCATCAGAGCCAAATCTGATGTACATGAAATTTTGATAAGATTGTTGAAAAGATTACAGGTTCTATTCAGCAGCAAAGTTCAGAAACTAAGAAGTGATAATGGAACTGAGTTCAAAAATGCCAAAGTCAATTCTTATCTATCAGAGGAAGGCATTACTCCTAACTTTTCTGCAGCAAGAACCCCTCAGCAAAATGGAGTAGTTGAAAGGAAAAACAAACCACTTGTTAAAGCTGCAAGAACAATGCTTGTTGGATTTGATCTTTCAACAAATTTCTGGGCAGAAGCAGTGGCAACAGCCTGCTTTACTCAGAATAGAGCTACAACTGTCAAGAGATTTCAGAAAACATCCTATGAACTCATTAACAATAGGAAACCTAATGTTAAATATTTTCATGTTTTTGGATGCAGATGTTACAAAATGGAACGATAGAGAATCTCTTGGAAAGTTTGACAAGAAAGCTGATGAGGGAAAATTCATTGGATATTCATTAGCCTCAAAAGCTTTCAGAGTGTTCAATCTTAGAACAAGAACCATCCAAGAGAGCATCAATATCACTTTTGATGACAATAGTAGCTCTGAACAAAAAGAAAGTTTCTCAACACCTATCTCTGAATCATCAAGGGAATCTGAATTAAACAGAATATTTGAAGATTTCTTTGATGATGAAGACAACTCTGAAGTTATCTTCAGAGATAGACCAATAGAGAATTCAGAAGGACCTCAAGAAACAGGTACAACCCTTTCTGGACCCTCTGAATTAACACCTTCTGCTTCACCAAATTCAGATCAGCAAAGTGAATCAGAAGAAGCTGAAGATCAAAAAGAGGATGATCAAGGAGTGTCTGAAGTAACTCCAGAAACAAATAGTAAAGAAATTCAAGAATCTGCTTCACCATCTCGGGAACCAACTTCAGAGCCTCTGAACAGCACAACAGAGATGTCACCAACTGTCATCTCCGAAGCTCAAACTCCACCCCAAATTTTTGCTCCAATCTCAAGATGGACAAAAGATCATCCAATTGATCAAATCATTGGATCCTCATCAGAAGGAGTTAAAACAAGATCTGTCACAATCAATGAATGCTTCTACGTAAACTTTTTAAGCATTATTGAACCAAAGAAGGTAAAAGAAGCTCTTGAAGATCCTCATTGGATTTTTGCAATGCAGGATGAACTTCAAGAGTTTGTAAGAAACAAAGTCTGGACCCTAGTTCCCTTTCCCAAAGGAAAATTTGCAATTGGAACAAAATGGGTTTTCAGAAACAAAAAGGATGAGGATGGAATAATAATCAGGAACAAAGCCAGGTTGGTTGCTAAAGGATATTGCCAAGAAGAAGGTATTGATTATGATGAAACCTTTGCACCTGTATCTAGGCTAGAAGCAATAAGAATCTTCTTAGCCTATGCTGCACACAAAGGATTCAAAGTTTATCAAATGGATGTTAAATCTGCCTTTCTACATGGTAAATTAAATGAAGAAGTTTATGTCCAGCAACCACCTGGATTTGAAAGTACAGAGTTTCCTAATCATGTTTATTATTTGGATAAGGCTCTATATGGACTTAAACAAGCTCCAAGAGCTTGGTATGCAACTCTGTCCACATTTCTGATTAAAAATTGATTTGACAAAGGCACAATTGATACAACATTATTAATCAAAAGGTACAAAAATGAGATGCTATTAGTACAAATTTATGTTGATGACATTATATTTGGCTCTACAAATCAAAAGTATTGTGACAAGTTTTCAGAGTTGATGAAGAGTGAATTTAAGATGAGCCTCATGGGAGAATTAACTTTCTTTCTGGGCTTACAAGTAAAACAAACTTCAGAAGGTACTTTCATAAGTCAAACTAAATATGTCTCTGAAATTTTGAAAAAATACAAACTCAATGATTCAACTTCTATGAAAACGCCTCTAGCCACCGGAGTCAAATTTGACTCTGATCCTTCAGGACAATCTGTGGATATAAAAACCTACAGAGGCATGATAGGTTCACTATTATACTTAACTGCAAGTAGGCCTGACATAATGTTTGCAACATGTCTTTGTGCTAGATATCAAGCAAATCCAAAAGAACCTCATTTATCTGATGTCAAAAGAATTTTCAGATACCTGAGAGGGTCACCCTCATTAGGCCTCTGGTATCCAAAACTTTCTAGTTTTGATCTAACAGCTTACACTGATGCAGATCATGCAGGATGTAAGCTTGACAGAAAAAGTACCTCTGGGTGCTGTCAGTTATTAGGCAATAAACTGGTAAGTTGGTCATCCAAGAAACAAAACTGTGTTTCAACTTCAACTGCAGAGGCAGAATATGTTGCTGCTGCTAGTTGTTGCTCTCAAGTAATATGGATGAAAACTCAGCTCAGAGATTATGGCCAACAATATGAAAGAATACCCATTCTCTGTGATTCAAAAAGTGCCATAGCCATCTCTGCCAATCCAGTACAGCATTCAAAGACAAAGCACATTGATGTAAGGTATCATTTCTTAAAAGATCATGTTGAAAGGGGAACAATAGAAATGTATTTTGTACCAACTGATCTCCAACTTGCTGATATTTTCACAAAAGATTTAGATGAACGAAGGTTCAATTTTTTAATTAGCAAGTTAGGAATGTTGAATATGACTACCTAACAAGGAAGAAACTCAGAGTCTCTGATCAAATTATCAGAGCCTCTGAACCAAGTAGTATATGTCAATATCAGTCTCAGAATGTTCTCCAAACACATGACAAGGGGAGAAAAATAAAAGGTTGTTCTTTAGTCAAGGGGGAGAAAAAGAACTTTTCAAATGTCATCTCAGAGTCTCTGAATTTTATCTTAGAATCAATGAAATTCATATCAAAGTCTCTGAAATTCATCTCAGAGTCTCTGAAATTCATCTCAGAGTCTCTGAAATTGAGGATTTTTTTTTCAAATCATCTGTCAAGGGGGAGTCAACAACTTTCAGACCAGTCATTCCTCAAACAAGAATTTTTTTAATTAATTAGCAATTTTTGATATCATTTGAAATTAAAATTTCAGATTAACTGAACCTTTTTATTATAAGTGATATCTTAAATTACTTCTCAAGGTGAAAGGATTGTCTAGTCAGCAAAAAGAAGTTATTCAATTTAATATTGTCAAGTTATTCAATTTAATACGGAGTAATCTGCGAGTTCTTCTCCAACTGTGAACTGACTCAAGCCTTAACTGCTTTTACCAATGAATGTCCACTCTCGTTTGTTCAAGAATGGTATTCTTCCAGTCACTACAGCAATGCACATAACGGAATAATCGGTGAGTTCGACATATCTCAAGTCGTAAAATGTCGGATACTCATCACTCCTACTGTTCTACGAGAAGTTCTCCCACTCCTAACAACTAAGGAACTTCAAATCTGAAAAACGCCCAACTACTAAAACCCTCCTCCAGTTCATTCGAATGCTAGGTTACAACACTGAAATCACCAGATTGAGCAACTTCCGACGACAACATCTACCACCAATCTGGAACTTCATGTTCTCTGTACTAAACCGCACTCTCACCTGCAAACTGGGGAGCATGGATCAAGCAACACCCGAAATTCTGTCAATCATGTATGCCCTATTCTTCAATCGCAACTTGGACATGGCCGGCATAATTTTTGATATGATTTTGACATCAATAAAGAAGAATAACAAATGCTTGTCAAAGGACCTTGAACAAATGACCCAATCATCCAAAGTTCCTTCAATAACATTCCCTTGATTTATGTCTCTAATCATCTATACGGCGATCGAGAAGCTTCATATTTTGATCGCTACTGAACAACCCAAAACTCCTTTCTACATAATGAACAGCTTCAAACCGACGATTCTATCTGAAGGCTACCCAGAAGCAAGGAGGATCCCTCACCACATGCTGAATCAGGTAAATCCTCAATCTTTAGCCTTAACTTCTTATCTCAGTGTTGCCCAAGGACTAGAACCAGTTCTGGGAACCCCAACACACTTAGGTCCTGAACCTGGCATGGAGAGTAAGAGCAACTCGGCTTCAGAGAGATCTGAGGACCCTGAAGTTTAGAGCACTCACAAGAGTGAACCAGAGGGTACTCTTGCTAGAGAAACCGAAGTTGAGAGAGATGACAGAGCACTTGAAAGGGTTGTCAATGAGGGAGTTATGGAAGAAACCTCATCTGCTAGTGAAGAGGATAGCTCTACTAGCTCTGAGGAAACTGAGGATGAATCTTCAGAGACTAGCTCTGAAGATTCTCATAGAGAAGAGAGCAAGTCTTCTAAGGACTTGGAGAAACCTGAGAGTTCTTCCCCTTCCACACAAAAAGATGCCCCAAGGCACATATATTTTAGGACACCAACCCCATCTCCCAGTGCAACCACACAATCTAACATACCTGATCCAGAGGTAATTGTTATTGAATCAGAGGTGCACACCTCGAACCCAAACCAGCTTGCCACTTCAGAGGTACCTTTTTACACCTCTGAAGTTCACATAACTGAGGAAACTCAATTTCTAGATAAGCCCTCTTCACAGGACTTAGCCAATACTTTAAGTACTCAGTTGCCTCAGAGTACATCAGAAAATCCTACACATAATGATGCCTTTGTGGCTCATCTCTCACCTTTAGGATATCCAGAAGTAGTTGTCCAACTCAGGGACAATGGCTTAACCTACAAGAACAAGGATTTACTTGCCTGGATCGCAAGCTCAACTCCCACATTCACTTCCAGTCCTCTGAATCTGAGGAGGAGGACTTGGTTGAGAACAAAACACTCAGAGATGATTCTCCGGAACATCAAGGATTGAGTGGAAGTCCTTCCAGAGATAACATCAAAACAGCTCTGAACGAAGGCTCCTCTGAACTCGAGGAAAAATTGGCTATATGTGTTGTAACCAATGTACCCCTCTCTAAACTTCTCACAAAATCTGAGTTCCAGAGATTCTGTGAGGAAGTCAGAGGCTCCATGAAAGAGCATAACTTTCAGCGAATTGACGATTCAGAGACCTCTGCTCTTCGCTCTGAAAACACCAACCTCAGAGCAGAGGTTTCCACTCTAAAGACCCAACTTTTGGACTACTCATACAGAATCCAAGAGTTGGAACAAGAATTGTTCAAACAGAAGGCTGAATCATCCATGGAGGTAGCTGCTCTTAAAGCTCAGAATATTGCTCTTCAAAATCAAGCATCTACAACCATCGATGTCCAGAAGGCTCTAGAAGAACTAAGGGACGAGGTAGTAGCCACTAGATCATCTTCACTCTCAACAGATCAAATGGCCTTTATCTCTGACCTCATCAAAACAACAATTCAAGCCTCTGTACCAGCAGTCAGCGCACCATCAGCGACACCACAGCCGCCACCCCGGACTACTGAAGACCTTATCACCAAAAGTGATCTGGCCTCTTTCAAATCCACAATCATGAGCAGAATGCTAACTTGTTCTTCCAAGATCTCTACTATTACTCAGAAGCAGGTCAAAGCTACTTTGGAACTTCATCACTATAAATCAGAGGACCAGGTTGCTGAAATCAGAATCGCGGATTCAGAAGTAATTGAATCCATTCAGAAGGCTCTTCTTGATCCCAAAGGAAAAGGAATCGCTGAACCAGACTCTCCCAAATACAAACGCAAGTTTTCAGGTGGGACTTGTAGCGAAGTAGCGAAGAAAGCCAGATTTAATGATTCTGAGGACTCAGATGATGATGAGGCCTCTGAATCACACGATAGAGAGATCAGAGATACAACCAAACACACCTATAAAGTTGCTCGCTCTACACCAGTTCAAGAGAAGGAACCAGAGAGGAACACCACCTCTTCTGATGACAACCAAACTTTGCAAACATTCACAACACCGGTAATACTTTTCGCATCATCAACACTAGGTATTCCAATCACTCCAGTTACCGATGCAACTCCAGAGAAAATTAGAGCTCTGGAAGAGGAAGAAAACGAACAACTTGTAGACTTCTCTACATCCTTTGAAGATGCATTCTCATCCCCCGAAAGACAACCAATGGTGATGAGAGATACCTTTGACTCAGAATCTGAGAAAGAACAGAACTCAGATTCTGACAGAGCAGAAGAAGCTGCTGGAGATCAGATCGAAGTAATTGATGTCGAAGAGTATGTTTTCAAACACGCTCAACCTCATCATACCTCAACAGCTTCAGAATTAAGAGAATCTCCAGAGATTGATGGATATATCTCTGAACAGCCTTCAGAGATAACTCAGTCACAGCCCAAGGACAAACAAACCATGGTTGTTGATGAACAGACTCCTCAAGAGAATCTTGTTCAGAAGACAAGCATCGGTTTACCAGCCAAGGTCTTCACTCAACCTCCCACATTCTTAGAATCCACTCCTGAAGCATCGATAGAAGATCACTTTCGGCATATATACTGTGAGTTCAATATGGAAGACACTCAAGTAATCCCTCTGAATCCAAGAATCAGAGAGGATATGCCAGACTACGAACGAAGATTCATACAGGCAAAGACATCACCAAGAAAGGCGGTTCTCAACGATGCTCCCATAATAAAAGTTGAGAAAATCACTGAAAAAACATTCGCCTTCAACAAAATCATATATAGGCATTATGTGGTGACTCGATTTGATCAGAAGATTTACGAGTTCAATGATAATGATCTCGTAAATCTAAATCCATATGATCTCACTCATCTATATGCCTATTGCTCTGCGAGATACGATTCAGGAAGAAGGGAGATAAGAATGAGTATGGTTGAAGTAAGACGGGCAATGGAAGCTTACATCAAACACAGAGCCAAACGTGACTTTCAGATTGCTCTAAACTTGGGAGAAGAAAAGCTCGGAGTGACTGAACCAGTGGAAACCGTCGAAAACCTGGACAAACATAAGACTGGATCAATCATTGAAGAACCTCTGGGTTTTATCTACAGAGTGAACCAAGAGAAGAGAATCTTTCTAGCTTCGCAAGTAGCGAAGTATTCTGATGAAACCTTGAAAAGGGTACAAAAGATGATTCATGTAAAGCAAGAACGGCACAGAGCAGATCTACTGGAGAAACTAGACTTGGAAATTGGCTCAATGATTAACTTCAGAGAGCTAATCATGAAGTTTCATAGGATATGTTCAAGTGATAGGTTCTAATTATTTTTTTGAATATTATTCTCTTTTGTAATTCCAAATTCTTATGAGGAGTAATATTTACAGAGGATGAATTTCTCCTCTTCGCTTTCTAGTTGAATATTCTATGTGTTCTTTATTTATTTTCAGTACTTAGGGGGAGATTGTTAGCCCCAAATCTGAACCAATGAAAGTATTGAAAATAACTCAGTCTTCAACTAAAGACTTTCAAGAGACAACAGTGAAGAAAGCAAGTCTGTCTCTGAAGTCAGTTCAGAGTCAGTCTGAAGAAAGCAAGTCTGTCTCTGAAGTCAGTTCAGAGTCAGTCTGAAGAAAGCAAGTCTGTCTCTGAAGTCAGTTCAGAGTCAGTCTCGGAGAAAGCATATTTGTCTCTGAAGTCAGTTCAGAGACAGTCTCACGGAAAGACATCAGAGAGCTCCTCATCAGAGATCTTATTTCAAAGCTCTGAAGATGTTCACTCTGAATTTCTTGACAAAGAAGAACAGATGACACGTCACCTAGTGATAAGATTTACTTTCTAGAGTAGGTCACTGTTCAAGCATGTCTTGATCTTACCTCTTAGGTAAGACACTGTTCAAGCATGCTTCTATTTGTCAGATAAGTACAATGTTTACTTTATGGTCCTATAAATAGGACCATCACCTTATTGTTCAAAGTGTGCTTAAGAAGTCTTATAACTGATAATATAAGTTGAATATTTTATTCAAAGAATATCTTGTTTATCTATTATCTGCTTTATGAACTGTAATATTTGAATCTCCTTTGATATTAAACTATATTGCTTCCGTTGTTATTACTCTTATTGTTTATATCATTGTTGTGAGATTAAATCTAGGATCCAACATCAGGAATACATGTTATTATGGCGATATCTTCGGATAAGTTCGTTCGTGTAAAGAAGTGAAGTTGTATGTGAAAACTTTAAAGAGACACGGTTTAAAACCGCAAGTCTGAATGTGTGGACAAGCGGATAACATCTGGCACGGTTGGCTTGGAATGTGGCAGATGGTAAGTGGTATTTGGTGTTCAGATGGGGCGGCTTTGGTTGGACAGAATGTTTCGGGTAGCTAAGTGAAGTTAAGTTGATATGATTAAAGGAACGTGAACCTTTTAAGTCTCAAGTTGAAAGGGCGCAGATTGACGCGAAAGTCGTCCCCATAGAATGAAGAGGTGCATTCGAGGGAAAGGTAGTGTTTGGGCCACATTATGGGGTCCGTTGAAATTATAGACAGAATTGGAGAGATAGTGTATGATCTGGATGTGTTCTATGGGAATTTGTAAAATTCTCATTTTGCTTCATGCCTCTAGTTGAGGAAAATGTTGGAAGTTGAGGAAAATGTTGGAAGTTGAGGCGACGATACCTTTACAAGATATGCAAGCGAATAAGAAGTTAACCATTAATATAGGGTCTAAGGAAGTCATTAACCGTAAGGTTAAGAAGTTAAGGATTAAAAGAGATCCGCCCTGTGAAGGTGCAATGGCGATATCATAAAGGGTAAGAGGCAACGTGGAGAGTGGTATTGGATGTGAGATACCAATACTCCAATTTGATCAACGAAAGAATTCCGAGGATGGAATTCTTTTGAGGGGGGTGTATTGTAATAACCGTGTTCAAAGTTGTAAAGATTAGAGTGTGGGGAAGTTTTGTGAAAAAAAACAAAAAGTATGAGGGGCTAGTTGTTAAATTGAATAAAGAGGGTTAAAACCCTAGTATCTAAGTCGCCTTATCATTTTTCACTCTTGGAGGCTATTGGAAGCAAGAGGATTTCTTAGTGTACGTATGAGATTGTGGCTTGAAGGAGAAATCAAAGGAGACTGTTGGATTGGGAGGAGTTCTACATCAATCAATCAAGGTAACCTCTATTCTTATTATCTTTTGTTTTTTGTGATTGACTGAGTATTCATTAGTTGGGTTCCTGAGTAAATAGGGATGAGAATCCTCTTGTGTTTGTTGAAAAATCGTGTTAATGGATATAGTTGGTAAAGGGTTTGGTTAAGAATGATTTGTTTTCCTAATCCTTTATTTTGGTAATCAAATCATTTTGTTAAAGGGTGGTTTTACTTGAGAATTGGGATTCTAGGTTCGCACAAAACCCTTAATCGACCATTTGTGTTCTGTGTTGGGAATAGCTCAACCGGACGCCCGACCTTTGGATGCGAAACCCAGGGGAAACCGAGAGGCGGGTGGCCCAGGAGTCAAGGGGTACCGGGGAAGACCCGGGAAGCGGATAACCCCGAGAGTCGCTAGAGACTGGGGGTGACCTGGAAAAGTGAAGTCCCGGGAGACGGGAAGGGGATCGGGGGAGACCCGGGTAAGGGAAGTCCTGGGAGATGGGAAGGGGACCGGGGGAGACCCAGGTAGGTGATGTCCTGGGAGGCGGGAAGAGACCGGGGGAGACCCCGGAAGTCGGGTAATCCCGGTAGCGAGCCGGGAGACGGCGAGCCGGGAGACGGCGAGCCGGGAGACGGCGAGCCGGGAGGGGGAAACCCCACGGCAGAACCGAGCCCTCGTTAAGGGTGTTACTTGGTGTGTATTCAGAGTTCCGTCTCTTATCGAATTGTTATCTTTGATAGGCACTCATTCTTAAGGTTAAGGTGCTAGTTGAGAGTTTTCGTGGGTGCTTCAGGTGAGTTTTCTAACCAAAGTCTTTTACGGTTATTTATGTTATCGAACGCATGTGAAGTTATTTAATCACGACTCTTATTTTATACTATTGTTGTGTATGCGAGATTTTTTGAAAGTGGGTTATGCTTTATTGTTGTTAGTCTAAAATGTATGCATACTTTGTGGTTGGCGAGTATGGCCTAAGTCGGGGGGTGTGTCCCGCCTGCGCTCATATCGAGGGGTGTCCCGTTTATGCCAATGGGGGTGTGTCCCAGAATAAGGCAGTATGAGTCAGACACGCTTTCACCTGCGGGTGACTTCACTGTGTGCCGAAAGCGTGATTTGCGAATGTGATTTTTACAAAACTGAACGGGTTTATAACTGTTCATAAATCTTTTTATATGATGTTGTGGCTTGAGAACTGTTATTAGAGGGAACTCACTAGACCTTTTGGTGTAACCCTCGCTCTTTCAAAATTAAAACCTTTTTCAGGAGGGAGAGAAGTAGGAGGATCCGGTAAGGAGGAACGAGAAGTTATGATCCGAGAGCTTATTTTAAAAGATTGCTAAATTTAGTCCTCCAGACTTATCCGCTCTTATAAAGTCTCAGTTCTGTAATAGGTTGTTTTTCCACAAACCTGAGATTTGATTACTTCTTTTGGGGCCATGTTGGCAATGATTTATATTATTATTGTTTATGTCGTATTTCTGCAAGTTGGGTTTTTACAATTTTATCCATAGGAAAGGATGCCTTGGCCAAGGTTAGAACATGTATCAGAAAAAAAAAAGAACATATGATTGTATTTTTAATATTCTTTCTTTCATTAAATAATAACACCTTTGAAAAGATGAAACAACCCTCTTCTTGATGGTAGAATTTTCCTTTTGCTAATTGTTATGCTTGGACAAATCAACTTTTGGATATAGAGCCTAATTTGTGGATGGACATGACATAGGACATGACCTATGATAGGAGTTCTTGGAGGCATAGGACTAGAGTGTCAAATATCTAATAGACTATGGTAGAGATTGTCAACGAGGATCAATATAACAAAAGTGAGCTTATAGGACGCTTAAAATATTTAAGCGTCCTAATAGTATACTTTATAGGACTTAAGTTTATAGGACTAAATTATAAAATGTCTTATCTAAAAGTGTTACAATAGGTTCATATTGTAAAAGAACAACCAATATAGAGAGAATCAAAAGTCGTAAATTCTCATTAATAAGACTAGGGATCACGTGAGACCAAAGGGATTTCGTGAGACCCATGAGACCAGCTCCTCTCCGTTAGATTAGATCCTAAAACCAATCTACAGTGATGAGTTTACCGGTGGTGTTTTTGTAATTCTTTTGAAAGTCAGTGGCAATCTTGAGTAAGGCTAAAAACTGAAGTCTTTTAAAATCTTCCGTTTATATCTTTTGAATTTTTCAAAAATCCTTGCGGTTACTTTCTTCCATGGCGAAATACTACCGGCCACCGGTAATATACGACAGCAGAAGTTATCTTAAGGTTATCGAAATCAACTTAGTTACTTTGAACACGAATAAATCATCTCTAACATTAATATTGTCTGAAACAACAGAAAGTAATTCTATTCCGGTAAGGAACTAAATTTTGGGTTTGGAATTTCACATTTTGTAAATATCTGCTAAATCTATAATGCTTTTTGTTGTATGTTTCATTTTCTAATTCTCTATGCATTACATACTAGAATTAGGGTTATTCAAAGATTAGAATACTAGATTAAGTACTCTTTGCACTGGTTTAATCATTATTGAGGTAAAAAACATTCACTGTGTTTTACTTAAGTTGGTTGATTTTTGACACCCATTTGTGGGTTTATTTATATGACCAACTTTCATGATGAATCATACTTGATAGTTAAGCCTGAGCATCTTGCCCTGTTTTTCTAGAACATGAATTCAATAAATGTTATTTATTCACTCTTTAGGACGTTCTTAGTAGAAAGTAATATTTAGATTGTACAAATTTGACTTGACTTTGGTGCACCAAATAACTAACAAGGTAATATTCTATAAAGCATTAACTGACTTACAGGCCTTGGTTGAGACCAATACTGCTAGGCAGTACTTGCATTATTAGGGTAAAGACATCAATGTCATACTTTTTTAAGCATGAATGATGGTTCTTCAAACTTGAAACCAATTATATTAATTGCTTGTTTTAGATTACAATTTGACAAAGAGCTCACAAGTATTGTTTTTCTCCTCTTACTATGTAAGCTAGAAAACTTCTTCCTATGAACACAAACCAAAGTGTTGGTTGAGGGTCAAACTTCCACTATTAAGGTAACTCTGTTTAGCTGCTCAATCATTACCGAATACAACACAAAATTCCAAATAACAATAAATAAATAAACACTCTATTTTCAACAATCTAATGTAGTTGCCAAACAGAATCAATCAACAAAAACTGAAAATTACAGTAATAATTCTAAAATCAATGTATATTATTTCGATAACATATGTTAAGATGTTATCATCATTATTTCAAACTGTTTGTCCTTGACCGAACGTAGAAGATGAAAATAAGAAGAAGATGAACAGAAAAGGAGACGATCTCCTTCCCATGTTTAATACATTGTTTAAAACTTAAGATTGAGTAAAACCTTCACAACAAAGTTATTGTGAAGGTTTAGTTTGTTTGTTGTTTGTTTCAATTATTTACAATAAGCATTGTTTAATACATTGTTTAAGTACTATGATTTAGTTTTTTAATTGACTTTTAACTTAAGTAAAAAAAGAACACATAAGACATAGATGGATGAAGATCTAAGATCAATAGATATTGAACACATACAATCACGATGGGAAGAAGATGAAAAACAAGCAGGAGAAGAACATGACTAATAGGATGAAAAGAACATGATACCAATGAATCAGACGAAAATGTATTAAACCATTAAACAAACCTTCACAACAAATTTACTGTGAAGGTTCTTTTAATTTCACTTTGGACCATCTTATTGTACATACTTATCATTTATTATATTTTAGTTAAGTGTATTTTTACTAACGTACTATCACAATCAAAAAGTTACCTTCTTCTAATAAATGAAACCTACTTACTTTGATGGTAATTGATTGTTGCAATTTTCATAGCTAGTTAATAAATTGAATATTTGCATCCAACTAATGTACTATCACAATCAAAAGGAAGTCTACATGGTTGTGAAGATAACCGAATCATAAGTGAACCTACATAGTAACATTTATATGAAGAACAAGAATTAAATGAACACACACAACAAATGAATCAAACTTCACATGTAGTAAAAACACTAAGTGGAAAATTTTGGATATATGCATCCGGTTAATGAACCACAATCAATGTTTTCAAAGTGACCAACCATATGAAACAAACCTGTTTTCAAAGTGACGAACCTTCACAATAAGAACAATTAATCAAAATAAAGTGATGACAATCATTATATTGTTCACATCATAAGCATCATTTGAGATGTTCTTGTGATCATCTCCATTAGACATTCTTTTTGTTGAAATCAAAATACGTAAACCTTTAATTATGGAAAATAAATAAAATGCCTAGAGATAATAATAAATTTTGTATAAGATCGGAGTTGCACTTCAAATAGATCAGAGTTTAGTAGATAAGGTCGGTGTTGAAACAATGGAAACCTGAGATGTTCAATTCAGGAAGACACCATCAGCTGAGATCTTCGATGGGTGAAAAGAATTGGAGTTTAGTGGAGGAAAATTGGTGGAGTTCATTGGAAAAAGACGACAGGAACTTAAAAAGAAAAAGAAAGATAGATGGTCAAAAATACCCCTGCACAATTAGAGAATGGAAGATTGATTTCATCCATCGGATCATTCGCTTGTAAAAGTAATCTGTGGACAAGATTTGGTCTCACGGGTCTCACAAAATCGTCTTGGTCTCACAAAATCGTCTTGGTCTCACCAGAACCCAACCCCCATTAATAATGAACCCTTTAAATAGGGATGAGTTTACAATGAAAAGGAAGCATTCAATATGGTCACTCTTAATAGTAAATTACGTTTTTAGTCCCTATGGTTTGTTGAAAATTTCTAGTTTCGTCCTTAGGGTTTTGAAATTGCAATTTTCATCCCTATGGTTTATAATCTTTACCTCTTTCGTCCTTATTATTTAAATTTTATTGCTTTTTTCATCTCTATGGTTTACAATTCATTTCCATTTTAGTCCTTCATACTTAAAACTAGTGTTTTGGCCTCAGGGACGAAAATAGAAATGATTTGCAAACCATAAGGACGAAAACCGAAATTTAAAACCATAGGGACGAAAAACGTAATTTACTCTACTTAGAAATTATTTCTTCAATCACTTCTATTTTTATGAAGGCACAATATTCTTCAACATATGACATTTTTAGGCGTTTAAAAAAGTTTTTTAGGACGTTTTAATATAAAGCGTTGTGTTAGCTATTTTATGTGACACTTTTGAGAAGTGTCCTATAAACCCACCTTTTTATTTAGTGTCCTATAGAATAGCTAATACGACACTTTACTTTAAAAATGTTATAAAAAACTTGTTAAAATGCCTAAAAGTATCCTATAAACCTATTGTAACATTTTTAGATGTGACACATTTTGGTTTGGTCCTATAAATACAAGTCTTATAAACATAAGTCCAATGAAGTATGTTATTAGGACGCTTAAACATTTCAAGCGTCCTATAACCCAATTTTGTTATAGTGGGTATTGAGTGGAGGGTAGAGAGTAGGCAAATAGGCTCTTTGTGTGGGATAGTTGTGCCTAATACGACGTGACCTGATATTTTTGTTTGACATTCTTACCGGTAGCACCTATATGTTTAAGTTGTTATATAAATTAGTTCTACCTGTTTTGCGTTATCACATTGCCTGATTGTACACCATTTACTCGTGCACACAATTGAATCATTATTCTACCTATTAGATTACCTATCTTGTTACCTGCTTTCCCACACATTTGTCATGCACAAGTCGGGGTCTTCACAGAAATAACCACTCAACCCTAGAGGCTGACATAAGGTTTTTGTCATCCTACCCCTCCCAGACCCTACTTTTGAGTGAGATATATTAGTTTCGTTTGGTTTATACTTACGAATAACATGTGGATTAGGTAATTATATATCTTAGGAAAATATATGATGTTCACTACACAGAGACAGACCTAGAAATATTTTCAAGTGGTGACACCAATGACTATAAGAAACAAATGTAAAGATATTTTTCACAAAATTATTATTGGTCTATTGATTAGTTCATTGCTCTCATATGTGAGGCCATGTGTTCAAGTCTTTTATTGCAAAAAAAAATTCAGAAACATAATAAATCTGAAATTAAAAGATAAAAACTAAGAAATTGACACTAACAAGATTCGAACTTGGGTCTGAGGTGGAAGTAAAGCCTTGCAAACCAACTCTACCAAGGAAAACTTATGTCATCATTGTAGTTTCAAAATATATATATATATGATGGCACACAACAAATTGATAAGGTGGTACTTTTCACGACCTTATAATTTCTTACACTACGACATAGGAACGAAGAGGTGGCCCATGCCACCATATGCACTACATTAGGTCTGTGTCTGCCACTATATATAACATCATATTACTTCCTGATGACGTGACATGATTATAAGCATGCTAGTAGGTTTCATTTTCTTTTTTTTTTGTAACTTTTCATGTCACATTATCAAATACTAAGTTTGATATAATGTTTTACGGGTGTCATGTACTTACACTTAAAAGTTTTTGAATTGCTAACTTTTTTGAATAATTTTTCAATAAAGTATGACTACTTTAGAAATTAAACCTACAGTAGCATGTGAGTCGAAACATACATGTCATGCGTTTGGGCAATCTACAACACCAAAATGAGTTGTGCCATGAACCTTAGTGTCTGTTTGGAAGTGGCTAAACGGGCTTAATAGCCTATATGGCTTATTTGGCAAGCCATAAAAAAGTGTTAGGTTATGGCTTACTAAGAAACACTATAGCTTATTCTCTCAGCTCAATCACCCATAGAAAAGACGTTTCCTACCCCTTTCAATCACATGCCTTCCTCTTCCAAAAATCAATCCCGTATATCTCTCTTGAGGAGACCAAGATGAGATCAGATCTTCTCCGGTAACTGACTTTGTTCTTCGCTGATGAGCATATGATGACTAATTTCTACCTCGGTTAGAATCGAGCATATGGTGTTATGTTGTTTTAGTCATCCAACAAAGATGACCTAATTTCTTCTCTCTTTCTTTTCATTTCCCTCTATGGATCTGAAAATCAAATGGCAACAAAATTCCTTTTCTCACAACTTCTTTCCTAATTTCTTGTACTTGATGAAGATGGAAGTAGTGGTTCCTTTGGCAAATCTTCGGACATGATGCATGAAAGTGAGAGTGAGGAGTTAAATTTCTTGTCCCAAAATACATCTTGGTGCACCCTCGACATTCCTTTCAAAAATGGAGAAATGGGTATCTTCAACTTTTACATTGTTGGTAATGGTATAAAGGAAGAGATAATGTTAAGAGGGTGTTTGGGATTGCTTATTTAAAACAACTTATGTTTTTTCTTAAAGGTGCTTACCAAAAAAAAGTTTTATCTTATTGTGGGACCAAAACATAATAAGCTAATAAGTTGTTATTTAGGGGTGTTTGGGATTGCTTATACATATAAAATAACCAAAAAAGTCATAAGTTGTTTCAAATAAGTTGATAAGTTAGAACCAAATGACTTACGAAAAACTCATTTTCACCGGTTTGACACCGCTATAAACATTTTTATTTTTTCTCCATCCAAACACTCAAAAATGCTTATCTCTAGTACCACACCGGAATAAGCTAAAAACCTCTTTAAATAAGCAATCCCAATGTAACACCCTAAGAATTAGGTACATTTTAAAAATTATAAAATTCGCAATAAGACGTTTGTAAATGGAGGAATTTAAACCTGGAACATTTGACTCAAAAATAAACCTTCACAAAAGGCATCACCCAAACGAGGAAAGAGTATAAGTGTTTACAAATTTAGGAATGTAATGGAAACAAGGACCGACAACCTACTAATCTAAACATTCTAATTTAGATTACAAATTGGGTGTCGTCATCATCTCCCAAAATATTGACAAGTAATGTGTACGCTCTATGTCTCATCAAATGCTATATCCTCAAAAGATTATCCCCGACGGGGCCCAACACTCCGCTCAAGATCTTCCCACCGCTAAGAGAACCAGGAATACACATCAAAGTAAACAAGTGTTAGGCTTGGAGCCTAGTGAGATCATTCCACAATTATAATAAGAGTAATTGATGCATAACAATATTTAAAGGGTCCACTTGGAATAAGGTATTCGGTTAACTTTCCAACACTTAAGTTCTTTATGTAAAACGGGGGAGACCCGTTCCACCATAGGTTATGACGGAACACATAGGTAGGCCACAACACATACGGTGCACATATTTGATGATGGATATTTACTGGCGTCAACTTTATCCAAGTCTTTAGCCGTTAGAACGTCAACTCTATACAAGCCTTTAGTTCAATGTAAACATGGGTTCGACTATATCCAAGTCTTTACCCTAAAGATGTCCAAGTTCAACCCTATCCAGGTCTTTACCTTGAACTCTCACCATTCTCCATGTTGTAAAGGTATGTCATTTTATCATTGTGCCTTTGGCAACCACACCCAAACATAATATAACTTGAATCAATATACTACCACTTAGACATTTTCAACCATCACAATATCACCATATCCACATAGGTCACATCTTTCCAAAAGATAGGACATATTTCCATAGCATCCCATGTACACAAATATTTATAACATGTAATAAGTATAACCACTCAACTTCCATCCCACTCATAAATCCAAGTAAATCATAATAACCATTTAGGTTTCCATATTTCATAATACTTTTAGAAAATCATATGTAGGTAATCATTCACACATTTTATAACAACATAACTCAACACATTTCCACAAATGTCAAAACCCTAGGTTTTGACCTAATAGTTAAAAAAATACAAAATGGAGAAATAACGTTAATATTTAAGACAATGCAAGGAAAAAGGTTTTCATGACATTATAGAACATGTATTATGAAGGAAGGACTCACAAAGTGGGTTTTGATGAAAACCCAAAACCCTAGCTTGTTTGTTCTTGGAGAAGATGATAATGATCCTAGCTTGATTCTCTTGGTTGATAACCCTAGCTTCTTGCAATAAATGATGAAAATGTGACTTGGAGAAACCCTAATTTCGTAATAAGTGAGGAGGGAGGTTGAGAGAGAGTTTTTGGTAGAAGGTAGGTGAGTGTAATGAATGAAATGAGGAAAGAACATCATTTAAATCGTCCAGCAGCCCGCTAGCAACCATGACTCGCGACTATGCCCATGGCATAGTCACCCGTGCCACACACCTCTCGGTACTGCTTTGGCGATAATGACCAAGCGACAGTGACCCAGGCACTATCGTCGGGCACTGTCGCGCCCCTTGTACCGTAACCCACATCAAGGTCGCGACTTTGACATTGGCGACAGTGACCATGTCAAGGCCAATGTCAAGGTCGCATGGCATTGTCGCCCCACCCCTTCCGAGCTCAAAAAATTCTATTTTTCAACCCAAATCTAAACTCGATGTATAAAATCACTCATATATGAAATAATATACCAAATTTAGGATTTGTGGGGAAGATGTAAGACAGAAATGACCATAAGCTTACCGAAAATTCCGGGTGTTAAAACCCGAACACCCCCTAAAAATGATTAGAACTAAAACTTTTGTTGATTAACACAAGGTGTTTGATGAAATGTGCGAGAGAAAGTGAGTTATATTCGAGTTTTTTCACTTTTCATATTGTTGGTCGATTGAATTCGTTATTATTGTTGGTTTATCAATTTCCTCGTTAAATATTAGAAGAGGAAAAAAAACATGAATTTAATAGAAAAAATAATAGAATTTAATAGAAAAAATAATAAAAAGTAAAATAGTCATTTCTATCCTTTAAACAATTTAACACCAAACAAATTAATAGAAAACAATCAAATAAACCTTTATTGTGATTACTTATCCAATGAATCTTGTTGATCATATAGATCTTGTGAAATTCAAGACTTTTTGGTTGGGTGGATGTCATTATTACAAAAAAGACCTACAAGCAGCCAGAACATTTCTAATACTCGTAATTATTTAAAATTAAAATTTCTAGAAAAATTCATCTAACTCAAACAATTGTTTTATTTTTGTAATTTCAGTATTAATTATATTATTTAAATATTCTTCAAATTTATTATCCTCATTTACTTTTTAAAAAACCTTATAAAAAGTTACTATAACACATCTAACCTTATGAGTGTAAACATTTAAAATAATATATCTCATTAATATCAAGTTTTAGAGATTTCTTTAAAATTGAAGATTTTTACATTCTTTTTTTCTCTCCTTTAGCATACACTTTAGCAAGGGCAGATATATAAAGGCTCGAGCAAAGTTCCGTGCACAGTTCAATAGATTTTCGCAAGTATATTTTTTTGGAGGTATGAAAGGTGCACATGTTAAACTTTGAGGGGTGCTCCGGGATATTATAAAATACAAGGAACATCAATTAAAAAACCAAAAAAGTTCCTTGAAACGGTGAATTTTGGCTAAAAACACGTCGGACGACTTTACGGGTTTTTGATCGTCCTTAAAGGTGCACACGCTCGACAAAAGTCATGTATCCCCCGCTGCACTTTAACATAACCGTGCAAATAAAAAAAACCTTATAAATCTCCAACATCTCTACCTCAATATAGCTATTAGATATGTTCTAATTAAGCAGCCAAACACATGCATCTCTTCGTTAGTTTTTTATTTGTTTTTCTTATATGTCATTCGTCATGTAGTCTTTATTTCTTCTACCAGCTTGATCTCACTTTTGCACTAAGCCCGCGGTTTTCAAGAAAATAATTATTCTAGTTTTTCTTTTTCATTTTTTACTAAGGCATTGTTTGGCAAACTAGCTTATAAGCTAACTGGTAGATGATAAGCTAGCTTTTCAAAAAGCTACTATGAGTAGTTTTTCAATAAGTTACTTATGGACATTCAAACATGTACCAGAAAAAAAAAAACTAATTTATATAAGCTAGCTTTTTTTATCAAACATAGTCCAAATGTCAAGTATGGATACTTCTTGCCTTAACACCCAAACCCTAATTTCAAGTGGAATTTACGGTGTGGGTTTAGTTTTGTTTTGAATCTAAGTTGGTGATGGAGAGGTAATGGTGGAACCCTATTGATATTTAGTAGTATTTGTTGTCTCTTTATTTTTGCTTTAAGAGTGCTATATGCAATCATCTATTTTGATGTTTACCTCCAAAACCAAAATAAAAAATATATATCTTAATATCTTGTATATTATTTTGTAAAATCCATCTCAATATTAGATATTTCAATATCTAATTCTTCTATATCGTTTTATTAAATCTATCTAAGTATCTTGTTACTTTTATTTTAATATCAACCAGTTTATCTTATGTTAGTAGTTATATATACTCAAAACCTTAAACCAATTATCTAGAAGGAAGCATATAAAGTTATGTTATAATTTGTTATTCAGTTTAACCGAAACAGTAAAAGAATAACTGAAATTGAACCATTTAACCAAATAACTCGAAACCATTTTGGTTTCGGAAAATTATTCATTTTCAGAATTTTTTCGTCACTCCTAAGTCTGACGCTTCATCCCGTTTACTAAACAATCATCGGGTAAGCACTTAGATGTCATTTGTCTTAGTGGGTGGACATAACAGGGACAAAGAATCTTACCTGGTAAGAGACATAGAAATGACCGATAATCTTACACAGTAAGTGGGAGAGAACACTCTTAGGGGTTGTTTACTAAACACTTATCTGGGTAAGCGTTTATCAAGTCGCATCATCTTACTGGATGAATATGACAATGACCAAGAATCTTACCCGATAAGAGCTAAGGCAAGGACCGAGATTCTTACCCGGTAAGTGATCTTGCAAACTCTTACCGCGATTAGCACTTTCCGCAAAAATTGTTGCATGCGATACATTCTTGGTGGACTAAAATCTTACCCGGTAAGTAAGTGATATTGTTGAATCTTACCGGTAAGCGCCCCCTTAGGGGTTGTTTGGCAGTTGCTGAATGGTTTGATGCAGAATGATTAAGTGATCAGAATAATTAAGAAGAACTCTTATGATATAGTGCAAAATAAAATACAATTGTTTTTTAATTGTTTAAAATGAAATTAGGGCTTTGAATGGTTAAAGGATGACTATGATACAAAATCATTCAGAGGCTTTTAGAAACATTAAGAGTCAGACCTTTTTTTTGTCAAACAAGATTCACCTATTAGCGATTCAGAAATTTCCTCTTAATAGACCATTAAGAGGTAAACAAACAACCCCTTAGTCTCTTAACCCGTAAACGCTTAGAGCATCTCCAACAGCATCTTCAAAATTTCTCCAAAATGGATAATTAAAATTCAAAATCTACATAAAAGTTTACATCCATCTCCAACAGATTCTCCATTTTGGAGATGAAATCATTACTTATAATATTAAAATATTGTGTAAATCTAATAAAATATTATTTATCTCTCAAACCCATCTCATTTGAAGAAATTTTATTGGTAGAATACAATAAAAAAACAATTTCTCTCTTATGATAATCATTTTTAGAGATTTTGGAGAGTTCTCCATATTTGGAGAAAATTACACTCTCTCTCCTACTTTATCCATTTTGGAGAAATATTTGGAGAATCTGTTGGAGCACAAAAATACCTAAAATCTCCATTTTCTCTATTTTAGAGAATGCACTTACCAACAAACCATTTTGAATATTTGATTGTCAAAAATATTACACGATTAAAAAAATGAAGATAATCCGTCGTTATGGTTAATTAAAAAAGAAACCATTTGTATGCAACGATTCAAGTGGCAAAAGAAATCATGTTGGCGATGGATGGGAAATTTGAGGCACCCGTCATTGCCTTCATCTACACCTCTTAAATTTGCATTATCAACTCCTTTTTGACAAAATTTCCACCTTTTTATTTATTTTATTATTTATTATTTATTATTTTATTAATTAAAGCTTGGCACCACTATCTTACATTCTCCGATGGCTTTGTATTTTATTTTTCCTGATTAAAATATAGTATATTAAAGATATCCTGCTTATACTTTAGAAACAAAAATTTACCAATAAATGTCAATATGAGATAAATTAAACAAAAAACGATGATAAAGTTTATACTTTTTCAATCTTAAATCAAGCATTTACTTAATTATTATTTGTTACATGGTTTAATTAAACGATATAAATACTAACCACAAATTTAAATTACAAAATTAAAAAAAATAAAATAAGTGTCACATGATAAACAAGTAATCAACGTAAAAAACAAAGGCATGGAACCCACAAATATGAATGTTAAAGAAAAAAATACGTGTGCAAGAGAGGGCTTCATATATCTCGTGTTTTTTTTATAGAGATCCCGTAGTCAGCAATGGACAAAGGTGGACAAATTCCACCACGAACCGTCGTTATCCACGGGATCCCGGACGGAGGCGGAGGTTGATGTTGGGAGGGGGTTGGTATATTCTTTAATATTATATATTATTTTAATTGTTTGTATTTATATTTAATTTAGAAAAAGTAAAAATACTTGAATAAAATACTGTTAAAACAAAAGGAGTAATGATTGTTAAGACTACGAATGAAAACCAAAACCATAACAAAAACCAAAGTTCCCTTAAACCAACAACCACCCTAACAACAAGGAAATTGCGTGATGGAGTAAGGAAGGGGCAAAAAAAGCAAAAAGCTACAACCAAAAAAACAAGTATGAAACAACCATATGCAACAAGAGAGACTAAAATCTAAAGCAACCAAGGCATCAATCGAAAGGCTAGAGGCAAACCCAGAGAGGAGAGGAGGCACAAATTGCCGAAAGGTGTTAGTGTTACTTGTAGATGGACAAAAGAATTGGTTTTGACAACCTACAACCCCCACTGTATGGAACCCTTTTGCAATTTTCTTGAGACCAATTCAAAACTCGAATTTGTATCTCTGACAAAAGGATTGCAACAGATGATGAATTTTCCTGAAAACTATGGGGAGTTAGGTTCACAAACTATTTTTAGATGGAATGGAATATGTTCAAGGAATTTGACTTTGAAGGAATTGGAATAGAATGTTATCACGTTTGACCCCCTGTTTGGTTGACAGACATTGGAATTGAATCTGTTAGAGAATTTGGAATATGTCTGTTTGGTTCACATAATGTAGCTTTGGAATTAGAATGAAATATTGGTAAATGACCAAAATGCACTTTTTTGAAAAATTTGAAATTGAAATCCAACTATTGTGGTTCAGATCGGTGGTTCAAATCGATGGTATCAGCAGTGGTTCAGAACGGTGGTGGTCGACGGTATAATGTAGCTTTGAAATTGGAATGAAATATTGGTAAATGACCAAAATACCCTTTTTTTGAAAATTTTGAAATCGAAATCCAACTATTGTGGTTCAGATCGATGGTTGAAATCGATGGTGGTAGGTTGTGGTTCAGATTAGTGGTGGTCGACCATGATTTAGTTCGGTAGTGGTCGGTTGTGGTTTGAATTGGCAGTGGTTCAAAACGGTGGCGGTCGGCGATGGTTCAAATCGGTGGTGGTTCAGATCGACGGTGCTCGACGGTGCTTTAGATCCATAGTGGTCGACGATGGTTAAGATCAGGTGGTGGTTGACAATGGTTCATACGTGGTGGTTGGTCGTAGTTTAGATTGGTGGTAGTTCAGATCGACGGTGGTCGACGGTGGTTTAGATCGATGGTGATCGGTGGTGATTATCCAAAACTTTCTCCAAAATAGAGAAAGTATGAGAGAAATGATAAAATCTCCAAATTTGAAGATATCTCAAAAAATGATTATATATGAGACTGAAATTATTTTTTATTCATTTTACTAATGAAATTATTTTAAATTAAATTTTAGAAAAGAGAAATAATATTTTAAGACTTGTATTAAATATTTTAATAATATAATTAATTATGAAATATCTATAAAATAAAAAAATCTGTTGGATATGAAAATGATTTTTTTTGCAGAGATTTTCACTTTTCATTTTTGAGTTGTTAATTGTTAACATCCGCCTGCGACTGGAATTCTCGGGGGCCACGTACTGATAATTTTTTATCTCAAGTTACGATGTTAACTTTCATATTGCACCCTTGTACTATTGTTTTTTTACCTTTATGCCCTCTTAACTTTTATTAATAATTTATTTATCCCCTCTTTAACAATTGTTATTACGAAACTTGTTTTATATCCCTAACTAATGACCGGATAACAATTTTTTTGTTCCAATGCTAAGTAAAATACCATGGATCCCATTAAGGAACTAGCACCAAACATTAAGGGTGCTCAAAATATTGCAGAACCCGCATAATCCATACCATACAATACCAAAACATGTTGTTTACATTTTTTATAATTTGTATTTCAAATTATCCTTTATGCAATGTGATTTGCGGTTTTGACTTGTTGTACAACAGTACAATCTAAAAACACCACAAAATAGACTTTATTAATGATTATATATATGTATAATTATATAAGTAAAATTCAAACATTTATTTTTCATTATATATATAACATAATATAATCCAATAATTACACAAGTCTAATCAAATTTCCTAACCTTTACAATCATAAACCATGAAACACAAGATACATTTGACCACCCGCCACGCCTTCTGCCTTCTTGATTCAAGATTTCTTCTCTCATCGCTTCCCATTTCAAGTTTAATCTCTAATCTTAAATAATATAAGAATTCGAATACGCTTCTCAATTCAATATTCATTTTCTCATCATTTACGTTTGTCATAAACATGAAACCCGAATATGGATTATGATGCAAGTTGCATCAGATAAAACCCGTAAAAACGCATTGCACCTCTCTTTGGGGCATATTTAAATTACGAAGGGCTTAGAAAGATACTCAAACCACATATACAATACGGTTTGTGGGTTTGGCTCTAATCAGCATCACAAACACCCTTACCGAAAACATAGAATAATCTTTAGTGGTCATTTTTGATAAGATATAAAGTAAAAGGTCCAAAACTGACAACTTTCGTAATCTCACATCCAGTGGAGCACACACATACATTATATCCCTCTCTTCCTCACCCCAATGACAATATATCAGAAGCATTCAAAACGCAAAATTCGCCACTCCCTCTCACATCTTCAATCCACCGAAACAACTGTTTCCCTCTGAAAAATCACACAAATCGAAGAACGGAAAAGTGACAGCAGACCGCTAAAACTCGATGGCTGGCACCGGAGTAGTCGCGGTTTACGGTAACGGCGCGATAACGGAGAGCAAGAAATCTACGTTCTCCGTCAAAGTCGGGCTTGCTCAGATGCTCCGAGGCGGCGTTATCATGGACGTAGTTAACGCCGAACAAGCTCGGATAGCGGAGGAAGCCGGCGCGTGTGCCGTCATGGCATTGGAGCGCGTGCCCGCCGATATCCGTGCTCAAGGCGGCGTGGCACGGATGAGCGACCCACAACTCATCAAGGAGATCAAGCAGGCCGTGACGATACCCGTCATGGCCAAGGCTCGAATTGGGCATTTCGTGGAGGCCCAGATTCTGGAAGCAATTGGGGTGGATTATGTGGATGAGAGCGAGGTATTGACGTTGGCGGATGATATGAACCACATTAACAAACATAATTTTAGGATTCCGTTTGTTTGTGGTTGCCGGAATCTAGGGGAGGCTTTGAGGAGGATTCGTGAAGGTGCCGCCATGATTCGTACCAAAGGAGAGGCAGGGACTGGTATGTTTCTCTGATTTCTTTCTATTTGGATATGATATGGTAGATATATCCTATTATTTTCTTTGATTTTTGGGTTGTAATTTGTGCAATAGGGGTTGTGCTTTCAGATGACTCGGTTTATAAAGGCTTACGTAGAATCGGATTTAGGGAAGTAGTTTAGAAAATTTTACCAGTTTTCAAGATTCTAGAGGAAAAATGACACCTGCAGCAATTACTCAAATCATTAAAGATAAAAAAAAAGCTGAATTTGACTCCATTGATGGTAGGATAACAAATTTCATTTCATATGTGTTATCTAGTAGGTATAATAATGTTAGTTTGATTGTGGGTTCATCTGGTTTTTTTCGCAAGAAATGTTAATTGAGTTCATGTGAGGGCCTGTTTGTTAGCAGAGAGGGACTCGCATCGTATTTGGCCGGCTAAGCTATACATGATTGTTTGACACTGGCTTAATGAAATAGAAATTGACTTATTTAGTAACTTCTAGGAGGAGCTTTACGCAGAAAGCCAAGTTTTTTTTTTCCCAAACCTGCCCTTCCAATTTAAAATAACACGATTCTTCCGTCTATGGAAAAAAGCCATCCCTAACAAAAACCTTCTCAGTCTGATTAATCAAAACAAAAAACTTTATCCATATGAGACTTGGGGGATGTTTACCAAATCTTTCATTAAGTCCTGTATGGATAAATGTGTCTGTCTGGATAAATTGATGTTGTTTTTTACTTTTTTATCTGAATAAACAATCTGAATAACATAAATGAGCAATTTACCCCTGAATATGAATTATAAGTTGTTTTATAAATTGTTGTTTATTTTTTAAGCCATATATTCATAAATTCATTGATATAATCCAAAAATCAAAACATAAATTCATAGATACATAGATACACACCAAAATTGTGAACACAGATACATATATAATAATTAACAAAACCAGATTACCATTCCAAAACCAATATATAGACAATATATCAAAAAACAAATATATAAACAATAATAAAAAAACCAATAATGACCATACAGAGACATCAACACTCAACAGTTAAGCCCAAATTGGTGGTTGTTTTTATAGACAAGTAGCAGAATGGATGGATGGCTGTTTTTATAGACATCAACACTCAACAGTAACAACTACGAAAGGATGGATGGGTGGACTATACAGTGAATCGATTGAGATGGTGGATGTTTTTATAGATAAGTAGCATAATGGATGGATGGGTTTTGTGTTTTTCTTGATTTTCAACCCAAATTGTAAGAATTCATTTGATTATTGATCACCTTATGAACCATCCAAGAACTTGAAAACCTCAAAAAACCCACAAGATTGGCTTCGATTTGGAGAGAATAGTTTGTGGAAGAGAGCTTGATGATAGTGAATCGATGGTCGATTTCAGTGACAAAGAACGTACCTGGAAGGTCACCGGTGATGGAGGCGATGGCCTGAAGGGTGGTCGCCGGTGATGGAGGCGATGAAAGTGGGAGGGCACTGGTCGATGGATGGAGGCGATGAAAGGGGAGAAAGCGATTAGGTTAGGTTAAATCTGATGTTTCTTTTTTTCTTTTCTTTTTTTTGTGAAGGGTAGAAATGTCAAGATTATGGCTTAATGGGGACAACACCCATTTTCCCACTTAGCAAATAAGCCGGAATTGTCTGTGCGAATAAGCCATTAAGCCCCAAGTAAACATTCCAAACGTCTGGGCGAATAAGCTGGTTTTGTCATTAAGCTCATTAAGCCCCAAGTAAACGCCCCCTTGGGGCTGTTTACTTACAGCTTAATGAGCTTAATGGTCTGAGCGACTCAGCCATACATGAGTGTTCTGTGTTCCTTTACGGCTTAATCGTTAAGCCATTAAGCTAAAGTCACTATATGGAATAAGCTAAAATCCCTCACTTGTTCTCCTTAAGGCACCCAAACAAATTAATACCATAAATGCTCAGAAATAATCAAACCCCCTCTTTTTGCCTCTCTCAAACCCATTGGTCTCCTAAAAAGACAACTTAACCCATATAGGGTTTAATGTAAAAGAAGTAAACAGCCCCAATGGAAAACTAACCAACCAACCCCTCAGCTGAGTCCATTTTGTCTTATCAGTAGTTACTAAGATGACTATGATTTTTTATGTGAATCTTAAGCTTGAAAGTGGTTTGTTTGATGTTCGAAGTTGAAATAGGACAACAGTTAAAGATTTAAAGTTGGATCGAAGAATGGACCATGGTTTAGTTGCATCATATATACATATGGAATAGAATTCTGTATTAGATGATGTTAACATGTGAAAGCATTGAAGGTAAAACCCCCAAAGTACTAAAGTTTACTTGTAAAGGATTCAAAAAGTTACCGATAATGTATCTCTACGAAATCAGTGATAACCCATGAAAGGATACACGTCCCCTTGATAAAAGTTCACCGTTAGAAGAAAACTAGAATTCTTGATTTCTAGACTTGTTTTCTTTGCACTAAATTAGGTCCATAATCTCAAAGTCAATCAATTTGCATTTATGAGATTTCGATGCGATTCATCTTGTTTCTTAAGATTCCATCTATTTGTCATCTGCAAAGGGCATTTTAGGGATTTGACTTGTCATTTGTCCTTACTGTCTTCTCCGTTTATTGTATCTGATGCCTGTTTGCACTCTTTTGCTACTTTTTTCACATGTCGTTGCACTCTTGTTTCTTTCAAAATTTGAATTGCAATACGTGTTTTCGCATAAGCAACCTCTCTACCCATTCTACCCTGGACCCTAGACCCTATTTTCGAGTGAGATATATTTCTGGTTATGATTTGCAGGTAACATAATTGAGGCCGTGAGACATGTTAGGTCTGTGAGGGGGGACATTAGGGTTCTGGCAAACATGGATGATGATGAGGTTTTCACTTTCGCAAAGAAAATCGCGGCCCCATTTGATTTGGTGATGCAGACCAAGCAACTCGGGCGGCTTCCGGTGGTGCAGTTTGCCGCTGGCGGCGTTGCTACTCCAGCTGATGCAGCTCTGATGATGCAGTTGGGATGTGATGGCGTTTTTGTTGGGTCGGGTGTGTTCAAGAGCGGTGATCCGGCGCGTAGGGCCCGTGCTATTGTTCAGGCGGTCACACATTACACCGACCCAGCAATGCTTGCGGAGGTGAGTTGTGGTTTGGGTGAGGCCATGGTTGGGTTGAACCTTGACAAGAACGTGGAAAGGTATGCAAACCGGTCCGAGTAACCAACACCGAAGGTTATAGCTTTGTTCTTTTCTATTTAGGTTTTGGAAATTTAATTAAAGGTTTCAAGGCCTGAACAAATATGAATGCACAACTGTTGTTCTTGTTGTTACAGGATGTTTGTATCTCTATTCACTATGCAAGCTTTGATTATGTTATTATCAGTCTTTTTTAGCATGCATTTTATCATCTGCTTATCCGTTAGGCTAAAGCTCTTGCGATTACTCATCTATTATGAAAATGTTAGGTTTCATAACGATTCATTATCCGGTAATCTAGGTACCTGGACACCAACATGAATCGAAGTATTTATTCAATAAATCTTAGAGGCCGTTTACGGATGTTAACCTTATGATGGTCTCCCTGTATTTGTACTCCTAATAGCACCTTTAAAGCTATGTTTAGTTTAGTGGTGATTCAATCCTACTCAATCTTTTATTAAAAAAATATTTTTTTTTTCTTTTATTTACATACACAACACAACCTTTATACTTTATCTAACTCGATATTTTTATCATTTATTAGTAATTTAACCCAACATAAAATATATTTTTTATAAATTTATTTTACATCTTTTATCACCTATAAAAATTACCTTAGTATTCAAATGTATATAAAAATATTATGAATTTTGTTTTATATATATTTTTAACAAAATTAAAGTATAATATATGGTTAATTAAGTACAAAGAACAAAAAAAGAAAAAGAAAAACACCAATGAAAAACAACACTTAGGCAAAATATTTTGACCAATCTTAACCAACCTTAGAACATGGGAAATGTACAAGTAGTTTGGCATCATTTGTCAAAAACAAGCTATCTTATATAAGAGCATTTCCAACACCTTCTCCAAAAAGTCAAAGATCTCCAAAAAAAATCACCTTCATCTCCAACAGATTCTCTATTTTAGAGATTACACAATTAATTATATTAAAATATTCAATACAACTTATAAAATATTATTTCTCTCTCATAATCATTTAATTTAAAGCAATTTTATTGGTGTAAGGAATAAAAAATTATTTCTCTCTCATAATTAATCATTTTTTGAGATATCTCCAAATTTGGAGATTTTCATTATTTCTCTTCTACTTTCTCCATTTTGGAGAAGGTTTTGAGGAATCAATTGGAGCAAAAAATCTCCAAAATCCCCATTTTAGAGAAGTTGTTGGAGATCCAACAACTTCTCTAAAATAAAAAAAATTAGAGATTTTGAGCAACTTTTTGTTCTAACAGGTTCTCCAAAATAGAGAAAATAGGAGAGAGAGTGTAATTTTATCCAAATTTGGAGATATTCCCAAAAATAATTACCAAGAGAGATAATTTTTTTATTATATCCCACCAATGAGAAACTTTGAAATAAATTGTTTAGGTGAGAGAAATAATATTTTAATAAATATATAAAATGTTTTAATAATATAATCAATGATTTATCTCCAAAATGGGAAATCTGTTGAAGACTAGAAGCGTACTCGCGCAATGCAGCGAGATACATCACGATTTTATTGTTTCATTTTATTTTTTTGTCGACTTACAATACGATTTTAGATGGTTTTGATAAACTGATAATTTTTTTTATAAATTTGTTTAATTTAGGCTAAATAATATAATTTTTTTATATAAAAAATTAAATATTTTGTTAGAATTCAATGATTATCTTATATATTTTAATGACATTTAGAAAAAAATAACCAATTACATATTTAATAATATAATTAAAACAAGATTATAGTAATATAATATATTAATTAATGATGATACATGGAAAGATGTGCATAAAAGTAAGGCCCTGCACATATCAAATTAGTAGGTGTTAGAAGTCTGCAGTAGTAATATGTATCTTGTGCTTTGATACTTGTAAATTAAGAGATTTTTAAAATCTTGCATAAAATGATGGTACCGTATACCTAATAATTTGTATTTAAAAGTTTTTTATCCGTGCTTTATAATATAGTATAGATGGGAGTAATTTTTTTTTAGTTCTCCATTTTGGAGAAATTTTGGAGATGTCGTTGGAGATGCTCTAAGCTAGCTTATTTTTTGAGTACATGTTTGGATAGACATATGGTAACTTAGAGCATCTCCAACAACTTTGCTAAAATAGAAAAAAATGTGTTTTTGTTCACTAAACCTCTCAAACAGCTTTACTATCTTGTTTGCTATAATAGAAAAAACTTGAAAATTTTCTAAATTTAGAGAATTCTCTAAAACTTGATGGTAGGAGAGAGAAATGATTATTTTATTCAATTCCACCAATGAGATTCATTTTTTATCATTTTATTTTAAGTTTTTTTTTAAATGTGTATTGGGATGATAAATTAGATAATATTATAATAATATAAGTTGTTTTAAAATCTCTAAAATAGCAAATCTGTTGGAGTTGAATGTAATATATTTTAGAGATTTTCACTTTTGGTTCTCTACTTTAGAAAAATATAGAAAAACTGTTGAAGATGCTCTTATAAACTAGGTTTTTTGATAAGATATTTGGTTTAGCTTACAGGAACTTTTTGCAGTTATTCCAGTTATGCCCTCATTAATATTCATTAGTATATATTAACTATTAATTATAAATAAAGATTAATTATTTAAATTTATTATTAATTAATAAATTTTAATTATACATTGATATTAGTTTTTAATTATTATTAGAATTATTGATAATTATATCAATTTTTTAATATTGATCAAAATATTTTAGTTATCAATTATTATTATTTTTGTAATTATTATTTGATTATTTTTTTAAATATTATATGTAACGGTTATTTAAAATTATAAGTTAATGTAGATTTTTTTTAAAATTTGGTTTAAAATTCAAAACTTATAATATGTAAAATTTCAAATTTTTTTAATTAACATATTATATTATTTACTACCTTATTTATATTAATTAATATATTATATTACTATAAATTTGTTATAATTATATTATTAAATATTGTAATTAATTGTTTTTTCTAGATGTTATTTTTGGTAATTTACATGGTTATAAGCTAGTTTTTGTCAAACGTGACTTTTTCATCAGCTAACTTATCAGCTAGTTTGCCAAACATAGCCTTTGCTTGTGCCACACATGCTTTTCACTAGCATTTTTTTAGCAAAAACCTATTTTTACCAATCTTCTCCAATACAAAAACATTTCGAAAAGCTTTTCACCAATTATATTATAATCTACCCTCTTCTATTTAAAATGTTCTATAAAATCCCTTCATTTGATTTGTCAATTTAAAATTCATGTCATATTTTTTGACAACAAAAATTACTGAACTTTAAAATTCAAACATTTAAAAATATTACAATAAACAATATTAAAAGAGTAGCTCTAAACCCACAACATATTTTTTTAGAACATAAATATATTCAATATCAGTTATGTAGTTAAAAAAATGTAAGTAGATGAATATCAATTATGTAGTTCAAAAACTGAAAGACGATATAAATATTTTATAATGTTTATGTTTTTTAATAGGGAAAAATGAATGAAATAATCATTTTTATTGAAGCCATTTAACAAACTAGCATATTTAGAAATTCTATAAAAAATATCACTTATTTTCACCAAAACAATTTCGCTAGCCGTCGAAGAAAAAAAGTGGGTCCCACATGGACACATGACCCAAACGGAAAACGCCACAAGTCCCTCTTGACCGACAACTTCTCTCAATGTGATCCACGGTCAGCATTTCGCCACCAATGTGACCAGTTATTAGTTCCCAATGCTAATATAGATGTGACTCTGATTTGACTTAAAAAATTTACCCATTTAATTCTAAACTAAATTTTCTTAAAAATTATTATTATTTATACCAAACAAATTAAATAAAAAAACGAGAATTTCATTCTCTTTGATATGACGTTCATCTCGATATAATTTTTTTCTCTCGTTTTAACAGTGTTTTTACGTGAAACGCTATAATGTGTTATATTCATATGAATTTAACCGTGTTGTACACATTTGAACGTACATAAATATTCATATGAATCGCGTTTCACGTAAAAACACGCTTAAAATAGAAACAAAAAAAACTATATCGAGATAGATTTCATATCAAAATTTAAGAAAATTTAGTTTAGAATTAAATGGGTAAAAGTTTTAAATTAAAAAATAAAATAAAATGTCAAACGAGAGTCACATGTGGCGTATTCCAATTGCGCGATATGTCCATGTGGGACCATTTTTTTCCTCCTACGACTGGATATTGCTTTGGCAAAAATATGTGAGAATTTTGAAAAAAAACTTGTAAAGAGGCTAATTTGTTAAATATTTTCAATAAATATGACTATTTCATCCATTTTTCCTTTTTCATATCCAATATTAATGTTATTTTAATAGTCTCGATGAAATCTTTGTAACAATGTGTTTCATCAAAAAAAAAAAAAATTCATTTTTTTAAATATTTAATAAATTATAGGACTATAACTAATTAATGAAATTTCATTAGGTGTAAAACGAATAACTAAATGAACAAGGGGTTAAAATGAAATTTTAGTTGTTAAGAAAAGCAGTTGTTTAATAGGTTTTTAAACTCCAACCCTTTCAATCCCTCTGTGGCTCTACCTTTCTGAGTTTGAAGTTTTTTTCCTCCGACGTCCATACTCCGGTTGCTTTTCTAAGTTTTTCTACTCTCCGTCTGCTTCTACCGAGTGAACATCATGAATCCCACCAACGCTTCCATTGAAGATATCACGACCCTCACCACCAAACTCAACGTCTCCAATGATGAAGATGCTGTAGACCTTACCGAAGCCACTGAAGTCGCTCTCGCTGAAGAGATCGAGATCCTCAGTCTCGATGAATTCTCGGCGACGTCAATGGTGGCACGAGTTTTTGCAAAGAAGGGGTGTACCACTTCTTTTCTGAAACAAATATTCAGCCGTATGTGGAAGTTTCGGGAATCTTGGAAAGTTCGATACCTCGTAAACGACTCCTCCAACACTTAATTCGGGTTCTCCTTTGCTTCCTCCCCGGACTTAGAATGAACCATGACCCGAATGTCGTGGTGCTTTACGAGAGGCTTCCTCGTGGGTTCATCCTGGTCGGCTTCCGAAAATTGGAAAGATGTGAATCTCAACACCATACCTCTCCTTCTTACAATTAGTAACACCCCTCTCAAACTTTTCACATAAAACAATCTAAGAAGTTGGATTCGACTAGTTGATCACAACGCCACTCTCACCTGGAGAGGGTCCAGCCTCAACATGATCAAGCCTTCACAAGAACCAGGGTAAACCTTCAGATCGACAAGCGACCTACGAAGGGTGTTTTCATCCCGTTTGAAGGTAAGAAGCTTTGGCTCCAATTTAAATTCGATAGACTTCCTATTATTTGCTACATGTGTGGAATATGGGGCCACGATAAGCAAAAGTGTTCAGATAAGTTGGTAGTTATCCGTGAAGCAAATGGAGAACCTGTCCAACTCTATGGGCCTTGGCTCCATAGTGATTACGTGGCTACTTGTTTCACACCCATTATGGGGAAGAAAGAATGTAAGGTGAAGGAGACTAGCAATCCGACCACCAGAAAATCAACTGACAAAAATGCCCCATTCCGGTCACCGGAAAACCAACCGAAAAAAGTCTCAGGTGATCCTCACTCCAATCCCAGTAGAGACAAAATCACCTTTTATTTTGGTAAAAGTGACAATCACCAAAAAGGAAAGTTCTCTCCTGCTAGTATTTCTGGAGAAAATGCAAAACCAAAGGGTCCTCTGACCACTTCCAATATGGGGATAGACTACACTATTGAAAGAGAGAAAAGAAAGAAATATAAGTTACTCATGGGACACACTCCAATCCATTGACCCTCTCTTTGGAAGATATGAAAAGAAAAATCTCTATGGAAGATATGAAAAGCAAAAAGGACATTGGGGAGTGGACAAACCTTGTCCCCCAAAACCCCATACCCTCCGACACCTTTACCACTTTTCCAACCTTTAATAAAAAAGAGACCAAACCCTCTCCCTCACTCCATACCGTCGACGGTACACCTAGAGACCCACCATCCCCTCTCACAAAAAACAATCACTACCGTTTGCATGCTCATGCAACTTCCCACCATCCTTCGACTCTTGCAAACCCAATCCCACCCATTCATGAATTTTCCCAGTTCACACAAAACAGAAAAGGAATCAGCATCAGGGACCGTCTGAAGAATTCGACAACGAAAAAACCGAAGGCCGAGGGATCCATGTTTGCTTAAACCGAAGATGTGAATGACCCGAGTCCAACTACCTCCGAGACCACGACCCAAAGGCTAGCTGAATCAGAGGTGGGACTTGCTTTGCAGGCCTGCCTAAAACAATGATCACCATCAGTTGGAACTGTCGAGGTCTCACCAATCCTCGGACAATTCCGGTCCTACGGGAGCTTATCCGAGTCTTCCATCCCGATGTTCTTTTCCTGTTTGAAACGATTGTCCCTAAAACTAAGGTAGAGAACTTAAAAAGTCATTTGGGTTTTGTGTCTTGTTTTGCGGTTGGTTGTAATGGGCATGGTGGCGACATTGCCGTTTTTTGGAATAAAAATATGTATTGTTCTCTCTTGTTGTATTCTCAAAACCACATAGATTTTCTTATTGATTATATAAATTATGGGCCGTGGCAAATCACCGGTTTTTACGGTTACCCGGAACGTACCCGTCGACGTGATTCTTAGAACCACCTTCGAGCCCTTATGGATCACTCCACTCATCCTTGGGTTGTCATGGGTGATTTCAATAATCTCCTCACCCAAAGTGAAAAACGTAGCCTAAATGAACACCCAGATTGGTGTATTAACGACTTCTGTGAATCCCTTTCCGATTGCCGTTTGCTTGATTTGCCTATGCACGGTTTCCCCTTCACTTGGTGCAGACATAAAGGGAAACCGAATGAAATTTTTGAAAGACTCGATCGTGCAACGTGCAACCAAGAATGGATCAATCTTTTCCTGGACTATTGGGTAGAGAACTTGATCACCCCAATATCCGATCACTCTCCGATTTCTCTCCACACCAAGGTACATCATCCCCGCTCGCCTAACCGTTTATTTTGTTTTGAAAATAAATGGTTGCATGAAGCCACTTTCATCCAAGTTTTCAAGAACAGTTGGAACAAGCCTGGGAACAACGACATCATCTCCAAACTCGCAAAGCTTTCGAAAACCCTCGGAAAATGGGGAAGAAGTTTGAATATGTCTTTTAAAAGAGAGGTCAAGGAGGCTTACACTAAGTTGGAGATGCTTAGGAACTCCCCTAATCCTATTTCCAACGCCGCTTATGAAGAAGAGAGACAACGTCTCCTTAGCACTCTTTTGGAAGAAGACGGACATTGGCGTCAAAGAGCTAAGGTGTTTTGGTTAAAGGAGGATGGCCAAAATACCAAATTCTTTCATGCCTATGCAAATGGCCGACGGAAAGCTAACCGAATTATAAATCTTAAAGACGAAAACAGAAGTTGGCATGAGACTAGCATAGGAATTCACAATCTCGTAACGAGGCACTTCAATAGACTTTTTTCTGCAGGTTTGGGAAATCCGGAGTTGATCACTAGTTTGGTCCAAAAAAGAATTTTCGATAGTGATATCGCTCGGCTCGAGACTCCTTTTACTAAAGTCGAATTTCGTATGATGCATTTCCAAATGCATCCAGACAATCATCGGGGACGGACGGATTCAACCCTTGTTTCTACCAAAAGCTTTGGAACTATATGGGTGATGATATTTTCCTTGCAGGAAAGACGTGGCTCGAAAATGGGACTATTCCCAATGGACTTAATGACACTATCATTACGCTTATCCCAAAAATCGAGTCACCTTCGTACCTTAAAGATTACCGACCCATTGCCTTATGTAATGTCATCATGAAAATCATCACAAAAGTTCTCGCCAACCGCATCAAACCGCTTCTCCCGTTAATCATCTCGAAAAACCAAACCGCCTTCATAAAAAATCATCTGATCACCGACAATGTCATCATTGCCTTTGAAATTCTCCACTCTATGCATCGTAATACTCGCAAGAAAAAAGGCCATGTGGCTCTAAAAATCGACATTAATAAGGCGTATGATCGACTTGATTGGGAGTACCTCTGCCAAATACTTTTGGCATTCGGCTTCCCCAACCGTTGGGTAAATATGATTATGATCATGATCGAATCTGCAAAGTATTTTGTGAGAGTCAACAATGACCTGATAGGTCCCATCACCCCATACCGCGGTCTCCGACAGGGAGACTCGATCTCTCTGTACCTATGTGTCCCAAGATATGCAACTCAATCAAGATGAACAATGAATTCAATCCAAATAGCCATATGTATTGATCTTTAATTCCATATATTACAATCCGTACAAATCACTTTCTCTCACAATATTTCTCTCTCTAGGATTCTCGATGTAAGCATGTCTCTAGAATACAAAGAAGAAAAACTATATTTATACCTATATGCATTACAAGAAACAAACCAAGTAAACTAAACTAACAAAACTAGCTAATGACTTTGACCTTGACTTTCCTCTTCAAGTAGCTTTGACTTTTGCATTGAAGGCTTTGACTTATGATCTTGAAGACAACAAATATGCTCTAACAATCTCCCCCTTTGGATTCAAGATCATCTTCAAAAAGATAAGCATTTTATTTCCCCCTTTGGATTCAAAAAGATATTTCCACTATCAAACAAACTTCCCCTTGTACATAATCTTCAATCAAATCAATCTCTCCCTTTAGAAACATATACTGAAAATCTCCCTTTTTGTATAAACATGCAGAGATCTTTCTTCAAACAAATTTCAGCAACAAAGAACAAACTCTTCAAAACTTTTGGCCATCTCCCCTATCTTTGGAATATCTTCAGATTTTTACAATCTCCCCCAAAGTCTGTGATTATCCTCTTCAAGAATTTTAACATTCTCCTCAAGGTTTATAATAACCTCTTACAGTCTTCTGAAAAAGAAATTATCTCCAGATTTAGCTCACTTTGCTTTAACAAATCATCTTCAAAGAAAATTTTCTGTAAACTTCAACAATCTTTCAGAATTCTTTGAAATATCTCCAAAACAACTTTTTCATTCTTGATCATCTCCTACATAAAGCATTTCTTGAAATCTTCTCCCCCCGATTCTTGAAAAATAAACTTTCTCAGATTTCACCATTTCTTGCTATCCTCTCCCCCTTTTTGATGAATGTGAGCTTTAACATCATCAAAACTTTTGCAAGAAATGCATCTTTCAATTTCTGACCAACTGATATTTCCAAAAGAACTTCTGAACATCAGTCAATTCATAAATGATTCCAAATCTTTTCAAATTCAGAATTGAGTGGTAACCCTGAATCAACAAATGAATCAGTTAACATGCCTGAAGTAGCACGAAGCCACTTAATACAACAAATGTACTGTAACACCCTCAAAATTGGAAAAAACAACTAATTTAAAATTTTCAATAAAGCCTCAATTGAAGATAAAATCTCTTACAACATGTCCATACTTGAATTACTAAACTAGGTTTAACCATCAACAAATAAATAAAGACTTACATAAAGACTAAATAGCGTCGGGTGTTACTAAAACCTAATACAAGTTTCTAATCCCAAGATAAAGGCGGAAGACTTCACCAAGCCACTCACTCATGCACCGACATCTAGCACTCATCACTTCACCGAAAATGCTAGAACCAAACCCCCAACTGGAACCTGATGCACATGCCGACAAATAAAAAGGTTAGGCTTAACGCCTAGTGAGCTCAAGAGTTTTCAATATTTATAAATATATCGTTAAAAAGGAAGAATGCAATTGAAATCATAATCTTTCAAAATGAAATGCTTCATTTATGAAAACGCCTCGTTTTCCAAAAATATGCATTTTAAACGAAGGAGACACCAACATAAACGTTATCCAAACCAAACTGTTTTACGGGCTAAGATCCCAATATAAAACGTTCTTTCGTAAATTTAGATTCAACCCAAAACTTACCTAAAATGAGAATAGAAAGCGGAATCCCAATTTATGAAACGTGGATAAAACTTTATAACCCGAAAGACCCAAAACACGGGTGAGACATGAGACTCAACCCATAAACCATGGATGAGAACCCATATAAACAAATGTCATCGAAAACACGGACATTAGGCCCAATACTCACACAACCATAAAATGGAGGGAAACCAAATACCAAAACATGGGAATGACGTATTTCATTCAAACCTTAATATATGCGGGGGAAACCCAATATTAAGGCCACCATTTACCGTCGACCACACAAAACCAACGATAGTAAGATACGACATTAACATTTATAATACTAATGATCAACGACGGGGGAGACCCGTTTCCATCTTGGGTGACGAGAACACGTGAATGGGGCCACCCGTGATGTTATTGGATTTCACCACCTATCCCGGTTCTAGTTCCCATGCCATAATAGACATCACAATCCTCAAACCGTTTATGCCTCTAGTGCTTACTCCGTCGAGTTACACCTAAAGGTCTTACAAACAAGGTGCCTATCCAATCTAGACGAGTTACACCTCAAAGGCCTGCACCCTCTATTGCCTACTCGCTAGCGACCCAAACAGTCAACAGTTATAACCAACATCACATGCCTTCCCAGAACAGACAGACTTACGTGCCTATGGATCCATTGCAACAGTCTAACATTACATGACTCCAATTGAATGACCAAAGCACCCAAAACATGTAACTCTCAAATGACACGAAATAAACACCATCATACTCGAAACTCCATAACGGGTTATGCAAACACAATGGCCAAAAGTTTGATTAACTCAAAACTCATCATTGGTTGAGGCAGACCATTTTCCAAATGAACTCATACCCTTACATTTTCCAAAATGCCTCATAACACAATAATGCACATTTTCCAAATGGTTTATAAGATCAAACACACAAATTATGACACTTACATCAAATGAACTCCATTTAGATAAGTAAAATCATCAAGGAAACACATCAGCATGATTTATTTACCAAAATGTTCAAAAATCCCAAAGTGGGTGTTTCACAATGTTTATAAAATTAAACCTGTCAAGATCGAAATTCTAAACAAGAATTTAATTAAACACTCAGAAGCTATGTTAAAGAAGTTTACGGAATAACACTTTAACAATAAATCAATGAAACAATATATGGATCAAATCACAAGTTATATTGAATTAACTTAATGATTACAACCACAGCCTCAATCTGTTGAACAGGCTCAACAGACGTTCAATACTTCTCTATTGAAAGGACTATAAAGAACCTTGAGGCTAATTCTCTCTAGAACAAAAACAATACGTATTCTCTGTATATTCTATCAAAAACTATATCTCTATGCTAAGACTTCTAGACTATATATACAAATCAGATTACAAAATAATTATGAAAATAATATTGATCTTCAGCATCTAGTCCATAATTATCTTCAGCTCCTAGTCTTTCGCATCAAGCAATCAACCCATCTTTATCTTCATAATCAACATTAATCTTCATCCTCAGCAGTACTAACCATGCTTGCAGTAGTAATTCTTCAAGCAGTACTAACTACTAGCAGTATTAACTTTCAAGCAGTATTAATACTTCTAGCAGTAGTAATCCTCTAGCAGTAGTAATCCTACAAGCAGTAGTAATCTTCAAATAGCAGTATTAAAGTCTTCAGCATCATTAATCTTTAAGCACTTAGCAGCATTATCCATACTTGACACATTTTTAGTCCCAACAATCTCCCCCTAACTTAACTTTTGACATCCAGAAGTTAAGTTCTTCAGATTAGGATCTTCATGATGATTCCAAAACTCCAGCTCAATTTCCCAAATTAGGATCCAGACCTAGACTTTGATTGATTGTTCTTCTGATAACAATTCTGGCCATTTCTGAACCTTTAGCACAAACCAGTTTAGCTCTCAACATCCCTTACAACTTTGCTTTGTTGTAGTCATATACCTTATCCACCAAGTAATACTCATGATAGCTTTTATCAATGGTTAGCACAAAGACTCCACAATTTTCAAACAACATCCAATGATCAATCTTTTTAAATCCATTTTCATGATGCAAGTCTTTGATAATATGCTTCACTCTATCTGGTTCAAACATCATGCATAAAAACTCCATGACCATCTTTATTAGATTCATCCCAGCTCCTTTCAACACTTCACCATATAGATTCAGACCAACCTTATACATCTCCTCCAAATCTGTGCTGGAACAACTTCTGATGATCTTTCCCCAGGTTGAATAAACTTCATACTGATCACCCATTCTCTTGATTCTGATATATTCTGTTCTTTTGTCCAAGAGTGTATCCCAATAAATGATTTCAGGAGCATTCACTGAGATAGGATCAGCTTTCACTGGTTCTTCATCTGTTACTGTCATGTACAAATCAAACTGCACATCAGATTGACTTGACTGTTCTTGACTATGCTCAGTTTCATCATGCTCTGTAGAAGGTGCAACAGTAGGTTCTGATGGTTCTGCATTCATTCTTTTACTTTCCTTTTATTTCTCCACTTCCTCAATCCTTGGCCTTTTTGCTTGTTTCTTTGAAGCAATAGACTTCATTCTTTTAACAGCTCTGATCTTCTGGGCTAGTGTTTCTTCTTTCTTGACTTCTGCCCTTTCTTTTGTAGGAGTGCCTTCTTCACTGTCAGGGAAGGGTTGTTGAATATTCAGATCATGTCTCTCTTTCATTTTTCTTTCAAACTCAACCCTATGACTGAAATCCCCTTGAAGCTTGGCCATCTCCTTCTTGTATAATTCCTCAATTCTGCTGAAGGACATATTTGTAAACATTCCTTCAGGAACTCCAATGGATCCTTTCAGGAAGTTGATCATCTTTCTTCTTTCTTGATTGGCTAAGAAGGTTTTTGAGGGCTGTCTTTTCTGTGGAGCTTTCATAGTAACCCTTTTCACAGCAGTTTTCAAGCTTTTCTGATACTCTTCATTCAACCTTTTTGCCAAATCTAAGGCAAGCTTTCTGTCCTTGGCAGTTTGGATCTCATTCTCTCTTTCAAGCTCCTCCTGCAGCTTCTTTGCCAACTCTGCATCCATATCTATTTGCTTTTGCTTTTTCACTGGTTTCTCATATTCAACCACCTTCTCTTTTCCTTTCTTCTTTGCATCTGACATGCTTATCTCTTTCTTTGTATTCTCTGTTTCTCCTTCTTTGATCACCACTCCCTTAGCCTTTTGAGTGGCTTTAGGAGTGTCATGCTTTGCATTAACCAGAGTTTCAGCTATCTCTATCTCTTCTCTGGTCATTTCAGTTTCTGCTTCTTGTTCTTTTGTTTCTACTGCTGGTTTCACTGTTTCTGCTGCTGACTGAGTTACTGCTGCTTTACCAATTTCTGCTGCTTTCACAAAAGTTTCTGCTGCTTGTTCTGTTTCTGCTTCTTTCTCAGTTTCTGCTGCATTCACTGTTTCTTCTGCAACCTTCTTTCCAGCTTCACCACTAGCCTCCCCCTCAAACTGGAATTCCATACCAACTGGCTTCTCCTCCTCAACTTCAGTTGCTTGAGTCTCCCCCTTTTTTGAAGCATCATGAACACTTCCCCTTCTCTTTAAGACATATTGCTTTTTCTTCTTTTTATGCACCAAAGTGAGTACCATCTTCTTGAGTTTGGTAATCTGCACTTGTTGAGAAGTGATCACCTTTTTCATCTCTTTTATCTCCAAATCTTGATTGTGAACTTCCAGACTTATTGTACCAAGAGTATCCATCAATTCTTCATAGTTATATTTGTCCTCACCTCCTTTAGGTGTTTTTACCACCCTTGAAGGATCCTTGGATCTATTAGTAGAGACCTTCTGCCTAGCAGAAGCACCTTCTACCCCCGTGGTTTCTTGGAACCTGGGACCCTTAGATGATTGCTCATCTAAAGTTGCTGTGGGGAAGGTCTTAGAGATGTTCACACTGTCCTGACCTACACCTTGTGCAGAATCAGTAGTGTGAGCCTTACTGCCCACATGCTCTTCCTTCTCCTTAGAGAGCACCTTCTTGGGGTTGGGAGATACCCCTATGGTTTCCCTTTGGATATTCTCTAATGGAGAATGCTCTATTAGAGGGCTTGCAGGCTGTTGGGGTGAAGATACAGGAAGGGAAGGAACCTTCTGTACCTTTTTCCTTATATATATTTGTGTGATGGGGGATTTTGGCTTGACAACAGGGATCTGAGGAGTATTAATTGAAATGAATGATGTGGGTAGGTCATCAGTTGGGGGGTCAGATGTAGGCTATGACCCTGATGCCTCACCATGGGAATGAGACACAACCATCATTGTAGAGAACAATGGTGTGTTTGTTCCAGAGAAGTCCTTACTGGGCTTTCTCATGTTGGAAAAGACCTTCCCTTTGGGAGGTTTTGGTACATACACCTCTTGAAAAGAGGGTAAATCCATCAATTCATTGTTGAGTACTTCTTGTACAAACCTTGGATACATGTAAAATCTCTTTGTTTTGGTTTTGGTATCCAGGTTTGACAGTAAATCATTTAAAAGCATTTGTGAAAAATTAAACTTTCTGGAGGTTTCTAAGAAGACCAGAGCATAAGCTATGGTACTGCTGAACTCACTCCATCCAGTTGTTTTGCGGGAAATACAATGCAGAAGGGTATGAACAAAGAATCTCCACTGAGGTGAAAATTTGGTCTTGAAGAACTTGAAAACCTCAGTAGGACCTTCATACCCCATTCTACCAATTGCTTGGAAGAGATCATCCTTAGGAAGAGAAGATATACCTGATGCATCATCTAGACGTAGATGAGTGCGAATGCAGCCTTCTGAGACTGTGATAGGTTTATCACAGACCCTTGATTGGATGACCTGATTGCCATCAATAGTCTGTATAGAGGCATTGGTCCAGAACTGGCGCATGTGCTCCACATAGATGGTGGGATTGACTGTGAGTGCATAGGCAATGTGGGATGCTTTCAGGAAATCCACAATTTCTTCAAAACCCTCAACTTGTTTGGGTTTCTGCAGCATTGCGAGTTCATTGTGATCGTCCACAAATTCCAGTCCTGCCATCGTTCTTGGGTTCGACTCAACAATAGGGTTTACGTACTGGGAAGCAAGAATTCAAGAGAGAGAGGGAGAAGATGAACACTCGTAGGAAATTCAAAGAGTCGTTTGGATTTTGGCAGTCAGAAAGGGTATTTATAGGTGGAAGGTTTCAGTTAGAAGCAGTACTAAGTACCCTAGCAGCATTAACAAGCCCGTAGTACTAACCCATATAAGCAGTAGTAACACATACCAGCAGCATTAACACAGACTAGCAATATTAACACAGACTAGCAGTAGTAACACACACCAGCAGCATTAACACAGACTAGCAGTATTAACACAGACTAGCAGTAGTAACACACACCACCAGCATTAACACAGACTAGCAGTATTAACGCATACCAGCAGTATTAACACTGTCTGGCAGTAGAAATAAGGTAAGCAGTAGTAACTTTGCACTGGCAGTATAAACCACCAAGCAGTATTAACCACACTTAACCATATTTGAACTGTCAGTAGGATTAATAATGAGAGCAGTATTAAGCTTAACCAGAGGTACTAAGTTTCTAATCAGCAAGGTAATGTGAAACACTTAAACACACATAGTTAGCAGCACCATGCACAATACATTATGAGAAAGTAAGCATGAAGGAATCTATACAGAAATGGTACATAAAGAAAATCAAAAGAGGCTTTATTCAGTGTTTATCATGCCTACACTTGTGACCAAGAATGTGAATCTACCCACATCAAAAGCTTTGGTGAATAGATCAGCAAATTGGTTACTTGTGTGTACTTTCAAAACCTGAATTAGCTTCTTTTCATTGCAATCTATAATGAAATGGTACCTGATTTCTATATGCTTGGTTTTAGAGTGCTTGACTGGATTATTAACAATGCTTATAGCACTGTTGTTGTCAATGAAGATTGGAGTGTGAAGAAAAGTAACACCATAGTCCAACATCTGATTTTGTATCCATAGAACTTGAGAGCAGCAACTTGCAGCAGCTATATACTCTGCTTCTGTTGTGGAGGTGGACACTGTGGTTTGCTTTTTACACTGCCATGAAACTAGTCTTGCACCCAAAAACTGACATCCTCCTGATGTAGACTTTCTATCTAAGTTTGCACCACCCCAATCGCTACCAGAATATGCAAGTAGATCAAATGGTGAGTCATGAGGATACCAAAGACCCAACCTAGGTTATCCTTTGAGATATCTGAAGATCCTCTTGACTGCTTGAAAATGAGATTTCTTAGGTCTTACTTGAAATCTGGCACACACACAAACAACAAACATAATATCTGGCCTTGAAGCTGTTAGATACATGAGGGAGCCTATCATAGATCTATAATGATGAACATCTACATCCTCCCCCTCAAGATCTGCTGTGATCTGTTTGTGTGTTTCCATAGGTGTGCTTGCAGGCTTTGAATCTGAAAAACCAAACTTTGTAAGTATATCCTGCACATACTTGGATTGGTTGATGAAGATACCATCTTTCTTCTGTTTAACTTGTAGCCCAAGGAAGAATGTAAGTTCACCCATAGAGCTCATCTTGAATCTTTTGTGCATCAGCTCCTCAAACTCCTTGCACATATAATCTTTTGTGGATCCAAAGATGATGTCATCCACATAGATTTGCACAAGCAGGATGTCTGTTGGGTCTGAATATGCTAAGGATGGATACTACTGCTTGAAAGGTATTACTACTGCTTGTAAGTTTAATACTGCTAGATGAAATATTACTACTGCTAGTATAATTAATACTGCTTGAAGAATTAGTGCTGCTACGTGAATAGTTAGTACTGCTTGGAGAGTTAGTACCGCTAGTAGTTAGTACTACTGAAGATTACTACTGCAAGTAAGGAGTTAATACTGCAAGCATGGTTAGTACTGCTCAAAGATTAATACTGCTGAGAATGATTAATGCTGCTGGATAAGGATGAAGATTAATGATGCTCATGTTGAAGATAATGACTTGGAATGAAAGAATAGGAGTTGGAGATAAGGCTGAAGATAATTATGGTATTGATGCTGAAGATCAATTTTATTTTGATAATTATCTTGTAATCAACTCTGTATATATAGCATAGAAGTCTTTGTTAGAATTAACATTATTCATACGTTTTGTTTAGAGAGAATTAACCTCAAGACTAGTTTTGATCCTTTCTATAGAGAAGTATAGAACGTCTGTTGAGCCTGTTCAACAGATTGAGGTTTTGTGTATAATCATCAAGTTGAATCAATATAACTTGTGATTTGAGTTCTATATACTGTTCCATTGATTTTGTTGTTAAAGTGTTTTTCCGCGACTTCTTTAACATAAGTTTCTGAGTGTGTTATTTAAATTCTTGTTTGAGTTTCGATCCTGACAAGTGGTATCAGAGCAAGAAAATTCAGAAACCTATAATCATGGATGGTTCAAGCGATAGTGTTCTGGTCTCAAAGGTTCCCATGCTCAAACCAAATGAGTTTGACATGTGGAAGATCAGAATCAAGCAATATATTCTTCTCACAGACTTCTCAATGTGGGATATCATTGAGAATGGTCCCTCTTATGGAGGAAAGATGGATGTAGATGGCAAAAGACCTCCACCAAAGACTGATGGAGAGACGAAGTTGAGGCAGACAGAGATGAAAGCCTTCAGCACTCTGCTTTTGGCTATTCCTAATGAGTACCAACATCAATTCTGCAACTGTTCTGATGCACAAATTCTATGGAATGCACTGGAGAAAAGATTTTCTGGTACCAAGAGAAATCATAAGGCCATTCTGAAGCAGCAATATGAAAACTTCATGTCTACAAAGAATGAGTCCATGACTCAAACTTTTGATAGATTTAATAAGCTAATTGGTGAATTGGCTACTGTTGGTGTCCAGATAGATTAAGATGATGTCAACAGAAAATTTTTAAGATCTCTTGGTGATGAATGGACTATGTACACTGTCTCCTTCAGACAGAATGATCAACTGGAGGACAAGGAACTAGATGACCTATATAATGACCTTAGGGTGTTTGAAGCAGAGGTAGAAGCAAAGAAAAGGCCCTATGGATACTCATACAATGCTGCTCTTTTATCATCCTCTACTGATTCTGCTGCTAATACAGAATCAGTTAGTGCTGCCCATGGATCAAAGCAAGATGGATCTAATGACTCTGTTTTAGAAGCTTTTCTAGCCAGTCATGCTAATTCCACTCTAATTAATGATGACTTAGAACAGATAAATGCTGATGATCTGGAAGAGATGGATATCAAGTGGCAGATGGCTATGCTGACTATGAGGGTAAAAAGATTCATCAAAAGGACTGGAAGGAACAACTTTGCTCAGAAAAGAGAAGATGGGCTTGGATTTGATAAATCCAAGGTTGAATGTTACAAGTGTCACAAGCTAGGGCACTTTGCAAGAGAATGCAAAAGTGGAATGCCTCAACAACATACTAGCAACCATCAACCATCACAGTCCACTAGCTTCAACAACAGGAACTCTTCTCAAGCTCTTGTTTCCCAAGAAGGAATGGGATTTCATTGGAGTGACCAAGCAGAAGAAGCAGTTCAGAATCATGCTTTAATGGCTAAAGTTTCAGAGTCAGCAAGCACTGATATTCCCACAGAGGTAACATCTAATCTTTGCTCTAAAACCTGTATTGAAACTGTTAAAAAGTACAGGGATCACAATCAGAGCATGTGTGATGACCTTAAAAGGTTAGAGAAAGATAGAAGAGAGTATGTTTTGATTGTTGAGAGGTTTGAAGAACAAATTAAGTCATACCAGGCTAATGAACTTCAACATTCTTATGATACAAACTACTGGAAGTGGGAGAAGAATCAGTTAGAGGTTAAGCTTAAAAAGTCTGAAGAGGAATGTGAGAAGATAAGGGGTGTTTTTGAGAAAGCAAAGCTGGACATTGAGAAATATTCCAATGCTTCTAAAGCAATGGACTCAGTTTTAAAAACTCAAGTCCATGACAAACTTAGAAGAGGAATAGGCTATAACACCACCCCTCCACCATACAACAATAACTATATCCCTCCCACATCAGATCTTTTAGAAAGACAGGACAAGAAGGAATTACCTGAAGGAGCCACTGAAGTAGATCCTTTAGAAAAAGTAGTCGTTGAGGCAGATTCTGAAGAAGAGGACTCTGAGAGTAAGAAGGAGAAAGACCAAAAAGATATTCCCCTAGAAAACCACATACTGACAAATGAAATAGGGGGTAAACCTTTTGTCAAGAGTGAGAAAGTGAAGTCTGGGGAAGAGACTATTAAGAATGAAAAGGTTGAGACCTCTAAGAAAGGGAAGGGAAAGACACAGGGAGTCCATTACATGCAAACCACTGTTGTTAATCCCTGTACTTGTAAACAGAATCAGCCCCAACAACATGATAAAACAAGGGGAAATCAAAGAAATAGAAATAATCAGTGGGCTTTAAAACAAGGAATTGATCTGAGAAAAATTAACAGACCAAAGACTTGTTTTATCCGTGGCAAGTTAAATCATCCAGCCAAACACTGCTATTTCAATCCTATTAACCAAAGGATCTCTTTTCAAAGAAATATACAAAATCCTGTTGGTTGTAGGAAGCAAATAAGGAATCATATGGCTGAGGATAGAGCACCTATAAAATCTCATGCTCAGAATAAGTTTGCTAATTCAAAGAAAAATACTCCAAATAAGCCTAGGAGTAACTTAAAGACAAAGAAAGCATACAAATTTTTCCAGGTTTGGGTTCCAAAAGTAAAGAAATCTGTTAATACTGCTACTTCAAATAGTACTGCTGACAGAAATAATGTTGCTGCAAGCAATACTACTGCTAACAAAGTTAGTACTGCTACTGATGTTAGTACTACTAACAAAGTTAGTACTGCCAATCAAGTTAGTACTGCTTCCAGTGACAGACCCATTATTGTGACAAAGTATTCAAGCAATAAGATTTCTCAGTTTGATAATCTCATCCAGTCTGAATATGAATATGTTGATGAGAATAGAAAACCCAAGACCACTTTGGCTTGGGTTCCTATTAAAAACTAACTGCTTTATTATATGTGCAGGGCAACCAACAGCTCAAGGGAAGGAGCATTTGGCATGTTATAGTGGTTGTTCCAGGCACATGACAGGTAACATGGCCTGCCTTCAAAACTTCAAAATAATTGATGGAGGACATGTTGCTTTTGGTAATAATCCAGCAGGTGGTAAGATAAGTGGAAAAGGTAATGTGTCAAAAGGTAAGATGACATTTGAGGATGCATACTATGTTGAGCAATTAAGATACAACCTGTTAAGTGTATCACAGGTTTGTGACAAGAAGCATAGCATATTATTTAATGATACTGAATGTATTATCCTTGCTCTAGGGTTCAAGGTAGTTGATGAAAGTATGATACTACTTAGAACTCCTAGAAAGGACAATGTCTATTGCTTAGACTTGGAGAGTGTAACTTCTGATTCATCTCTAAATTGTTTATTTTCAAAAGCTTCAGTAGATGAATCATCTCTTTGGCACAGAAGGATGTGTCACATGAACTTTAAAACAATGAACAAACTTGTGAAAAACAACCTTGTAAGAGGTTTGCCACAAAAGGTATTTTCATGTGATGATCATTGTGTTGCATGTCTTAAAGGCAAACAACACAAAACTTCTCATAAGTCCAAAGAGATAAATACAATCTCTTCACCTCTTAATTTACTACATATGGATCTGTTTGGTCCTACAAATGTGATGAGTATTGGTAAGAAATCCTATTGCTTGGTTATTGTTGATGATTTCTCTAGATTCACTTGGGTCTATTTTTTAAGGACTAAGGATGAGACAAGTGGACTGATCAAATCCTTTGTTCTTAGACTTGAAAACCAAACAAATCTAAGAGTTAAAGTCATTAGGTCTGATAATGGAACTGAATTTAAAAACAATGACCTAAACAACTTCTGTGAGGAAAAAGGCATTGAGAGACAATACAGTGCTCCTAGGACTCCTCAACAAAATGGTGTTGCTGAAAGGAGAAATAGGACTCTGATAGAAGCTACTAGATCTCTGTTGGCAGACTCAAAACTTCCAATTACTTTTTGGGCAGAAGCAGTTAATACTGCCTGCTATGTTCAAAACAGAGTTCTAGTAGTAAAATCCCAAGACAAGACACCTTATGAGCTTTTTAAAAAGAAGAAACCTTTTATTGGATTTTTTAAACCCTTTGGGTGTCCTTGCACAATTCTCAATACCAAAACTCACCTAGGAAAGTTTGATAGCAAAGCTGAGGATGGGTTTCTTGTTGGTTATTCATCTCAAAGTAAGGCCTACAGAGTTTTCAACACCTCTTCTAGGATTATTGAGGAAAGTGACAATGTCAAATGCAATGAGAACACACCAAATCAACTTGGTTCAGGTCTTAATTGGCTATTTGACATTGATTCACTGACTAATTCTTTGGGTTTCAGTAATGAGCATAATGCAGGAACATGGACAGAAAATGTACAAGTACAAAGACAAGAGTTTGGGCTGTTCCCAACACCTACTGCTGATCCTGTTGAATTCTGTGACCAACATAAGAAAGATTATTCAGATTTAAAGGACATTGAACCAACTCAAAATGAAGAGGACAGAGGTGAAAAGGAAGATCAATCCTCAGATTCAGGAATCAAAGGTCCTGAGATGCCATGTTTGGAAGAAGATGACACAGATGATGATAACTCTTCAGTTTTTGGTGGCAGTACTCCTGAAAAGAATGACTCTAATTTGGAAGCAGATATTAATGAAGAGGTTGTTCATCAAACAAGAGTTCAGAAAAATCATCCTCCTCAATTGGTGATTGGTGACATCAATTCACCTATAATCACAAGGAATCAGAGTAAGTTGGGAGGATTAAAAGATATACAATCAGGTTTACTTTCTTGCTTTCTATCTCAGGTTGAACCCAAAAAGGCATATGAGGCAATGAAAGATCCAAGCTGGATAGAAGCAATGCAAGAGGAGCTACTGCAGTTTGTGCTGCAGGATGTATGGGATTTGGTTGACCTTCCTAAAGGACACAAAGCAATTGGCACAAGATGGATCTTCAGGAACAAGAAAGATGAGAGAGGAATAGTAATAAAGAACAAGGCCAGATTAGTGGCACAAGGGTATACTCAAGAAGAAGGAATTGATTATGAAGAGGTATTTGCACCAGTGGCTAGGATTGAGGCAATCAGGCTATTCTTAGCCTATGCTTCTTTCATGAAGTTCAGGGTCTACCAAATGGATGTAAAGAGTGCTTTCCTGTATGAGAGAATTGAAGAAGAAGTATATGTCTGTCAGCCTCTATGGTTTGAGAATCCAAATTATCCTGACAGTGTATACAAATTAAAGAAGGCACTCTATGGGCTACATCAAGCACCAAGGGCATGGTATGACACTCTGTCTACCTACCTCTTGGGAAATGGTTTTGAAAGAGGAATAATAGACAAGACTCTGTTCATCAAAAGGAAGAAGAAGGACATTCTACTTGTGCAGATCTATGTAGATGACATCATCTTTGGATCCACAAAAGATCAATTGTGCAGAGATTTTGAAGAACTGATGCACAAGAGATTCAAGATGAGTTCTATGGGTGAACTTACTTTCTTCCTTGGGCTACAAGTTAAGCAGAAGAAAAATGGGATATTTATAAGCCAATCCAAGTATGTGCAGGACATTCTTACTAAGTTTGGATTCTCAAATTCAAAGCCTGCAAGCACACCCATGGAGACACACAAACAGATCACTGCAGATCTTGAGGGGGAGGATGTGGATGTTCATCACTATAGATCCATGATTGGCTCCCTCATGTATCTCACTGCTTCAAGACCAGATATCATGTTTCCTGTTTGTGTGTGTGCAAGATTTCAAGTAAGGCCTAAGCAGTCACACTTTCAAGCAGTCAAGAGGATATTCAAATATCTCAAAGGCCAACCTAGATTAGGTCTTTGGTATCCTCATGACTCACCATTTGACCTACTTGCTTATTCAAACAGTGACTTGGGTGGTGCAAATTTGGATAGAAAGTCAACTTCAGGGTGATGTCAGTTTTTGGGTGCAAGACTAGTGTCATGGCAGTGCAAGAAACAAACCACAGTGTCCACCTCTACAACAGAAGCAGAGTATATAGCTGCTGCAAGCTGCTGTTCTCAAGTACTCTGGATTCAGAATCAAATGCTGGACTATGGTATGACTTTTCTTTACACTCCAATCTTCATAGACAATAACAGTGCTATTAGCATTGTTAATAATCCAGTCAAGCACTCCAAAACAAAGCATATAGAAATCAGGTACCATTTTATCAGAGACTGCAATGGAAAGAAGCTAATTCAGGTTGTGAAAGTCCATACAGGTAACCAATTTGTTGATCTATTCACTAAAGCTTTTGATGTGGGTAGGTTCACATTTTTGGTCACAAGTGTGGGCATGATAAACTCTGAATAAGCCTATTCTCTTTTGACTCAAGTACCTGTATAGTTTCCTTCCTGTCTACTTTCTTTTTTTGTATTGTGCATGGTGCTGCTAACCTTGTGTGTTTAAGTGTTTCAGGTTGCTTAAATTGAATACTTGGTACTTCTAGTTAAGATAATACTGCTCTCTATATTACTCATGTTGACAGTTCAAATATGGCTAAGTATGGTTACTACTGCTAGGTAGTTTATACTGCCAGTGCAAAGTTACTACTGCTTACCTTGTTTCTACTGCTAATCAGTGTTACTACTGCTGGCATGTGTTAATACTGCTAGTCTGAGTTAATACTGCTAGTCTGTGTTAGTACTGCCAGTATGTGTTAGTACTGCTAATATGAGTTAATACTGCGAGTTGGTTAATACTGCTAGGGTACTTAGTACTGCTTCTAACTGAAACCCTCTACCTATAAATACCCTTTGTGACCGCCAAAATACAAACGGCTTTTTGAACTTCCATTGCTTCTCTTTCTCTCTCTCTCTCTCTCTCTCTCGATTTCTTGCTCACCAGTGTAACCACTAGTTGCGATTCGAACCCTAGAATCAATCAGAACGATGGCAGGACTACAATTCTTTGATGAACACAATGAAGTTGCTATGCTGCAGAAACCCAAACAGGCTGAAGGTTTTCATCAGATTGTGGAGTTTCTACAATCCTCACACATCGCCCATGCCTTAACTGTCAATCCCACAATCTATATGGAACATCAAAGACAGTTCTGGGCCAATGCTGCTATCCAAACTGAAGATGGCTCTCAGATCATCAAAACAAGGGTATGTGATAAACCCCTGACCATCTCAGAAGAGTGTATTCGCATCCATCTACGATTAGATGATGCCTCAGGTATTACCTTTCTTCCTAAGGAAGATCTCTTTGTTGCACTTAGTCGTATGGGGTATGAAGGTCCACTGATGTATTCAAGTTCTTCAAGAACAGATTTTCACCTCAGTGGAGATTCTTTGTTCATACCCTACAACACTGCATTTCACGAAAGACAACTGGATGGAGTGAGTTCAGCAGTACCTTAGCTTATGCTCTAGTCTGCTTAGCTACCTCTAGACAGTTTAATTTCTCTCAAATGATTTTCAATGATTTTATGTCAAACCTGGATACCAAAACCAAAAGCTTTTATATGTATCCCAGGTTTGTACAAGAGATTATACTAAAGGAATTGGCGGATCTACCCTCCTTTAAAGAGGTGTATGTACCAAAACCCCCAAAGGGGAAGGTGTTCTCAAACATGAAGAGGCCCAGTAAGGACTTCTCAGGTATAGACACTCCATTGTTCTCTACAATGATGGGTGTGTCTCCTTCCCATGGTGAGGCATCAGTGTCAAAGCCCTCATCTAACAACCAAACTGATGACCTACCCACACCACTCATTTCTATCAATATCCCTCAGTTTCCTATTGACAAGCCACAATCCCCCATCACCAAAACTTATATAAGGAAAAAGGTACAAAAGGTTCCTTCCCTTCTTGTACTTTCACCCCCAAAGCCTTCAAGCCCTCTAATGGAGCATTCTCCATTAGAGAATATCCAAAGGGAAACCACAGGGGTGTCTCCCAACCCCAAGAAGGTGCTCAATAAGGATAAGTAAGAGCATGTGGGAAGTAAGGCTCACACTACTGACTTTGCACAAAGTGCAGGGCAGGACAGTGTGAACATCTTTAAGACCTTCCCTACGGCAACTTTGGATGAGCAATCATTCAAAGGTCCCAGGTGCCAAGAAACCAAGGGGGTAGAGGGTGTGCTTCTTCTAGGTAGAAGACTCCTACTAAAAGATCCAAGGATCCTTCAAGGGTGGTCAACACACCCTAAAGGAGGTGAGGACAGATATAACTATGAGGAATTGATGGATACTATGGGAAACATTAATCTTGATGTGCTCAAACAGGGTGCTGATATAGAGGAGATGAAACTGGTGATTCTGTCTCAACAAGTGCAGATTACCAAACTAAAGAAGATGGTTCCGAGGTTGGTGCAGAAAAAGAATAGAAAGCAGTATGTATTGAAGAAAAGGGGAGATGCTTTCAACAAGGGGGAGAGACAAGCTGAAGGGGAGAAACAAAGTCATGTTGGAATGGAATCTAAATTTGAAGGGGAGTTGGGTACAGAAGCAGAAAGTAGCAAAGCAACAGAAAAAGCAAAAGAAGTAGAAACCACACCAGCAGCAGTAACTACACCAGAAGTAGTAACAAAAGCAGTAGAAACAGAGAAAGCTGCAACAGAAACAGGTCTGACTATTGAGGAAATAGAAATTGCAGAGACTTTATTAAAGGCAAAGAATGAAACTCCCAAGGCTACTCAAAAGGCTAAGGGAGTGGTCATTAAAGAAGGAGGATCAGAACAGAAAAAGAAAAAGATCAGTGAGGCTGAAATCAAAAAGAAAGGAAAAGAGAAAGTGGTTGAGTCTGAGAAACCTCAAAAGAAGCAGAAACAGATAGAGCTGGATGAGGAGCTAGCCAAGAAGCTGTAAGTTGAATTAACACAAGAGGAAGAGTCTCAAACTGCAAAAGATAGACAGATTGCTCTTGATCTGTCTATAAAGCTCAATGAAGAGTATCAAAAGAGTTTGAAGGCTGCAGCTGCTGCCAAGATAGTTACAAAGAAGGCTTTAAGGCAAAGGTTGGCATTAAAGAAAATACAAAGACAACCTTCAAAGACCTTCCTGGCTAATCAAGAGAGAAGGAAAATGATAAACTTCCTGAAAGGAGCTCTTGGAGTTCCTGAAGGAATGTTTACCAACATGCCTTATGGTAGGATAGAGGAGATGTATATGAAGGAGATGGCCAATCTGAAAGGGGACTCCACTAAAAGGGAAGAAGCTGAAAGGAAGATGAAAGAGAGGCATGATCTCAACATACAACAACCCTTCCCTGAAAGTGAAGAAGGCACCCCCATTAAAGAAAAGGCAGAAGCTAAGCAAGAAGAGACATTAGCTCAACAGATTGGAGCTATAAAAAGAAAGAAATCTATTGCTACCAAGCCAAAGTCAAAGAGGCCAAGAATGGAAGAAGTTGAAAAGGAGAAGGAAAGTGAAAAAGCAGAACCTTCAGCAGAACTAGAGCAGAATCCAGAACAGTCCAATCAACAATGCAATGAATAAGTCCATTTGTACATGACTTTGACAGATGAAGAACCTGTACAAGCTGATCCAATATCAGTCCAAGCTCCTGAAATTATCTATTGGGATATCCTGGAAGATCAAAGGAAGAAATACTTCAGGATTAAAAGGATGGGAGACAAGTATGAGATTTACTCTACTTGGGGCAAAATCATCAGAAGCTGTTCCAGATCAGACTTAGAAGAAATGTTCAAGGTTGGAATGAGCTTGTATGAAAAGGACTTAACAGGAGTTGAAATGAGCTTAATCAAATTAGCCATGGAGTACTTTTGCATGATGTTTGATCCTAGCAAAGTTCAACATGTGATCAGAGATCTGCATCTGGAGAATAAATTCCAAAGAATAGAAAATTGGATGTTGTTTGAAAGGTGTGGAGTCTATGTCATCACTGTTGACAGATCTTATCATGAGTACTACCTGGTGGATAAAATCTATGATCACAGCAAAGCCAAGTTGCAAGGTATGTTAAATGCAAAGCTGATATGTTCAAAGGATTCATAAATGGCCAGGATAGTAGTCAGAAGAATTATCAATCAAAGTCTGGGACTGGATCCAAATCTGGGCAACTGAGCTGAAGTGTTGAAAGCATTATGAAGAACCTATGCTGAAGAACTTAACTTCTCATTCTGAAAAGTTAAGTTAGGGGGAGATTGTTGGGTCTGAATATGCTAAGGATGGATACTACTGCTTGAAAGGTATTACTACTGCTTGTAAGTTTAATACTGCTAGATGAAATATTACTACTGCTAGTAAAATTAATACTGCTTGAAGAGTTAGTGCTGCTACTTGAATAGTTAGTACTGCTTGGAGAGTTAGTACTGCTGAAGATTACTACTGCAAGTAAGGAGTTAATACTGCAAGCATGGTTAGTACTGCTCAAAGATTAATACTGCTGAGAATGATTAATGCTGTTGGATAAGGATGAAGATTAATGCTGCTCATGTTGAAGATAATGACTTGGAACGAAAGAATAGGAGTTGGAGATAAGGCTGAAGATAATTATGGTATTGATGCTGAAGATCAATTTTATTTTGATAATTATCTTGTAATCAACTCTGTATATATAGCATAGAAGTCTTTGTTATAATTAACATTATTCATACGTTTTGTTTAGAGAGAATTAACCTCAAGACTAGTTTTGATCCTTTCTATAGAGAAGTATAGAACGTCTGTTGAGCCTGTTCAACAGATTGAGGTTTTGTGTATAATCATCAAGTTGAATCAATATAACTTGTGATTTGAGTTCTATATACTGTTCCATTGTTTTTGTTGTTAAAGTGTTTTTCCGCGACTTCTTTAACATAAGTTTCTGAGTGTGTTATTTAAATTATTGTTTGAGTTTCGATCCCGACAATGTCCTTCTTCTTCCTTTTGATGAACAAAGTCTTGTAAATTATTCCCCTTTCAAAACCATTTTCCAAGAGATAGGTAGACAGAGTGTCATACCATGCTCTTGGTGCTTGATGTAGCCCACAGAGTGCCTTCTTTAGTTTGTATACTTTATCAGGAAAGGTAGGATTCTCAAACCCTGGAGGCTGACAAACATACACTTCTTCATCAATTTTCCCATATAGAAATGCACTCTTGACATCCATCTGAAATACTCTGAACTGCATGAAAGAAGCATAGGCTAGAAATAACCTAATTGCCTCAATTCTGGCTACTGGTGCAAATACTTCTTCATAATCTATCCCCTCTTCTTGTGTATACCCTTGTGCCACAAGCCTGGCCTAATTCTTTATCACAATTCCTCTCTCATCTTTCTTATTCCTGAAAACCCATTTAGTACCAATTGCCCTTTGTCCTTGTGGAAGATCAACCAGATCCCACACATTTTGCAGCTCAAACTACAGCAGCTCCTCTTGCATTGCTTCTATCCAACTTGGTTCTTTCATTGCATCATAGGCCTTCTTGGGTTCAATCTGAGATAGAAAACAAGATAACAACCCTGACTGCAAGTCTTTCAATCCTCCTATCTTACTTTGATGCCTTGTGATCCTAGGAGAATTGATGTCACCAATCACCAACTGAGGAGGAGGATTTTTCTGAGTTCTTGTTTGATGTGCATCCTCCTCATTGATATTTTCATCCAGATTAGAGTCATTCTTCTCATGAGTGCTTCCACCAAATACTGAAGAATTTTCTTCATCAGTATCATCTTCTAACAATATGGGCATCTCAGGACCTGTGTTTCCTGAAGGATGAGCATCCTCTTTATCACTTTTATTCTCTTAATCACCTTTGTCATCTTCATTCTGTTCTGGTTCAGACTCCTCTTTTTCTGAATCATTCTTCTGTTCTTGTTGACAAAATTCAACAGGATCAACTGTAGGTATAGGAAACAGCACAAACTCTAGTTTCTGTGCTTGTTTCACTTATGAACTTGTTCCTGCAATTTGTACATCACTAAAACCCAAAGAGTTAGTTAGTGAATCAATGTCAAACAACCAATCAGGACCTGCACCAATTGGATTTGGTGTGTTCTCATTGCATTTGACATTGTCAATTTCCTCTATAATCCTTGAAGAACTATTGAAAACTCTATATGCCTTACATTGAGAGGAGTATCCAACAAGGAATCCATCCTCAGCTTTGCTTTCAAACTTGCCTAAATGAGATTTGGAATTGAGGATTGTACAAGGACACCCAAAAGGTTTGAAAAATCCAATAAAAGGTTTCTTCTTTTTGAAAAGTTCATAAGCTGTTTTTCCTTGGGATTTGACTACTAGAACTCTGTTTTGGACATAACAAGCAGTATTAACTGCTTCTGCCCAAAAAGTAATAGGTAATTTTGAATATGCCAACAGAGATCTAGCAACCTCAATCAATGTCTTATTTCTCCTCTCAGCAACACCATTTTGTTGAGGAGTCCTAGGAGCACTGAATTGTCTCTCAATACCTTTAGTCTCACAAAAGTTGTTTAAGTCACTGTTTTTAAATTCAGTTCCATTATCAGATCTGATGACTTTAACTCTTAGATCTGTTTGGTTTTCAATCCTAAGGACAAAGGATTTGATCAGTCCACTTGTCTCATCCTTAGTCCTCATAAAATATACCCAAGTGAATCTAGAGAAGTCATCAACAATGACTAAGCAGTAGGATTTCTTACCAATACTCATCACATTTGTAGGACCAAAGAGATCCATATGCAATAATTGAAGAGGTGAAGAGATTGTGTTTATTTCTTTAGACTTATGAGAAGTTTTGTGCTGCTTGCCTTTAAGACATGCAACACAATGATCATCACATGAAAACACTTTTTGAGGCAAACCTCTTACAAGGTTGTTTTTCACAAGATTGTTCATAGTTTTAAAATTCATGTGACACATCCTTCTGTGCCAAAGAGCTGATTCATCTAAAGAAGCTTTTGAAAACAGACAGTTTAGTGATGAATCATATGAAACACCTTCTAGGTCCAAACAATAAACATTGTCCTTTCTAGGAGTTCTAAGTAGTATCATATTTTCATCAACTACCTTGAATCCTAGAGCAAGGATAATACATTCAGTATCATTAAATAATATACTATGTTTCTTGTCAAAGACCTGTGATACACTTAACAGGTTGTATCTCAATTGCTCAACATAGTACACATCTTCAAAGGTCATCTTACCTTTTGAAACCATACCTTTTCCACTTATCTTACCTCCTGCTGGATTGTCACCAAAAGCAACACGTCCTCCATCAAACCTTTTGAAATTTTGAAGGCAGGACATGTTACCTGTCATGTGCCTAGAGCAACCACTGTCTACATGCCAAATGCTCTTCCCCTTGAGCTGTTGGTTACCCTGCACATAAAATAAAGCAGTTAGTTTCTTGAGGGAACCCAAGCCAAAGTGGTCTTGGGTTTCCCTTTCTCATCAACATACTCATATTCATTAAGCTTAGTCTTGATGAGTTGATTACAGTCAGGAATCTCATGGCTGGAATACTTTGTCTTAATTATAGGTTTGGCAGTATTAATACTGGTAGCAGTACTATCCTTGTTAGCAGTATTAACTTGGTTAGCAGCACTAACCTCATTAGCAGTACTAACTTGGTCAGCAGTACTAACTCTGGTAGCAGTACTAACTTGGTTAGCAGTAGTATTGCTATCAGCAGCACTATTTCTGTTAGCAGTACTATCTGAGGTAGCAGTACTAACAGGTTTAGTTTCTTTTGGGACCCAAATTAAGACACATTTGTTTGCTTTCTTATTCTTTGTGTTACTCCTTGATTTGCTTGGAGTATTTTCTTTTGCTTTAACAAACTTATTCTGAATATGAGATTTTGCAGTACCAGTTTTCACTGGTGCTGTTCTCACATTCTCAGCCATGTGGTTCCTTGATCTTCTTGATTGCTTCCTATAACCAACAGAATTTTGATGTTGTCTTTGAAAAGTAAATCTTTGGTTAATAGGATTGAAATAACAATGTTTGGCTAGATGATTCAACTTACCACAAATAAAACAAGGTTTTGGTCTATTGATTTTGCTTAGATCAATTCCCTGTTTTTGAGCCCACTGGTTATTTCTGTTTCTCTGATTTCCTCTTATTTTATCATGTTGATGGGGATTTTTCTGTTGACAAGTACAGGGATTTACAACAGTAGTTTGCATATAGTGATCTCCCTGTACCTTTTCCTTCCCTTTCCTAGAGGTCTCAGCTTTCTCACTCTTGACAGTCTCTTCCCCAGTCTTAAACTTCTCTACTTTCTCACTCTTGACAAATGGTTTACCTCCCCTCTCATTTGTAAGAATGTGGTTTTCTAGGGGAACTTCTTTCTGGTCTACCTTGTTCTCTTCTTCAGATTCTGCCTCAATCACTACAGTGTCTAAAGGATCTACTTTTGTGGCTCCTTCAGGTAAGTCATTCTTATCCTGCCTTTCTAAGAGGTCTGAAGTGGGTGGAATATAGTTGTTGTTGTAAGGTGGAGGAGTGTTATTATATCCTATACCTCTCTTCAGTTTGTCATGAACTTGAGATTTGAGTAAAGTGTCCATTTCTTTAGAGGCATTGGAAAATTTCTCAATGTCTAGTTTGGCCTTCTCAAATTCACTCCTGACTTTCTCACATTCTTCTCTAGCCTTTTCTAGCTTAATCTCCAACTCCTTTTTCTCCCACTTCCAATAATTTTGATCATATGAATGTTGAAGTTCATTGGCCTAATATGCCTTAATTTGTTCTTCAAAATTCACAATGATCAAATTAGATTCTCTCCTATGTTTCTCCAGTCTTTTAAGGTCATCACACATGCTCTGATTGTGATCCCTGTACTTCTTAACAGTTTCAAGACAGGCTTTAGAGCAGAGTTTAGATTTTACCTCTGTAGGAATTGCAGTGCTTGAAGACTCTAAAACTTCAGCCATCAGTGCTTGATTCTGAACTGCATCATCAGCTTGATCACTCCAATCAAATCCCATTCCATCTTGTGAGACAAGTGCTTGAGATGGGTTCCAGTTGTTGGTGGACTTTGATTGTTGATTGTTGCTCACATGCTGTTGAGAGATTCCCCCTCTACATTCTCTTGCAAAGTGCCCTAATTTATGACACTTGTAGCATTCCACTTTGGATTTGTCAAATCCAGCACCATCTTCTCTTCTCATGGCAAAGTTGTTTCTTCCAGTTCTTTTAATGAATCTTTTGATTCTCATGGTGAGCATTGCCATTTGCCACTTAATGTCCATCTCTTCAAGATCATCAACATTAATTTGCTCCAGATCATCATTAATAAGAGAAGATTTTGCATGACTAGCAAGGAAGACTTCCAAAACAGAATCATTAGATCCATCCTGTTTTGAGCCATAAGAAGTACTAACTGATTCTGTATTAGCAGAAGAATCAGTAGTACATGATAAGAGAAGTACTAACTGATTCTGTATTAGCAGAAGAATCAGTAGTACATGATAAGAGAGCAGCATTATGAGAGTATCCCGATGGCCTTTTCTTAGATTCAACTTCTGCTTCAAACACTCTGAGATCATTGTAGAGATCATCAAGTTCTTTATCCTCCAGATTATCATTCTGTCTGAATGATACTGTATACATTACCCATTCTTCACCAAGAGATCTTAAAAACTTTCTGTTGACATCGTCCTGGTCCATCTTGACACCAACAGTGGCCAATTCTCCAATCAACTTGTTGAATCTATCAAAGGTTTGAGTCATAGACTCATTCTTTGTAGACATGAAATTCTCATATTGTTGCTTGAGAATTGCTTTCTGATTTCTCTTAGTGCTTTTGGTACCTGAAAATCTCTTCTCCAAAGCATTCCACAGGATTCTGGCATTAGCACAGTTGCAAAACTGATGTTGGTATTCATTAGGAATTGCCAAGAGCAGAGTACTCAAGGCTTTCCATCTCAGTCTGCCTCATCTTTCTTTCTCCATCAGTCTTTGGTGGAGGTCTCTTTCCATATGCTCCCATTTCTCCTTCATTGGAGGGACCATTCTCAATGATATCCCACATTGAGTAATCTGTAAGAAGGATATATTGCCTGATCCTGATTTTCCACATGTCAAACTCATTGGGTTTGAGCATGGGAACCTTTGAAACAAGAACACTGTCATGTGATCCGTCCATGATGATTATAGCTTTCTGAGTTCCTTAGCTCTGATACCACTTGTCAAGATCGAAATTCTAAACAAGAATTTAATTAAACACTCAGAAGCTATGTTAAAGAAGTTTGCGGAATAACACTTTAACAATAAATCAATGAAACAGTATATGGATCAAATCACAAGTTATATTGAATTAACTTAATGATTACAACCACAGCCTCAATCTGTTGAACAGGCTCAACAGATGTTCAATACTTCTCTATTGAAAGGACTACAAAGAACCTTGAGGCTAATTCTCTCTAGAACAAAAACAATACGTATTCTCTGTATATTCTATCAAAAACTATATCTCTATGCTAAGACTTCTAGACTATATATACAAATCAGATTACAAGATAATTATGAAAATAATATTGATCTTCAGCATCCAGTCCATAATTATCTTCAACATTATCTTCAGCTCCTAGTCTTTCGCATCAAGCAATCAATCCATCTTTATCTTCATAATCAGCATTAATCTTCATCCTCAGCAGTACTAACCATGCTTGCAGTAGTAATTCTTCAAGCAGTACTAACTACTAGCAGTATTAACTTTCAAGCAGTATTAATACTTCTAGCAGTAGTAATCCTCTAACAGTAGTAATCCTACAAGCAGTAGTAATCTTCAAATAGCAGTATTAAAGTCTTCAGCAGCATTAATCTTTAAGCATTTAGCAGCAATATCCATACTTGACACATTTTCAGTCCCAACAAAACCCTTCAAATAATCAAGATTCACCAAAAACTCAACAATTAATAATTTCATGCAAAACATATAAACACTTTAAAATAAACATTTTGGCATGTACACCATTTTCACAAATCAGCTTGAACTCACCTTGCTAGATTTAGGCTAAATCTAGATTTTACCCAAACTTGAGCTTCCTTGAAGAATTCCGAGTCCACAAGCAAAATCCTTAAAAACACCTAGATCCATAAATTTCCAACCATAAATATACATCTTCAACCATTTAGAATAATTCCCCAAACATTTTGCATCCAAATCCCCAAATTGGTCAAAACCCTAATTTTGACCTAATTTCTCCAAAATCATCCAAACCAAAATTGGAATAATAAAACACTACGATATCACCATTGAAGTTGTTAAGTCTAAATATTGTATCCAAGATTTAATGTGGAAAGTCAAAGATGTAAAAGTCAACATTGTCATTGTTTTAGGAAAGTCAAAGTATGTTGTGTTTGCTTAGTAGTTAAGTCTTTGTAATAGATAGATGGTATAAATAGGTTTAATTGCTTTGTAATCTTGTAACTACGAAGCTCAACATTGTAAACATTCAGACTTGTGGTTAATATTCAAGATCTACTTTCTCTCTCTACTCTCTCTCTCTAGTTCATATTGTCATATATTGGGAATTTAGCTTGATATATTTGGGATTTATACATTATCAATTGGTATCAGAGCTGAACCAAACTTTTCAGGAATGATTTGATCAAAGTTTGAATTGAAATCTAGAGTTTTTTATTTTTTATTTTTTATTGATCATCATTCTAATGCCTTATTCCAAAAAAATCATCTATCAACAACATAAAACATATGTTTTTACCACAAAAATGTCTCCATGTTAACATGTATTTCACCTACCTTTGAAATGAAGAACAACATCAAACTATCTAGTCCGATTCCGAAATATCGCTCTTTTCACCACTACTTTCTGCAATACCCTTCCCTTTCTCATCAGTATCTGGATTTGCTTCCCAAACATCAGTTTCTTGCACTTTCTCTTTGCCTTTTGGATCCTTTTCCTCTGAATCTTTGTTTCGTGATCGTAGAGAGTACGAACTCTTAACAGCATATGCAGGTCTCTTTCTTTTGGCAGCAGGTGGTTTTCGTTCGGATTCAACATCAGATTCTTTAGCAGCAGCTCTGCCTCCAATTACAATACCTTTCGGTTTTCCTCCTGGACCATAAGTTAACTCGTTAATACTCCTCATTTTCTTCTTTCTCTTTTTACGTTTCATCGGTCTTTTCCCCTTCTTCTTTTCATCAGAACTAGAACCGCTTGATGTACCTTTCTTCTCGTCATCGCCTTTTGACTCTTCCTTTCTCTCTTCTTCTTTATCTTTGTTTTCGTCTTCTGTGTTTGATTTCGGTTGAGTTTGTCTTTGTGATTGAAAGGGACTAGTTTTAGATACCCGCGCCATTTGTGTTCTAGAAAATCTCAAGGATTTATGGTGTTGATTTCAAACAGGTATAGCTAGAACCAGAAAGAAAAGTTCCTATATATGGATGATGAACGAATTGTAACAGTAGACTACAGAGAGTTGAAGATCTAGCTAACCATCAATCATCAAACTCTAATCTTACATCATGATGACAGAAATTTGTTTATGAGAACTGTAGTTATTCGATTACAAAAGGGGAGATCAAAGTCTGTGATGAAATTGATGAAGTTTTGATGACCAGGATGCTCGTAATCATCAAAAAAGGGGGAGAATTTTTACAAATATCAATTTCAAAGCTGAATTGTCAAAGTTCAAAATGCTTCCGCTGATTCAAAGACAAATGTTTCTGAAGAAAGATAATTCAAAGTTAAATCAAGATGATATGTTAAAGTTTGTTTTCTGAAGACAATTCAAGAGATCAAAGTGATGAAGATACAATTTTGCTCAGAGATGAAGTTTCAAGTTTCAAAAGTTTCAAGATTTCAGTTTCGCGTTCAAGGCATGTTGACTTTCAAAGCTTCAAAGTGTAAAAGACTTTTCAAGATTCTTCAAGGGCTGAAAGAGTAAAGACTGTGAAAGCTTCAAAGTTCAAAGATAAAGAGATAAATGCCGAAGAATCAAGAGCTGAAGATCAGTATCAATTTTTTATTAAATCTTGAATACAAAGGGGGAGATTGTTAAGTCTAAATATTGTATCCAAGATTTAATGTGAAAAGTCAAAGATGTAAAAGTCAACATTGCCAAAGTATTGTAAAAGTCAAAGCTTGTTTAGTTTCCTTAGTGTTTAAGTCTTGTTTTAGGTGTTGGTATAAATAGGTTTTGTCTCTAAGAATCTTGTAATTACGCAGAACCAGATTTATCAGACTTGTGGTTAATTGAAGATCTACTTTCTCTCTCTAGACTCTCTCTCTAGTTCTTGAATGAGATTTTATATGAGAATTGCTTGATTTGATAGGGAATTTATGCATTATCACCCGCCATAAACCTTATGTTGATACTCACGTTAAATGTCCCCTTGGGCATATCACACTTATATCCGAATGAATATTTATCCTACTAACGTAGCCTTTAAACATGAGCTTGCGGTTGTCTCCCATGCTTGGGTGACACGTACTACCTCGAGGGTAGTTTGCGATCTCAACTTCTCACCGGCCAATTCACCTCAGTTCCACATGTTTCTGATCCCAAAACCAACTATCGACATCAAACCCCAAAGAATTTTCAAAATTCTTGATGATCCATTCTTGATATTGATAAGGTCGTCCTTCCAAAGGCGTACCAATATGCTCTTCGGGTAGCTGGTTCATGCAGATCCGACTACCACTCAACTCTGATCTATTCTCAACCTCGAAACATTCCCTCAATAAGATCTTTACCACATCAGAAAAACCCATGCACGTCAATACTTAATTACCAACGTCTAATCTCTCTTTAGGCTCCACCAACGCGAGGCTAACACTCCTCATGACCCAACGAGAATACTTCCCAACATTCCAAAAATTCATTGACTTCAAAAGAACCAATCGACGCCTAAAACCCAAAAATGGTAATGTCGAACACACGAGGATGTTTTCCATTACTCAATGTGCATGATCGAAGTGCGAATGTGGGGCAACTTTTCTTCTTTTCAATATCCAAATCTTCCGAGTGAAGATCAGATATATAATATGTTGCGTCCCCATTAAAAAATGAAACATCTTTTTGTTGAGAAAAAGATGAGTAGCTGGTGGGGTTTAATTCAAGAGTTGGCATGGGCTAGTGCTTGTTTCAATGAAGTTCACCAAAGAACCGTGAAACAACAGTAATGTGGCTGCCCGACTCAGAGAGTAGTTGGTGCAGAGTTTTAATATTCTTTTAACTCTATTCTCACACCCTCTTTATTTTTAACATTTAAGCTCACATCTAACCAAACTTTCTTTTACATTTTATTTCTGCTCAATGAGAAAAACTCAACCCTTTGAGTTATCTCCCCCACTCTTTGATGTATGACCCCTCGCCTCCCGATCACTCAGGATAAGTTCTTGGGTAGGAAACATTGGTTAACGTGAATCCATAGAAGTCTTTTAAGTTCTCACAATGATCCCATGATATTTGTCCTAAAAGATTGATGTTCAACAATTTAACTTGAACAATTAAATCTAAAAAATATGAAGTACATATGTCAGATATATGTATGCTCATAAAAAATATCATGAATATTTGAGCATTGTGATCTTTGAAGATTTCTCACAACAAGTATAGTGAATGAATGAAATGAATACAAAAAAACTTGTTTGAGAATCTAACAATGTATCGAAAGATCAAATACGAATGATAATCATTGAAAGCTTAGGTCATGAAAGAATTGGAATTTGTCTATATGAACAAATAAAGACAATTCTTTAAAGAGTTGCTTAATTTTGAATGAATGTAACACTCAACAACATTGAATATCAAACGGAGTTTATTACAATCGAAAAATTGCTTCAGTTTGAGACATGGTAATAACAAATATCAATAAGAAAGACTGAACCGGTGTGTATGAATACTTGACAGTATATGGAAAAGATAATACACAAGTATTTATCTTTGGAAACACACGGTTAGTTGATTATTAAAGCTCATAGAATGAAAACATTTAAAATCACACTTCTAGAATTCATAAAATCGTTTTGAGAATCGAGAAGTGGTTTGAACGTTTAAGAAAATATATTTTCATGCTTGAAAGTCGTCCATTTTTCAAACACATATGAGGTTATGGTTAGAAAATACAAACCTCCTCAAGTCAAGATTATCTGAATATGATCTTGTAATCTCCCCCTCAAAATCTGCATTCAGTCAAAAAGTCGTCAAAGTATCAAAGTCATACATCAACACTTTATTATCTACATCTCCCCTTCAAATATCAGAAAAATGTGACAGTAATACACCCTCTCAAGATAAGGATAATCATTGAATAACGAGTCCTAATATGAAGTAATCAGAAGTCAAAATCCTTTAAAAATTGAGTTCTTGACTGAATTATCTAGAAGTCATTTACTCCCCGTGAAATATTGCATTCACAATATTTGTCAGTAGGAAAAATATGTACTCCCACTTGAAGGTTGATCATCTCTTATGCATCGGAGTACAAAATCTTTTGATCTTTGAAATATGAGTCATAAACTGTTGTATTTAGAAGTCATTTTGTTCTTTGAGGTATGGGTTTTGAACTGAATTATTCAGAAGCCATCATTCTGATCTTTGAAGTACGGGTTTTGAACTGTGTTGTTCAAAAGCCATCATTCTTTGTCTCTAAAGTACGAGTTCTGAACTGATGTATCCAGAAGTCTATCTTTTTACCCCCCCTACACTTGAGGTACCTGCAACACAGATGAAGTAGCTTTTGGTACCCACTGGTATTTGAGTCCATACCTGTTAGTTGCAGTTCATTTAAGAGTAATATAATATAAACCATACCAATAATTAACATAATTTTTACTAACAAAATCATTTGAGCCACATTAATAACAACTGATTTTCTTTTGTGCTAACCTGATTAACTGATTTATTGAATAAACAAGATCAGGTTTACCAAAAGATTTACCTTGATGATTATTGTTCTTTTTGGCATTTGATGTGTGCACAAATGATTTTTGCACATTCTTCTCATTAGAAGAACATTTCACTCTCCAAACCATCTTTTCTTTAACATTTCTCTTTCTAAATGTACCTATATCATCAACATTCTTATCATAGAAAAGGTTAGCAATACGAATCTGATCTTTGGAATTGACTGACCTTTTTAAAGAAACATGAGTATGGTATGAACTTGATGCTATCTTGAATGAGCATTCGGAGTCAGCTGAATCATCTCTAGGTGATTGAACAATTGAATATGGAGTCTTTTGCTTTGTCAAATTCACCTTAAAGACGATATCTTCAAGTTCTGTGATCTTTGAAGACAAACTGTTTCTTTCTTTTTGTGAGAAGATCAATCTTCTTCTGAAATTCAGACTTCGCATTCTTTTCTTTCAATGTTGTTGTTGATAGTTCAGACAATTTCTTTGTAAGCTTTTTGATCTCTGTCTCAAATATCTTTCCTTCTTCTTCAAAATCCTTTTCAACAATCTTTCTCTTATCTGATATTTCTTTAAACACACCAACATGTTTTTGCTCTAAACTTTTCTTGTTTTTCTCAAAGACTTTTCTCTCTTTTTCCAATAATTTTTCTAACTCAAAAATTTTTCCTTTGTGAGAGACTTTCCTTCAGACCCAAAATCAGCTTTCTCTTTCTCAAATCTGTCTCTTTCCATAATGATCACCTTCTCAAAATCTGACACTTGTTGAGAAAACTTTGCACATTTTAGATCAATTGCTTTCTTCTCTTCAAAAGTCTTTCTTGAGAATTCATAGAATTTATGTGCAAACTTTTGTTTTTCCTTTACAAATCCTTTCTTTTCTTTTCCAAATTCTTCTCTTTCTTTGACAATTTGCTTTTCTAGCTCTGTAATCTTTTTTTGAAGCTCAACAGATTTACTATCCAAAACCTTAGATTCCTCTTCACTTTTCTGGACAACATATTCTTCTTTGATTTTGGCAATCTGAACTTCCAAATCTAAGATCTTTCTTTTCAATTCAATATTTTCTATTTCTAACACCTTTGATTTCTCTTCATTTCTCTTGATATTATCTGCCTCCATCTCTAAAATCTTCTTCATTAGCTCAGAATTCTGATTTTCCAAACTCTTAACTCTGTCACCTTTCAAAACTTCAATAATTTCTTTCTGAAGCTCTTTTATGTGCTGTTTATACTCAACAAAGAATTTGGAATATTTCCCAGAACTAGTTGCCTTTTTTTGGTCTGCAATATGCATGTAAAGCCATTCATTAAGTCTATCGAAATGAGCACTTCGTTCTTTTTCTGTCTTCTCACAATATTCAATCAAATTTTGCTTTCCAGCAATATCCTGGTAATATCTCTCACGCTTTTGTGTAATCTTTTCTTCAAGAGAAACAATCTTGGCTTTAAGTTTAGCAATCTATTCTTTTGATGACATTGTATGACACACTTGATAAGACTTGCACTGACCGTTGAAAAAAATCAAAAGTTTTTCAAAATCCTGAAAATTAACGAAAAATGACTAAGTATAGAATTCGCACAACACTAGAATCACTTTCCGCAGATCACAGAAAATACTTCTCGCAAACCACTAAAATCCCACAATCCGCAAAGAATAGCTTGTGGATTCCAACTTTCCGCAGATAGTGCCTTGCGGATTCTGCACTTCTCGCAGAAAGAAACGTGCGGATTCTGGACTTCTCGCAATATAAAGTATGAGAGTTCTTCACTTTCCACAGGCTGAAGCTTGCGTGTACTAGACTTAGAAAATTTTCAAAGAACTTTTACATGAACTTCTCTTATACTCGCGAATGTTGAACTTAGAAAAATCTCATCTTTTAACTTTCCGTAAGCTTCTGTTTGCGAATTCGGGTACTTTCCGCAGGCCGAAGACAATGAATAGTAACTTTTCGCACAAAGTTACGTGCGAGTTCTCTTTATCTGTAGGCGTTGTCCTGCGGATTCTTTACTTTTCGCACAATAGCCTCTGCGAGTTCTATCCTTAGAGTTTCAACAAAATCAAAAACACAAACGTCTTGCGATTTCTTTGACTTTGAATCTTGCGGATTGAACAAATCTTGCGAATTCTCTACTTATCGAACTCAGAACACACTGAATCAACCAAAATCGATCCAATACTCCAATCTTGTCACTGAAACTTTGCCAATTCGATCTCGAACACTTTCTGAACAGATTCTTAATACATGAATTTAATCAAAAACAACAAAGATTACAAATTGATCTAGTTACAGTGCATTTACAGGTTCGAACACAAAATTACACAAAAACCAAAATTCACACTTATCAGATGTGAATTACACAAGTCAACCTAAACAAAATTTGTTCTCAAACAAAATTCGAATACAATGCAACAAGTTTTACATCCAAAATCACATAAAATCACAAAATTGATTAAAAACATATCGACTTGCGAGTTCTTCTAGATTCGGCCAAAACTTTCCAGATTCTTGAATTGATTCTGATATTTGCTTGCTCTGATACTAATTGTGTATCCCAAGATATGCAACTCAGTCAAGATGAACAATGAATTCAATCCAAATAGCCATATGTATTGATCTTTAATTCCACATATTACAATCCGTACAAATCACTTTTTCTCACAATATTTCTCTTTCTAAGATTCTCAATGTAAGCATGTCTCTAGAATACAAAGAAGAAAAACTCTATTTATACCTAGATGCATTACAAGGAACAAACCAAGTAAACTAAACTAAACTAAACTAGCTAATGACTTTGACCTTGACTTTCCTCTTCAAGTAGCTTTGACTTCTGCATTGAAGGCTTTGACTTATGATCTTGAAGACAACAAATATGCTCTAACAGTACCTTTTTATTTTATGTATGGAAGGTCTCTCGTCTTTCCTAAACCATGAAGAAAAGGCCGAAAGATTTCACGATTGCCAAGCGGCCAAAGGTGCTCCTTCGATCTCTCACCTTTTTTTTGCGGATGATGCCTTTTTTTTTTTTTTTGTAGGGCTTCGATCGACGAGATTCGCCACTTAAAAAAATGTTAACAATGTATGAACAGGCGTCGGGTCAAGGGATCAGTTACGCTAAATCCAGAATTATGGGAAGCAATAATCTGGCTACTGAACTTGTCCACGGCTTCTCGAGTATTCTTGGCATCGACAAACCCATTAACATGGGTCGTTACATGGGGCTACCGTCACTTGTGGGGAGATCTAAAAAATGCATCTTTCGATTTATTCGTAAAAGACTTCAGCAAAAGATGCAGAATTAGGGGAAACGTCCCATCTCCATCGCGGGAAGGGCTACCCTCACAAAGGCAGCAGTGCAAACAGTACCGGTTTACTACATGAATGTTTTCCTTTTTCCGGCTTCCACTATCAAAGATCTTGAGAAAATGATAAATTCCTTCTGGTGGGGCGGAAAACTTGATGGCCAACAATCGGTTAATTGGCTTTCTTGGGATAAATTGTGTCGTCCACCAATACATGGAGGTTTAGGCTTTCGTGACCTCACCGCCTTTAATGTGGCCATGCATGGAAAGCAAGGAAAGAGAGTTGTTTCAAACCCTTATTCTCTTGTCAGCAAAATCTTAAAAGCTAAATACTACCCGGGTGGGGTGTTTATGTGTAACGCTCGGATTTTTTGGTAAGTCATTTCGTTCATGCCCTTTTCCAAAGTTCTCTATTTTTGGGTTCAAACCCTTAATAAGTTTACCTTCGTTTATTAGTCCAATTCTGTATGTGTCATGACTTAAAAATCGAATTCTGGAGGCCGGGGAGGAGCTCGGCGACAGTGCCCGACGATAGTGACTTGGTCACAATCGCGGTGGCATAATCGCGGGGGCCTCAACGACTCTCAGTACAGTTGGGGCGATAATGCCCGACGATAGTGACAAGTGTCACTATCGTGTGTCACTTTCGCGCCAAAGGTGTACCCCGCGGTACATTTCAGGCGATTGTGTCCGCGAGAGTGCCAATGGCACAATCGCGTGGCACTCTCACCGACGTGGTCTGGGAGTTTAAATTAGATGGCAGCGGTCTTTATTTCTTTACATCTGATTTGTGACTTTTGGGTGCTCGATTTCTCTCCTCTCTCTGGTAGGTTTTCTTCACCCAAACTTCATTCTACATTAACTCCTCCCATCTACCTCTCTTGTAATCATTTATTGTTCTTATTAGGGTATTTAAGCCTTAAGTAAGAAGACCTCAAGTAACTTCTCAAGCTCAAGATCTCCATCCTTTCATCTAGATTTTTTAGGGTTTTGACAAACCCACATTGTGAGTACATTCTTGTCTTTAAAAACTTTATACATGTCAAAACCAAGATTTTAGACCTTAACCATTTCCTTGTTTGATTATTTATGTTTTAAAAATGATTTTGACCTAACTTGACATTTTGGAGGTTTTTAGGGTTTCATACCATTTTGTGAAGTGATGTAGTATTATACACTTGAACTATGGAAATGTAATTTATCTTGAAAACTTGTGGTTAATTATGAGGATATACGCATCATGATTATATTTTGATCCATCACCTGATGAGAGATGTTTGATAATGGCAATTTGGGAAAATAGAAATATGATTTGATATTGTTTGTAATAATGTTTGTTGGCAAGACCTTGTCCAATGATAAACTTATTTGAGTAAAGATGAGTAGATATTTTATGGAAGACATAATATACATCATGTGTAAATTATGGTTTGAGTCATCAATGAAATGGTGACAAGCTTTAGACTATACTAGTGGATCCATAGGTATTTAGTCGGCTTATTTTTGAGACGTTTTCCCCTTTGTAGCTAGTTGAGACATTAGGTCCTTAGAGATAATTTGGTACGGTTATGTGGGACCGGTTACTAGCCATGGGCCGTAAATGTAATCCTAGTGAATGAGTATGATATGGATCCTCGGGTGCCCTCCCCCACATCTGAGTACGGACCGACGTTGTTCGTGGCCATGGGTCCAAGTATTGAGCTTACAACTCGGAGAGTGGCTTACTTTTGTGTTTCGCCACGATCCTTAGAAATCGGGTATCCCCCGTCATCGCAAGGTGTATTCTGGACCGAAAGGTCATTATGTGGTTGTTATTTCCTTTTGTAAACTCAACTCTTTGGAAAAGATTATTTATTGTCGCACTTAAATTATTTCTCAATTCTTATATAAACTGTGTGTTCTCATTAGGCTTTAAGCCTAACACTTTTTCTCAAATGATGTGTATAACAGGTACCCTTAGCGGTAGATTACCAAAGGTTTGAGTGATGAGCGTGGACGTTTGAGGCATTTTTGAGATGATAGATTTTTGGAGTCTTTGCATTTAAGATGACTTTATTATTTTGGAATTTTGGGTTGACAACCAATGTAATCTAGATAGGATGTATTTAGATTAGTTTGTTGTTAGTTCCCATATTCGTGCGCAGGTTTTGTAAACACTATCATACATTTAACCTTTTGGGTGGTTTACTCCAATTTCAAACATCATATTGCCGAATTTTCAAAATTTTAAATTACTCTAAATTTTAGGTTGTTACAAGTTGGTATCAGAGCTCTAGTTTAAGTGAACTAGGCATGAATGTAAGATGTCTAGACTTAAGCTAAGATTTTTAAGTAACGATTTGCGAGATTGGGTAGAATGTCTAAGCAAGGTTAGTCTTAGAGTCAACGGAAATTAAGTTAATCGAGCGTTGTGGTGATGGTAACGAGAATCTTACATATTATATGTTCATAATTTCACTTAGCTAACGTTATTATGAAGATGTCTTACGTGAGTGTGCTTGGTCTACTGTTGTTGTGACAATCAATAAATGTAGTAGTACGTTCATTCCTGTTTGCTTATTTCAATCCCTTTCTTACCTTTCGTTCTCTGTGTGGCAGATTAAGAATGGTTAGTACACGTGGGAGACCGCGTACGCATGTGGAAGGTGTCGAGGCGACTACTTCAACAACTGATCAACCGGAGAGGGTTGAGGCCGTTGTACGCCCATCTGTCCAACTATTACTATGAGGAGGGCCTGAGATCATTCCCCAGGTGGACCTGGCTTCGTCCAACCCGGTTATGCGGGAGGTAACTCCCCAATCTGAGATGATGGCCAACCTGATGATGAATGAGGTAATGGCCAAGCAGCAAGAGTCTCTTCTAAAAATGCTCGAGGACCGTGATATGAGCAATCGGAGGCATGAGACGGTTGCGAAGAATGTTGAGATGATTGGATCCGGTGTACGGGTCATGTGAACCGAACCGAGGAACCAATAACGATGGATGCAGGGTAAGGCAAAAGAGCTTGCACGTATAAGTCCTTCCTAGGTTGCAGGCCACCGTAGTTCTCCGGTTCTAAAGATCCTGTTTCTTGCATGAAGTGGATTCAAGGGATCGAGCAGGACTTTGACTCGTCTGAATGCGGGGAGGGTCAGAAAGTGAAGTTCGGTTCCCAAATGCTCAGGGACACGACACTCACGTGGTGGAACGTCACCAAGTCCACCCTATCCCCTACTGTTTTGGATCAACTGACTTGGGCTGGATTCAAGAAGAAAATTCTGGAGGAGTACTGCAATGAGAGGGCCTTGGATCGCATTGAAGAAGAGTTCCGGTCTCTTAAGAAGGGGAACTTGACGGTGAGGGAGTACACCCATCAATTCATGGAGAAATTAGGGCTAGTAGAGCATGTGGCCCCAACAGAGAAGGAGAAGATAAAGGCCTGCCTCAAGGGCCTACCGGCGGATATGATGTCGATGGTCTGCAAATCTAAGGCCTCTAATCTCCGTGAGACCATAGAGGAGGCGTATATTATGGAGGACGTCTACACTAGAGATAAAGTGGAGAAGGACGTGGGGGTGGTGGGAGAGAAACGGAAATGGGAAAGCCATTCTGGACCTCCCAAGAGGCCCCGACCTTTCGTCGGGAATCGAAGGTGGTGCCAGAAGTGCCGAAGCAAGCACGATGGCAACTATAACACCACTCCTCACCCTTGTGTTAAGTGTGGGAAAGTTGATCACCCCACTAGAGACTGCCCAGTGAGAGGAATTATTTGCTTCGATTGCAAGACACCGGGGCAAGTGAAGAGGGATTGCCCGAAGCTCAATCCAGGTAGCGCACCAGAGAAGAGGGAGAACCCATCTAGGGTTCCAAGTCGAGCTTTCCAGATGACGGCCGATGAGGCTAAGGCATCCACTGACGTGGTATTGGGTACATTTATCCTAAACTCCGTACCTACTCGTATACTTTTCGATTCGGGTGCCAGTTCCTCTTTCATAGCTGAATCGTTACGTCAAAAGCTTGCTATGCCCACTAATAGTCTAGAGAATGCTTTAGTGGTAAAGATAGCGAATGGAAGCCAAGTGTTAATCCGCGATGTCTTAAGAGAGTGTACTCTTGGAATCTAAGGGAAGGAATTCCCGATTAATTTGATGTCGATGGTCATTGGGGGCTTTGATGTGGTTGTCGGTATGGATTGGTTGGCAGACAATCATGCCAAAATCCTATGCTCCAAGAAACTGATCCGACTCCCTATATCGGATGGTGAAATGGTAAGAATTTATGGTGAAAGGAGGAAGGGCGATGTGGCGGTTATCACCATGGCTAAGGAACGAAAGTGCTTGGTGAAGGGATGTCAGTCCTTTTTGGCATACGTGATAGACGCTAAGCTCGAGAAGAAGAAGCTTGAAGACGTGAAGGAGGTGCGCGAGTTTCCCGACGTCTTACCGGATGACTTGCCCGATTTACCACTGATCGTCAAGTGGAGTTCCGGATTGACCTTATACCGGGGGCGACTCCGATTGCTGGGGCCCCTTACCGGTTGGCGCCATCCGAAATGCAAGAGATGATGGCTCAACTTCAAGAGCTTCTAGAGAAGGGCTTTATAAGACCGAGCTCATCACCTTGGGGAGCTCCGGTCTTGTTTTTCAAGAAGAAGGACGACACAATGAGAATGTCTATCGATTACCGCGAACTGAATAAAGCAACAGTGAAGAACAAGTATCCGCTTCCGATGATCGACGACTTGTTCGATCAACTCCCAGGAGCGGGTTGTTTCTCGAAAATCGACTTGCGTTCGGGGTATCATCAAGTGAAGGTGAGAGGTGAGGACATCCCGAAGACGACCTTTAGAACGTGTTACGACCATTACGAATTTCTTGTGATGTCGTTTGGTCTAACTAACGCGCCAACGGTATTCATGGATTTAATGAATAGAGTGTGTCGACCATTCCTCGATAAGTCGGTCATTGTGTTCATTGATGACATACTCGTATACTCCAAGAATGAGCCGGATCACGAGCATTACCTTCGTGAAGTTTTAGAAGTGTTGAGGAAGGAGAGGTTGTACGCCAAATTTTCCAAGTGCGACTTTTGGCTTGAAGAGGTTCAATTCTTAGGCCACGTTGTCACTCGAGACGGAATGAAGGTGGACCCCTCCAAAATTGAAGCCATGATGAATTCGGAACCTCCCACGAGTCCGTCTGAGATCCCCCACAAGGATAATGTTGATTGGCAACGGACTTGGAAAGAGAACATCCCCCAAGTCAGATTATTCGCATGACGTGCAATCCGTGGAGTTATTCCCATGCGCGATGTTCTCCAAAAAAGAGGGCTACAAATTACTCCTCTTTGCCCCCTATGCAACCGTAATATCAAAAACACCTGGCACACGTTCATCGGTTGTCCTATAGTGAGGCCGGTATGGACTGAGGCGTCTCTTTGGGACACTGCGGACCAACTCATTGACAGTACCGACTCTTTCCTGACTTGGTTTTCAGGCTCCTTAAGGAATTACCTCGGACCAAAGGAGACCAGGCCCTTATGAATTTATGGAGTATCTGGCATCGAAGGAATTATATAGTATGGAACGACGGGCCTCGTGACTCAGTTTCGGTCATTAGGCGTGCTAACAATATCCTCTTAGATTGGCATACCACAAGGAGACTCATCCTCTCGGACCAAATTCATAATTACTCCCATTGTAGCTCTAAATGGCACCCTCCTAGAAGGGATTTCTTAAAATACAACATCGATGCCGCCACCTTTGAAAATTCAACTCGGCGGGCTTTGGCACAATCCTCAGAGACTGTAGGGGGCCTTCATCGCTACCAAAACGACTCCTATGCCTTACCTACCTATGGTCCGTGAATGTGAGGCGTATGCCCTTCGAGACGCTATCTTATGGGCTTGCGATCGGGGTTTATCCAATGTCTTATTCGAAACAGATGCCAAAATTATTGTGGATGCCATCTACGACCCGAGCCACGACATCTCAGAATTCGGAGATATTATCTTTGATATTCGGATGATCCTCGATAACCATGAAAGTTACTTAGTCCATGTTGTTGGGAGACAAGCCAACGAAGCGACTCACTTAATTGCGAGACACTCTCGTTTCTTATCTTGTCCTAAAGTTTTTGATGTAACTCCGTTTTTCCTTTCGTATTGTATTAATGACTTTTGTAAGGACCACAATTTTAATGATAGGATTGATCCTCGATCGGGTGATGGCAATGCTGAAGCTTGATCGTGTCTCTATCATTCCTCTTCAAAAAAAAAAAAAAAACTCCAACCCTTTCTCTAAAAAAACTTTTGAAAAGTCTTAATGGCCAATGCTACCAAGTATTTGCAAAGAACTTTTTTAAATAGTAAAAAGTCATAAAAACTTATGCATTGGAGATGCTCTTGGTTCAGACATCATTTCTTTTGATTTTGTTTTTGGTTAATATCATCACTAAACCTTTAATTTTATTTTGCTTCTTCCCCACATTGGTTTTCTTTTGTATTCCCCTCTCTTATTGAAAAAGCTAATAGCACATTTAGCAACAAAAAACATCTCCATTGAATCCTTTATTTTACCCTCTACCTCTATTCTACTCTCTAACACATCTCCAATGAACCATCTATTTTACTCTCTATAATAGAGAAATGAATAGTAACTCTCTAAATATAGAGAAACACATAATCTCTATTTTTTTTCTAAATTTTTGATAATTACAAAATGGTCCTTCAATTTTTAATTTTTTGTTGTTGTCTATTACCAATTTAAATAAACTAGAATTATATTTATCTTTAATTAGTTTTAAATTCAATTTAAATTTATCCAACTAATTTTAAAAGCTAAAGTTTAACAATTTACAACATAACATATTTAATTAAAACATGTCATTAACACATATTTTAACACTAGTCATGTACCCGCGCAATGCGGCGGGACGTGAATGAGTTTGAAGACTTTTTTGCTTTGTCATTGTGAACAAAAATATATGATTTTAAAGCTTTTGTGACATAAGAAGTCGTTCACCAAATGTTTATCTTGGTAAGCATATACCAAGTCATATTACCTTACAGGATGGTAAGGACTAAGGGGCTGTTCGGTTTGTATTCTGTTAAAACCTGTATAGATATAGTTGTCTGTATGAATATAGTTGTCTGTATGATAACAGATAAGTTGTTGTTCGGTTGTTGTGCTGGATAAACAGTCTGAATGTCAAAAATGACCATTCTACCCCTAATCTATATGTTTGTTGAATAAATAAAGTCTTTCATAATATGTTAAATAAATAAGTTTTAATAATAAAAAAATATCAATATCAACATTTTTTTTAAATAAAAACAATTTGATAGAACACAATACAGAGTAAAAACAGATGCAAATTTTAGCCCTAAATCTAACAATTATAAGACATTCTCTGGTGGAACTCCGACGGTGGAAAGAGGCTCCGTTTGGGAAGAAATTCTCCGGTGGAAGAGATATGATGGTTGTAGTGGTGAAGTCGGTGGAGGGGTGGGGATTCAAGGGGTCTGGATCGAGAAGGGAGATGAAGATGGTGACGTGATGCACAGACAGAGAAGGAAGATGAAGATGGTGGTGATAATGGAGGTTGTGTTGGAGTCGCCGGCGTTGGGACGACGGAGGTGATTGATATGGCGTTGACATATCTTCATGGGAACCGTTAGGGCTTTTTGAGGGTTTGGTTCGAACTCATCCATTGCCAAACAGCTCAAAAATGAAAGTGAACACAATATGAGCCCCTTCAATGGCTGTAAACAATGCGAACAGTCATGGGGGAAACTCTTTTCGATGCATCCTTCAATGGAGGAGAGAAACTCTAATTTTTGTTGATATTGATGGAAGTAGACGACAGACTGTTAAAAGGGGGAGGTCGTATATTCAATGTGGGTAGGTGGGACTTGGAAGGGTAGATAAGGAAAATTAATAGCTGAATGTAAAAGAGATGGTTTTCTCAGCTTAGCGAATCAGCCATGGGCTGACCGATTCAGCCACTACCGAACACCCGGATATGGCTGTGCGAATCAGCCATATCCACCATACAACTCATTAAGCCACAAACTAACAGCCCCTAAGAATTGTACCGGTAAAAGCTAAGGGCAAGGACCGAAAGTCTTACCCGATATTTGAGGCCAAAGCCTCTTACAAACTGTTAAGCATTTACCGGGAAAATTATTGCATACGATACAGTTTTGGTAGACTAAAATCTTACCCGGTAAGTAAAAAAGTGATAGTGATAGCGTTGGATCTTAATGATAAATTCTTACCCAGATAAGCGTTTAATAAACGACCCCTAGTTAGACTCTAGGCTAAATTTCCCACATAGCTACATTAAAGCAACAAAATAGATAGGAGTGAGAATGAGAAGAATATAATCAAAGGTATAACTCTTAAGCGAGGGAATCGACATTTGTAGTCAAACAAATAGCCACCTTCCTAAAAAAGAACATCCAGCCAAAACAGTTGTAAATTTGCTAACATCGAGAATCTTGTGGCATCAAAATTATTAACTGGGAGGCTAAATAAACAACAAGTAAGAGATCCAACAGTTTGCATGTAAAATTTTTAACACAAAACTCAAAACATTGGTACACACAAATAAGATTGGTTTCTCGCAACTTTGGCACAATCCACGTGTTTCCATCCTTAACCACAAGCTTCAAATTACCATTCGACAAAGAACCGTTGGTAGTGCCCTTTCTTTCTAAGTTGCACAACAATTCTATTTCTTTTTTCTAATTCAGCTTCGTATACAAATCAAGATTGAGAGAAAAGTACATTGGTAGTTCTACATATACAAACTATATAATAAGCAAACAAAAAAAACTAATAGTTTTACACTTTTGCAAATGTACATGTAGCTTGGGTCAAAAGCATAATCCAATTATACCATAAACTGAATGTTGGTGTTATAAACTTGAGTTTTATAAAAAAAAAATTATTAAAACACTTGAATATTCTTGATTCCTATAAACCCAATTTTGTTGTACTCGAATAAAATCCACGACACATACAGTCTACCAGATTAATTGATTGGATCACTCAGGGAGCAATGAGTCTATATATAGCTCAAACCAAACAAACACAATATATCTGTATATCCCACCTGAGATGAGATAAGGTGTGGGGAGGGTAAGATGTAGGAGACCTAACATGTTATGTACCCCAAAGAGTAGAGAGACGGTTTTCATGATGAGTCCATATATACAAAATACAATATGTTAAATAGTTCCAAGGACTTGTAGTCTCCAAATCTAGCCATAGATTTGACAGTAGCTTTGTCTTTCATTATTCCGGAGTCCTATGAGAAGCACTTTCACTATGTTGACACCAGGAACAAGAGCTACTACAACTGCTCCTTGACTCCTGAACTGCAATAATGTAAATAACTCGATCATCATGCATGAAATGACAAAAATTCCCATTTTTTTGTCATGCAAGTTATATATATATATTTATATATATATAGGGTTGGGTTCCGATGAGTTGCGTAACAAGTGATTATCAACCATTGGATGATAAATGAATACACATTAGGAAGAGATGCACCGAGATGCATCGGATTAATTCCCTTCTAGACCGCAATTCATGGGAGGGCTTGAGATTAAAGAGATCAACGGTTCAGATTCACTTCTCATACTTCTCACCGATAACTCAGCTTCTCACACGATCCTCCACCTATGTATATATATATATATATATATTATATACACCTGAGAATGCCAATGCAATGGTTATATGCACAAACTTCCTGTTCAGTCTCTAATAAAGAAAGAACACAGTTTTAAGTGGAGTACTTACCAAATTAAAGGTAATTAAGACAAATTTGGATCAGAAAGTTACACATAAAGCAGAAATCCTATATTTCTTAAGAAATTAGGTCTAATCCCATTTTCCAAATCCATTGCTTCAATTTCATATATGGAACTTGATTTGGACAGTGAAATTATTTCCCACATTCATAGTTACATCATGACCATTCTTATCCAGATTCAATCAAATTTTATTCCTCCTAGGAGCCATGAGAAGTGTTTTGTACCATTGTCTAGTAGTTGAAAGGTTAGAAAGCAGCCAAATAAGATGAAAAGGGAGAGATAACAAACCTGCTGCTGCTTTGTCCTTTTTCGTTCATCATTGTGTCTGTGAGATCGATCTTTCTCTTTCTCATCCTCTTCAAAATTTCATCCTCCAAATAGCTCTGATGATGCCGCTTTCGATGCTTCTTGGCCTTCTATCTCTATCATAGAAGTTTACAAGCAAATAACAATTTTTTTACCATCATAGGTGTCCGACAAGCTTGGGGACATCTCAACTAATTCCATGGGGCATGAAGTTAATGGCAATAAAAAACCTCTTACGGCCTGCGGGGATTGATTCTGTGGGACATGAAGTTAAAACCAAACTTGATCGTTTTCATAACCGGCTTTGCTGATGAGTGAGAATGCCAAAATGAAAACATCAGCCCCACGATAACTCAATGGTCTTAATCTGGTGTAACACCATTGTCCTGTTTCATAGCTCGCACGATCAATGAAACGTATTAAACAAGAAATTAAGAAAAATATTTTACAAATTAATAAATAAACATTCCAAAAGGCTACCAACAGTGTACAATAAGCCTAGATTAACAGTCCTGCCATTGACAACCACCTTGGCACTGAAATTATCAAATACGGTTGGGACGTAATCGTGGTCATACCATTGTAAAGGAATACTCATTATCTGCATATATTTGGAATCAGAATGCACTATCAACCAAGTTACCAACTACCAAGCACACAATACGGACTGAAAATCACATTTCAAAACAAAATCAGAGTTATCCTATTGAGATCATATATGAAGTAGTGAACTTCAAAAAACTGCAACGCTCAAATGTATATCATTGACATTTATGCAAACAATGCCTTAACAGGGTAACAACCCATTAACTGGTGGAACACATTAATGATCATTTCAATAGAAAAATTAAGATCTTTTATTATAAATCCCAGCTCGTGAAGATAACTAAATCATATAAAACAATGCAGTATCCAACAAAATCTATCAGCAGAAATTAATTAACAGGCAACCATAAAAAATAATGCAATAAATAAACCATATAAAAACAATGCATAAACTAAATAGGAAGGAGTTGTATTTTGACCATGGAGCTACCGTATTAACAAGGTATGGATGGATGTATGATTATGGTCTTAATTTCTTCACTTTGATTTGTAGTTGTTGGTTATGACGGCTACTGGAATATTAGTCCCAAATTCCCAATATACATAATCATGGAAACCAACCATGGGTTCCATTTGTAGATGCATGTCAACAATGCCTTCGTCTCCCCCAAACACAATTGGCATAACAATAGGCACAGTGAATACTTGTTGACAGTTATTTTTGACCAAAGTTTTTTTTTGAAATAAATAACATTTCATATATGATAAAACTAATACACACACCTCACATTTGGTGAGGCTTGAACCCTTGAGCTACAAGGAGTCTGGGCTCTACCGGTAAACCGGATACCACTCGACTAATGACCCTTTGGTTTGATTTCATGAATATTGGGGTGACCAGTGTTTGTGCATAATCAAATAGGGATGGCTGCTAAGTAAGCCAAGCAGCAGCAAAGATGTTATGCAATAAGATCTCTCTCACCACGTTTGAGTTGAAAAGCACTTTGTTTATTGCCAAAAGTGAAATTATACCTCTTTCAACAACATATGCAATAGTTTTAAGTTCAGTAACAGTTCTCTAACAAGTTTTAAGTTCATAACAACTTGTTGAAGAAAACCATTTTTTAATCTTTGCACCATCAAGAACAACACCATTCAAGGAAAACTAACTTATACATTCAACAAGTTTCAAAGACTTGGAAACGGTCCCTGATTTTGTTCTCGTTTTCCAAACTCATGGATATCTTGGTCGAGGACCTTTAGCTCCACATACCCATACCTAGAAATTGCTACATATCATGTGAAGAAGAGAATAAACAGCTTGAAAGTAGCAACTACATTATATTTCAATACTTTAGAATAAGAATTCTACGTCAATATTTAAGTTAACAATTTAGATTGACATTATCATTAGTAACCCCTATCCCAGTCTTCTATTTTCATCTTCTCTTCAATCACTCTCGTAGAGCTGTTGAGAAGATCCAATCTTACAAGGAAACTCCTCTAAATATCTAAATAAGGAGACCAGAGTAAAAGAGTAACACATTTGGCTTTTCAAACTTTCTAATTTATCTACTGTTTCTTTGTGAGATATGTATAAAACTCTGGCAAAAATCACATTTCAGTTCCATTTGTAATGGAAACAAAATTTCATATCGGATTTTGTATCAAGGGAAAACAAAATTGAATAACTTTATTTTGGGTAAATGTAAACAATACGGGTATGAAAGTAGGGAATGTGCAGAACCTCATGGCTTCAAAGGAGTGCTTCCCATGCTCACTATAAGATTTTTTCAACTGTTCCACCCTTATAATAAGTAGAGTAGTAATATGAAAATGAGTAGCCAACTAAAAAAATTGACATTCTCTCTGTGAGTTGTAGAAATATTTCAGTTTGAATGTAATCTGTTATATGATTATATCAAAGATGTACCTTGGCAGCATCGTCAGGATTGTTCTTCACAGGTGCATATGCAAGCCATGGGTCTGTTACCTAAGAAGTCAGAAAATGGTTATAAACAAATTGAATTGAGAAATAAATTACTCAAAATTCTTAAAGAAAAAACTCACAGATTTTCCAACCAAATTCAGCTTTCAAGGAGTCAATTGAATCCCTAAATCCAACAAATTTCTGCAGAAGAACACCCAAACACATTCTCACAAATCGTGCATAAAAATACCTCAAAAATCCAACAGATTTCGGCAGAATGCATACCTCACATAACTCTGTAGGGTTTTGAATAACCTGTGGAGAAATAAAAACCTCATGGCTGGATTTATATGCAACCTTGTTGATGTCAGCAGGTAGCAACGATATAGCAAGAAATCTTCCATTTCAGAAGGAAGCAGGTAGAAGGCAGGAAGCGTATGAATCTATCCGAATCGGTATGGCCGGTAAGTGAGACGTGAAAGAAGAGGGGATGGGGTGGATCAGAAAGCATGGGCTGGAGGCCTACTTTTGGGCTGGTTTGAAATTCCTTGCAGTAATGAGTTGTACATTATGCATTAAATAGAGTAATTAAGAGTTTTTCAAATTTTATGCTTTAAAAAGAAGTACTTTATGCTTAAAAGGTTGTCTTTAAGACATTTTTCCTAAATGCATATTAAGGTAGTATAGATAAAAAAATTACTAATGATAAAGATAAAAATACATATTTAATAAAAACACGCCATTAACATATGCAAATTCTGATTAAATGCTTATTTATTTTAATTTTAGATGTGTTGAAAATGTAACTTTTTTATTTAATGAAATTTGGTTTTTGATAATTTAATTTAGAATTAAATATGAATTACAACGTCGTTAAAATAACATGATAAAGTTAATAAATATAAGGCTATTGTGAAAATAAAAAAATATAAGGATATAGTTTATAAAGTTATAAGGGTATTATTGAAAATATATGTAATCAAAATAGAAGATAATATACTTGAAATAAAGTAGAAAATAAAGTAATACATTGGAGAAGACATAACACATCCTTTATTCTTTACTCTATAATAGAGAGTAAAATAGAGAATTACATTGGAGATGCCCTAACCTTTTCTAAATTAATCTTCATTTTGCTTCTTTCCCGATCCTATTTTTATTTCACACCTTATCATATATCGGTTAATTAATATTATATTCTAAATAAAACTAAGTACTTTCTATATGAAAAAAATTATTAATAAATTTCGTCGAAATAATTGAAATGACATCAATATCGAATATTAAAAAACATAAATATTATATAATATTTGTGTCGACCATTATTTTTGAACTATATAATGGATATTTTATCGAATATTAAAAAAACATAAATATGCGACAAATCAATTTATGTTTCTTGAAACATGGGTTACATGCTTATGTGTGTGCCAAATCATTCTCCAAAATTTGTAACATGACACTACAAATAATTTAACAAATCTTTTTATAATTTATGCAGTTGATAAAAAAATTATCACGCATGAATTTGGCTGAGATCCAAGGCCTTAGAGCCACGCTAGCCATCTCACCACCGACTTCAAATTACTCGGATAATTTAAGGTGATAATCCATAAACATACCGATAAACCTTACAATTTCTCCAAATCAACGGTGACTCCACAAGCCTATGTTCCAAACTTAACCATTCTCCCTGACCCCGAATTGTCAGTTTAATGACTTTCTTCCACACCTTCGACCATCTAGAAGCTCATGCGACCTCTCTTGCGGCTTAGGCCACCCGGGTCCTCCAACACCCTGAATTTACCTTCTTTAAATCCTTTTGTCCCTCAAAACTTAATGGGATAAATTTATAACTAAGATCTGAATAATTCCAATTTTGACAACGAAAAAACCCAATAAATCATCAAATTCGTTATTTAATATAAATAACAAAATTACGGGCGCTACATCATTCAAGTTGATGTGTTCTAAGTAGTTGATCTCTAATGTCAATATACTTTAATATTTTATCAAGTGATCAACTTGTCAATAAGTATCTTGTCGTATTTCATAAACTTAAATGAAATGATGGAATATCATTATTGAAAAAAATTGTCTACTTTTTTTCTGATTTGGTGTTTAACCCTTTGTCTGACACCTAGGCTAAAAAATTTATCTACCCATAACTGAACACGGTTGCATGATGAAGTAAAAGATATAGAACTTGACGACATTAATGAAAAGAATGTAAAGTGCAGTAAGCAATGCAAAGACACGAACTAAATGCAAGAGAGTAAATTCCACAATATATTCAAATTTTCTAGTCACAAGTCTTGATGTTACTGATTACAACAAGCATGTTAAACTTCAATTCCAAACTCCTTTTAAATAGAAAGAAAGAAACGGGGAAACAAAAGGGGTAAAGACAAAAAGGATTATCCAAGGGCTAATAACCAAAAGACAAACTTCTAAAAGTTGATAAAACATCTTCCAAAAAGGTGTTGTACTGATTTCTGCAGTTGTACTTTAGTCTTGGCAGTGAGTTGGCCCTCACCAAAAGTTGATTTCATCCTTTTCCATCGTACCCCCCCCCCCTTTCACTTCTTTCACCATCAGTTTCCTCTCAATGTTGCAACAATCAAACAACGTCTTTCCCAAAATAGTAAAGTTAGCATTCCATAGTATTAGTTCAGATTAATCACAACCTTAGCTTCATAAAGAAAGGAGGAAAATAAGATAATAAAATAATCAACTTTGGGATATAAAAGAAAAACAAATAGCTAAAGGGGAAAATTTGAGTGCTATAGCAGTGCTATAGCATTGGTGAAAACAATGCATATCACACCTCCAAACTAAAACTGTTGATTGTTCCTCAGCAACCAAATATGCTACTCATGCGCTTTTCATAGATTTTAAGTGAGCACATTAATATCCTAATCATATCATTTGTATAAACCATAGGCTAACACCACCTTTCTTTTTGCTAGGCTCAACACTTACCAAATATAAGATCAATAGGGCTTTCCAAGAATTGGTTCTCTCTTGGCATTTTTTTTTCACTTAGCCTTTTCTCTCAATAATGCTCCAACAATGAATTTTTTTTTCTTTTTTGAGCGTTTTTGCTTCTATGCTAATAGCTTTCTACAATTTTGACAAATCGAATTCAAGGACACATTTAGATCTTTGCTCCTTTTCTGAGTATTTGGATTTTTGCCCCTCTTTTTATTGTTTTTGCCTTGAATGGATAACCCTCCCCCAAACTAATGATCTTCAATGTCCTCATTGTTTGTATTTGTATATGGACTGTGTAGCATAAGGGTGTCAAAGGGCTAGAGTGAGAAAAAACAAATGGTCTATTTCATTTCATAGATATGTTTAGTAAGTGTGATCCAATTTGTGTCCCAAGAAAATTGTGGCTAGTCTAGTAGGAACACACTGAAATAGGTGAATAGTTAGAATATTTGGGCTATGAACACATATAGGATAATATTATCAACAACCTCTTACTTACGAAAATGAAACTTAAAAATAAATGAATACAATACTAGACACAATAAATAAAAAAATAACATAGAAAATTGGAGCTAAAGATAGTGATTTAAACATGCCCCTACTCTTATGGAGTATGATGTGCTATTGTTGCCGCCTTCAATGCTACAACATCCAAACTCTATCCACTGTTTGCCAACTTCTAATTTCCATTAGTTAATCTTAGAACCTCCTCCTTCAATGTTTTTATCTTATTTCTCATCCACCTATGATTTGCTTTGAATTTAGTCACCATTTCTTCTTTGACCTCCTACTTTAGGGCTTTTAGATCCTTTCTCACCCTCTTATGACTTACTTTGAACTTGGCAACCACCTTAAGGTTGACCTCTTCTACTTTGTCCATTGTAACACCCGAACTTTTAGGTAAGTATTGGGAGTCGCTAAATCTTTCATCTACGTGTTGATTAAAGTTAATTGTATATTACAAGTTGCTATTTTCATTATGAGGCCTTTATACTATGCGTATGCTACTTTAGGAAATACTCGCAATCCTACCTTGAATAAATATGTGGTCGCGCGTGTGTAGGTTACCTTTCGTTAAGAAAATCGGGCCCCTGCAGGTGGTGGGCGACATTCCCCAGCGACAATGCCACTGGTCAAAGTCACATGCGGCGTACCGCAGGGGGAGGCAGCCGCGACAATGCCCCGACGACAATGCCAGGGGCAAAGTCGCCCGTTTCGACCCACTGGTTGTTTTAACTTTCAATTCAACCCTCATTTATCACATCATTTTAGAAAAAAAATGGTAGAACTCATCTTGGGGTGATTTTTGGGGCATTCTTCACTTGTCCCATTTATTGCTAGGGTTTGGTTGGTAAACCCATTGATTGGGTCATTAAAACTACGTTCAAGGTTATTTATTGGAGTGTTCTTCAAGATCCTCACTCTTCTCCATCAAATCTTTTATTGGCAACTTCTAGGGTTTCTATTTTCTAGGTTTGAACCAAAACCTAGATTGTGAGTTTCTAAATCTATGTTAAAACTAGATACACATCATAATCTACTACTTGTTATTATTTTGTATATTAACTTGGAAAATACTCATTATTAATGTTTAAGTACTTAGGTTTCCTATGAAAATATGTTTATATGAAACTTGCCATGATTTAATGGAATACATATCTTGATGTTATGATGATTCTTACTTGAGTCACCATTTGGTGTTATCACTACTACATGGTTAAAAGTGTGTTCATGCTAGTCTTATTGTGGATATTATATTGATTGAGATAGTAATATTGTACCCATGGTTGGTATTGAGTTATCCTTGGTTATAATGTGCCTTGAGACCTCCTATAAATTATGTTGGACGAACCAAGTCAGTAGACACCAGGAGGATGTAGTCTTGGGTGCCACCATAATGGTATGTGCCTAGACCTCCGCCATTTGGGGTAATGCCATGGTTGTAGTCCTCGGATGTGTCGGGCCTTTTGGATGTCACTCTTAGTAGTTAGCATCAAAGTATATCGACTCTTTGGATGGAACTTGATTGGTGCCATAGGTCTCCCATATTGACTCCACATTTGATGAAATTTGGTTAACTGCTGATAAGAATGGTATTTGTTTTTATATGTTATTTCTTGTGCAAACTCACTAGGCTTTTTGGCCTAACACTTGTTTGGTGTCGATGTATATCTTAGGTTCTAGTGGTGCTGCCCAAAGCAGGTTTAGATGCACTTGGGTGAGAGCTTGGGGAAGGTGCTTTAGGGCGCTCTTTTTGTGAAGACACTTTGGGTTTATAGATGACACCCTTTTTGTAATCTTCTTTCTAGCATAGAAACTAGATTAGTTGGTTGTTATCCATTTTCGTTATATTACAACTGTAATTAAACAGGTTTAAATATTTCCCCATTTTTGGGAGGCTCTTGCTATGGCAATTTTAGTATACCACATGTCCGATTTTCCGGATTTTTGTTATGCCTATTTTTAGGGCGTTACATCCATGAACTCCTTCCTTTGTCCAACACCCATCCATGTGCCTTGAGTTTTAAGCTAATAGTTCCTGCAACATTGCCATGACCTCTGAAGTAGCACCACCCTTGTCTTCTTGTCTTTTATATATGAGATAGTTTTCATATCAATCACCCATTTTTCATCTGTTTCCTTGACAATTGCTCCTCCATATATGGATTTATCTTTGGCTGATCAAAAGCTGGTGAACTAGGCCATAAAAAAATAAAGTTTGCCTTTGTGGTTGTTGGAACCAAATATGATGTTTTTGAAAATGATTTCCCCCACATTTATGCTTTTTCATGTAATCACGCAGTATAGTGAAAGCATTCTTTCCAAGGATATTAAACTATCCTAGGTAGTGTGTCTCACAGAGTGTTGCATAAAATAACCTTAGAATAATGCATTTTGAATGTCCTTAGTTATATATTATATCGAGCTTAAAGTTGAAGTAATATGATAATGAATACTCCCTCCGTCCCAAAATAAATGTCCATAATGAAAATGGCACACAGTTTTAGGAATGTGTAATTATTACATTTTTTAATTAACAAAATGACAAGTTTACCCTTAATTATAGAGAGAGAAATTTTCTCCATCACATAATGAATGGTATAACGGAAAAGTAAACATTTACTTTTGAAAGTGGAGACTTATTTTGGGACAAATTAAAATAGTAATGTAGACACTGATTTTGGGACGGAGGGAGTAGTATATTTTAGGATCCATATAGAGATATAAGATCCACATATGGGCATAAGATAGGGATCTTGTGTACCAAATGTGACTCGTTATGAGAATATTGCTTTGGATGTCATATGAGTGTCAAAAGTGTTTATCGTGTGGTTATTATACATGTAGTGTGTGTGTGGGGGTGGTGTATTTTGTCACTGGTTCTAAGCATTTTGTAACTAGGTAGCAGAATAGAAGTTGGGTATGTCATGTATTACATGATAGTCTTAGCATATATCAAGATAGATGTTGTCCTTCCTATATGACGACAATGATGTCCCTTTAGCATATGATTAAATAATACTAAGGAGACATATGCATGCTTGGAATACTCGATTATGTGATGTTGTTATATGTTATGTCAGTTTACATGGAATCAAGAAAGTAGGAATTGAACATAACAGGGGTGACACATCCACGTCCCATGTCCAATATGGACCATTGAGGACAAATTGACATAACGTGTGCACTGATAATGATCTTGAGTTTGTTGATTTCTTGAATTAGTAAATAGAGGTGTTCAAAAAAATTGTCGGATCTCTCAAACCGGTCAAACCAAGTCAAAACAGACCGTTTTTTGCAGTTTGGAGAGGTCTAACTGTCCGATCTGGGGTTTGAACGTTTTTTTTTTGCGGTTTAGACTGAACCGACTGCCAAAATACACATGTATTAATTATATTTAGTTTCATGTTGTAGGATCAACTTTTATGGCCCAATTAAAAATGATATCATCCAAGACATTAGTTTAGTTTTCACTTCTTAGTTGTCCGCATTCTCTAAATCGCAAAATTCCAAATCCATCAAAAATTCCAAATCGTCCTTCGACTTGCTCAATGTTTGTCTAAAATTCCAACTACTGTTTGTAGACTTGTTTAGCTTTTTTTTTCAACTTGCTCATTGCTTCTTTAATTTTGTAGCTAAATGTTTCTTTTATAATTTCGGTATAGTATTTTTTTTTAATGATGTTATATCAATAGAAATTTCATTTTGGAGATAGATGTTATGTTCCTTTTAGATTAAAGCCTATAATAGGTATAAACCGCCTAAACTGGTCATACTAAACCGTCTTATGTGGTTTGGTTTCATCGATTTGGTCACTTACTGTCAAACCGTTCAGTTTGAATTTTTTTTCTAAACCACCATTGTGATTTAGTTTGTTTGTCCAAATCGGACCACAAACACCCCCTCAACAAACTTTATAATTTGGTTAAGGATGATGTATTGCTATATGTTACATGTTGTTTATGATTAAATATGATTTATAATTATTGTCAATATAATAAAATTTAAATAGGTCACATACGAAGGGATTTAATTATTTAATTAATTATAATTTAACAAGATCAAAATTGAAATTAACTAATTAGTTATGGGTTTATGGCCTTAGAGATCCCTTCTTTTATTAACCAAATAATTTGTATTAACCTTGTTAACCAATCTCGTCCATCGAAGTTTATCATCAATGGTTTAGATTGACTTAATATTATTTCATGGATAAATCTAAATTAAACGTAGCATCAGTCTTCATACGTGAACAAATGTAATTATGTAAAATGGTATATTACGTGAGAATAGAAAACTAATAGGGAACCTTATATCTCGCCAAATCAATATGGTAGGTTATTGAATCCGAATTCAATGCAAATGACAAAAGGTTGTTGACTAAATCATTGTTTATTTCATCAAAGAAGATTGAAAGAAAGGTTGTTGACTAAATTTATGAACAGATTGTACCTATGTGTTCCATTGTATTCACTTATGAACAGATTGTACATAGTAACTTTGTGCACACACGAACATAGTGTAATTGTTCACACATGAACATAGGGTCTTTGTTTAATTAAACATGTAATACTTCTAGATCATGAACTAATGAATTTGATGAACATTAATGAACTTCGTGTTTGTTCAGGCATGAACTAACAGAAAAATTATCAACCCTAACTAAGGAAACGATTATCAACCATATAACTATCAACCCTATAATTAAGGAAAAACCAATCAGGTCAGTTATCTCTATAATTATCAACATAATTAAGGAAATGATTTATGTAACCAATTTATAAGTAATAATAACAAAAAACTTAAAAGTACAACAATACCCTTGTTGAATTTTAAAAGTGTGTAATGCAACTAACTTCCATAATGAGATTTGATTGGTCAATAGGGGTTTGCAAAGTTAACACTAATGTTTAGGTTAACAAATGATTGACCCTCTATGTCTTAATACCTAATGATTGACATGTTGACCATAAAGGAATTTAGGATGTTTAAATAGTTTCTAAAATCCTAATCATTTTCCCTTGTCAAGGTTTAAACCAAAACCCTAGCCACCGTTGAATTCTTCTGAAATCCCCATCTGTTTTGCTAGCATCTAAACACAAAACAATTCGTCGATAATCGTTTGAGGATTATTGGATTCAAGATGTTTGTTGCTTAAAACTTAGAACTTGAATGTGTTAACTAAAAAATGATTTCTTTAAGAACAATAAGTACGTTAAACCATTGTGCCATCTCTTTCATTTGTAGTACACTCCACATTAAAAGATGGGGCAATGTTATTTGCACCTTTTTAATATCATAATCAAGTCAAATCATGTATTCATAATGTAAAAAGTAGATTTTGATATAGAGCTTTCTTATTGGCACCCCATATTTCTTAAATATGTCCCACCATCACCCCTTCCACCCCAACTGTTAGGACTGAAAGTCCTAGTGTGTTGAAAGTTATATAATGCATTTATAGAGTTTAAATTGTTTTATTTATCGAGTTGTAAAAGCCTTAATAGTTATTTGGCTTAGGTTTGGTTTGTTGTTGGGCCTTGGGCCTTAGTGTTAAGGCCTAAGTATATAATGTTTATCTTTAACCTAATTGTAGGTTAATGGTCAGTTTAGGTTTACATGTATTTCAGTCAATTCTCTCTGTAAATATTTTGAGCTTTATCGATCAATACATATGACCATAACTTGTGATTAATTGTGATTGTTTTTCGTTGTTTAATCATACACTTGCAAACTGGGATTCACAATTGGTATCATAGCGCCAAGAGACGAAGATTTGATTCATAAAAGGTAAATTTTTCTTTCTCTGAGTTCTGTCGATCGATTGTTCTTGAACTTTTGGGTTAATTGATTTTTGCTAAATCTTTGAGTTTATTAGAGTCTATTCTCTATAGTTGTGTTTAATTAAGTCCTTGGTAAAAGTTTCATGTTCTGATTCTTTTAATCAAAGTCGATTTTTAAGTTTTTAGTAAATTAGAATTTGAGTATGTATTCTTGAAGTCTTCTCTAAAAATCATTGATTTGGCCCCTAAATCGTTCTAGAGAAGTGTTATTTGGTCTAGTTCTTCATTAAAAGTGTGTTTTAGGTTCAAGATTAATTCTCAGATTCAATTAATTCTAGTTAAAGTTTGTCGATTAACTTTACTGCGGCGCTAGGTTAAACCAGGCGGCACCCCTTTACTGCCCAAACCCGGGTCCCCTGTTCCACCCGGGTGACCTCTAACCCGGGCCATCCCCGCTTCAAGCTACTCAGGAACTGCCTATTCCAACCCGGGTGATCTCTCATCCGGGTCTCCTTTCACACGGACCCGCCTCACTCCCTCTAGCATTACTCCCTCACCCGATTCCCTCCCACGCCCTTAGACGAGTCTGACCCTCGCCCGTGTCTCTCTCACCCGCATCCTTCATGAGTCACACCCTCACCCGCGTCCCACTCCCTCACCACCAGACCCGTCTCACGCCCTCCACTCCCATCACTCGGACCACCCGCATCTCTCTCCCTCACCCGCTCACCACACTCGCTCAGCATCCGACTTTCACCGAAACCCGACTCACCACTCACTCTCGCACCTGACTCATACCCGGACCCGTCTCCTAGCCACACCTGGTTCCACCCGGGTCCGTTCCTCCCATGCCACAGTTCCACCCAACTCTGTGTCTTCCCCGGGCGTCGCCCCGCCTCCCAGGTTTGCGGATAACCCGGGTCCCAAGCCGTCCTTGAACCGCCACCGTGTCGTGGTTCCAAACCACCAAGTCGCCCCGTGTCATGGTCCAATACCACCAAACTGCCCTGTGCTGTCCCCGCACCATCAGACTCCCGGAACGCGGCTCGACTCACGGTCTGTGACACCCGAACTGCCTGGACCGCGGCTCGACTCTCGGGTCATGCTCCCGGACCACGTTCCCTACCGGTTCCATACCCACCCGGATAAACTCTAACCGAGTTTCAATTAATCCGGATCCGGTTCTGAACCCTTTCTCACTGTGTTTTTCTATTTTGAGTTTTTCTCACATCAGTGGTCGGTATTTTCTCACGTGTGTTTTTCCTTTTTTATTGGTTATTCTGTTAAACCTTATTGAATCAAATCGCGATCATCTTACGATCACCGCAAGTGTTTAAAGTCTTATTCTGATTCTCAACGAAAAATCTCTAATCTTAAAGAAAAGATTAAACTTCTTGAAGCACGATTACAGAAGAATGCTAAGTGTCTAGATGAATTGCTACTTGAAAAATATTATCTTTAGTCAGACCTAGACAATCTGACAGTGGAAAGCAAAGCTTATAAAGAAATTTTCTCTTTAAAGAAAAGTAATGATTGGCTCAGAGATAGGAATTATGCACTTGAAAAGGCAACAAGAAGTGGTACATATAAATTTTTGTATGGTGACGAAATATCATCACTTAAAAGAAAGATTTCAGATGTAACGACCGTAGTTTCGTTTAGAACTTATATATATTTGCATGTGTGTGTGTCCTTATATCTTTAAAATCATATTTGATATACTGAGGCAGTGACTTACGCGGCCTATGACGCTGCCTCAAAGCCGCGGCCAAAGCCACGAAACTCACTGGAGTTCAGGAATTGGGACACACGTGCGCCCGGGGGCGCGACCTCAAAGTCGCGACCAAAGCCGCACAACCGCCTACAGGTCCTAAAACAGGTCTTAAAGTTTTTTTCTCACCTTTTCTCTCCATTATCACCAAAATCAGATATTTGTTTGAGAGAAAAACCCTAGAGGGTGATTTTGACTCAACTTCACATCTCCTCCCCTTATTTTCTTGCAAGACATTAATTGTTGGTGGTTGGGGGAAAGGGTTCGAGATTATTGGGCATTTATTGAAGGTTTCCAACAAGAATTTCAAGCCTTCTTCATCTCACCTCTTCTCAAGTTCTCCAACTTTTCTAGGGTTTTGTATAAAACCTAAATAGTGAGTTTCTATTAAACCTTTTCAACTAAGATACATATCTAGAATTACTACTTGTCATTATTTCATGTTTATGCATTCATCTGATCACCTGATAAGTTTGACCTAACTCTTAGTTTGGTATTTGTTGGGTTATGGCTAATGTTTTTTATGTGGGTCTTGATGAGACCATTAATGGTAACATATTGGTCATAGTATCATGTCATTATGTGGTTTGATGGATATTAATGGTGGACTTGCTTATTTTGGAGTTTTAGACCTAAAATGGGATTTGAACTATGTGAGGTCTTATACATGTATCTTGTTGATATGAAATATGTATAGAAATGGATGTTGTATGTATATTGGATAAACCATGGGTAAGCACTAGGAGGATGTAGTCTTAGGGTGCCACCAAGACGGTATGGACCTAGACCTCCGCCATTTGAAGTAATACCTGGGAGGTATTCTTTAGATGTGCCGGGCCTTCGGGATGTTGCTCATGAGAGTGAACATCAAGGTACATTGACTTGAGGTGAAGCTATTTGGTGTGATGGGTCTCCCCCATTGATTCCTTTATAGATATTGTGGTCTATAATTGTTTAACTGATTTTACTATTTGTTTTTGAACTCACTAGGCTCGTTTGGACTAACACTTGATTGGTTTGATGTGTATCTCAGGTTCTAGCGGCGCGATCGCCAAGTTGGTCTAGTGACTTTAGATGTGAGTTTGGGGATATTTTTGGGTCGCTAATTGTAGATGACATATTTTGGAGTTGGTTAACAACTTGAGTTAATCTTGTTCCTAGATAGGATTTAGCTTAAAGGGTTGTTTTTCCTCATTGTTATTTATTAGAAACTTGTAATCTTAACAGGCGTAAATTGTTTCCCTTTTTGGGATGAGCTCGTGCTATGACATATTTATTATACCACTTTTCCCCTTCCGAAAATTTTTGTTTGTCCCAATTTTTATGGTGTTACAAGTTGGTATCAGAGCTCTAGTTTAAGTGAACTAGGTGTCGACTCTGGTATACCTAGACTTAAACTGGTTGTGCCTTTAGTATCACTGTCCATATGGATAGAACATTTCTAGGTGGGGAGAGTATTAGGATTTCAGAATTGCATTAATTAAAATTTGTGATGATGAAAACAAGAATTCTTATGTAATGTATGTTCACGATTTCACTTGGCCAGTGCTATTATGAATTTATGAATACGTGAGCATACTTGAAATTGTTATTATGATGATTAATCCATGTAGTAGTACGTACCAAACCGGTTATCTTTTAAAGAATTAACCGGTATGACCTTGTTGCATGGCAGTTTACTATGGTAAACACAAGGAATCGGGTGATAGTGCTCGATGAGGGTAATGAGGCAAGTGTCACGGCCCTAGAGACTTCGAGAAGGGAAAATCCAACGGGTGCTTCGACCGTTCCTCCACGGACCACCCTGTTGGAGGGAGTAGTGGACCAAGTTCCACAAGTAAACTTAGAGACCAAAAACCCGGTGGTACAAGAAGTGGACCCCCAATCGGTCTTATTGGCCATCATTATGCAGATGATGAACTCTGCGATGGACAAACGGGATGAGAGACTTATGAAAGTTCTAGAGGACAGGGATGCAAGCAACCGGAGACATGAGACGGTGGGGGACAATGCGGTGATTGGATCGGTCGGTGCCGATAATGCAATCGGGACAGAGGAGCATGTGATTAGAACCGAAAAGAAGAAGGAAGGGGGTTGCTCTTTCAACTCTTTCTTGTGTAGTCGACCTCCAGAATTCTCCGGAACAACCAACCCAATGACATGTATGAATTGGATACAAGATGTGGAAATGGCATTCGAATCAAGCGAATGCGGTGACTCTCAGAGGGTCAAATTTGCATCCCAACTGCTGAGAGGGGAAGCTTTAACATGGTGGAATCCCACCCGAAAGGCGCTTACCCCGGAGGTTTTGGCCAAGCTCACTTGGCCAACCTTCAAGAAGAAGATCATGGACAAGTACTGCAACGAAAGGGCCCTTGATAAGATAGAAGAAGAGATCCGAACTCTGAAGAAGGGCAATTTGTCTATTGCCAACTACTCAAAACTGTTCATGGAAAATCTCAGTCTAGTGGAACATTTGGCGACCGATGAGAGGTCAAAGATAAAGGCGTATTTGAGAGGTTTACCGACGAAGATGAATACGGGCGTGAGGAACGCCCGGGTGAATACTTTGTAAGAGGTCATCGAAGAATCTCAATTGGTAGAGGACGACATTGTTCAAGAGAGAGAAGAGAAAGGGCATCAAGGAGAGAAGAGGAAGTGGGAAGGGCCAACCGGGCCCGCACGATCATCCAAACCCTTTAGCGAGGGAAGGAACATAGAGCCACGACGTGAGGCTAGGTGGTGTCTCAAGTGTAAGAGTAAGCATTTAGGACCTTGTAATCCGAAACCCTTCTCTAACACTATGGAGTGTTTTAAAGGTGGGCGAAAGGACCACATGAGTAGAGATTGCCCCTCCCGGGGAGTTTCTTATGAATGTCGACCAGGGCACATCAAGAGGGATTGCCCAAAGCTAGTGAGGGGACAACATGAGACTTCAAGCGATGTTGCAACGATGAAAGAAGTTCCACCGAAGGCACCAAGTCGAGCCTTCCAAATGACGGCGGATGAAGCGAGGGTGATGGCGGATGTCGTGTCGGGTACGTTTCTAGTGAACTCTCTATCTACCCGTGTTTTGTTTGATTCTGGTGCGAACTGATCATTTGTATCTACCTCGTTTTTGCAAGAATTTCACCATTCCTATTAGGGTGTTGAATGAGGCTCTAGTGGTAGAGGTAGCCAATGGAGAACATATGTTGGTTCAGGGATGCTTTGTTAGGTGTACCTTAGAACTAGATGGGGAGTCCTTTGTGATAGATTTGTTACCGACAGATATCGGGTGGTTTGATGTGATCTTCGGGATGAATTGGCTATCTACGCATGATGCCGGTATATTTTGCTCCAAGAAGATGGTTCGAGTGCCCTTGTCGGTGGGTGGTGAGGTAATAATCTACGGGGAGAAGAATCGGAAGGTCAACACGATCATCTCGTCAATCAAAGCTTGGAAGAGCCTCACCAAGGGGTGTGCGTCCTACTTGGCCTACGTGATCGACGCGAAGCTAGGGAAGAAGAAAGTAGAAGATGTGGACGTAGTGTGCGACTACCAGGATGTCTTTCTGGAAGACCTACCCGGACTACCGTCGGAACGACAAGTGGAGTTCCACATCGATCTCACTCCGGGTGCTGCTCCAATTACTCACGCTCCTTATCGTCTAGCCCTGATGGAGATGCAAGAAATGATGACGCAACTACAAGAACTTTTCGAGAAGGGGTTTATACGGCCAAGCTCGTCACTGTGGGGAGCTCCAGTTTTATTTGTGAAGAAGAAGGACAGGTCCATGCGGATGTGCATCGACTACCGCGAACTCAACAAGGTTACCGTCAAGAACAAGTATCCACTTCCGAGAATCGAGGATCTCTTCGATCAATTGCAAGGAGCGGGATGTTTCTCCAAGATAGATCTACGGTCCGGTTACCACTAAGTGCGGGTGAAGGAGAGCGATATTCCGAAGATGGCGTTTCGGATGAGGTACGGTCATTATGAGTTTTTAGTCATGTCATTCGGGTTGACTAACGCTCCAGCCGTATTTATGGATTTGATGAACCGAGTATGTCGACCTTTCTTGGACAAATCAGTTATAGTTTTCATCGATGACATTCTGATCTACTCGCGGGATGAGGTGGAACATCAACAACATTTGTGGGATGTTTTAGAGATTCTACGGAAGGAGAGGTTATTCGCGAAATTTTCAAAGTGCGAGTTCTGGCTTCAAGAAGTCCAATTCTTGGGCCATGTAGTATCCAAGGATGGAGTGAAAGTAGATCCGGTGAAGATTGAGGTCATGATGAAATGGGAACCACCGACGAGTCCAACGGAGATAAGGAGTTTGTTAGGTTTGGCTGGCTACTACAGGCGGTTCATCCAAGATTTCTCGAAGATCGCCTCTCCGCTAACGTCATTGACTAGGAAGAACATTAAGTTCTTATGGACCGAAGCCCAAGAGAAAGCCTTTAGAACCCTTCAAAAGAAATTATGCGAGGCGTCGATTTTATCCTTACCTGAAGGATCCGAAGACTTTGCGGTTTATAGTGACGCCTCGAAATTGGGTCTCGGGTGTGTTTTGATGCAAAGGGGGAAAGTGATTGTGTACGCATCGCGACAACTCAAGGATCACGAGAAGAATTACCCCACGCACGACTTAGAACTCACGGCAGTGGTATTTGCTTTGAAGCTATGGCGACATTATCTCTGCGGGATGAAGTGTACCTTATTCACATATCACAAAAGCTTCAAATACATATTTGACCAAAAAGACCTCAACATGCGGCAAAGGAGATGGTTGGAGCTTTTGAAAGACTACGATTGTGAGTTGCTTTACCACCCCGATAAAGCCAACGTGGTGGCGAATGCTTTGAGCTGGAAGAGTTATGGGAGCGAAGTCAAAATAACTCTTTCAAGGATCGACGTGATATCAAGCTTAATGGAGGACATCAAGACGAGTCAAGTTGAATCACTTCGTGAGGAGAACCTCAAAGCCGGGATCATGGTGAATCAACGAGAACAACTAACGGAGGATAACCGTGGTCTTAAATTATTTCATGGGAGGATTTGGGTACCGAAGATAGGAGGAAATCCGGAGTTGCTCTTGGTAGAAACTCACAAGTCCAAGTACTCTATACACCCCGGTAGCACCAAGATGTATAAAAACTTGAAGTTACACTACTGGTGGCCGGTAATGAAGCTCGATGTGGCCAACTATGTGGAAAGGTGCGTCACTTGCCTCCAAGTCAAAGCAGAACATCAAAGACCTTATGGGAGTTTGCAACCATTGGCCATTCCGAAATGGAAGTGGGAGCACATCACGATGGACTTTGTCACAAAACTACCGAAGACCTTGAGGGGTCACGCCACTATTTGGGTGGCGGTGGATCGACTCACGAAAAGCGTGCACTTTTTGGCGATGCGAGAGACGTTGTCGATTGACAAATTAGCTAAGCTCTACATTGAAGAAGTAGTATCACGTCATGGTGTTCCACTATCCATAGTTTCGGATCGGGATAGCCGGTTCACTTCCAAGTTTTGGGATGGTCTACAAAAAGATTTAGGCACGAGGGTCAAATTGAGTACGACCTACCACCCCCAAACGGACAATCAAAGTGAAAGGACCATACAAACTCTCGAGGACATGCTTCGTTCATGTGTCATAGACTTTGGGGGAAATTGGGACTCTCATTTACCATTGGTGGAATTCGCCTACAATAATAGCTATCACTCAAGCATCGGGATGGCACCGTTCGAAGCGCTATAAGGACGGAAATGTAGAACACCGGTGTGTTGGCTTGAGGCGGGAGAAAAGCAATTCGCGGGTCCGAAGATCGTACAATAATCGGTGGACAAGGTAAAAGATATCCGGGAACGGTTGAAGGCGGCACAAGATCGACAAAAGAGTTACGCGGACAAAAAGCGAAGACCAGTCGAATTCCAAGTGGGCGAGCGGGTCATGTTGAAAGTATCACCGTGGAAGGGGATAATCCGTTTTGGAAAGCGCGGGAAGCTTAGTCCCCGTTTCCTTGGACCCTTCAAAATATTAGAGCGGATCGGGTTTCAAGCTTATAGGTTGGACTTGCCATCGGAAATGGAAGGGATTCACCCTACATTCCATGTATGCTACCTTCGCAAGTGCTTAGCCAAGGAAGAGAGCGTTATTCCGTTGACAGAAATTGAAGTAGACAACGGGAATCGATGTGTGGAGGAACCGGAAGCCATTTTGGAGTTAAAGACGAAACAATTGCGGCATAAGGAAGTGACAATGTTAAAGGTTCAATGGAAGCACCACCAGGGTGTCAATGTGACGTAGGAATCGGAAGAAGACATTAAGAAAAGATATCGCCATTTGTTTGATGGATGAGATTTCGGGGACGAAATACTCTTTAAGGTGGGGAGGATTGTAACGCCCGTAATTTCGTTTAGAACTTATATATATTTGCATGTGTGTGTGTGTGTGTCCTTATATCTTTAAAATCATATTTGATATATTGAGGCAGTGACTTACGCGACCTATGACGCGGCCTCAAAGTTGCGGAACTCACTGGAGTTCAAGCCTTGGGACACACACGCGACTTGGGGTGCGGCCTCAAAGCCGCGCAACCACCTGCAAGTCCTAAAACGGGTCTTAAAGTCTTTTTCTCACCTTTTCTCTCCATTATCACCAAAATCAGATATTTGATTGAGAGAAAAACCCTAGAGGGAGATTTTGACTCAACTTCACACCTCCTTCCCTTAGTTCTTGCAAGACATTAATTATTGGTGGTTGGGGGAAAGGGTTCGAGATTATGGGGCATTTATTGAAGGTTTCCAGCAAGAATTTCAAGCCTTCTTCATCTCACCTCTTCTCAAGTTCTCCAACTTTTCTAGGGTTTTGTATAAAACCTAAATAGTGAATTTCTATTAAACCTTTTCATCTAAGATACTTATCTAGAATTTCTACTTGTCATTATTTTATGTTTATGCATTCATCTGATCACCTGATAAGTTTGACCTAACTCTTAGTTTGGTATTTGTTGGGTTTTGGCTAATGTTCTTTATGTGGGACTTGATGAGACCATTAATGGTAACATATTGGTCATAGTATCATGTCTTTATGTGGTTTGATGGATATTAATGGTGGACTTGCTTATTTTGGAGTTTTAGACCTAAAATGGGATTTGAACTATGTGAGGTCTTATACATGTATCTTGTTGATATGAAATATGTATAGAGATGGATGTTGTATGTATATTGGATAAACCATGGGTAAGCACTAGGAGGATGTAGTCTTAGGGTGCCACCAAGACGGTATGCACCTAGACCTCCGCCATTTGAAGTAATGCTTGTGAGGTAGTCTTTAGATGTGCTGAGCCTTCGGGATGTTGCTCATGAGAGTGAACATCAAGGTACATTGACTTGCGGTGAAACTATTTGGTGTGATAGGTCTCCCCCATTGATTCCTTTATAGCTATTGTGGTCTATAATTGTTTAACTGATTTTACTATTTGTTGTTGAACTCACTAGGCTCGTTTGGTCTAACACCTGATTGGTTTAATGTGTATCTCAGGTTCTAGCGGCGCGACCGCCAAGTTGGTCTAGTGACTTTAGATGCGAGCTTAGGGATATTTTTGGGACCCCAATTATATAAGACATATTTTGGAGTTGGTTAACAACTTGAGTTAATTTTTTTCCTAGATAGGATTTAGATTAAAGGGTTGTTTTCCATCATTGTTATTTATTACAAACTTGTAATCTTAACAGGCGTAAATTGTTTCCTTTTTGGGATGAGCTCGTGCTATGGCATATTTATTATACCACTTTTCCCCTTCCGAAAGTTTTTGTTTGTCCCAATTTTTGGGGTGTTACATCAGATCTTGAAAGAGAATCCGATATGGAGAGAAGTTCACCGACAAGTGCTGAAGCTTCAAAGAAACTATCTGAACTTGAACGAAAAGTAGCAGATTTTGTATCCCGAGAAGAGAAGACCCTGGAACTTGAAGAGAAACGAAAAGTTACAGAGACTGAAAAACTTGATATGAAGAAAAGACTTGATGTTTTTGAAAAAGAAAAAGTTGATTTTTTAAACGAGAAGAAGAATTTTGAAAGAAAGATTCTCGAACTTTCAAAGAAAGTTTTTGATGAAAGAAAAATTTTTGAGCTTCAAAATGTTAAACTTTCAAAACAGATTTATGATTTTGAAAAGGTTTTGATAATTGAGAGAGATACTTTTGAAAAAGAGCGAAAAGATTTTGAAACGACAAAGAAAGTGCTTGAAAAGAAAAATGTTGCGGTTTTCAAAGAAATATCTGATAAACGCAACAGTGTTGAAAAAGACTTTTAAAGTGAAAGGAAGATTTTCGAAACAGAAACTCATAAGGTTTCACAGAAATTATCTGGATTAACAACAGATATTTTGAAAGAGCATAAAGTAAAATCTAATTTACAAAAGAGATTTGACTTGATTCTAGAAGAAAGAAATGTTCTATCCGCAAAAGTCGAGAAACTTGAAGAAATAAATCATAAAGCTGATTTATCTGAACAAGCCAGTCCCGATAATGTTGTTCAGTCTCCTTATTCTTCAAGTTCACTTTCTATAACTATTTCTTCGAAGAAGTTTGTCAAATCAAATGAATTTTCCAAAGATCAGATTCGCCGTTCAAATCTTTTCTATAATTCTCTTGTTGATAATTCAAATAATCAAGTGTTTTTTTAAATCAAAATGGTTTGGAGAAATAAATCAACTACAAAAGACAGTGATGGAAACAAGTCTCATAATTCTCCTGTAGTTAATACAAAGTCATTTATTTCCAAGACTGATTCACCTACTTATGTCTATTCTACAGGAAAATTGATCAGTCTAAGCCGACAAAAGATCTGTTGCACTAATTGTAGAAAGAGTGACTTTGTCCATCCAAGGTATGTTAATAGCTGGTATGGTACTTATAGCATCCTCAATCCTCAGTTTAATAGCGTCAAAGCTAAGGCAACTAACCATCAAGGATCCATCAAAGCATGGATATCAAAACGAAAATCTTCTTAATCTGTTTTGCAGGTTTGTCATGTGTGATTTAATTCAGATTATTCACATCACATGACTACAATCAAGGGTTATGCCATCTTTTGAGGGGGGATATTGAAAAAAAAATGTCGACTTCTGAATACTTCAGTTCAGGACTCGTTCTCAAATGTTTTTGACTTCTGATTATCAAATCATAAATTTTGCTTCAATGTTTTATCTTGGTGACTTAAATGAGTGTTAGGGCTCGTAAACTTTCTATGGTCAATCCAGAACCGAAAGGACCTACCTAAGAAACACATCATATTCATAAATATCAGTGAGGGGTCTATCTTGATAGATGAGTTCAGAGTGAAAATAATATGGTGAGGATGTGACAGGACTTAGAAGAATTATTGGTCATTACCAAACCGAGTGAGTTACCGGGTTACCACACAATCTATTCATTCTCGTTCTTTGGAGATGGATATTGAAACAAACATGGACCCAGTGTCTATAACTCGTGTCACCCCACCTAGCCACTCAAGTATCTCACAAAAGATACTTGTTTCATATATTCACGGAAATTTAGCATATAATCTATCTATTCCTCACTCGGAGGTCTTAGATATTGAAAAAGGAAGACATCAGCTCCGGTCTCCAAACTTCATATTCATCTCACTGTATCTATTGATTTTTGAACCTGTGTCCCAGGTTGAATCAATCTTTGAGCCTAATCGACATGATTATATTTCTTTCACACACACATGAATCTTTGTGATTCCAATCGCATATTTTTGTGATATTGTCGGAACAGTTTGAGAAGTAATTTTTTAATATTTTAATTCGGTGATAACTGGAAGTCCTATCAGAGATACCCCATTGCCAACTCTGAAAATAGGTCACACAATTATGTTTAATTGTTGTGATAACAATTACTATTGTGTTTATATGTTAGTTGATTACCCCATTTTGGATACTTAACCATTTTTATCTGATATTTTGCTACTTATCCGGTTAGTCTTTGAACATACATGATGCTCATGATTCTCCTAATCATCATGAGGGGGAGAATGCAATAACAAAGACACAAGTTTCAAAGACAGATTATCATGTTGAGGGGGAGTTAGCAAAAGCGGAGGGGGAGCAACATTATCTTATTTTCTTAAATCTGAGGTTGAAAAGCCATGGATTTCAAGATTGCATTGGTTCTTCTATCCCTCATCAAGTGGTGTTTACTACAAGTTGATTCCTCCCACGAGCATATTGGTTCTACAAGTTCTTAAGTTGAAAGTCAATTCAACTCACAGTTTAGAGACAGATTCTTTGTTTTTAAACTGAAGTTGCATTGTGGAATGTCATGTAACTCGCACATTATCTTTCTTGTGTGCTGATCCGATGTGTTGAGTTTCTACAGTTGAAAGCTGCTCAATTGTGCATTGAGTCGAGACTATTGTACATTGAATCTGGTTACAAAGTTGAAACTATGAAGACCAAGAGTTTTATTCAAGGGTGAGCTTGGAAAGACATGAAGACAAGCAACACCAAAGTTTTTCAGAGATTCAAAAGGGAGAGAAGATCAATACCTGAAGATTTCAAGATGATAAATGTTTTATATAACTTTAGGGGGAGATTATTAGGACTGAAGTCCTAGTGCGTTGAAAGTTATATAATGCATTTATAGAGTTTACATTATTTTATTTATCGAGTTGTAAAAGCCTTAATAATTATTGGGCTTAAGTTTGGTTTGTTGTTGGGCCTTGGGCCTTAGTGTTAAGGCCTAAGTATATAATGTTTATCTTTAACCTAATTGTAGGTTAATGGTCAGTTTAGGTTTACACGTATTTCAGTCAATTCTCTCTGTAAACCTTTTGAGCTTTATCGATCAATACATATGTCCATAACTTGTTTTTCGTTGTTTAATCATACACTTGCAAACTGGGATTCACACCAACCCCCTTCATTAATCATTAATTTTTTTTGATTAATTATTATATAATTATATAATTATATTTTAATTTAATATTATTTTTAACTTTTAATAATAATATGTCAACTATTATATATATATATATATATATATATATATATGCGCACACACATATATATATATATATATATATATATATATATATATTGTTTTTAATAAATATATAAAATGTAATACTATATTAAATTTAAAACATAGTTTAAAAAACATAATCGTTTTTTTTCCAAAATGTATATAAGTTTTAAATAAATTAAAATTTGTAAATAATTGTAACTTACGTGAGATTAAGAAATATTTTTTTACATTTGTTAGTTTTTATTATTTAATTTCTTTTATTTTATATTGTCTTATATGTTACTTTTTAGTAAAAGTTGTATTGATTTTTTATTTATAAATAGATTATTACTAAAAAACATTATTATTTTCTTTTGATAGTTATATAAGTAATAAATAAATTAATCTATACAATAATATTATAAAATAAAATAATATATGATTTATATTATAGCATTATGAAAATAAAAAAATAACCCAAACAATTATTAGTTACAGTTTAAGTACAAAAAATTACATTTTTAAAGTAATTATATTTAAGCCTTATTTCAAGTTCAATAATATAATTAGTTAATACAATTTAACATTTACTAGAGTTTGTATTTATATTATATTATTTAACAATAATTATAAATATAAACTATGTTTTAATTAGTATTATATAATAACAAAAATATTATAATATGCATGTATATATAATATATATAATATAAATATATAATACTTACAAACTATAATATAAATAATAATAATAAAGTATATAATTTATTGGTGAACGATTTGACATTTTGTTTTTATAAATACTAGGTAAATGCCCCGTGCGATGCGTGGTGTATACAAATGGTATATATGTTGTAAATCAACAAAATCTATTTTATGAAATTCAAAAAAATATTGTAAATCAAGCTTAGACATTTTGAGGTTTATTGGTGAAACTCTTCATTAACATATCTTGTACTTAGTTGAAAGTGGTTGGTAATTGTTTTTGCTCTCAATAATCTCAATTTTTTAGACAATATAGAACACTTTCGCTCAATAGATGACGATACCTTGGAACCAAGTTCTTATGCACAGATGCATGCATTAAGATTTCCTGTAAAAAAATGTAGATAACAAATTAGACAAATGAGAATAGATATGTCACGCACTCGACGATTTCATCATACCTTCTCATCGATTAGAATAATGTCTAAACTAATCGATTCTCCCCATTTCTTCGTGTTTAGACATTCCCACATTATACAAATCCGAATTTTTATAATGTAGTCATCGTGATCATCTTTCAAGTCTTTTAACAAAGAATTATCCATGACGTTAAAATCAAATAACAAAATAATGGTTCAAACAATGAAAATAGTTAATTTTCTATAACCTTTATATAGAGAAAAATTGAAATACTAAATAAATAATAAATTGATAGTAAATCATAATTGTTATTTAATTGCATTCAATTGTCATAAGTATTTCATTTAAATTATATTGATAGGTTATAATAAGTTTTTTCCTCAATAATTTTAACTATTTAATATTAACGTTTTTTTATAATAATATGCAATATTGGTGTTATGTAAATAACAATGTGTGTAATCACTATCATGTAATTAATAGTATGTATAATGGTTATCGTGAGTATTTTGTAAATAATAATTAATGAAAACTTTCAAAATATTTTTATTAAAATAAATTGAAACAATGATTCCAGCATCAAAATAATTGTTACCTTTACTAAAATAATAAAAAGACTAAATAAAAAATAAATATTTTATTTAAAAAAATGTAAATAAACATGAAAATATATGTGAAAATAGAAAATAAAATAATAAAAAAAATACTTTATTTTTAAATAACAGTTTTCATTTATAACCATTGTTACCTTAATAAATATATTTATTTAATAAAGTTTTAATCTATAACCATTGTTAGATTACTAAGAAAAAATAACATTAAATAAAAAGAATAAAATTCAAATAAGCATATATGTTTTTTTATATAACTAGTTATGTACCCACGCAATGCAGCAGGATGAAAAATTTAACAACAAAATATGAAGAAAACATTTTTCCATAAATACGGGATTCTAGTAGAAGTTCAAGTACTTTAGATAGCAAACCAATTACATATGGAATATTAGGGATGAAGAAGGCTTAAAAAACAAATGCAAGAAAAACCATGTCCTCGTGAAATTATATATAATGACATTCATTAACACTTCTCCTAATCTTTCATTATCTTTGTACTTCATTGGAGTACTTTTCCATTAAGCAAACATTTATAAAATAATAATCAACTAAGGGTTGTTTATCAAAAGCTTACCGAGTCATGACTACCTTACCGGATGAATATGGTAAGAAGCAAAAATCTTACCCGGTAAAAGCAAAGCAAGGACAAAGAGACTTATCTAGTAAGTGATGGCAACGACTCTTACCACGGTTAGCTCTTACCGGATAAATTGTTGCATATAATGCCATTTTAGTGGACTAAAATCTTACCCGGTAAGTAACCGGCCCCTAAATGTTCTCCGTACTAAACATGTTCCATATCTGCTATACAATTCAACCAATTAGATCACACATTCTAAAATAAGTTGACAAAATTGTATTGAATGAAATTTTTGAAGGGTAAAAAATAGCTCAATAACATGTTGCTATAATGGTTATTTGATTCAAATGACTTTACATATCAAATTATAATCAACAAAAATGAAAAACAAATTTGGAACAAAGATGGTAGTTGCTCTTCTTGCATTGGCTACTCCACAGAAAACACACAAATGGTAATGAAGTTAGATTACTGTTGTAGCCAAACCTCTCATTCTCTTGAACTTGATTTTTAAGCTTCTAGAAAAACCTTCATAGAAGAAAAGCAAATGGTAATGAAGTTAGAATAAAGATTACAAATCAAAAGGTTTTCACAAAGACTAATAACAAGTAACACAATAGTTACATATAACCTCCTCCTTATCTTAAATCTTGAAAGAAGATTCAACAACATTATTGATGATTGAAGAGGCATACAAAAATAAATAAATTGTTTTTATAATTGGGGTAAGCCGGAATTTTCTCAACATTTTGTGAACTATTCAAACTCTTTTTCAGAATTTGCATGATAAGAACTTATATATTTGAATCTCAAAAGTATTCCACATAACATATATAAATATATAACTAATAAGCCATGAATATCACTGAATATGATTAAAGTTATAAAAGATGGGTATGTACATGAGGTAAATTAGAATGTAAACTACAACGGTAAATGCCACAGTTGCCAAGTAGTGGCAAACGTAAGAGCCTATTGAGGTTGGAATTGTAATGACAACTCTCATCAATATTAAAGTTTACATCCTATTATCAAAATAATTTAAGAAGTATCATCTTAGGTATGTTCATCAACTACAATCCATTGTTTTCAAGGTTGTTATTTACTAATCCAAAAGTCCCATTCTACTAAAATTGCAGTAGTTGACCCAATATGTTTATTAGTAGAAGTTGTTGACAACCACTCAAATATTGATGCAAATCTTACGAACCAACAATGATTTAAAGCAAGAAATTGCAACTTACTCCATGATATAGACATGACAAAGTTGCACCCAGATAGAAGAGCATTCAGTCAATTATCAACAGGCATTTTGATCTATAGTGTCGATGATAAAAAGGGTCAAAATCTAAATCCCCCAAATCAATGAGCATTTGAAGTCAAACTAACTATATAAACTCCAAATATATAATAATGCCCAAAAGTGATAATTGCTGGAACTCCAAAAAGAAGATTCGAAAAAGATATACCCACACAAAAAAATGACTTTCAAAAGATGTTGAAACCATATGAATACTAATAGGACATGTCCATGTTGGTTGAGATCAAAACAAACTATCAAGGAGTATTACAGACCAACTGAAAAATACATGTGTATGTTACATGTATGTGCATCCAACTTTCCTCGCATTTCAAGCTCCGTACCACCGGTTTGCATGACAGCCTACAGTTACAGTCAACATAAAGAACGAAATCCAATTAACAAAAAGAAAAATGTTACCAACAAAATTAGATGTTATCAAATGAATTGATCCCACAGGTACTGCGTGAACCTTAGTTGAGGGACAATCCTGCACAATATATTACATGAACCAACAAATAACACAAATTTATTGAAACAAAAAGCCATTTTCAAGAATAAAAACATTAAGGTCTAAGAATCCTTAAAACTCCATAAACCCGGATATGGCTCAGTAACGTAAGGCAGAAAATAGCAGCCAACAGATTGAAGTGTTGAAAACGATCATTTTTCTAATATTAAAAAAGAATAAGCAACAGTGGTGTTTAAAATCCATTCACAACTGCCAACATATCCGTATTGGTATTCTATTTCTACTGCAAGCTTAACAGAAGCAAGAAAAATCAGTTAGGAGTCTTACCTTTTAAATGAGATTGAGTTGAAGTTTAGGGCAGTTGGGTTGTGGTTCAACAACCTCCATGTGAATTTTTAAGGTCTGAAACAAATAGCAAAACTGTGATACCGATTGTTATAAAAAAAATCGATTGCAATAAAAAAAACCTATGGTACCACATAGATGAAACTGTGGTCCTCGATTGAAACATAAAAACCAAAAAATCAATTGCCATTCAAATGATAAACTATTCTAATCAAGTAACCAACCCATTCAAACCTACATATCAGCACAAATCAACCATCATTAAGTCCACAATTTCATATTGCAAAACCCATATTGTTGTTGCAACTACCAGCCCAAGAATATGGTAGCATAGTTGATTGAAAACTACTTTTATGAAGCAAAGCATGTGGCAGTAGCATAGAGAATATAGACAAACAAACAAAAATATAAACAAAGGACATACGACAACAAAAAGATTTAGGTTTAACAAAAATATAATTAGCATTATCGATAGATTTTTAGATACCACTTGAATTAAACCACTGAATATCTAAATAAACCACTGATTTCCTCACATTAGCAAATCGAACCCAAACCAAATCAGTCTGATTTAGAATGCAAAATAAATCGAAGAACCCAATATCACTTTAACTGTAAGATTCCTTACATAGCAAAATCGAACCTAAATCAAACCCAAACCAAATCAGTCTGATTTAGAATGCAAAGAATAGGAGATAAATCGAAACGAAATCAAAGAAGGTTTACCCTAAAAAGTCTACCCAATTGAAGCAATAGATATAAGAAAAATGGGCAAAAATCTAAAGAAGCAAATGAAGATGAAAATTCAGACCATAAAAAAAAACAAAGTTCGGTTACCTCAGAACCGATGGAAAATTAGATTAGGGTTGAAGAAGTGAAAACGTACCTGAGAGAATAATCGAATTGTGTGGTCAATGATCAAGAGAAGAATCAACTGAGAGAAGAATCGATTGTGTGAACCGATTGAAACACTCGATGATGTATTTTTAAGCCTTGCATTGGGTTAAGATGGAGTAGCCTGAATCGAAGCGTCACCTTGGAAGAAGGAGAAGCCTGAACGTCATCTTAATAAAAGGGAAGACATTTACTGAATCAACATGATCTGTTGTAGTAAAGAGGCTGCATTAAAAGTGTTGTACACTTTGCTTTATAAACTTGTAAAGTTGAAAATTAAGTAATATAGCTTTAAATGGTTGTACATCAAGCTTAAGAACTTGTTTTTAAGAAAAGCAAGCCAAATACTTTATAAAGTAGTATAGATAAAAATTTTGATTTATAAATATTGTTAGGTTACAAAAAAATAATTAAATAAAAAAGAAAAAAATTCAAATAAACTTTTAATCATAAAAAAATGTTTGATTTATAAACATTGTCACCTTACTAAAAGAATATATATATATATATATATTCTCATTAAAAATAAAAATGAAATAGAATTTTATTAATAAAAGTTTTGATTTATAAACATTCTCACCTTACTAAATAAAAAAAAGTTAGAGAGACACATTTAATAGAAGTTTTAAATATAAGCAATGTTATCCTACAAAAAATTAAATAAAATTTAACTTGTTTAATAAAGGTTCTGATTTATAAGCATTGTTAGCTTACAAAAAAATACATGTAAATAAAGAGAAAAAACATTTGCAAACAAAAAATATATTTAAAATAATAAAACAAAACTAATTAAATTATAGGTTTTAATATTATTAATTGTTATTAAAAATAAAATAAAATGTAAAGTAAAAATGTAATAAGATTTTTAATTATATTGATGATTTTTATTTTGATTTAAATGAAAGGAAAATGAAAATTTATAGCATTTAATGTATTAAAACCATTTAAAAATAAATCAAAAATAGGAGAAAAAAGATAAATAGCCAAAATGATATCTCCTTGATTCTCTCTCCTAAGCCTTATTATATATATATATATATAGGGTTAGGTTCTTTTGTTAACCTTACTTTTCTTGTTAACTATATGAACCAATCTAGACCATCAATCTTTGTAATGGATGGTTAAGATTAAAACTAGATTTTTAAACAATTAAATAGGGTTTATTTATTAAATAGATATATGAACATTTGTGGTCAAGGGTATTTTGGGATTAAATCATTTACTCTTTTGGGGACCACATTAAAAGGGCTCATTAATTTTTCCCTAAGCCATAAACGTAACATTAAAAGGCCCATTAATTATCATTTTAATGGTCATTTCACAATTTAATAAAATGGCAATGAAAACCCCTTTTCCACAATTTAATTTTATGACTTTTCCCAATGCATATAAGTTCACCTCTGTTCACTTTTTTAGTAGTTGATGATTGTTCACCTTTATGTTAAATTAAAATATGTTTTAACAGTAACGTTCATGTGCAAATATGTTAACATATTTGTTCATGATATGCATATATGTTCATATCTTTTAACACCAAGCATATAAGTTCACCTCTGTTTGTGTTATGCATATAAGTTCACATTTTCGAGAAGAATGACTATACGATATACGATTTTATCCAATCATTAACCAAAACTATTATAATAATTTTGAAATGATTCAAAAAAGTAATATGAAAAAGAATGATCTTCAAAAATCGTAACCTACAAAGTAATTTTGGAATCTTCATTTTTTGTAACTTCCATGAAATTAATGACAAAAGATTACTACTGTTATGACGTTTATGCCCTTTTGGATTAAATAAATAAATTAAACATCAAATAACCTTGTATTCCTATTGGTTGAGCAAGGTTCACATAGTTAACAAGAAATACTTGGTTAACAAATGATCCTTGCTCTCTCTCTCTCTCTCTATATATATATATATATATATATAGTGGAAAGATATTTTGCAACCCTGAAAAAGGTTGCAACCCTTGCAACCCACATCTTAACCGTTGGATTCATGATCGACGGTTATTTTATTTTTATTTTTCTGTTTTTTTAATTAAAAATATTGGGCCCCATATCTATTGTAACCGCCGATTATTAAATCCGACGGTTAAGATGTGGGTTGCAAGGTTTGCAACCTTTTTAAGGGTTGCAAATGAAACAACCCCTATATATATATATATATATATATATATATATATATATATGGGCTTAATCAAATGAGAACTAGGTAGTTTGTGGTAACTGTGAGATCCAATATGAGTCACACATTTAGAATAATTAAAATTAATTTTAAATAAATAGAAAATGATATTTTAATAAATTTGTTTAATTCCTAAAATATAACCTAATTCCTAAATTTTCTTATTTTCTTTTACAAAAAGATTCCACAGTGTGCTATCACGTATTTTTTATGTTTACAAAAGGGTATCATAGTGTACTATCTTGTATTTTCGATCTTTACAAGGTGTATCACAATGTGCATCGCTTATTTTTGATCTTTACAAAGTGTATCACGGTGCGCTATCACATATTTTCGATGTTTACAAAAGGGTATCATAGTGTGCTATCATGTATTTTCGATCGTTACAAAGTGTATCACAGTGTGCATCACGTATTTTCGATGTTTATAAAGTGTATCACAGTGGGCATCATGTATTCACCGGAATAATATTTGTTGGATATAGGAGAGAGAGGAGATCTAAAAAATATCTAAAATACCTTTATTTAAAATTACCAAAATTATTGATTTCCTAATTTATCTTCTGATTTGTGGTTAATATTAGATCTCACGGTTACCACAAATTACTTAGTTCTTCCTTGAATGACCCCCTATATATATATTCATATATATATATATATATATATATATATATATATATATATATATTGATTTCAATTTTCAACTAGCCAACATCATTACAATAATGATAAAAAATTGTAAATACAAATGAATAGTCAAGACTTTACGTATTCGAAGGTAATATATACCCAATGTATGATGTAATTAATAAGACCCATTTGATATATGATGGGTATGGATATTTGCATCTCCACCTATATGTCAAATGCACCACTCCCTACCTATTAATCATTATAACTTATTAATTACATCATCATATCATTTAATATTTTAATTCTTTTTTATTATTTCATTGTTATAATTTTTTTAATATCACTTTTATTATTATTATTATTATTATTGTAAAAATTCATGATTATTATTTTAAATATTTTTTATTTTTCATTTATAATTATTATTTTTATTTTTGTTTCTATGTATTAACATTTATGATAATATATTCGTTTATAAGAAAAATTAAATTATGTATTTTAAATTTTTAAGTATTTTCATAAATATAACTTTCTCAATATTAACATCATTTTATATATTTTTATTATTATTGTATAATAATAACTTTTCTACATGTTAATAATATATTTTCTATATATTTTTTTTATAAGAATATTTTTTTATCACAGAAAAATAATACATCATAACTAATTCATATTCAAAGTTTTAATAAAAATTGATGAGTTGTCATCTGAATTTTTAAAGGTTGCTTAAGAATTGATGAATTATTCTTTAGATATTTAAATGTTTAAATAAGAATTGACTGGTTATTTTCGAAGTTTTTAAGTTGAAAAGTATTATTAATTATTTTATAAAATCTAGTTGAAAGTAAATGATATATTATTATTTATAAATAACAAAGATTTTTTCTTTTTAGTCTAAAAACAAAAAACAATGAGAGAGAGAAAAAAAAGAGTAATTAAGAGAGAGAAAAAAAAATGGGGAGGCTAATGGTACCCTTTACTTTGGTAATGACACCCTTATAAATGATTTTTTTCTTACACACATCAACATCAAAACCTGCTTTTTACATTCCTAATGCATGAATTGACCTGATTTTGACATTAATAAGGGTGTCATTAGCATTGCCCAAAAAAATTAAATGACTTTTCAAATTTCAATGTAAACTTTTTCAGAATTTTTTGCACCTTTAATTGCACCTAAGATAGGTGGGGGGTGCAAATAACAAACCCCTATATGATGTATGAGAGAAGGGATTAATAGGTAGGGGTGCACTTAGCAATGCATAGGGGTACAATTAGCCTCCCCCTAAAAGAAGTCAAATTTCTTTGACTGTTTTGCAATGATCTTTGTTTGCCTAAAAAAGATTTTGTTTGGCGACCATAACTTTGCATAGTTTTTGAGCTCGTTTGAAAAACAGCTAGGGGATAGATCGGGGTAAGGCCTAGTGAAGAGTGGGAAGGGGATCTGATTCCCCGAACCCATTAAGTCGAGGATTGCATACCTCGCTTCATCCCGCCCTGTTGCTATGTTTATTATATTTAGAAGATATATATTTGTCCCATCAAGTTTGCTGTTGGGTTTTAATACGAATTGTAACCAATAAACGCAGAGGAAAAATAAACAAATTTGGTTACAACAATTATATAGAAAACTTTTCTAAATAAACTTAAAACCCAATCGGATCCAATGATGCATTTAATCAAAATAAAACCACACCATAGGGTGTTTAGAATCTGTACCTTTTGTAGATCAGCTGGGATTGGAATGAAGCACCAAGAAACCGAAGTAGGTTTCCTCTATTGGTAGTCCACACACGAACACGTTTCCCGTCTCCACCGGGTGCTAGCCTAAGAACCCTAGATCTATATGTGTTTTACAAAAAAGAAAATGTTTCTTTTCTGTATTTCTCTGATAGGCTAATTCTAATTATTTCAATCGTATGAAAAACGGTTTAGCCTAACGCCCTATTTATACCAGAAGAATTATAGTTAGAATATAATTCAACTAAGGATTAAATAAGGTTTAGTAATTATCTGTAATATTCAAATTCAAATTCAAATATATATATATATATAGAGAGAGAGAGGGGTGTTCAAATGCAAACTTTTTAATGGTGCAAACCATGCAACCCACTTATCTACCACATATTTTATTTTCCCATTTTTTTATTAAAAAGGTAAAAACAAAATATGTGGTAGATAAGTGGTTGCATGGTTTGCACCATTAAAAAGTTTGTATTTGAAGGTGCCTCTATATATATAATTATCTTTTAAACTTTAAATATAATTATATATAATTACAGATAATACCCCGTAATTAACATAATTACGTTTTCAACCTGTAATTATCATAATTACAGTTTAACACATATTTTCATAATTATCTTTTAAGAATAATTATTTTCTTAATCAACTTGATTTAATCGGGTTTCTAAAGATGGAAACAAACGTATTCTTCGTGTGCGAGTTTACATACTCCTCAGCAGTATCTATGTGTGACACGTGTCGTGGGCATATAATAACTTACATTCTCCCACTTGCACACGATACACAATAACACAGACGATGGTAAGCGTCTAGCAACATGTCACCGCCCCTAAGGCTATGTAAATGTGCTTTTACCTTCGAGCAATTTAATTGATCCAATCAATCATATAGTATAATCATTCATTATCCTTTTGCTTCACGATATTTTGTTTTGAACTTAAGGCATAGATCTACCTCATCCTTTATTGTTCAAAGAATATGTTTCTAGATCCCAACATATTTGATTATACAAGTACCATTAGTCCAACTAATCCACTTGTTCATGCATGTAAATCAAACTATGTAATCGAGGGGCCCAGAAATATCTCTTTCATCTTGAAAGGAGCAAATCCCATATTGCATGTACACGACTAACTACACAATTCATGTTATACCTAACATAGCCCTTATGGTTACCCGGTTAAGGGTAACGTTAGACTATATCAAAACATAACACTCCTTGTGCATTAGATCCCAATGCATATCTCATGTATGAGGATAAAGAGTGTTTACTATTTTAGGACTCACCTTATGACGCCGATCTATGAGGTGATCCTGACCGTGAGTCTTGTCCAACGCCTTGTGCACCGACAAGCGCATGTAACTCTGGTTGCACCTAGTGCACTTCCAACTTGGACTATGACCAGACTTCACAATGATCTTGATTTATTACTAGTCCCCTAGTAATAATCGATCAAGGACAATTCTAAATAATATGATCATCATATTTATTTAAGGATACTTAAACATGCTAATAAAGAACACAAGATTGTTTAATGTATATACTCATACCCAGTATGCCATATCAGATAAAAACATAACTATTTTAATGTTACAAAAAGTTTAAAGTTTACTAAAATTATTATTCAATATAAAAATCCTCAAGCCTATAACATGAACATCATGTTTGTTTTGAGACATAGGCTTGACAAGTAGATTTGTATGTAAGCTCTTACAGCACATAGTACCTCCGTTCAATACATATATCCCTATTACAATTCAAGTCATTACATTCGGTTTGGAAACTAGCATTTGTGTATCCTTAAACACACAAATCTTTTTCATAACCGTGTATAGTAAGAACATATCTTTAGTTATTCTCAGATACTTTGGAATGTTCTTCACTGTTATACAGTGAGCATCACTTGGGTCTGACTGGGTCTGACTAATATCTGCTCGTCATGCTCAGGGCATACGAGACGTCCAGTCTTAGTACATTAACATGGCGTACATGATTTGAACAGTTGGCTGAAAACACAGGGAACACCCTTCATACGGTTCATGTCCTCTTTAGTGCTAGGACTCTAAGTTTCACTTAGATGTACACTATGTACTGTTGGCAAGTTTCCTTTCTTGGAACCCTTCATCTTGAAGTGTTTCAAGATCTTGTCAATGTATGTACTTTTGCTTAATCTAATTAAGCACTTTGATCTACCACGATAGATCTTTATACCAAGGACTTTGTCTCTTCTAGATCCTTCATCGCGAAGTACTGTTCTAATCCATTATTTTACACCTTCAAGCATTGGAATGTCATATAGGATCTAGAATACTGTTATGCTCCCACTGACCTTCTTGTATACAAGATTTCAATTACGAGATGATTGTTCTAGTCCATAAATGGACTTTTACAACTTGCACTTTTAGGTTTGATGTTTTAAAGCCTTGTATACGTCCTCGTTCAAAATTCCTTTTAAGGAATGTGGCTTTTGACATCAGTCTTCATGGCATCTTGCCATTTATTAGTAATCCGATCTTCGGATTATTTTGTATCTCGTTTATTATCTTCAACAGTTTGTTGAAGCTCAACATCTTGTTGAATGGCAGTGTCAACCATCGTCCCATCTTTGTGGTTCTTGAATTTCTTCAAGATCTACTGTGTCCCCATTTGTGATTCTTGACAGAAATTTTTTTATTAAGAACTCACCAGGGTGCGTTAACAAAACTTTTGTTCTTGCTAGACCTCTAGAAATAATATCCAATTGGATATCACATACAGATGTACTTTTCAGACCTTTGAATCATGCTTTCCAAAATCTTTATGCTTAGCTTAAGCATTATAACCCCATATTCTCAAATATGATAACTTTAGGATCTTCCCAGTTCATTTAAGAGAGTGAGTTTTATTGGTCCTTATTGGTTGCTACATAAACTAGTATTTGGGCAACTGTTTCTAGGGCATAACCCCAGAAACATTTAGGCTGAGTGGTGAGGCTCATCATAGAGAGAACCATATTCAACAGGGTTCTATTTCTCTTCTTGGATACATCGTTGTGATGCGGTGTCCCGTGAGGAGTCAACTGGGATACAATCCCAAAAATCTATAGGATGATCTATTGACTTAGATATTCATGACCTTGATCTAACCGAAGCATCTTTATCCTTTGCCAAGTATACTCACTACTTCTTTCTAAAACTCTTTGAAAATTTCAAAGCTTTTATATTTGTTCTATTAGGTAAACATACATATGTCTACTGAAGTCATCAGTAGGATGTAATGAAGTAGTGATGACCGTGTCTTGTGACATAACTATAAGTCTTACAAACATCAGTATGGTTAACCCCTAATAGTTCTTGTGGCCCCTAAAGGTTTACCCTTAAAAGCTCTTTTGTCATTTTGACTAACAAGATACACATGTATCATATAAATCATCATATGATTCCAACTCTCCGTCCGCCTAAAGTTTGGCTATGTGTTTCTTGTTTAAATGTCATAAATAGATCAGTTTTAAGCCCCATTTAATTATTTATAATGATTTATAATTACAACTATTAATTTCATAAAACATTTATTAAGATAAAACGAAAATTTATTTCTAAAAACATAAATTCAGTTCGTTGTAATTGAGAAAATGAAACTAAATTCCTAGTAGCACTAGGTACATGAAGACACTGGCTAAGTGTTAATGTAAGACCATCTGGAAAGTTCATATCATATGACCCTTTAAGCAACAACAACTAGCTTAGCTCCATTTGGTCTGTTTCATCTTCTCTTCACTTCTTATTTCATGAAAAGTAGTACTAATATGAGTATCATACTCAATATGTAATACTTAGTCAGAAGTGAATTAAATCAAATGGTAAACATACATGAAGGTCCGGCTCTGGTAGCCTTCTGCTTCTTGATTTCTGCCAATCGGGCTGGACAAGTTCTCATTTGGTGCCCATGGTGAAAACAATTATACCATACTGCAACCTCAGGAATTTCTCCTTTGCCCTTATCTATGCTAGATCTTCCAACATGTGTTTTACCCTTGGTTATCTCCCCCTTTTTCTTGATTATCCCACTGTCAGGTTTGATCATCAAAGCCTGTTTTGGTTTGGTTGAACCCAACTTGGATTTCATATCCCTCTCAGTAGTTTTAAGTATGTTGTGAAGCCCTGTGAGAGTTTTATTCAAACCTTTCATATTATAGTCCTTTACGAACTGCTTATATGTTTTAGATAGAGAGTTAAGAACCATATCGATTTCCAACTCTTGACCCAGTGGGAAACCAAGACGGGTTAGTTGGTCAAAGTACCCTTTCATTTTCAAAATGTGGGTACTAACTAACGAACGCTCAATCATTTTACAAGCACACAATGCTTTAACTGTGTCAAATCTCTCCCATTTTATTTGTAACCGAAACATAGACTTCAGTGAAGATATCATATCCCAAGCAGTCATGTTTTCATGATCCCGTAATAATTCGGGAGTCATGGTGGCTAACATTAGGCAGCCAACAATCAGAGAGTCATCTTGGTACTTATCATAAGCACTTATGACTTCAGTTGGAGCATTTCTGGTAGGAGCATTTGGAGGGGGGTTTCAAGAACGTAGAACTTCTTTTCATACCTAAGGACTGCCCTTAGAAAGCGAAACCATTCGATTAAGTTCGTTCCGTCCAATTTTTCCTTATCTAGGATTGATCGTAGTGTAAATTAGGATAAGTTGTTTGAGTTTGAATTTGAATTTGAGGTAGACATCTATAAAAACATGATTTAATTTTAGTAACTTTAATATCTCAAATAAATGGATTAACCTTTCAAAAATCATTTGATTTGAGTTAAGATCCATATTTCACCTACTTCCATAAATGGCTAAGCAATTGTCTATGAAATTAGGCTATTTAGGTAGGCATCATCCAATTATGTTCAACATAACTCTTAGATGTCGTGGGATCCTATTCAATATATCATATATTGAAATTGGCATGTTTAATCCCACTTCAACGCCTTGAAAATACTCATAAATGGCCAAGCAACTGTCTATGATATCCTCAAGTAAACAAACCATACTAAGGTATCGTGATCCTACCTAAATACTAGACTTAGGGTTTACTGGGATCAGTCGTCCAAAATACGACTATTTAAGTGAATGGCCAAGCAACTGTCCACTTAAATCTCGTTATTTTGGCTCATTGTCTTACACTACATTCAACCGGCATGATTGGCTAAGCATTGACCACACCGGAATCCTGTATACTCAACAAGTACCTTAAATGTGTGGCGTTAAGTTTACGTTTTGTAAAAGGTTTGATTTTAGAAAACATTCTAATTCTTTTAAAAAGTTTTGATTTTATATTTAAAAATCTTGTTTTAAAAGTTTATATTTATTAAATCGGCTTGAGTTTGATAAACATATCAATTTTAAAAGATCATATTTTATTTACCGATTCAAAATATGTTTTGCGTTTGATTTTATTTTTAAAATGTTTGCAATTATCATAACAATAATAAAGCAATAAATAAAAGCAAACACAAAAACAACCACAATAAAAATATACGGATTTGCCCCTAATGTGGTGTTGTGAGCCAACACAACAACCACGGTCAAAACTAAGGACTTCTTCAAGCTCCCACTGACCTCGCCATCTTGGTGAACTCCAGGGACTCCGTCTCGACCTCTTCGAACTCCGTCTTCGTTTGATTTACAATTTAAAAATAGAAAGATAACATATCCTAATCTATTTACAATTGCCCCTATCTAAGAAAATTTAAAATTACAACCCTTGCAATTAATACATTTTAATTTTCCAAAATAAAAGTAAATCAACCACGAGTCTTTGGGGCAAACCATATATATTATCTATTTATTTAAACATAAAATAAGATAGTTTGGTCGAGATAATTTAACATAAATAAGTGGCCAAATTGTACGAAACAAAATTTCATACGACAAAAATTAATTGTCCCATTTTAATTTGTAGGTTAACAAACCTAACCCAAAAAGAAAAATAACCCATTAAAACCGGGCCTTGGCCCATCCTACGGCCCAACCGACACACAAGAGGAACATTCGGCCTATTTGACCTAGCCCGCAACTTTGCCGAAAATAGATCACCGTCCCAATCCCTAAAACAGAAAATGGGCCTTACCACCCGGGCCCACAGACCTTGGTACAAACGGATTAGGGCATTGGCCCAAAACTATTTGTAACAGCCTAAAACCGAGTCTATACTCTGGCCCAAAACAAAGAAGGTCGAATGAATTTGGGCTCTCAATTAGGTCACGAATTTGAGGGTTGAGACATCTGATGGAAATTGTCCCTAAAGAACTCAAACCTTAGTAGTGGTGATACCAACAGAGCACCAATCGGCAGCACCACTACCATTTACTGTCGTGGACTAAATGACCGAGACATGGACTAAGATGACAATCGCATGGTTCAAGGACAACAATGACATCAAACTAGAGAGCAGGGAGAATATGATGTGCAACAAAAAACAACCCTAACTTCCACCGGCCCTGGTCGTAGTCTAGGGAGATGATTACAAATGGTTAAACCGTGACCAAAAGATATCCGGCTACAAGCCGGTTTCTGCCGGTGATGGCTTCCGTTGTGGACTATGGAACAAAAAAAAAGTGTAACAACCGAACATCAGAGAGTGGTCTTAGAAACCGATTGTTGACACAAGACAAAACACTTTGTGTGGAACGAAACCATTACTTGGTGATCGATAATAGACGGAGGACGTACCAAGAGGCCATGTAGCCGACCACACAACTTATAGGTCACAGACGACCAAGCCACAAGAGAGTGTGGTCGAGCGGCGGTCTGAGCACCATCTCCGGCGACGACAAACAGGAAATAAACACCGACAATTGTCGGCGGTGACATAACTCATGAAACAGACAGCGACAACAACCGTAACTTGTGAGTCTATGACCGATAGCGACCGGACCTTCCAGAGAGAGAGAGGGATGAGATGGATGGGAAGGAGAGCTAGCGGCAACAACCGCAGATGACCGGCGGCGGCCGACGATCGGTGGGTAGAGAGAAGGCCGCTTAGCGGCTGTGTGTGGGATAATAGATTAGGGTTAGAAAACCCTTTTGTAATTGTCAACCAAAAAGGGAAAAACAAAAGTTTGAAAACTCTTTGGGTTTTTGGTTCCATATATGCCTTCAACATGAAAGCCCAACCGGTTTTAAATTTTAAATCCAATTGAAAAGTAGGATCAATTTATTTTGCCATATAGAATTTGTGTATCTTTTAATTAAATAACATCAACCTGGCTCTGATACCACTGTTGGGTTTTAATACGAATTGTAACCAATAAACGCATAAAATAAACAAATTTGGTTACAACAATTATATAGAATTTTTTTTAAATAAACTTAAAACCCAAACGGATCCAATGATGCATTTAATCAAAATAAAACCACACCATAGGGTGTTTAGAATATGTACCTTTTGTAGATCAACCAGGATTGGAATGGAGCACCAAGAAACCAAAGTAGGTTTCCTCTATTGGTAGTTCACACACGAACACGTTTCCCGTCTTCACCGGGTGCTAGCCCAAGAACCCTAGATCTATATGTGTTTTACAGAAAAGAAAATATTTATTTTATGTATTTCTCTAATAGGCTAATTCTAATTATTTCAATCGTATGAAAAATGGTTTAGCCTAACGCCCTATTTATACCAGAAAAATTATAGTTAGAATATAATTCAACTAAGGATTAAATAAGGTTTAGTAATTATCTGTAATATTCAAATTCAAATTAAAATTCAAATATATATATATATATATATATATATAATTATCTTTTAAATTTTAAATATAATTATATATAATTACAGATAATACCTCGTAATTAATATAATTACGTTTTCACCCTGTAATTATCATAATTACAGTTTAACACATATTTTCATAATTATCGTTTAAGAATAATTATTTTCTTAATCAACTTGATTTAATTCGGGTTTCTAAAGATGAAAACAAACACATTCTTTGTGTGCGACCCTATAGGTTTACATACTCCTCAGCAGTATCTCTGTGTGACACGTGTCGTGGGCATATAATAACTTACAGTATTTATTAAGGAAAGGGACCAAATTCGTTATAAAGATGAAAGTAGAGGGACCAAATAAAGTGAAAATAGATGGAGAGAGTCAGAGACCATATATTTTATAAAAATTAGTAAGGGGAGGGGAGGGGAGGGGAAGGGAAGGGTTAATGCACAGAACTACCCTAATACCCTTCACTAGCGCCACTGTACTTGATAGTGATATTACAAAAGAACCAAATCCGTTTCAAAACTGAAACCATAAGGATGTCCTTCGTTAAAAAATTATTTTCAAGAAAATTACTCATTAATTTATGTAAACTACATGAACCAAATTTGCATTTAACTCATGTACAGATGTACTCCCTCCGTCCCAAATAAATGTCCACAATGAAAAAACACACAGTTTAAGAAACGTGTAATTATTACACTTTTTAATTAAAAAAAACAATTTTACTCTTAATTAATTATAGGGAGGTAAATTTTCTCATCTCATAATTAAGGGTAGAATAGGAAATTAGACAATTACTTTTGAAAATAGACTCTTATTTTAAAATTAAGGGAGGATTAACCTACAAATAAAATTGTTAGCATCCATCATTTTCATGTGAAGAGTGTGTCCATATGAACATTTTTTGAAAATTATGACCATACCAGGTTCATACAGGGGTCATTGGCCTAATATATGACCGTATAAGGTTCATATAGGGGTCAATGGCCTAACGATACTTCGTTTAATGGTTCAAATCTCACCAAACATGAAAAGTATGCATTAGTATTTATTGTATATAAATATTATATATACTTTAAAAAAAAGTTGGACAAGTTCTATGGAAATTGCATGTATTTTTTTTCTAGTTCCTATTTCAGGTATGTGCTTTCAAAACTTTTATGTTGTGTCTAAGATGCGAGATCTCAAACATTAAGGGATCGTTTACCAAACGCTTACCCGGGTAAGCGAATACCAAGTCATATTACATTCCCAGATAAATATGACAAGAATCAATAATCTTACTCAGTAAGAGCTAAGACAAGGACCGAGAGTGTTATCCGGTAAATGAGGGCGAAAACTCTTACCACGGTTAGCGCTTACCGGGAACAACATTGTTGCAAACTATACCATTTTGGTGGATTAAAATTTTGCCCAGTAAGTAAGTGATAGTGTTTGTTGGTCCCAAGTTAGCAAAACAATTATTGTAGAAGGGGGGGGATGAATACAATACACAAATTTTACTTCATTTTTAATTCTTTTATTGATAAAACTATCAAGAATTACACAAAGGAAACAAAGATTGTTGCGGAAAAAAATAGCTAAAAACTATTCAAATAATCTAACACAAAGAAGACTTAAAGAACACAAAGACAAAATCTTAGAGATAATAGCTAACAACCTGTTTGATATCTTGCAAAGGAGAAATCTTGAGGTGAAAGCGTAAGTAGCAAGGTGCTACCTCCATCCTTTATATACTATCAAATGTAATGAGTGCAAAGAACATAGATCAATAAAGGCATGGGTGGTTGAGATATTGTAAATAAATTATAAGATATTTGATGTGACTTATCACAATACAAAAGACAACTTTTGTACTATGAAAGTACAATATCTAAATAAAATATATTTGGAGAAATTTTTGTTGAGATCTTTTAGAAAATAAACGTCTCAATCAAATTTAGACCCAAGTGTATATCTTCTCATAGAAGAAAGCTTCCATTCCCATTGTCAGAAGATCATTGGGAATGAGAAAGTATGTCAAATCAAGAGGGTTTGACATAAATGATCTTACCAATAAAGAAGTAATCGGTAAGAGGGGAAACTTCCGAAGAAGTGGCATGGGATGTCGAACAAGGATGATTCGGCAAAAGAGAGATCTGCCAAACAAAGGGGATTCGGCAAGGGAAAGGTCTGCCGAATAGGGAATCGGCACAAGGGGTGATCTGCCGAATAGGAAATTGGCAGACCAAGCTTAGTTCACTTTGAAGTTCATCTCAATCGGCATAGTAGACTTCCTTCATGTTGAATTCGGTTTGTCTTCGACTCACCGATCTGTTTATACATAACTAAGCTATTACAAAGAACCATAAATCATAGTACAAAGTTCAAACATCAATAAAGACTAAGGAGAGGTTATCTTTAAATCTTAGATGACCCAACAATCTCCCCCTATTTGATGATAACATCTCATATAACTGAAAGTAAATGAATAATGGATTTTGACCCTTTTTCATACTCTTTTGGGTTCTTTTTCACATAGACCATTCTTTTGTTTCTTTTTGGATTTTTTAGAGTATCCGATATTTACAGGTATAAAAGAATGAAATAATGAAATGTACAGGCTATTTACTAAACATTGCACATTGTATTAATCTTGTGAGAAGATTACAATACAAGCTTAATTAAAGAAAAAATACAATGAAGGAAACGAAATAAGCTATTCAAAAGGAAAAGAAAAATCGACATCTCTTTTCTTAAACTCATCGGTGGCCGCCACATAGATGTCTCCTGTAGTAATGGGGATGATCTGAATGATCCCATGCAAGAAGGTAGTGTCGGCGATGGGAATCTGACTCATTCTGAAGAAACGAGTCTGACCGAAGGCATCGTTGAAGAAGATCCCACGAGTCGGCTCACTTAGTATCGTGGTAGAAGGATGAGGGACCAGAGTTGGATTAGTAAGATCAAGATTTGAAGTGTCAGGAACTTTTCCTTCTCTGGTCATCTTTGCAAACACATCTTCTTTCTTAGATTTTGACTTCGGCTTAGAGGGAGGAGGAAGACCAGACATGAGATTCTCGATTAGCTCTTTTTCGGCAGGAGTGTGAACAATGTTGTAAGTTCTTCGGTAGGTTCGAAATTTTGTTTGTAGATTAGCGAGATATTTATCAACTTCAGGCTTTAGAGCATGTCTGCTTTTCTCCAAACATATAGCAATTTCCATCCATTCCGAAACTCCAAACCGAACCAGCGAGTCCAGTATATCCACCAACCGTGATGCATCCTCTCTTGTGATTGAGAGCCGAATAACTTTGCAGCTTGCAGAAGGTCTAATAATTTTCACGTCAGTGATTTTATCGTGGCAATGTCGTCGGCTGAGGGATTTTCGATACCAGTCAATGCACATGGCTTTAATCTCCTCGTTTCTCTTTGCCGAACCTTCCAAGGCACTTTCCTGAGCCTTAATAGCATCAGAGGAAGTTTTATTTAGATTAGGCTCCTCCTCGGCTATTTTCAAGGCAAGCTCAGAATCCTCGTCATGGGCCATCTGGGCTAATTTAGCGGCTTGAATTTCTTCCTTAGATAAACCCAGACTCGGAGATGTAATCTTTGGGGGAGGAAGATGAATACCACCACCGTCAGCAGCTTTCTTTATAATAGCATCTTTAAGTCGCTTCTCTTCAACAGCTACTTCTTCCGGTGTAAGTATCTTTTTGCCCTTATCTTTGTTGGACAATTTCTCCCCCTTAGATTCTTCGATCACTTTGGGGTGATCAGTTCCTTCCTTCTCGGTACCTGCAACAGAAGATTCTCCCCGACCCGTACTGGAAATAATAATGTTAGGGGTAATTTGCTCCCCCTCAATTGGTTTCTCCCCCTCAGTACGTGTCGGGGAAGAGATACCAACCTTTGCCGACACACGACCCATACGGCGGTCTACCCGTTCCAAAACCTTGTGATCTTCCGGAGTGAATACCGACTCAGTGATGTCGATATCTAGAGAATGAGCACAATACTGAGTGATTTTAGTAGGTAGAGAATCAAGACGCCGATTTATATTCTGCAAGGCGCCGAGAATCTGAGAATTAATGGAGGCTTGTGCCGAAGCCTGCTCCCGAAGACGGATAAGATCCCGATCTCGTGCATCTGAGGCGACTTTGAGAGCATCCACCAACATAGTCAACAAGGTATTGTTATCATTTAGCTTGATAACATCTTTAAGAATACCATCAAGAACATCGGTTTGAGGAGCACGTAGATTGTCGATCTGTCCGTGCATAACATCTAAGCACCGAAAGATATCTTTGTTGAGGTATACACACTTAGAATTCTGTTCCTTGATAAGCTGAAGAAGACCGTCAAGATAAGAGCTTTGAGTGTCCAGAGAGGCCGAAATTTCTGGATCTCACATTGTTTTCCTTAGCAACCCATACTAAGTGCCAAGAAAGCGTACTTGCCGATTTGTATCCAGAATATCGGCAAGAACATCTGCAGGTAAGGAGACGGGAGGCTGAGGAGCCGAAGAAGTAGATGCCGATGGTCCAGGTTTGTCGGCATGAGGATAAGGAGACTAAGGAGGGGTAGTTGTTTTTTCGGTAGGAGATGGTTGTTTGGGAGAGTGTTTCGGTGTAGATTTGGGGGAAGATTTCGGTGATGGTTTTTGTGAAGATTTGGGGGAAGATTTCGGTGATGGTTTCGGTGAAGAGGGTGGTGTTGTAGGCAGAGAAGAGGGACCTTTCGAACCTCCTTGAGGAGGAGGAGACGACAGTCGCTCCCTATCGTTAGAAAAGAGGTTATGTAACATACTTGCGGTTGAAATACCGCCATGTGCAATCTCATCGGATGTGACCCCGGGTGATAGGTTGTGATGTGAAGAAGCAGAATGGTGCTCCGGAGAGGAGAGCAACTCATCTTCATCCTCCACATGAGGTGGAGGGGAAGGAATAATATGGGACTCCGAGAGTACAACCAAACCCTTTGGAGAGGATTTGGAGGAGGTGGGTGTGGGTTGTGCAGATCCCCGTGGCCCAGGAGGGGGAAGTTCAACTTCCACCGATTTTTGAGAATCAGTAGGAGTGAGTGGTTCGGCCGAAGGCTTCCTAAGTCTCTTAGAACGAGACTTAGGAGGGGATTTGGAGCCTCGTCGCTTCTGAGAAGAAGAAGGAGGTATGACTTGGGCAGCCACCGAAGGTTGTTTCGGTGGCATAGTCATTAAAGCAAGTGCGACGTTACCGGTGGCTTTCTTTTTCTTAATGGCCACCGATTTAGCTCGAGAAGCTTTTGGGGGGAGAGGGGACCACCGTTTTGGAGACACGTGGAGAAAGTGAATGCCTTTCGGTATCACCCTCGGCAAGCGAACCCCAAATCGGATTGGGAGAAGAGATAAAAGAAAGCATATCTGGGGTGAGTGGAGAGTCGGTAGGCTTGACCGGCTTAAAAATTGTTTGCTTGCTTATTTGAGAAATAGGCAAGTCAAACTTAATCGTCGGCTCAGGTAGTGCTGCATCGGCACTTAGTTGTGCAGAAAGCTTGTGGTTGATGATCAGAGAGATGAATCGGGGGATAGCCACATTGTGAGTTCTGGGTGGTGTGATGGCAGCGATCAAAGAGTCGAAAAATACCTGAGCGAAATCGATGCGCCTCATAAAGATGAGGGCATGAGCCAGACGGGTGATGGCAGTAGGGGATTGATCCCACCCCGATGTCTTGTGGGAAAGATAGTAGAGGAGGTGAGAGAAGAAATAGTTCCATACCGCACCCATGTTCTTTCTAAGTAGAGTGTCGGAACCCTTGGATTTGCCTTCGTGTACATAATTGAGAGCAACAACTACCTCATCGTGTTCTTGCCCAGTGGGGAACAAAGCATATACGTCAAATTCCGGAATTTTCAGAACTGAGCGAACGTCATTTACTCCGAAAGAAAGGTCGGGATTTTCTTCAGAAGATAAGATAGAAGCTGAAACCTGATGAGTACCAGAATCGTACTTACAGGTAAGCGAAAAGCTACCAAGGAGCATCTTGCTCATCTTGGTCGAGTCTGTGAGAGCATGGCGTAATGGAGATCGTTGAAGGAAGATAGAGACCTAGTTGAACTCAGGATGATCGACATCAGCAGATAGGCGAGCAACCTGATTGCATGCGGGGAATACAAGAGTTTCCCGAGAGAGAGTAGTGATCTTGGAAGACTTGGAAGTTTTGAAGGACGCCATGGAAAGGAGAGAGTTGCAGGTTTGAAAAAAATAGAAGTTGAAGATGAAAGTGGGAAAGAATGAAAGAAAAGTGAAAGAGAACTATATATAGGTTGACAAAAGAGAGGGAAACAGCGAATTTAAAAAAAAAAAATGAAACTTAATTTGATGTGAAAGGTAATGATGGTACATAAAAACGTGCGAAATTGGGAAACCCAATAGCCGAAAACGGCTCATGTCAGGGACGTGGGACGTCCAATCGGCCTTTCTCTAACCCACGAACCCTGGAGTGCCACGTGTCAAAATTTCAGTGGAGCACACGGAGGTGTCGAAGAGAGTTTCGGTAAGGAATTTTGGATAAGGATGACATGTAGGTACAGGGTTTCGTTATACCACCATTCGGTTTACCGAAAGAGAATATGACTCGGTATTGAAGATAAGGTACCGAAATGGTGTACCGACAGAGGTTTCAGTATACGTGAGGTGTACCGAAAAATGGTTTATACCGAATATTGTTGGTAAAGGAAGAAATACCGAAAAGAGAGGAAATACCGAAGAGGGCCAAGTTTCGGCAGATGTAAGCTTGCCGAAAGTACTTAAATTTTTTTTTACTCATAATTTAACATACCTAATGACCCAACAAGGAAGTTGAATCGTGATTCATCCAGAGGCTTGGTGAAAAGATCTGCAAGTTGAAGATCAGTAGAGATGAAATGAAGTTCGATATCACCTTTAGAGATGTGATCTCTTATAAAGTGATATCAAATATCAATGTGCTTGGAGCGAGAGTGCAGCACATGATTGTTAGCAATAGCTATGGCGCTTGAGTTATCACATAGTATGGGTATATGAGAATAGAACTGGTCATAGTCTTGTAGTTGATTCTTCATCCACAAGATTTGAGCACAACAACTGCCAGCTGCAACATATTCAGCTTCAGCTGTAGAGGTAGACACAGAGTTCTGTTTCTTACTGGACCAGCTGACAAGATTGCCACCTAGAAATTAACAGCTACCAATTGTACTTTTCCTATCCACCTTAGAACCTGCAAAGTCAGAGTCTGAATAACCCATTAGTTCAAAACCTGAGTCTTTGGGATACCAAAGACCCAGATTCATGGTACCCTTGAGGTACCGAAAGATGCGTTTTACAGCCGTCAATTGAGATTCCTTGGGATTGGCTTGATAACGCGCACATAGACACGTAACATACATAATATCAGGTCTACTAGCAGTTAGATAAAGAAGAGACCCTATCATCCCTCTATAATGTGTGATGTCAACTGACTTACCAGCTAAATCAGCATGAATCTTAAGAGGTGGTGCCATTGGAGTTTTCATGGGAGAGCAATTTTCAAAATCAAACTTTTTTCAAAAGATCACGAATATATTTATTATGATTTATAAAGATTCATTCAGAAGTTTGTTTAATTTGAAGACCAAGAAAGAAAGTAAGCTCACCCATCATACTCATCTCATACTTGGTTTTCATGAGAGAGGCAAACTCCTCACAAAGAGATTCGTCAGTGGTACCAAAGATGATGTCATCCACATAGATTTGGACAAGAATGATATTAACTTTGGTTTTCTTGAGAAATAGAGTATTGTCAATTTTACCTCTGGTATATCGGTTTCAGAGAAGAAAATATGATAGAGTATCATACCAGGCACGAGGGGCTTGTTTCAGACCATACAATGCTTTGTCAAGTCTAAACACATAGTGAGGCTGAGCTAGATCTTCAAAACCAGGAGGTTGCTTCACATAGACTTCTTCAGCAAGTTCTCCATTGAGAAATGCACTTTTAACATCCATTTGGAAGACCCGGAAGTTCTTGTGAGCGGCATGAGCAAGAAAGATCCTTATGGCTCCAAGTCTAGCAACAGGAGCAAAGGTTTCGTCATAATCGATACCTTCCTCTTGTCTATATCCTTGAGCAACAAGCCTGGCTTTGTTCCGAATAACAGTACCGACTTCATCCATCTTATTTCGAAAGACCCACTTAGTGTCGATAATAGTCTTACCGAATGGACGAGACACAAGTCTCCATACTTTGTTTCTTTCAAATTGAGACAACTCTTCTTGCATGGCAGTGATCCAACAGGGATCTGCGAGGGCTTCTTCAATTTTCTTTGGTTCAATATGGAGAGAAAGTTCACATAGAGACAAATGTTGCCAACACCTCTTCTTGTTTGGACACTTGCTTGCTGATCAATTGGATGATCCTTGGTCCATTTAAGGGCTGGAGGGAGAAGTGCAAGAATGGTGCTAGGAGAGTACGAGGGAGAAGGATCGGTAGATATGGGGTGAGTATGATGAAGGTGGGAAGAAGGAAAGGTTGGTTCGGTGAGGGTTATATCTTCTGTATTCGGTAGAATATCAGCCGAACTATTGGGAATAGAAGGAGAAGCTGCCGAAAATGGGATATAGGGAGATCTTGTAGAAAGAGGGTATGAGGTATCTTCTCCTACACACGAAGTGATCCATTCATGAAGTTCATTATCATCACAAGATAAGAAGGATGTCTTGTGATCATCGAACTTCACATGTATTGATTCATCAATACATTTTCTTCTATGATTGTAAACTCTATAGGCTTTAGAGGAAAGAGAGTAGCCCATAAAGATACCTTCATCAGCCTTGGGATCGAATTTCCCAAGATGTTCTCGATCATTCTAGATAAAACACAAGCAACCGAAAACATGAAGAAAACCAATGTTTGGTTTTCGTCCATAGAAGACTTCATAGGAAGTCTTGTTGTGTCTTTTCACAATATTAGATCGGTTTTGAGTAAAGTAGGCTGTATTGACAGCCTCAACCCAGAAGTAGGTAGCAAGTAGGATTAATATGACTATATCTTTCGATACGATCTTTCGGACAGTTTTTGGCAAGATGAAAAATATCACCACAGTTATAGCACTTTCTGTAGATGAATCTTTTCTTGGGTTCAAGAGAGGAAGATTTTACTTTTCCTTGAGGTTTGGAAGAGTGAGGAGGAACAGGATAGTTGTATGGAACGTGAGGGTTATGAGGTACTGGTCCAAGGATTCCCTTTTCAGAGGAGGAAGAAGGGTTTATTGAGATTCCTTTAGACTTCTTTATTTTTAAGGCTCTAGGGATAAATTTCGTTGTGATCATGGGAGATTTACCTTTTGAAGAAGGTGTAATCTTTCTTTTGTTGGATAGGTCAACAACAACGGATTTTCCTTTAGCAAGAAGAGGAGCCTTTTTAGGAGAATAAGAAGAAGAAGAGGACGAAGAAACCTCTTTTAGTTTTAAGGACTTAAGAAGATCATTTGCAGGTTTGACAAACTCATTTGAGTCTTGATCTTCTTTTAGAAAAGGCTTGGATGGTTTGGCAGACACAAAGATGCCAAACTTCCTTGAATCGCGAAGATCCATGGAATATACAGAGTTAGAATCTTCTGAGTTGGATTCCAGTCAAAAGAGTATGAGGGTAGCTTAGAAGACAGAGGAAGATTTTGAGAAGGAGAGGGAATGTTTTCTGAAGGAGTATAGTCTGCATCCTCTTTCCAGTAACCTAAGCCAAATTTTTCATCACCAACAACTTGGTCTTTAAAAATTTTCTCAAGGTTTTTGGAAGAGGTGTTCCATTTGCTAACAATTTCTTGTTCTTTTTTAAGATGCTTGAGAAGTTTGTTCTTCTCTTTGGCTAACACATAGTTTATTGTCTTTAAGTCTTCTAACTCAGCTTTTAGTTTATCAAAATGTTTTAGCTGGGATAGAGAAGCCTGGAGTTGAGAAGAGAGAGACTTAATTTGAGCATTGGCTCTCTTCTTTGCATCTTTTTCATTATGAAAAAGTACAGTCAGAGAGTCATAAGCCTCAATATTTTCTTCATCAGAGAGAGAGTAGAAGGGATGTACCTGAGAAGAAGAGGAGAAGCACTCAGCAGTAAAGTCCATCCTTGAGCAGGATTCTTTTGTTTCTTCATCAAGTTTTGCCATAAGGCATTTACTTGATACTTCCTTTTCGCTGTCGGAGGTAGGTTCGTCTGCCCAGTCAAGAGTTTCTGCCATTAAGCCTTTTCCTCTTCTTTAAGAGTTGAAATTTCTTTCCTTCTCTCTTTTGTACTTGGCTTTATATTTATCGGCTTTATCTGAGAGCTCTTTGAATGATGAAGGAGAAGGTTTTTGAGGATGCGATCTACCTGTAGAAATAGATCTGAGATTTCTTCTCTTAGAAGAATTAGATTTAGAGATCCTAGGAGAATTGCTTCTACACTCAGACGCAAAATGGCCTTTCTTACCACATGCGTAGCAATCTTCCTTGGATTTGTTCAAAGAATTTCTAGAGGAAGAAGAAGAAAATTTTCGGTTGCTTCGAAAATTGTTAGAAGAAGGGTTCTTTCTAAATTTAGAGAAGTTAGCAAGCATGCTCATCTCCTCCGTCATCTGATCAACAGAGATGTTTTCTCCTTCATCATCGACTTCACTAAGATAAGCCTCCGAAGAGTGATTTATGTCATCATGACTCTTTTTCAGAATCATCAGAAGGGTAGGTTATACGAGGAATACACACAGATTTCTTGGAGCCATCACTAATAAGAGCCATGGAAGGGGTTCTTATTTCTTTAACGATGGACTTCCTTTGAAGACGAGTTTGATCGTAATTGAAGAAAGTTCCATAGAGAGAAGTAAGTGGAAGGCTTTCCAAGTCCTTGCTTGTCTTAATGCAAGTACTGAGGTTTTCCCAGAAATCGGGAAGACTGTCAATGAATTTGCACAAGATTTCCTCGTTGTCATAAGTTTTCCGAGAAGTTTTAGATCGTTTAAAAGACTGTTAAAACGATTGTAGTAGTTGGAGAGAGATTCTCCCTTTTCATGGGAGAAGAGTTCGTATTTGCGAACTAGAGAATTTTTCTTAGATTTTTTGACTTCATCTGTACCTTCGTACATAACACATAGGGTAGTCCATATATCTTTTGCAGTAATAAAGCTTACAAGAGAGTGATACACTTCATCTGGAAGCGACTGAGCAATAATTGCTCGCACTTTGGAATCAAGTCCAATCGTGCGTCTATCTTCATCAGTGTACTCTTTTTCAAGCTTTAGTATATATCTACCAGTAGCGGAACTACGGTCCTCATCAGAAGAGTCATCAGAAACATGAAAAAGATAATCTTTTTCTTTGTCTTTCTTTTTAGAAGATTTGATAAATTTGTCCCATACTTTAGGAACAAGTGGACCTTCACGAAGAACGGTCAGATAACGACTATCAGCTCCTTCTAGGAAAAGCATCATCCTGCTTTTCCAGAGAGAAAAGTTGTTAGCATTAAACCTTGAAGGTTTGACCATAGAACCATTATCATTTTGAGAAGAAAAAAAAGGATCAACTTTTGACGAAGATGTCATCACGGATCTGATTTATCAAATTAAATCAACCGCTCTGTAACCACTTGTTGGTCCCAAGTTAGCAAAACAAGTATTGTAGAAGGGGGGGGGATGAATAAAATACACAAATTTTACTTCATTTTTAATTCTTTTATTGATAAAACTATCAAGAGTTACACAAAGGAAACAAAGATTGTTGCGGAAAAGAATAGCTAAAAACTATTCAAACAATCTAACACAAAGAAGACTTAAAGAACACAAAGACTAAATCTTAGAGATAATAGCTAACAACCTGTTTGATATCTTGCAAAGGAGAAATCTTGAGGTGAAAGCATAAGTAGCAAGGTGTTACCTCCATCCTTTATATACTATCCATTGTAATGAGTGCAAAGAACATAGATCAATAAAGGCATGGGTGGTTGAGATATTGTAAATAAATTATAAGATATTTGATGTGACTTATCACAATACAAAAGACAACTTTTGTACTATGAAAGTACAATATTTAAATAAAATATATTTGGGGAAAATCTTTTTGAGATCTTTTAGAAAATAAACGTCTCAATCAAATTTAGACCCCAGTGTATATCTTCTCATAGAAGAAAGCTTTCATTCCCATTGTCAGAAGATCATTGGGAATGAGGAAATATGTCAAATCAAGAGGGTTTGACATAAATGATCTTACCAATAAAGGAGTAATCGGTAAGAGGGGAAACTACCGAAGAAGTGGCATGGGATGCCGAACAAGGATGATTCGGCAAAAGAGAGATCTGCCGAACAAAGGGGATTCGGCAGGGGAAAGGTCTGCCGAATAGGGAATCGGTACAAGGGGTGATCTGCCGAATAGAAAATCGGCAGACCAAGCTTAGTTCACTTTGAAGTTCATCTCAATCGGCATAGTAGACTTCCTTCATGTTGCATTCGATTTGTCTTCGACTCACCGATTTGTTTATACATAACTAAGTTATTACAAAGAACCATAAATCACAGTACAAAGTTCAAACATCAATAAAGACTAAGGAGAGGTTATCTTTAAATCTTAGATGACCCAACAGTGTTGAATCTTACCGATAAGTGCTTACCTGGGTAAGCATTTAGAAAACAACCCCTAAGTATCTCTTTTTACCTAATGATTTGTAATTGCTTACTAGGATTCGGTTTTGCTAATGTGGCATAGATACTTTTACTTTTGTACTATCCTAGAGGAAAGGGGGTGAAGTTTTCCAAAACAAGGTATCTAATTCAAATTCCTCCCATCCTACCTGTGATTTACCTTTTCTATGATGGTCGTAAGACAGATACACCGAGAGCTTGGAAGGTAATGCAAACTCTTTTTTTTGCAACAATGATGTTTTCGTGTGGTGGTTAGAAGAATAATATGATGGATGAAAAATCTTATTCATAATCATATCTGAATTTACAAAAAGGGGTTCCATGACCTCATTTTGACCATTTTCATCTCCATGACGTTACATCAAACCCACCATAACCTTGTGTATTTTCACTATAATAAACCGCTACAGATCGGTGTTGTTGAAGATCTAACCATACACCCGTATTTGTCCCAGAAATGGATGGATGCCACCAACATCGCGCCACAAATCACAACTAAAAGCAAAACATAAGTTAAAAAGGAAAAGTAGGTAATTAAGCTATAAACATGTAAATTCCTCTTCAAGGAAAGAAGATAATTAAACTACTTAGTACCAATGCCGCCCAAATACGTACTCCACCGAGGTCCATATGCCACCTTTACATACCATTGGCCATCGTGTGCACCCTAACAAAGTAACAAGTATATTCGTATATGAAAACCTTCCAAATAAAGATAAACAATGTAAACCAAACAAATTCAGTACATCCCACTTGAAAGTAGGGTCCGGGTGGATCTATGCAGAGTAATTGTTTCTGTAAAAACCCCTCGCTTTTGCAAAAGCATGAGCCAAAATGAGATAAGAACTAAAACTAGTTACAAGTAAGCAGTAGATAAAGAAAGAAGAGAGAGAAGAAAGAGGCACAAATGCAATGTGGAAAACAATATAAACCATTGATTCAAGGCAACATCTATCAATCAGAGAATCCAGTTAAGAAAGGAAGCCATTTATTACCAGGAAAACCTTGATGATTTAGACAATGAATCAGCTCACCCAATTTCAACCGAGGAATAAACATAATGGACTACAGTTTTGATATCTAAATTTATATTTCATAGTATGTAGAGATGCCTAACAGAAATCTAAGTGGTAGTGAAGGACAAAAGGGAATTACAGTTGATGGGATACTTGTATCTACAAACAAATGGGGAAAATGGTACTACTTGCCTGTTTCAGTCGAGGAGTGGTCATAACAGCATGGTTTCCTTCAAGAAATAAGAGAGGGATAACACAGCGACCTTGCGCCAACGTACACTTGTAGTAAGCATCACTTGTATCATAAATGAAGGCCCTCACACTCATGTTTAATTGCACCTGCTCAGATACATGCTTATATCAGTTACGATATCTGCTGCTGGTATTCATCATCAACTATGAATCCCCTAGTTTAACTGAAAATCACAGAGTCAATAACAGCTATATTTACATCATAATGTAATATACTTCTTACCACAATTAGTAGACAAATAGAAGTAAAAAATATTAAATTCTCATTTACTAATATGCACCCATCATTAGGTGAAGTGAACCCACATGAAATCTGATTTTTTTTTTTTAATTTCCTGTGAGTTCCTTGTTCTTTCATTTATATGTTGACCACACCTTGTACCTGAATTTATGATTGTTTCCAACATTTACATAGAACCTGTTGGGAATAAATCATGTCTGCCAGTAAAACCCGAGTTATAATGCCCATATCAAAACAGGTGTGACGCAAACAACCTACGATATCAAAACAGAGCGCGTATGATATAATGTGTCTCAAAAACAATACAGGAAGCAATCTAAACAACAAGAGCATATAACATGGTTCCACAACCTATCGATTGTATCCACAGTTCGAGATGATGCATATTATCAAAAATAGGTAGGTTACAATGAAATGCTTACTAATGGTTACAATGAACATGAATGATAGCGAAAGCAACGTACTATAAATTTGGAGAACGAAGAACAAACTGAAATGTATCTGAGTTGTATATATTTGTTCAATTGTTCTTATACAAAATCATCCCTAAAATCATATTTTCTCCTGTCTAACTGTTGAATGCGACTTCTGGGTGACTTGAGTACGACAGTAGGGATAAAAGAGAGGATGTAGCAAGCTGGAAGAGTTTACTATAAAGTGTAATAAGATGCAAAGGGCTACGGTTTCCTCATGCAAATACTAGAAAGAACTGGAACGTAAAAGACAAGATACAGATAGATTAATCCAGTTTACCTCCACCACCTCCGAGTTCAAATTTTCTACAACAATATGGTATCTACCGGACTGTAGAATATGTTGCTGGATTAGGCCATTTCCTTGTTGAACATAAAATCAGAAATAAGCACGAGCAAAGTCACCATAGATAAGAAACTAGATAGTGAATTTCAATCATACCACGAATGATGTTCCAAGACAAGGTGGTATTAGGAAATGACTGATCATAAAGCCATGGACAATAACCATCACTCCCTGCATAATTGTAGATTTTACAGCAATTTAAGGTCAGAAATCAAATAATACTGCCGAATTATAGTTCGGTTACCAAAGATGGTAACACTCTTCAATTTTACAAATTACCATTAACAATCTCTGTTCTTGTATCTCTAAGGAGTAGGTTATGCTCATTTGCTTTAAGTAGAAACATGGTAACAAATTAGATGAAAGGCATAACTCGGCATTTCCTTTATCTCTCCATATTGCAACAGTTTCATATTTATTTTGGAAGGCAGCATATTATTAATACAAAAACGGAGCAATACAAGAAAATTAACCCGAGAAACACTGCGAGGTGCAGTAAACACGACCAAATGCACAATTTCATTTATGATATGCATTTCATCTCTAATGGGATGAGTGACAAGACAAAAAGTATAACTTTTACCACTCCATTAATCATCCACTTGGAATAAGGATCAAAATGAAGTGGAAGAACCTACAATACAAATTTCCCTCATGGTTCATATGAAAATGGAGCATCCACCTCAATGTATAGCACAAGTCCATGCATAGGAAATTCTGGACTATTTTTATTCGTTCCTCTAGAATTTATCTCATTCCGTTCTTGTCATCACATTATGCATTCAAATTTTTAAGTATATGGATGTAGAACACCTTAATCTGAAGGGATTTATCCGTGATTGGAATTGATTGCCCCAAATTGCAATACAAGACTTTTATTAGGAATTAATGACCCAAAATAGAAAGTGAAACTATTTAAAGTACCTCGATTGATCGTAAGAAACAATCTAGACGAGCTAGGGACACTATAAGAAACATTAATCTGTGATCCCTCATTCAAGAAATACACCCACTCCTGCAGCATGAAAAAATATTAATCAGTCTTTGGTCTATAATGAAAAATAACAGAAAGAATTACAATAACTTGCCTTGTGGATGTTGGATTCAAGAGATGCATTTTGTGCATCCGACCAACTACTTACAACATTGAGAGGTGGTTGATTATTAAACCCATAGAGTATCGGACCCCCATTATCAGATGGTTGCTCAACCTAGAAGAACAGTAACGACAAATCAATTTATAAAATACAACTCAAAATCAAAACAAACATATCTTCAGAAAAAATAACACTGAAATCTTACTTTTATGGTCTTAACAAAAAACCGGTTTGGTTTCAGTAGAAGGGAGCAACCTGTGCCAATCCGCAAGGTTCCAATTTCTTGAACTCCATAGACCATGTTCAAGTATACTGTAGTATAACATATAGTAACATAAGGGATGTCACACATATGTAATTTAAGAAAAAAAAAAGAATGATATTAAAGCTTTTTCTAACCAATTACAGCATTCCTGATGAAGCATTTCCGTTGTTTTGGTCTAGCTTCTATAGCCAATATCTGGTTTAGTAAGTTAAAATGACAGATTAATACCTTAAGTTTTCAACAAGACCTATTATGGTTCATATCTAGAAAAGACATCCGATGGAATTTTGCCGATCTTTTAGCTAGTTGAAACATTCTTAAGCAAAATTAATGTCCAAAAATCCACCTATCATATATTCAAAAACATAAATAGAAAAGAAAATCAATTATCAATACAACATTTCAAATCAGGGCCTGCCTATCTATCTCAAGTATAATACTAATAATTTCTTATAAACTGGTTGTCCTAGAATTGAAACCCTACAGACGGATAATGCTGGATGCAAACATGGACTAATTAAGAAAAACGATCACACCTAATGCTTACATGCAGATATAAAAATGAAACAAAGAAGAAAGAATTGATGTAGGCATAAATCATCAAAAACAGATTATTCTTTTACCGATTAACCATAACATGGCAAGAAGCGCGATACAAGTGATGATTTGCACTCTCGACCACAGACACAGCTCGTTAGGGTTCTGCCGTCGAGAAGGCAGAATGTACAACCTACTCCTGTCCGGATGTGAGAGCAAAGGAGGCCAAGTTGATTCTTCATCATCGAGAACACTTTCATCAGTCAGATCATCAGCGACAACACTATCATCATCATCATTTTCGCAGAGCAACTGATGTATATTTGGTTCTTCAACTGAATCATTTCCAGCACTAGAATAGAATGATGCCGGAACATCAACACAACAATAGTTGATAGTGAGTTCATCAAATTTAGCTGGAATTCCATCAATCCAGCCGTATTCAGCCACCGTCGAAGGCAGTCCGGTGGCCTGGACACCATGGGTAGCAGCCGCATTGAGTGATTGATGCAGTAGCAGCGGTGTCTGATTGGAGTCTTCCATTCTAAATTAAAGACACGAAGGAAACAAGAGAAAATTAAAAACAGTAAGAAATGAGGAGGAATTGAATAATTCGAAAATGTTGATTCCAAGAGGAGATGAGTGATTTTATACCCTGGATTGATGACGAAATCGGGGCAACGTGAAAAACCCCATGAATGAATGGGATTGCAAGAATCTCAGAAAGCAGTACAAGTGGTTGCTGGTATTTTGAACGCCAAAACGACGGTTACAAGACTTTCGAGCCTTCTATTCATTCAAATATATGATTGAAATTTTTGCACTTATGTAATTTCTTAGAGTAAATTACATGTTTAGTCCTTATGCTTTATATGCTATAACGCACTAGATCCTTATTTTGAAATAATTATGGATTATATCCCTCTGGTTTTCAATTTATAAACATATTGGGTCCCTGTGATTTTCAGTTTTTAACGGTGTTAAATAGTCGCATGGCACATGAAGGGTACTTTGGTTATTTTATTCATTTTTCCTAATTTTCTATCAGAAAATAAAAAAAAATTCCCCCCCCCCCTCAATCATACCATTGATCATATTACTTTCTTCGGCAACTGTTTCTAATCTAACACCTTCTCCGACTACTCCTCTCTCTCTCTTTGGCCTCATTTAAACCCATATTTTGGCAGCCTATACCACCGACAACCCACAATAACCAGATTCTTTAAACATAAACATTAACACATTTTTTAAGAATATAAACTTGCATAAAAAATCCTTCCAACACAAATTGAAAAACATAAAGATGAAGAAACATAAAATTATTTTTTAACCCAAAAACTGAATACGTAATTAACATAAAGATGAACAAACACAAATTCTTTCTTTAACCAAAAAAAGTGAACATATATGATCATCAAGTTCCTTAACCTAGAATTCAACATAAATATGAACAAACACAATTTATTTAATACATTTGAGACACAAACCCCCAAAATCAAAAGTCCTAAATCTAAATATAAAACAAGAAAAAACCCTACTCTAAATCATAAACCTAAAGCTAAGTAAAAACAACTCATCTCATTTCAAATACCCAATTCTCCATCTTTTAGATCTTGATTCGCTAGAGAGAAGAAACCTGGCACAATTTGACGATGGAGATAGACGAAACCCATAAGAGATCTACCCTCATTCCGTTTGCAGCCACCACAATCCGGAGAATGATGCAACCCGTGACGATGGTGGGAGTGTGGAGAGAGAGAGAGAGAGAGAGAGAGAAAAAAAAAGAGAAAGGAAACCCAACTTGCAAAAAGTGGAGTGGATATGGATTTAGAGGAGGATGAAGGCACTCTAACACTCTGCAAATCGGTCGCTACTAACTTGCAAAAACTCGAGTGGGTCTAGATTTTGGGGAGGTCTGGATCTGGTCGTGAGGAGGAGGCGTGGTCGTGAGAGCATCTCTAATGGTAAAAGTAAAGACTTGATGAAAAGGTTGAGAACCACTTGATCCATTGGAGCAATGACTTGAAGAATTACTTGACATCCAAAAGCTTGGTGGATGTCAAGTGTTTGAAGATTCAAAGAATGTTACATATATTACCTTTAAACTATCATGTATTTACATATATTACCTTTCAACTTTTAATCAATAATGCTTCATTTATTAAATACATAAAATGAAATTATTATTATTATTCTTAATAAAATACATCATTGGAAAGTACTCATATCCTATTGTTGTATTATATTTGTTTTAAAAAACGTATTTGTGCTTTAAATAACGACAAATAATGGAAGGAGTTTTATAAAACATTTCAAATAGATGAGGATACTTTATGTATATATATTAAAAATGAATTAAAAATGCAAAAAAAACTTTTGAAAGACTTGACCATTGGAGTATTAATTTAAAGATGAGTTTTTGGTGACGTGACAAATAGATCAAGTCTTTAAAATACTTGACCATTGCGGATGCCCTGAGGAGGAAGCATTGGTGGACAGTGATGATGGTGGGAGTGTGGAAAGAATGGGTTTCCTAGGTGTAGGGGGCATTAAATAATCTATATCTATACTATATTATAAAGTAGATATAAAAAACTCTTAAATACAAATTATTATGCATAAGGTACTATCATTTTATACAAGATTTTAAAAATCTCTTAATTTACAAGTTTTAAAGTACAAGATACATATTACTACTGCAGGCTTCTAACATCCACCAATTTAGTATGTACAGAACCTTCCTTTTATATAGACCTTTCCATGTATCACTATTAATTAATATATTATATTATTATAAATTTATTTTAATTATATTATTAAATATGTAATTGGTTATTTTTTCTAGATGTCATTAAAATATATAAGATAATCATTGAATTCTAACAAAATACTTAATTTTTTTATATACAAAACATTATATTATTAAGCTTAAATTAAACAAATTTATAAAAAAAAACATTATCACTTTCTCAAAACCATCCAAAATCGTACTGTAAATCGACAAAAAAATAAAATAAAACATTAAAATTGTGATGTATGTCGCTGCATTGCGCGAGTACGCTTCTAGTAATAATATATATATATATATACACACACACATAGAGGGAGGATCATGCGAGAAGCAGACTAATTTACGAGAAGACGAGAAGGAATGTAGGCCACATAATTAGGCATGGAAATGGGGCGAGGATGGGGCGGGGACCTCAATCCCCATCCCCGTCCCCAATCCCTCATCTTCATCCCCGTCCCCGTCGGGGAATATGATCCCATCCCCATCCCCAATGGGGAACGGGGATCCCCAACGGGGAAACGGGGATTTTCATTTTTCGTTTATGTAAGTTATTTAAATCAAATATATGAGACATCACACATATTTAAATATCACATATTTTCAATAAACCTAAAATCGAAATAAATTTAATTTAGTATAAAAATCACAACATCATATAATAATTAATAACTTACAACCAAAAGAAATTCAACCGAATTCGGAAAAAAAAAAACTTAACTTCAAACGTACCAAAAGATATCGAGTAAGATTCAAAACCATATCGAGTAATTGTATTTTGATTGACATCCAAAATACATACTAACATCCAAAAAATAACAATTTTATATTATAAACCTAGTTAGGAAATAGGAAATTATGAATTATCGATTTAGTTTAAATAAATAATATATCAAATATTAATTAAAATATAAAACGGGGACGGGGCGGGGCGGGGAGTGCGATACCCGTCCCCGTCCCCATCCCCGGTTTGAGACAAACGGGGATCCCCGTCCCCATCCCCGGTTTAGCGGGGAATCCCCATCCCCGATCGGGGCGGGTGAACCGGGTTCCCCGACGGGTCGGGGCCAATTTCCATGCATACACATAATTTATTAATTAAAAAAACCATAAATAAAAAATAGTTTTAGAAAATAGGATAATTATCATTTTAAATTGGATAAATCCTTAAAATTCTCATTATATCTTTTAGATTTATTTATTTTGTAATTTCAATTATTTATTAATTTTTTTTTTCTAAATATACTTTTAATTAAAAAAATTCACAATTTTAACCAAATTTCACACGTGATATCATTATATTAATATTTATACACATCATATATTATATTATTACATGTGATAATTGTATATATTTTAGTTAATCATATATGATTATGTATACTTCTATTTATAGATTTTTTTGTAATGTAAATATTATCACATGTGATAATTGTATATATTTTAGTTAATCATATGTGATTATGTATATTTCTATTTATAGATCTTTGTGTGATATAAATATTATCACATGTGATAATTGTATATATTTTAGTTAATCATATGTGATTATGTATATTTATATTTATAGATCTTTTTGTGATGTAAATATTATCACATGTGATTACGCGTCATTTATATTTAGACATATATTATCATATGTGATATTTACAAAAATCCACATAGTGGGTTCATATGTGATATATAATAATACATCACATGTTAAACGAAGTTAATCACATGTGATTCAAAACGTAAATCTAAAAAATAGAGAAAAAATGGTGAAATAAATAATGAATTAGTTTTGGATATCACATGTAATATTTGATGAAAATTATGATTTTATCTAGAAAATAATAATATGAATTTGATAAAAAAAAATTATGAATTTATTAAAATTAAAAATAAATAAATTTAAAAGATATTATGAGATTTTTAAGGATTTATCCAATTTAAATTATAATTATCCTAATTTTTAAAAAAATAATTTATTTATGCTATTTTTTAATTAATAAATTATGTGGCTCTTATTCCTTCTCGTCTTCTCGCAAATTGACTACCTTCTCTTTTGAACCTGTCCCTACACACATAATATATATTTACTTTAATTTATATATTATTAATACATAAAGGCTCTTTCAAATAGAAATTTCTTATTAGTACAAACTATGCAACCTAAGGGTATTTATGTCTTTTTACAAATTCTATATTTTTAGGAAAAAAACAACTTTCTTAATTATCTCTCCCTCTCGCCCCCCCCCCCCTCTCTCCCACGATCCACCGTCACCATCCACTTCCGACAGCAACCTCCTCCCACTCTGGCGACCTCTCCCATTTCCGGCGAGTTTCATATGAGAAAGAACATAAGAAACTTCAAATTTTTCACGATTCATATGAGAAAAAAACATATGAAACTTCGAAAATATATGATTACTTTGAAAAAATCTGAATATTCATATAGGAGAAAATATAAGAAACTTAAAAATCCGATTATTTAAATGAGAGAAAAATATATAAAACCATTTATGAAAAAAAAAAATATGAAAACGATTTATGAAAATATATGTTTATTTTTAAATTTTCACGTTTCATATGAGAAAAAACATATGAACCCATTTATGAAAATGCAGAAAACCGACCGGAGTTTAGAAGGATTCGCTGGATTTTGGCATCACTTTCGGGTTCACTTTCTTGTTCATCATGGTAGCCGGAAATTTTGAGAGAGAGAGAGACAGGTTCACTTTTTGTTCATCATGGTGGCCAGATTTTTGTTCATTATGCCATGGTGGTCGGATTTTTGTTCATCATGGTGGCTGAATTTTCGAGAGAAAAGGAGAGAGATGGTGGCCGGATTTTCAAGAAAGAAAGAGAGAGATGTTGGCCGAATTTTTGAGAGAGAGAGATTAGGTAATGATGGAGAAAATTAAGGAGATAATGTAACCATAATTAGATTAATTCAAATTAATTAATATATTTTGAATTTAAAATAGTTAAAATTATTCTCAAACTACCCTTTCCCAATTTTTTTTAATAAATCTAAATTTGAAAAATCCTCAACCGTTGATCAAAAATTCGGATGATCTAGATGGGTTTGTAAGTTTGCATGTTTTAAAAAGTTTGCAAATGATTGTCCCTCTAATACATTATATATATATATATATATATATATATATATATATATATATATATATATATATATACTAGTTATGTACACGCGCGCGATGCGGCGCGAATCATCGTGAAATCAAAAAACAATTGACAAAGGTATATATCAGCTCGCGAAACATCTCGAAATCAAAATGGAAACCATGTTTCATGTTAAGTTTGTATTCTTCGTCCCTATCGATACTTAGTTTATAAAGACATGATGCTTGAGTCGCTCGGTGCACATATATGATATATGTGGATCATGCATCAACTCTGAAGTACTTTGGTATGCATTTTTATCTATTATGTATACTCTATAAATCTCATGAGTAGTTCAGTGCTTAATAAAGGTGAATTGTGTGACTGGAGAATTATAGACATTTTATTATAATCAATCATATTTCTTTTTTTTTTGTCCATACTGTGGTACTGATGTTAAGTGTATACCTTTACAATTGTTACAAATGCTTATCGATATACTATAGATATATAGTAAAATTGGTAAATATTCTATAATACATATAAACATATCGTCTCCCTTGATATGATACCTCCATAAACAACATTTTAAGATCAGAAAGAATTCAGGACGCAATACATGTAACATCCTAAAATTTAGAGTGAACATAAAATTCAAAAATACGGCAATATAACGTCTACAAATAGGAGAAACCTGGGTTAACACAAGAGACCCTATACGTGACGCAAAAATTACCCAACCATGGGGAATGTAGTTGGTTAAGAGTTACAATCAATACATCGGACACTTACACAACAACCTACTAATCTAGATTCACAAAAATCTAGATTATGGACGGATGTCGTCAAGATCACCAAAAAGGATTCTAATCACAAATCTCTAATTGTCTCTTCTCATGCATGTGCTACCAAAAATTGCCATCTACCGGCAACTAGCACCTTACTCACGAGCTTGACGGCCCGCTACCCTTAGGACCTCCTTTACATCACAACAAGAAGAAGTGTTAGGCTAACGCCTAGTGAGATCAATCAATTACGACAATTAATATAATAAATGTAGTTCCCGGAAAAATATAAACTCAATCCTTTCCCAAAGTTTTCCTTTTTATTATCCAACGTTGACATGTGCACAATCATTTTACCAAGATGGCAACCCGACTTTCCATGTTGGTGACGGAACACAAAGTAAGTCACCCACTATGTTTAAGAGCCCCACTACGAACTAATGGTAAAACCACCAATTCTAGATTTCACTCACTCGCAAGAAATTACAATTAATGGTCATTGGTTGTTGCCCGACTTTGATGTCTACAACTATTACCCTTTATGACCCCATGCCTATTTCTTGGTACTTTTGGGAATTAGACTCCCCCAACAATATTGATCCCCCAACTTTCTTACATACCATTCGCACATAAAATATCCATGATCAAGGATAGACTTTATGAAGTGGGGACTTTATGAAATGACTCTTTAAATCAACAATATAGAAAATATAATCATCTTACCCCATTATGGAGTTCCAAGAGTATGCAAATCAAGTAATGTGAAACATCCAAGTATATTACAACACCTTCCAAGCTTTCTTCCACATGAACCCCTTATATGGGGAAACCCTAGTTTTGTAAATTATTACCAAAGTTCCTCAAGAGAAGTCATATAAAACTAGTTTATTGGTTCATAAAAGAGCATTTTAACATATACTAGTTTTATAGGAAGAGAGACTCACCTTGTTAGGTTTTTATACAAATCTAAGTGGAGTGAAACCCTAACAATGGTAGTGGTTATTGTACTTGATCAAAAAGGTGACTCCCTTGCACTTATTGCTCAACGACCTAGGAAGCAAGACCATAAATGTCTCTAGAAAACCCTCAATACATAATAAATGAGGAGAGGAATTAGGGTTTGAAGTCTTACCTAGGAGACAGCAGAAAATCGCCCAACAATAAGCCCCCAAGTGAGAAAATATGACAAAAATAGGTTAGATCACTTATTTAAGGGCTGGAGGGTCCCCGACGACCTTGACACCGCGATAGTGCCCAAGGCTCAACTGCGAGGCACTTTCAGGTCAAGGCCGTTAGAAGAGATGCGATCTTTGAGAAATCCTGAATGAATCTTTTATAATATCCCGCAAGACCCAAGAAACTACGGATTTCAGATGGGCTCTTGGGCAGTTCCCAATTTGTCATGGCTTCAATCTTTGCCGGATCCACCTTCACACCATCTTGAATAACTATATGACCCAGAAATTGCACTTCCTTAAGTCAGAAATCGCATTTCGAAAACTTCGTGTACAGTCTTTCTTTTCTCAAAACTTCCAATGCTTCCCGAAGATGTCGCTAGTGCTCTTCTTCGGACTTAGAATATATGAGTATTTCATCGATAAACACGATCACTGATTTTTCGAGGAAAGGTCGGCACACCCGGTTCATCAAGTCCATAAACACGACCGGTGCATTCGTTAAACCAAGTGGCATCACTAGGAACTCGTAATGGCCATACCGTTTTCAGAATGTCGTCTTTGGAACGTCCTCATTCTTCACCTTCACTTGATAGTAGCTAGAGCGCAAGTCGACTTTGGAGAAGCACCCGACACCTTGTAGTTGGTCAAACAAGTCGTCAATCCTAAGAAGCGGATACTTGTTCTTGATGGTTTCTTTGTTTAGTTACCGGTAGTCAATGTACATCCTCATAGTGCCATCCTTCTTTTTCACGAACAGGGCCGGTGCTCCCCACGGTGACGAGCTAGGCCTTACGAACCCCTTTTCAAGTAGTAACCTGAAGTTGTGACATCATATCTTGCATTTCAGTATGGGCTAGACGGTATGGTGCCCGAGCTATTGGAGCTGCTCCCGGGACGAGATCGATTCAGAACTCCACTTGTCGAACGGGTGGTAAGCCACGAAGATCGTCTGGAAAGACATCTGGGTAGTCACACACTACTCTTACCTCTTCTAATTTATTCTTTTCCACCTTGGCATCCAACACGTAGGCTAAGTATGATATGCACCCCTTCTTATGCACCTTTTCCATGGTTATGATTGTGACGTCCCCCTTCTCCTTTCTCCATACACAAGCACGGTGTCTTCTCCGACTACAGGAATTCGTATCAGTTTCTTGGCGCACAGGATTTCGGCTTGGTTAAAAAATAACCAATCCATGCCAATGACTACGTCGAATCCTCCTATTTCCATACGTAAGAGGTCAATCGAAAACTCCTTCCCTCCTAACGAAATCAAATAACCTTTATGGACATTGCAAACAATGACTTGATATCCGTTCGCCACTTCAACTACTAAGGTGTCGCTTAAGGTAGAGGCGGGTGTAAGCAATTTATGCAAAAAAGATTGTGATACAAAAGATAAATTGACACCATAATCGAATAAGGTGCGTGCAGGTACGGAGTTCACAAGAAACGTACCCAAAACCATGTCCGCCAACGCCTTAGCTTCCTCGGTCGACATACGGAAAGCCCTCCCGGTTGCTTTTGGTGGGTTGTCCCTCCTTCCATGATTTCCCCCAGATTTAAATTTGGGACAATCCTTTTTGTAGTGGTCGGTCTCTTTGCACTCGTAACACGTCGGTCCCCGAATGGGATAGTCCTTGATGGTATGGTCGGGCTTTCCACATTTGAAACATTCACTCGAAGTGACTCGACACGGGCCAAAATGTTTACTCCTACATTTTGGACACCAATTGGGTTCTTTTCGTGGCTTGGCTCAAAGATTTCCAGCAAACGGTTTCAGCTTTTGAGGAGGGTCCGACTGGCTCTCCCAGTTTTGCTTCTCCCCTACTCTAGCCTTCTCTTCCAGGCCTTGCGCAAGATCGTCTTCCATTAATTGAGATTCTTCAATTGCCTCTTGGAGGGTGGACACCTTAGCGTTTCTTTCTGCGGTCTTCATCTCCGCGAGTAGGCCTTTCAAATAGGCCTTGATCATTGCCTTGTCGTCGGGGACTAGGTGTCCCACGAAACCCAACTTCTCTACGAACAATCGGGAGTATTCGTCTATCAGTTTGTCACCCTTCTTCAGATTCCGAAATTCGTCCTCGATTCGGTCTAGCGCTATTTCATTACAATACTTATCCATTACGTTTTTCTTGAAGGCCACCCACAAGAGTTGAGCCAAGACCTTCGGCTCTAGGATTGACCGAACCATATTCCACCATTCAAGGGATTCTCCTCTAAACAGTTGAGAAACGAACTTAACTTTCTGAGTCTCCCAACATTCGGTTGATTCAAAGGCTATTTCGATCTCTCGGAACCACTTCACACAAACAACCGGACTCGATGCCCCCGAGAATTCTGACGGCTTGCAACATAGGAATGACTTAAAGGAACACCCTTTTTCTGTCCTCCTTTCCCCTACCATGATGTGCTCTTTGGTCCTGATAATGTTTCCAGTACCCCCGGAACCCATTACTGTGTTCTCCGCAACCGCTTCCGGCCTTGGATTCCCGGCGTCCCTATCCTCCAACAATTTCATCAGTCTCTCGTCTCTTTTGTCCATGGCCGTGTTCATCATTTGCAAAAAGTTGGCCATCATCACTGTTTGAGGATCAATTTCTTGGATGACGGGGTCGTCGGTGACTAAACTCACTCGGGGCACCGTTTCCACCCGTCCTACCAACATTTGTGGAATTGGGGGCTCAAGGTCGGCCCTTGTCTCGATGGGTCGAGAGCTGTCACATTGATTTCTGGAGGGTCTTCGCGATTAGGCACTCTACTCCGAGTACTAACCATCTCGAACTGTCAACCACACGAGAATGGGGTTAGAATAGGCTAACAGATGCATACAAATAAAGTACTATTACATTCATTAATCATCATAACAATAGTAGAGTAAGTATACCCAAGTAAAGATATATTCAAAATTGCATTAGGTACGTGAAATTATGAACATAGTATACACAAGAATTCTCGTCACCATTATCACAATTCTCAATTAGCGTAATTCCGTTGACTCTAGGACCACATTAACCTAGTAAGTCTACCCAAGCCTCACCAATCATAACTTAACGTCTCAGTTAATGTCTAGGCATCCTACTACCATACCAAGTTCACTTAAACTAGAGCTCTGATACCAACTTGTAACATCCTAAAATTTAGAGTGAACATAAAATTCAAAAATCCGACAATATAACGTCTATAAATAGGATAAACCTGGGTTAACACAAGAGACCCTATACGTGACACAAAAATTACCCAATCATGGGGAATGGAGTTGGTTAAGAGTTACAATCAATACATCGGACACTTACACAATAACCTACTAATCTAGACAAACAAAAATCTAAATTATGGATGGGTGTCGTCAAGATCACCAAAAAGGATTCTAATCACAAATCTCCAATTGTCTCTTCTCACACATATGCTCCCAAAAATTGCCATTTACCGGTAACTAGCACCTTACTCACGAGCTTGACGGCCCGCTACCCTTAGGACCTGCTTTACATCACAACAAGAAGAAGTGTTAGGCTAACGCCTAGTGAGATCAATCAATTACGACAATTAATATAATAAACGTAGTTCCCGGAAAGATATAAACTCAATCATTTCCCAAAGTTTTCCTTTTTATTTTCCAACGTTGACATGTGCACAATCATTTTACCAACATGGCAACTTGACTTTCCATGTGGGTGACGAAACACAAAGTAAGTCACCCACTATGTTTAAGAGACCCACTACGAACTAATGGTAAAACCACCAATTCTAGATTTCACTCACTCGCAAGAAATTACAATTAATGGTCATTGGTCGTTGCCCGACTTTGATGTCCACTACTATTACCCTTTATGACCCCATGCCTATTTCTTGGTACTTTTGGGAATTAGACTCCCCCAACAATATCGATCCCCCAACTTTCTTACGTACCATTCGCACATAAAATATTCATGATCAAGGATAGACTCTATGAAGTGGGGACTTTATGAAATGACTTTTAAATCAACAATATAGGAAATATAATCATCTTACCCCATTATGGAGTTCCAAGAGTATGCAAATCAAGTAATGTGAAACATTCAAGTATATTACAACACCTTCCAAGCTTTCTTCCACATGAACCCCTTAAATGGGGAAACCCTAGTTTTGTAAATTATTACCAAAGTTCCTCAAGAGAAGTCATATAAAACTAGTTTATTGGTTCATAAAATAGCATTTTAACATATACTAGTTTTATAGGAAGAGAGACTCACCTTGTTAGGTTTTTATACAAACCTAAGTGGAGTGAAACCCTAACAATGGTAGTGGTTCTTGTACTTGATCAAAAAGGTGATTCCCTTGCACTTATTGCTCAACGACCTAGGAAGCAAGACCATAAATGTCTCTAGAAAACCCCCAATACGTAATAAATGAGGAGAGGAATTAGGGTTTGAAGTCTTACCTAGGAGACAACAGAAAATCGCCCAACAATAAGCCCCCAAGTGAGAAAATATGACAAAAATAGGTCAGATCACGTATTTAAGGGTTGGAGAGTCCCGACGACCTTGACACCGCGACAGTACCCAAGGCACAATCGCAAGGCACTGTCGCCCGCTCCCCCCTTCCTCGGTACGTGCTCCGCGAGAATGACCTGCGACAGTGACCCGGGCATTGTCGTCGGGCACTGTCGCGCATGGTTTACCGAAGGGTGATTAAATCCAACGACTTTTCCCTTAGCGATAGTGACCTGCGTCACAATCGTCGGGCATTGTCGCACCGGTGGTCCAGGGCTCTGAATTTAACTGCTTTGATTCCCAAGTCTGTCCCTTCGATTTGGTTCGATCATAATTGGTTCCAAGGGTTAATATTGTGAGTCTAAAACGAGAATTCGGGCTAACACCGCCTAAAACATGGACGGACATACTAATATATGAATTTAGTTCCTAAACATACTTATATACATACATTCACATGTATTGAAATATGTTCTAGAATACTTACCGAAAACCCAGGCGTTACAGTACAATCCAGATATATATTTTATGATGTAAAATTGTGAAAGAAAATTACAAATTTCCTTCAAACTATACAAGGAATTAAATGTAGTACATGGCAGCATTAGGGAATAACAATAAACATTCAACCTGGAAAGATACAAGTATGAAGAACACATGGTGGTTAACAATCAATTCTTACTCCATATAGTTCCTTCAACGTATCTATTACAGGTCAAAATCCAGATTTCAAGGGAACAACTAATACAACTCTCCGATGTTGGCATTGCCCTTCTTTGGTCTCGAAACTGTAACCCTCAACAACTCTCCCTCCAGGATCTTACTTGCAGTCTCAATTGCCATAAAGAAATATATTTCCAATATGTTAGTTATTTGCATATACATCCTTGGTCATTGCTAGATATGATTTTACAGAGCAAAGGAAGGAATCAGGCTTACCACGTCTCTTTTCTGTCTTTCGTATACGTCCCAGATGTGTTGCCCTCTTTCCAGAAAAGAAATCGTAAAGCATGAAAGTCATTAAAAAAAGTGAAAATATAAAGAGTGTTGTTCACATTTCTTTTATATGTTGTTTAATTTGTTTTACTACAAAATATATCCTTGTTTTTGTGATTCGATTCACTATAGTTCATTAACAAACTCTTTGCAGCTGCATCTGACTGGGTACATGATAGAGATCTGTCCGAGTGGAAAAAGCCAGAGATGATCAAACAACGGGAACATTACAAAACCCATTGTCTATTAGTTTCTCATCTCCTGAAAACACAAATCAGAACATTCAACCTTATTAGTAAAAATACAAACTCATATTAGAATAAGTTCTTTTATACAAAAGTTATGATTTTTTACCTTCAATTGTTACCAAAAAGGTAATCATGTTTGAACCATTCGGTGAGTGCATTTACAATACAAGGTGCATCAGGGTGTTGTTTATTTAAAGTTATTGAAATAACCGCTTAATTTTATTGTTTATCAAGCACATACACATTATTAAGTATTATGGTACGCATAAGATATAAGGCATGTGAGAAGAAAAACATATATTTTCATCGAATCATTGCCATAACCAAACTAATCAGTTATTTATTTCTTAACGTATTTATGATCCCATAACCTAGCTACATGATCATTAAGCCCAAACTCTATTATTAGTAGGGATGTGCAAATCATATTATCTAATCAAAATGACCAATCCAATTAGAATTGACCGGCCATAATTAGGATTAGATCGGATCCAAAATTCCTACATCCATATTGGATTGGTAGCTCTTGGACGGTATTCCAGAATCCAATAAAAGCAAACCAATCTAACCCGATAACATTACCCTTCCAATTGTAATATAACTATCATCAAATTAATAAAATATATGTAATTAATATTTTTATGATACTATTTTTATTTGATGTGTATGTACTATTTTTAAAAATTAGAAAAATATATTAATAATAGTTAAAATGGTGGATTTATCAGTTAATTAAAACATTAGTTGAATCCAAGGGATAACCAATAGTAATGTCTACATGAATGGAACTGATCGGATCCAATCATCAGAATTGATCGGTTGTCCAATGTTAATCAGATTGTATTAGATAACAAAATCCAAAATAAAATGGATAATTATATCAGATCGAATCCACCTAAATCTATTGAATTTAAATCGATGAATACCGCTAATTATTACTACACAAATATGTTTATCAAACTATGTATTTAAATGTCTTAAACAACAAACTAATTGGAAGTGGTGTCTTAAAATTAATTAACACATGTGGGAGATAACAAAATTAAGCATTATCGATAACACTAACTTAATGATGCCAATATTGCATTGAATACAACCCAAAATTATACACTAATTGTACATTTATTACATGGTTATATATATAGGCGGATCTTGTGGCCTAAACCCCATACATTAACTTGCACCTCATCCATTTACAAAAATTTCACCTAGTAGAATTGAGGCTTGTTAACTCCAAACCCCAGGTCCATATTTCGTACATGACAACAATATCCTCTGCCAAAAAATTCAGAAAACAAACTAACTTGCATCAAAATTGTCAGCCCACTCCTAGCGGACCTCATCTTCATCAAGGCTTCAACATTGCTTCTTCATCTTCTAAATGCAACTGAACCAAAATCTAACAGTAAACCACCATATTAGTGCAACGTACCTAAAAGCACAGACAATCAAACTAGTAGAAAAATACATGCACAAAACATCACTCCTGGTCCCTTGCACCCACGTCTAGAAAGACCTAAAATGAAAAAGAAGTCACAATCACATAAGATCACAATAAAGAGATGTAGCAAAACAAAAGGAAAATAATTCACAAACACAAACTTAATAACCAAGATAGAACTGAAAGCTTTACCATACTTCAAACTGAACAATTGATCCCCACCAGAAACTAATAAAGGAGCGCGAGAACTGATCATAGACAGTGCAAGCAACACATTTGGAACCAAGGTTTGTAGGTAGGTGAGGGTGGGACTCTTGACCGGTAAGAACTTACCGATTGACGTTTGATAAACGATCCCTTACTCTAGCATCGATTTCAAATGTACATTTATTATAAGTAATTTGATTTTAGAACACCTACTTACAATTGACAATCAAATTTTAGATGTTAAAAATATTTCATGCTTTAAACAAAACATAAACATACACACATTAATTCCCATCACAATATTTATTATTGTAATATATCACTTGCCAGAGAAAACCCTTCAATGTTACCTTTCATGCATTGAACATCATCTACTTTTCTAGGTTGATACCACATGTCCTCCTTCTACCATTTTAACAACTTCATCCATTACTAACATTCATAAACCTAAGCTCTCTTTAGATCCCTTAAGACAAACAAAAAGAATGATTAGCACTACATGCAAAAAAATTATAAATGGTACAAAGATCCATAATTTTTTTTCCAAATTGAAGAAAAAAATACATCATTTAGATGGTTATACCCATTATAACTTCTAATTTTCTACCCAAAATATATCAAGATATCTAATTCTCAACATTATAAAACACTTGACACAGGTTATATATTTGTAAATACCAAGTAAATAAAAGGCTCAACTTTTGTTAATCTCATCGAAGCAATATATAAAGCCTTGGTCCTAAACATAATAGAACCATTTATCTTTAAAATGAGAATTCAACCAAAAAGGATTTTAAATGATTTAATTACTGGCCTAATTTATATATTTACCAAGTTGAAAATGCCCAATATACCATCTAACACTGTTGTAGATGATAGCAAAAGGAGTGAGTTTGATGTTTACCTAGGTGAGGCCATTGTAGATGATAATGGGAATGAATTTGATTTGTTGATGTGGTGGAAAATGAATAGTGCACGGTTTCCCATTCTTTCAAAACTTGCAAGAGATGTCCTCGCCGTACCCATTTCCACAGTTGTATCCGAATCACGTTTAGTACAAGTGATAGGGTTTTGGGTACTTTTAGGAGTTCTCTAACTCCTAAAATGGTTGAAGCACTTATCTGTACCCAAGATTGGTTAAGGGGTCCTAGTGAACCACTTGCGGTGGAAGAAAATTTGGAGGACCTTGAGAAGTTTGAGAAATGTATGACATTACTTTATGAGTTAGTTATCATTTATAAATTATAATTACGACATTAGTTTATAAGTTATCATTACGTGCAGAAATGGATAATTTAAAAATTGGAACTTCTTCTACTCGTGGTGAAGATAGTCCTAGTACACATACATCAACTGATTTTGGGGAATTTGAAGTTGATTCATGATTGAGAAAGGTACTTTAAATTTTTATTTGTTAGTTGTTACTTTTAATTTTACATGATAAATGATTTTCATGATTTGTTATTTTTAATCTTATAGGATTCAAATGAAGTTGGTGTAAGTTGGTCACTTAGTTGGAAGTTGGAAGGTTAGTTTGAAGTTGGAACTTGGACGTGGATTGGTGGACGGTTGATGGTAATTGGTAAGCTAAAATCAAATATTTTGGACTTTGGTAATGGTACTTTGGTTGTTAATTTGATTCAATTGGTACTTTATTTGTTTGGTAATTTTGAACTTTGGTAATTGCCTAATTGGCATTTTGGTTGTTTCACTTTTTTGGTAATTTTGGACTTTGGTACTTTGGAGTTTGGACTTTGGTGCTTTAGACTTTGGTATTTTAGTTTTAGATGTAATTTAGATTTTAGACTTTGGTTCATAGTTGGTATTTTAGATGTAATTTTAGACTTTGGTATTTTTGAGACTTTGGTTGAAATATAGTGAAGTTGGTATTTTTATTTTAGATGTAATTTAAACTTCGGTTCATAGTTGTTTGTTTAAAATTTTGGTTGTTTGTTTAAAATGTGGTAACTTAGTTGTTTAAATTTTTGGTTGTTTGTTTAGATAATTAGAATTTAGATGTTACTTAGTTGATACTTGATAGTTGTTTGTTTAAGTTTTAACAGGTCCAAAAAAAAAGCCCAAAACAGGTCCATATCTGAACCACCCGACCCGACCCGACCCGCCCCACCCGAACCCGAACCACCCCGAACCCGAATCCCCCGAATTGTAATCGGTCGGATTTCGGGGCTTCTCCCTCTACCCGAATATCCGATCGGGTTTGGGGTTTGGGTCCCCGACCCGACCCGCCCGATGCACAGTCCTATCTAACAGCACCAACTCATCATCATTAATTCACTAAGGTAGCAACTGATATGAAGTTGATGGTGCATCTACAGATACTTCAACATCAACAGTGCCAAGATTATATCTTATCTTCACATCAGCAACCAGTTTAGATTCTTGCATCACCTGAATCTAGTAATTAGTTCCTGCAATTTGGTTAGATGAAGCCATTTCTATCACTTAACATTTAACATGGTGCGACTTTTATCTGATTATGTGAGTAAGCTTTGCTCGAATGGTTGATCACTTGCAAGGTAGGTACCATCTTTCACCATTGGTTTCTTTGCTATCTATATTATCCTTCTAATTACCAATACTAAATTGAATTCCACAAGAGAGTAAGTAGTCTGCACACTCCAGGATTTCAAGAATATACTCTACTAATATAATCATTTTAAAGCCTACTTCGCTCAACAGAGTATAGATGGGAAGAATCTGTCAAAGAGGTTGCAAAATTGGCTACATAGAATCTAATGCCATAAGTGCTCCAGAAAATAAGTGGTTGCAATGTTTCCTCCAAGTATAGCACGGTAAAAGGTTCATTTTTTGGAGCCCAAACAGTAAATGAATCTTTTGACCATCAACTACAATGCCTAACATGATCCGATAACAGTAAGCCTAGGGAACTAAACTGTTTTTTGCCTACTGAAAACTTGAATTTGATAAACTCATAATAATGCTTGGTTAAATCTTAAACTACTAAGGTAACATGACAGCAAGATTGATCAAAACATTGGTACAACTACAAAATATAAGGTTTTATGATAATCGAACTACTTCTCTTGCACAAAGAAGTTTTATAACGTAAACTTTTTAGGCTAGTTCCACTATTACTGCTATTGCAACACCTGTGTAGACAATTACATCTATGTATATGTCAAAGCAAAACTCTGCATTTCAACACCTGTAATGAAAAAAAGCCTATAACAACTAAGAAAAGCATATTTCCTCACATTGGCAATAGTTTCTTCCTTTCTTGCTAGTTGCTAATCAGTAATCACTGGGTATACATAATACATTATAGTTATCCTAAATTGATAATCCTTTAAATCACCTATTCAGAATCAAGATTTAAAAAAAAAACAAATTAACTTAAATTTGGGGTTTTGGGTGAAGACATGAAGCACAAAACTACAGAAGCATCCAAGCAAGGCGAACTTGATTGGTAATAGTGATGTTCTTTCTTGCTAGTTATGAATAGTGATGTTCTTTTTAATAGCCAAACTCTTATTTTATACCTAATAGATAGCCGGTGATTACATGTAACACCCTCAAATTTGGGAGAGCAACTAATTCAAAATTTTCCAATAATGCCTAAAGGGAAGATAAAATATTTTACAACAACTCCATGCTTGAAGTATTAATCTAGATTTAACCATCAACAGGATAAATAAAGTCTTACACAACGACCGAATAAAGGTCGGGTGTTACTAAAGCCCAATTGCAAGTTGCTATTCCCAAAATAAAGACGGAAGACTTCTCCAAGCTACTCTCACTCGTGCATGCAACTAGCACTCATCTTTTCACAATAATGCTAGTACCATCCCCAACCGAAACCTGATGCACATGCCGACAAATAAAAAGGTTAGGCTAACACCTAGTGAGTTCAAGAGTTTTTCAACATGAATAAATACATTTGTTAAAAGGAAAGAATGCGTTTTAAATCATAATCTTTCAAAATGATTTACTTGAAATATTAGACGACTCATTTTCCAATAACGCACACCTTTAAAGATAAGTATCCCAACATAGACATTCCTTTGTAAAGCAACTTCAACCCCAAACTCACCCAAAACGTGAATAGTAAGTAAACTCTCAATTTATAAAAATGCAGAATAACTTTATTTTCCCGAAAACACCCCCAAACATGGGCGGGTCATAATACTCAATCCATAAATCTTGAGTAAACAAATCCATATATGCAAAACATCACCGAAAACATGGATAATTAATAAAATAATACACTTTAATACACAAATAACACCTTCCGGTGACGGGGGAGACCCGATTCCGTTGTACGTGGTGGAACATAAAGTTAAGCCACATAGCCACGTTGTCGGACTACACCTCAGATCGTAACTGTATTGTCTGCTCTACCGAGTTACACCTCCAGTCGGACTATATTTCAAGTCCTAAAAACACCGTATCCCCCATTGCCTGCTCCGTTGAGCTACACCTCAAGGATACGCGATCTTATTGCCTGTTCATTCTCTAGTGGAGTTTCATCCTCAGGGTATGTAACTGTTGGGTCATCTGAAGATTTGAAGATGACCTCCTGATCTTCCATCTTATATCATCCTACTTAGAATATGTTTGAGGTTCTTTTAGCAGCTTGGTTTCTATACAAATGTTCGGTGAAGTCGAAGATCAACCGAAGAAGACAAAGAAGGAGTACATCTCTCAAAGTGGATTGAAGATAATCTCCTCAGCCTAAAGCCAAGCATGCCCAAGTGATCAACACCATCGTCCAGGATGGTGTCAATCACATATCTTCAGGAGTATGAAGGTGTTCTCACATCTTCAGGAGCCGAAGATCTCTCAAGTCTTCGACAGCCGATGATCTCTCCTTAGAAGCTGAAGATGTTCTCACATCTTCAGGAGCCGAAGATCTCTCAAGTCTTCGGCAGCCGATGCTTGAGGATTTCTTTCAAACACATTGTACTTTTCTGACAAAGTATATTGTGATATCTTGCATTGACGTGGACCTCATCCCAAGATCAGAAAAAGTAAGTTTGGATGTTTCAACATGCAAGATCAACCAGCTCTACTACCTTCAAGTTCTCTAAGTGCCTGGCAACTTTCTCTCTACGAAGATCTTATTGTTTTCTAAGTGTTTTACAATTGTTCTTCATTCTCTATGTGTAAGATTGTTTGAATAGATTTCATCTATTCTCTTCCGCAACAATCAAAAGTTTTCTATGTGTAATTCTTGATTTCAAATCAATAAGAATTAAATTAAGTGAAAAACTGTGTGTATTGTATTCAACCCCCCCCCCCCTTCTACAATACTTTTCTTATTTACTTACTGCTATTTGGGACCAACAAGTGGTATCAGAGCAGTTTAGTTTAACTCAATAAACTAGATCCGTGATGGCAGCCTCTTCTTCTTCTTCTTCTTTGAAAAATGTTTCTTCTCAAAACACCACTGTTGTTTCATACGACAATGGCTCTATAGCCAAACCACCAAAGTTTAACCCCAATAACTTCTTCCTGTGGAAAAGTCGTATGATACTCTTCTTAGAAGGAGTTGACAGCAGATATCCTACTATCTTACATGAAGGTCCTTTTATTCCTAGAGTTTGGGACCATTACAATGCAGATAAGGCAAAAGCTGATGAGGACTCTTATGAGGAAAAAAGAACTCCAGCTACTGGGAGATACATTGTAAAGGACCCCAGTAAATACAATGATGAAGACAGACGTCTTATAGCTCTTGATACTAAAGTCAGAGCCATCATTTCCCTTGCTCTGCCTGATGAGGTCTATCACTCTCTTGTTAACCTCACCACTGCTAAAGAAATGTGGTCTACTTTGTGTGTTCTTTATGAAGGTACATCTGAGGTGAAAAAGAGCAAAAAGATTGCTCTTGTAAGAAAGTATGAACTCTTTTCTCATGAAAAGGGTGAATCTCTCTCAGACTACTACAACCATTTTAACGGTCTTCTCAATGATCTAAAACTTGTGGGTCGCATATATGATAATGAGGAAGTCTTGTGCAAATTTATGGATTGTCTTCCTGAGTTTTGGGAAAACATTTGTACTTGCATCAAGTCTACCAAGGATCTTGACTCCATGCCTCTCACTGCCTTGTATGGTACTCTCTTTAACTATGAGCAAACTAAATTGCTTAGGAAGTCTATCACAAATGACATTAAAAGCTCTTCTCTAGCTCTTGTTAGTGATTCTTCCAAAAAATATGTGTGTGTTCCTAGAATCACCTATCCCTCCGATTCTGACCGTGATAGTCAAGAGGACCCTAATGATCCTTCAGAAGCCTATCTTAGTGAGGCTGATGATGAAGGTGAGGAAAAATCCAATAACCCTCATTTCTCTTCTGGAAAATCTAAGTTCTTAAGAAAATCATCTTCAACTTTTTCTAAAACCACTCCCTCTGAAAAATCAAATGAGGAATGTTATAGGTGTGGGAGGAAGGGACACTTTGCTTCTGAGTGCAGAAGCAGGTCTTCTGATAAATCCAGACTACCCTCCTCTAACCGTACCTCCTCTAGGTTTGTCAGAACCAAGTCTAATTCTTACCAACCTTCTTTTCAAAAGGCCAATATGTCTGTCTCCTCAAACTCTGACCGTGCTGAAAAGTACAAGGCAAAATATAAGAGAGAGAAGGAGAGAAATGAAACCTTGCTCAAAAAGGGAAAAGGTCAAATGACTGAAACCCATGATTGGGCAGATGAACCCACTTCTGAAAGTGACAAAGAAATGGTCAACCTCTGCTTCATGGATAGAATAGATGATGTTGATAAACAGTGAAGCTCAATCCTTCTCTATGGCCCTTGTGTCTGCTGAGTGCTCTACCTCATCTACCCAGGTACATCTCTTCTCATCTCTCTCTTTCGGCCTCTTAAACCCACCAAAGAACAAACCTCCCTTATACCTCCCTTCCCTTTCTTCGGCCCTCATCTCACCTTCGACCCTTACCCTCTCTCACTTTCTTCAACCTCTCTCTCACTCTTCAAAAGCCTACTGAGTCCACCATCTTCAGAGAAACTGCATCTACTCATGTGAAGTTTGATGATCTTAAGTCATCATCTCTTCATGAGATGATGATTGGTGGATATCATCATGTGTTAGTGAAGATTCTCATAATCCTTCATCTAACTCAAATCCATATGTTCCTTTCTTCTCAAGGCACATCTCATCATAATGGTGAATTACCTATCTTCTCATCTCCAATCCCTAATCTTCAGATAGTCTTCTCTGAAGATCAAGATCTCTCCTTTCTCCCATCATTACATTTCACACCTACCGATCTCATTTCTCATCATATCACCTATCCTTCCTCCATCATCCATATTTGATATATCATCCTCATCTCAACCTCAAACTTCACCGCAAATCATCCCACTTTCTCAACCATACATTCCTTCTTTACCTATTCCTGTCGATCTTCCATCTATCTCTCTCAAAGATGTTCCATCCAACTCTCACCTACAACATTCCTTTCTTCCTCATCTACCACCTGTAAAAAAAAAATTCGGCCAGCCGAACTACTGTTCATCGGCTGCCGAAGATTTTCAAAAAAAAATTTAATTTTTTTTTTGGCTACCGAACATTAAAAAAACGGCCGAAGTACTGTTCATCGGCCGAAGTACTGTTCATTTTAAAAAAAAAATCGGCCGAGAGTACTGTTCATAGCCGCCGAACTTTAAAAAAAATAAAAAAAAAAATAATAATTTTGCAGCCGAAGATTTTATAAAAAAAAAACTTTTTAAAATTCTTTTCCTAGCCGCCAGTTTGATGTTTTTTATTAAAAAATATTATTTTTTTTATTTTTTTCAGCCCCAACAGATGGTTTGATTCCTTTTACAAAAAAATATATATATAATATTTTTTTAACATTTTTCTTAGGCTGCTGTTTAAAAAAAAAAATAATAATAATAATTAAATTAATATTTTTTGGATGTAGTTCCTTAGCCACCGAAACCACAACCTTCGGCCCTCCCTCCCTCTTTCCCTCTTTCTTTGGTGGCTCTCTCTCTCTAACCTCTCATTTTCAGTCTCTCTCTCTCTGCCCTATCTCTCCTCACCCCTCCACCGAAAACCCAACCCACAACCTTATCCCTCCCTAATTTCTTTCGGTCCCTCACATCACCACATCCCTTTTTTTTTCTTTTCCCTTTCCCTCTAAACAAACCGACACATCACCCCTTCTCATTTTTTTCTTCGGCCCACACCCCAACCGAACCACCACCCTTACCTCTCTCTTCGGTTCCTCTCTCTCTCACCCACCCACCGAAAGTCCTCTCTCTCTCTCTCACATTCGGCTCTCTCTCTCCTATCTCACCCCACCCCCACCGAACTCTCTCCCTCCCCTCTCCCACCGAAACCCCCCCTCCCCTCCCTCCTTCGGCTCTCTCTCTCCTTCCTCCCCTCTCCCACCGAAACCCCCCCTTCCCCTCCCTCATTCGGCTCTCTCTCTCCTCCCTCCCCTCTCCCACCAAAACCCCCCCTCCCCTCCCTCCTTCGGCTCTCTCTCTCCAACCTCCTCCCTCTCCACCGAAAATCTAACCCCCACCCTCTTCTTTCTTCTTCGGTCCCTAACACCCACCGAACAACCCCCTTATCTCTTCCCACATTCGGCCCACACCACCCAAACCACATTCTTCGGTCCCCCCCCTTTTATCACTCCACCGAACACACTTTCCCTCACCCACTACCCGCCGACACCTCAAACCCCCTTACTTCTTCCCATTTTTTGTTCCCCCCTCCATCGAATACAACACCTACTCACCCCATCCCCCTTGACACCGACAACCCACCATCACCCTAACCCCCTTCGGCCTTAAGCATCTCCAAGCCGACCTCGAACACCCCTAGGCCGAAGCCTCACCAAACCGACCCCCTTCGGCCGACACCCCCTCCCCCCATTTTGGCTTACACCCTCAATTTTCTTTTCCTTTTCGGTGGACAACCCCCACCCCATTTCTCTCCACCCCAACGCCGAAAAGACCCCCCCCCCCAACTTCCTTCTGCCAACCACTCCCCTTTCCCCTCCATCTCTTTGGCCGATCCCACCCTCCCCTCCTACAATTTTTTTTGTCCTTTTCTTTTTCAACTATTACCCACTTCCCAAGACTTTCCCCCTACTACACATCCCATCCCTTCTTCTTTTTCTTACAACTCCTACCCTCTCTTACCTTCCTTCCATCTCTTCCATATCTTCCTTCTTCCCCATCATTTCCCCAACTCTCCCATCACATTCTATATTTTCTTCCATCTCCTTACAATCCCTCACCGTTTTTTTTCTTTTCTGTTAAAGTTAAAAAAAAAAAAGAGAGAGAAAAGAGCCCTTAAAAAAAAACGGGCCACTGAAGTTATGAGTTCTTCGTGTATTGTAATTTTTCTGAGTGTGGGTACCTTTATTTTTCTCTATGTGTTGGTGTCATCATCAAATAGGGGGAGAAAAAAAATTTGTTTGGTCTCTAATTGATTTGGTGATGACTCTTCGACCAACACTTAGAAAGTCATGAAGACCCTTTGAACGTCATGAAGACCCTTTGAACAATGTCTCTCTCTACACCGATCGCCCTCTACTGCCAGGTATGTTCTCCTTCATAAACTCTCCCGATCTACAATGGGGTGATACTAAGGACACTCTGGTGTCCAAAGGTCCCTCAACTGTAGTAGACCCTTCTTCCCCCTCCTTAGTGACGCCGGCTAGCAATAAATCCTCAACCGCTACTGGCACCGCCGCACTTGCCCAAATGGCCATACCACCGAAAGAACCTTCGGCAGTTACCTAGGTCACACCCCATACCTCAGCGACGGCACTCTACCTCCTCTCCTCCCTTTCCTCTCAAGAGGTTGAGGAAGGTTTCAAGGGCCAAGCCACAAACTCCACCCACCGATTCTCCACAATCGATAGGTGTTGAAATTTTCCCATCTGGGCCCGGGGACTCTGCTAAACCACCCAAAGCCACCTCCTTTGTATCCTCACAAAAGGACACAATTGTAAAATTGGGGACCCCTATTATTCCCTCATCAACCTTTTCCTTAGTTGATAAGGATGATTTGGACTCCTTCCCTATCCAAGGTGCCTCTTCTCCACCTCACAGCCTATCACCCAGGATTCTCAGTCCTGATGCTTCTGCACGATCCAAGGATGAATCTGCCCTTCCAGGAGCAGGTTCGGAGGATCTCGAAAATCTTCTGATTTCTTTCTTTCCGACACCATTAATTAGTTGAGAGGGAGTATGAATTGAGGGGGAGCATCCAACCACTCAAGTTCAAACAATCCCGGCTACTGTCTTATGTATCTTTGTATATATTTTTTCTTTCTCATTCTTTATTCATTGTATTCATTTATTCGTATGTATAACTATACTTTTCATTCTCTTGTAAATGTCAGATATACCAAAAAAAAAAGAAAAAAGAAAAAAAAATGGTCTATGTGAAAAGAACCCAAAAAGAGTAAAAATGGGTCAAAATGAATTTATTCAGTACACTCTTTGTTCTATTCTTTAGTATGGATGTCATCCTCAAATAGGGGGAGATTGTTGGGTCATCTGAAGATTTGAAGATGACCTCCTGATCTTCCATCTTATATCATCCTACTTAGAATATGTTTGAGGTTCTTTTAGCAGCTTGGTTTCTATACAAATGTTCGGTGAAGTCGAAGATCAACCGAAGAAGACAAAGAAGGAGTACATCTCTCAAAGTGGATTGAAGATAGTCTCCTCAGCCTAAAGCCAAGCATGCCCAAGTGATCAACACCATCGGCCAGGATGGTGTCAATCACATATCTTCAGGAGTATGAAGGTGTTCTCACATCTTCAGGAGCCGAAGATCTCTCAAGTCTTCGGCAGCCGATGATCTCTCCTTAGAAGCTGAAGATGTCCTCACATCTTCAGGAGCCGAAGATCTCTCAAGTCTTCGGCAGCCGATGCTTGAGGATTTCTTTCAAACACATTGTACTTTTCTGACAAAGTATATTGTGATATCTTGCATTGACGTGGACCTCATCCCAAGATCAGAAAAAGTAAGTTTGTCTCTTACACTCTTTTAAGGAAAGGTACACACCATCCCTGCAGGTCAACACTTCAAGACAAAGTCACTCCAAGACAAAAGGTACATCATGTACCATGCAGAAGACCTGTGTCCATCCCTTGCTTAACAGGTGTCTCATGCATTAAATGCATGAGGCACTATAAATATGATGGATGTTTCAACATGCAAGATCAACCAACTCTACTACCTTCAAGTTCTCTAAGTGCCTGGCAACTTTCTCTCTACGAAGATCTTATTGTTTTCTAAGTGTTTTACAATTGTTCTTCATTCTCTATGTGTAAGATTGTTTGAATAGATTTCATCTATTCTCTTCCGCAACAATCAAAAGTTTTCTATGTGTAATTCTTGATTTCAAATCAATAAGAATTAAATTAAGTGAAAAACTGTGTGTATTGTATTCAACCCCCCCTTCTACAATACTTTTTTTATTTACTTACTGTTATTTGGGACCAACAGTTTTTTTATGGAATTAATGAATAAGGTATTAAAATAATCTAAGAAAACAATACGATAAATTAATATCGAAAACTAAGTTAAAAACAAATAAAGTTTTGATTTCTTTACATTTTCAGGGTGGTTTTCACCGTCACATACTACAATAAGATTGAGTTTATAGGATGTTAAAACCAATAAACTATTTTGTAGGACATAAGTTTAAGACCAAACGTTAAAGTGTCATATCTAAAGGCGTTATAACAGATTTACAGGACGTTTCTAAACGTCTTAACAAATATTTTATGATACTTTTAAAATAAAATGTCGTATTAGTTATTTAATAAGACATTATTTGAAAAATGTGTCTTATACAAAGATTTGTTTAGAGGACACTTTTTAAAAGTGTTCTATAAAATAGCTAATACGATATTTTAGTTTAAACGCGTCCTCAAAAACTTATTAGAACTCCAAAAAAAACATACTATAAACCTATTGCAACACATTTAGATAGGTTAATTTAACCTTTGTCTTATAAACTTAAGTTCTAGAGTAAATTACACCGTGGGTCCCTATGGTCTGCTCAAAATTTGGATATAGTCCCTCTTTCAAAATAAGTACACTCAATGTCTTCGTGGTTTACATTTCATTTTGACTTGGGTCCCTCTCCCTAACATCGTTAAATCTAATATGTTTAACTTAAGAACAAATTAGTCATTTAACCTATAGACTTTTTAAACTACCATTTAAACCACACCAAACCACCAATGCCTTAATTTTAATTTTACATAATTTCTTTTTATATTTTGCCATAAATATCATATATATATATATAGAGAGAGAGAGTCGGGTTCAAACGAGAACAATACATATTTAAAAGAATACGAGAAATAACAAAATCATTAGTGATTTTACATTAACACGCGAAAAAAGGACTTTGGCCACGGCTTCAGGTTGGCGTGGCTTTTTGGCACGTTAATGTAAAATCACTAATGATTATGTTAGTTCTCGTGTTCCTTTAAATAGTTATTGTTCTCGTTTGATCCTCTTTCTCTCTCTCTCTCTCTATATATATATATATATATATAATTCCTTTTAGATAATTTTACATTTACCAAAAGTGAAAGTTTAAAATATGGGTTTAAATAATTTCTAATTTAACAAAAGGGAAATTGGCTGAAATAGGCTAAGTATGCTAAGTCGCTAAAGATTGCATCTCCTAGCCAAGTCTCCCCGTTTTTTCCATTTTTAGTCCTAGGTCCGCAATGGTGGACCTGTAGGTCTGCAACCAGACAGCTAAAAGACAAAAAAATCACGGATTCCGACAGGTTTACAATAAGTCGGATGACCCAGGTCCGCCATCCGCCATAACCCGACACGTATCATCCCCAGAACAAACCCTACCCTATATCCCCAATGCATGTGGTAGGTCCGCAATTGTGGACCTTGGAAATTAAATGAATATTAAGTTCATATTTATGATCTCGGTTCCCTAACCCCCCCCCCCCCACCTACCCGACTTTTATATATAAAATTTGGGCCCCTCTATCACATCCCCACATATAAAAATATTGAAAGAAACCCCACATAGAAGACTGATCCACGTGCTTTTTGTCGGTTATTTGTCACGTGCTTCCCAGAATACACAAGTGTCCACAATGGTCGAAGAGGTAAGTGTTTCAACTCTTTTGTCACGTGCTTTTTGTTGGTTATTTGTCGTGTGTTCGTCAACCTAAACCCGCAAGTGCGGATCTGTGGCACACCCCACACACTACACGGACTACACACACACGTGATTGCGGTTGCGGACCTACCGTAATTAAATATTTTTTTTCTAAATTCAGTGTTGTTATTTTCATACGCATTTTATTTCTTTCACTATATTTTAGATTATGACACTTTAGTTCCCTATACTTTAATAAATTAATGATGCTTTAGGTCCCTATACTTTAAATTTCGACAATTTAGGTCCCTTAACTTTCACTTATGACACTTTAGGTCCCTTAATCTTAGTATATGACATTTTAGGTCCCTAAACTTTCAAATTATGACCCATTAGGTCCCTTAACTTTAATTTATGACAATTTAGATACCTATACTTTAATTTATGACACTTTAGATCCCTATACTTTAAGTTATGACACATTAGGTTTCTTAACTTTAGTATATGACACATTAGGTCCCTTAACTTTAGTATATGACACTTTAGGTCCCTTAACTTTAATTTATGACACTTTAGATCCATATACTTTAATTTATGACACTTTAGATCCCTATACTTTAATTTATGACACATTAGGTCCTATACTTTAATTTATGACCCATTTGGTCCTTTAACTTTCATATTTGACACTTTATGTCTGTATACTTTAATTTTTGACACTTTAGGTCCCTATACTTTAAGTTATGACATTTCAGATCCCTAAACTGTCATTTATGACACTTTAGGTCCCTAAACTTTTATTTTTGACACTTTAGGTCCTTAAACTTTCATTTCTGACACTTTAGGTCTTTATACTTTCATTTATGACACTTTAGGTCCCTAAACTTTCATTTTTGACACTTTAGGTCTCTAAACTTTCAATTATGACACTTTAGGTCCCTAGACTTTAATTTATGACACTTTAGGTCCCTAGACTTTCATTTATGACACTTAAGGTCCCTAGACTTTCATTTATGACACTTAAGGTCCCTTAACTTTGATTTTTGACACTTTAGGCCCCTATACTTTGATTTTTGACATTTTTATGTCCCTAAACTTTCATTTTTGACACTTTAGGCTCCTAATTTGACGTTGAAGTCAAAGTTGTCGGTGATGAAAGACATTATTAAGAAGTAGATATTATTATGAAACAATCGTTCTATTCATTAGGGTAGATGTAAGTCTGTGGGATACACCCCTCAAACACACGTCCAAATAAAACATATTAGATTCGTTTGATTTGGTTAGAGTATTTCTAACAAAATCTCTAAAATGTGAAACAATGAAGATTTTCGAGAAAATAGTCATTAAAACATTCTCCAAAATGGTGAAAAGATAAAGAAAGAATTGTTCTCCATATTCGGAAGAAAGAGAAAAAAATTTGAAGAAAATTATATTTACTTTAATCAATTTTTATTTATTTTCAATGAGAGAAAAAATATAAAATTAATATTTTATTAAAAAATTGTTTTAAAGTTTATTATGATATTAAATGATTTTCAATATTAATAACATAATTAATAGAGTGAATTCCAAAATTGGTCCCTATGGTTTGTTGTTTTTCTCACATTTGGTCCCTACAAAATTTTTATTACAAGAAAACCCTTGTGGTATGCAAAACTGCTCGGATTTGGTCCCTTAGACTAACTCCGTCGGATTTTATGTCGTTAGAAACACCCATGTGACTTGCACATGAGGGCATTTTAGTCCTTTTCCTTTTTTTTCACTAAAACCAACAAAACACAAGGACCAAATTTGCAATTACTCTATATCTTAATGTATTATTACATTATTATATATGTATATGTATATAGCATATATATATATATATATATATATATATATATACATCATTCGGTGAACCACACAAGTGCCCTTCACCCGATGCCTTTTTTTCCCGACGAACTAAATCCAAGCACTTTTACATACCACGGGGATTTTTTGCAATAAAAATTTTGTAGGGACCAAATATGAGAAAAACAACAAACCACAGGGACCAAATTTGCAATTCACTCTAATTAATATTAGAATCTTTAGAGTATCTCCATCATATTATTTATATCTATACTATATTATAAAAATAGCATAAAAAACTCTTAATTACAACTCACTAAGCTTTATGTACTATCATTTAAAGTTATCTACTTAAAATCTCTTAAAAATAACTACTAAAGTCTAATTTACTACCTATAAAACTTTTAACCCTAATTAATATATTTCATCCTTATCCCCCAAAATCCTTATCTCTAATCTCCAAACCCTAAAGTTATGAAATTTGAATTCTGATAAACATAATCAAAATAGGATAAACATCTCAATTTAAATATAAAAAATTTAAAATATATAAGATAATTAATGAATTTTAACAAACTACTTAATTTTTTTTATATAAAAAACATTATATTGTTAAGCCTAAATTAAACAAATTTATATATAAAAAACCATTATCACTCAATTAAAAAACAATTAATGAAGCAATATGTATTACTTTTAAATGCTTTTAACCCTAATTAATAAATTTCATCCTTATCCCCCAAAATCCTTATCTTTAATCCCCAAATCCTAAAATTATGAAATTTGAATACATAATCAAAACAGGATAAACATCTCAATTTAAATATAAAAAATTTAAAATATATAAGATAATTAATGAATTTTAACAAACTACTTAATTTTTTTTATATAAAAAACATTATATTGTTAAGCCTAAATTAAACAAATTTATATATAAAAAACCATTATCACTCAATAAAAATCATCCAAAATCGTACTGTAAATCAATAAAAAAACAAAAAATAAAAATAAACATTAAAATCGTGATGTATCTCGCTGCATTGCACGAGTACGCTTCTAGTTATCTATAATAAAAAAATGAATTAGGGATTTTAAACTATTTTTTCCACCAACATATTTTTTAAGACTATGTTTGACAAATTAACTAATAAACTAATTATGTTTAGTAAAAATTAGCTGATAAACCAGTTGAAAATTATAAAATGACAAAAATTAACATTTCATGATATATTAGTAAATTTAACATTTCATCATATATTTAAAACAATTCTCTAAAATATAATATATTATTTAATACAAACTAGATGGTAAATAAAATAAAATATAGAGAATAAGTTGATTAATAGAATTTCAATTTGATTTATTATATATATAATATTAAAAAAATTAGATTTATATAACCAAATATGAATTTTAGAAAATATTTACAGTAAATTATGATTTTAAATAACCATTACATATAATACGAATAAAAATAAAGTTGGTCAATATTACATATCTTAATTAATTATTAATTTCTCAATAAAATAGTAATTTAATTTAAATTTTTTTAAATTTTTTATCAAAATTTTATTACTTTTTTTTGGAAAGCAGCAACACGATCCGGGGTATCCGGGCTCCCTAAGCGGGGCAACCCGACTAATCCCCTTCGATGTCTTCACATGCACACCACGGGACTCGAACCTGTAACTTTAAAAAAAACTACAACTTTAACTTTTTATAACTTTAAAAAACATTTTTAAAATTATTATATTTGTTTTTAACAACTTATGGAATAATATTAATATAAAATTAACTCATAAGAAAGAATTCTAATGTTTTGATTAAAAAGTTGAATTTATTATTATTTTACACAAAAAAATATTAAAAGTTTGTTGGAGTTGACTATATTTTTTTAATGGGAAAGTACCTTTTGTGTTTAAAACAAATGAGTAATTACAGTTTTGGTTTATATGGTTGGCACTCACTATCAACTCTAATCATTAACTTTAAATTAATTACAATTTTGATTATTATGGTTGTCATTTTATTTTGATTTTGGTCCGTGTTGCTAACAGTGTTAACAAGGTCATTAACTACATAACACTTTGTTATTTGTCTCATTTATTTTATTTTTTATTAAAAAATCAAACATAAATATTATTATATGATATACCTACCTCACCTCTTTTCTTCTCCAACCGCAAACCTCGTCGGCCACCATGGTTCGTTGGTTCCGTCAATTGCTCATTCCCTTCTCTAACTCTTCTACAAGTTCGGACTCCTCCCTAGATCGGGGTTTTTTAATAGTCAAAAAAGCATTTCCGACACCCCTTTCTCCTTGCACACATACCATTTTCAGTGCACATCCTCATTCCATGCACACCATTTCCGACCCCCCTTCCCCTTTTATACACCATAACTATCGTGACCCTCATCGACCCAACTCTAAGAGAACTCCCTCCCTTGCCGCTCCAACGACCCGCAACGGTGAAACCATCTTTTTATGCCTCTATGTATGTGTGTGAACACCTACAACACCCCTCTTCCCCACAAACACTCATCTATTATCTCCATTTATGTATGTGTGTCATAAATATCATGGTTGTGTGTGTGTGTATGTGTGTATACAAGGTATGTTGCATGCAGAACCACCAACATGGATTTCGTTATGTTGTATTAAGGTTAAAAATAAAGACAATAGAATACACAAAGAACTTAGGCTTTTTTTCTTTTGCTATTTGATTGTTGTATTTCTAGAGTTCTTTGAGGTTTGCTTTAATGGTGTGTGTGTGTGTGCAACATGAAAGGAAGTCAATGATTCGTTTGGGTTTTAATTTGTTGACAGGTTTAAAAACACCTAGATATGGTGTGTGTGTGTGTGTGTGTGAAAGGGGAAGGGGACGCCATAAATGGTATGTATGCAAGGAGAAAGAGGTTCCAAAAGTGTTGTTTGACTATTAAAAAACCCAAATCTAAGGAGGAGGCCAGAGTTATAAAAGGTTCAGAGAAAGGGATGAGCAAGTGATGGAACCGACGAACAATAGTGTTCGACAAAGTCTATAGTAGGGGAAGAAAATAGATGGAGTGAGTATACATAATGTAATATTTTTGTTTCATTTTCTAATATTAAATTAAATAAATAAAAAATAGTAAAATCCCCTTGAGTTAACACCTTATTAACGCTACTAGCCAAAAGCACCAAAAGCGGAAAAAAAATAGCAATAACAATAATCAAAAGTGTAATTACTTTAAAATAGGGAAAAGACTTGATAGTGAGTAACAATAATCACATGGACCAAAAGTGTAATTTACTCTAAAAATTATATAAAAAAGGGTTTAAAATAAGAGAGAATTACACTTTTGATCCCTAACGTTTGTCGATTTCTTTGAAAGTGGGACTTGTACTTCAATAAGTCAAATTGTAGTCCCTGAGGTTTGGATTTTGCTTTGAAAGTAGAACCTGACCACTAACTCCATTTATTTTCATCGTTAGTGCCAAGGGTATTTTCGTCCGGTCACTTTTTTTTGTTTAATTTTGACATTCTTTTTGGTTTTCCTTTTTTTTTTGTAAAAAACATGAAGTTATAAGGGCTAACTTGTAATTAAGTACATCATATATATATATATATAGGGGTGGGTTCAAACGAGATGTAACACCCCATTTTTTTTCCCACCAAATGAAGTGTTACGTCCTCCAAAACACATCATTAATTAACCTTAATAATAAATACTCCAATAATAAATACCAATCATTACAGCGGAAGTCTAAACATCAAAATAAAACAACCTTTAAAAGTTAACCCGTCCCATACCGGGTAACTAAAATCCAACCCAAACAAATTAAATTACACTGAAACAATTAAAGCATAAAAACCTAGGCGAGTCCCTTGCCTTTATCGACTCCAGAACCTCCTGCTCCTGAGATGTACACTATAGTCAGCTAAATAGCTCAGTGAGTTCACGGTTTGTATGCCATCACACACATTAGTCATATAAATGTCAAGTAAAAATAACATGCAGTATTTATGCAACCCCTTTTTGAGATCTCTCAACTCCTTACCATTGGGTAGGGACCTGCCATGTCACAGACATTCCCTGGGCGTGTAGGTTCACAAAGAACTAACCGCCCATCCCGGGTCGTGCCTCCCCTAAGTGTGACATATCGAGCCGATATCCCATACCCCGGTTAACGCACCATGTTAACCCCAATTCCAAACCATATGCATGAATTTAAGTTAAATGAACATAACGAAATTATCATGCTTGCACCATAAATAAAATTAAAATGCACGTAAATCACCAATCAAAATAGCGTGCAATTTAACACCTTAGCAAAACATGCGTATAAATTATCACACCTCATATATGTAAAAATACATTTATACATATGTGTACATCCCAGTGAAATCTCGTGAAGACTCACCTGATAAATGTCGGTTCGCTAGAAATCCTCTCCAATTAATAACCTACAATTATAGACGCCATAATACCCATTAACGTCTATATTTTCTCCAAAAAAAAAGTCAACCCAAAAGTCAACTACAATTAACCCCGGTCAACCCTTAATTTTAGTCCTAATCGACCAATTAAATTTTATAATTAAACAATCCGATTCGTTTACGTCAACTCATTATCGTCACGACGTCTCGATGTCCCAAATAACATCCCTTAATAATGTGGAGTTACTCCTTTTATAATCACAAACGCTAAAATATTATATATATATATATATATATATAATTAAATAATAATTTAATTTGGTCTATTAATTAAATAAAAATTAAATATTTATAATGATCCAAACCATATAAATATTTAAGCCCAAATCTCTCCATAAATTATTTAAGCCAAATACTTGAACTTATTAATATAATCTATTGGGCTTTTTTTTTTTTTAAACAGACAAGCCCAACAAGGCTTTTTGGCCCAAGATCAGATCTAGACCCAATTACCACATTCCAAATTGCTGTGGTCAACGGACGACCTCCTTACTTCGTCCGATTGGGGTCGTTTCTCGACCGATTTCAATGATTCTTTTTACAAAACCGCACCAATACAATATTCCTCAAGTTCTTAAACCAGAATCGTCTAAAATAGTCCATTAAACAGTTCCAATTTCGAAGTTTAAAAACCTTACGCTTGACTTTTCACGTTTTACGTCCTTTTTTTCCAAATCGGTGGCCTTCCATCCATCCATTCGAGTGAAAACTTTGTATGGACTTCTTATACATCTATCTTAACACGCACCAGAAATTAATTTCAGAAAGGATGAGAATAAGTACCTCAATTTCTGTGATGAACACCAAGAACGTAACTTCGCTTCCTTGGCCGAATCACCCTTCTATCCTTACTCCAAACTCAAAATTGAAAGAGGGTTTTTGTACCTCTATAATCGACGTCTATCCCCCTAAAAGTGTGTGTCCATACCTCGAATTTAAAGACTTCAATTTTACTCTTGAAGGCCAAGCTATCCTAATGGAGGAAAGTCAAAAATCTTTAGAATTTTCTAAAAATCAGCTTTTCTGATTGGCAGAACCAGCCCCTCTCCATACTTTGTTTTACCATTTGACCTCAAAAACTTGAATTGTTTCCATAATAAAAATACATTTATTTTCAATTAGTTAATCCTCCATTAATATCCACCAAAAATAAAAGATTCCCACAATTTTCTTTTATTTTTATAAAAATCTTCCAAAAATCTAAAAATCTCCATAAAAATAAACACTTAAAATTTTATTTTATTTGTATTCAACCTTCCAAAATTTTGGATGTTACAACTCTCCCCTCCTTCAAAAGAATTTCTTCCTCGAAATTATATCTATTCGAACAGGTGAGGATATTTAACCCTCATTTCCTCCTCCACTTCCCATGTCATTTCTGCCCCCTTATGGAATTTCCACTTAACCAAAACCAAGGGTATAACCCTATTTCTCAGTCTCTTGGTCTTCCTGTCCAAGACTTCGATGGGCTCTTCAACATAGGCTAGCTTGCTATTAATCTCGACATCCTCAAGATTTACAATAGCCGATTCGTCAGCTAAACACTTCCTCAAATTTGACACATGGAATGTGTCATGAATTCCGCTTAGTTCCTCCGGTAGTCTTAAACGAAAAGCTACCGATCCTACCTTCGCGATTACTTCGAAGGGTCCGATATATCTCGGGCTTAGCTTACCCTTCTTCCCGAATCTCACGTTGTCGCCCACTTGGAACTCCAGAGGTCGGCGTCTCCTATCCGCATAGCTCTTTTGCCTATCCTGTGCCGCCTTTAATCTATCCCTGATTTGCAAAATTTTATCTGAAGTTTGTTGGACTAACTCCGGACCAATTAATTATCTCTCTCCAATATCTGCCCAATTAGTTAATCCTCCATTAATACATTTATTTTCAATTAGTTAATCCTCCATTAATATCCACCAAAAATAAAAGATTCCCACAATTTTCTTTTATTTTTATAAAAATCTTCCAAAAATCTAAAAATCTCCATAAAAATAAACACTTAAAATTTTATTTTATTTATATTCAACCTTCCAAAATTTTGGATGTTACACGAGAACACAGTGCGTTTAAAAGAATAAAGGGACGATTCTCAGCCAATCATTTTTTAAATTAATTCCAAAAATAATAGTTTCTAAAATTAAAAGTAAAAGGGCAATAAGATCATATTATGCTATGGATAATTTAGGATATTATTAACTTCCAAAAAAACAGAGATTATAATATTTAATTCAAATCAAAAATGTATTTATCCTTTTTCTTTATTAAAGCAAATCCAGTTAATCCATTTTGGTAATTCACCTGATATGTTTGTTTTTTCAAGCAATTCTCGAATATGTAACTCAAAATCATAGATGATTATATGGTGTACAATATGCAATCCAAAATCATTTATAATTATATTGTAAAGAAATTTGACAGATTGTTTAAGTGTAGTATGCATCACATGTGATTATACCTTATAGTAATTGGACAGATTCTTATATTTGATATCTTTCACTTTATCTATACTATATTATAAAGACGGAATAAAAAACTCTTAATTACTACTTATAAAACATAAGGTACTACCATTTTATGCATACATTTCAAAAATCTCTTGATCACAATTTAGTATGCATAAGGTACAACTCATTTGAAAAAAATTCAAACTTTACTTTTTCACTACCTTCCATATTCAAGTTTTTTCCCATCCATTTGGGGTTTCTCCAAAAGAAGAAAAGTTATTTACTTGCTCAAGTTAACATATTTCTTTAATTATGATGGTACATGTATTTTCTTCATGTATACAAGTTTTTAAAGCCTTTTGAATTCTATAAAACTAACTAATAATGAACCTATATATACGTTTAGATACAAAATAATACTATCAAACATTATATTTGTTATTTTTACCTATTCTATATTTCAGTATTTTGAAAAAATATTATCATTCGTTAGATATCGCTGATTAATACATGTTTTTAAAATTTAAATATACATTTAACGATTACTTTAATATAATTTCTTAATGCTTCATGATTGAAAAAACTCAAGTTATGTGTTTATCACTACTAATGTTACATAAATTATAAATATATGATTTACTCCATATATATCTTTTTTCTTTTTTTTTCTGATAAGCTATTACATTAATTTTTTATTTCCATTTACAATTGCTCACCCCGATGCATTGCACGGGTACACTGCTAGTCATATATGATTTTATGATAAATAGTTTAGATAAAATGATGTTATTAGTTAACCCTAAACCACATGTGATTTTGTTCTAAATACTTAACACAAAATTCATACTTAACACCAAAATCATATGTGATTTTGTACTAAATAACTTGGCTATAATACTTAACATACCAAAATCACATGTGATTTTGTTCTAAATCCTTAACACCAAATTCATACTTACACCAAAATCATATATGATTTTGTACTAAATACTTAACACCAAATTCATACTAACACCAAAAAATCATATGTGATTTTGTACTAAATAACTTGGCTATAATACTTAACACCAAAATCATATGTGATTTTGTTCTAAATAACTTAGACAAAATGTTTCTATTAGGTTTGCAACTTTAAATCATATGTGCTCATCCAAATAAGATCATAAATAACCAAAACTAAAAAACAAATGACCATGATTAATTTTCTGATCCGTATCTCATCGATTTCAAGGTTCTACCATTTGCAAACCCTTTGTTGCTTAAATCTCTTCCTTCATCTCCAACAATATGTTCCACGGTTTGCTTTGGTTGTTTCACTTGGAAATTTTTGCCGTCGATGTATTTCGAGTGAAACATATATCTTGAAACTCTGGATTCTGAAGCATATCTCTTTATCGCCGGTTTTCCGGCGGTGGTTTTTGGACTTTTTGGATCGGAAGATGACAATGTCGACGGTGGCGACGATGGCGATAATGGCTCGAGTCCCATGAGTTTCGCAATGACGCTGGGGATCGCCGTTGCTTGTTGTCATCGCCCTCAATAACCGACGGTTTACTCTTTTGCGTTCCGTCTTTTATCTCAGTCACCGGGATCAATGGCGTAGATTTCGTCGGCGTTGCTATTGGATGTCTGGTGTCATTCTCCGGCGGAGATGACTGAGAACTTTCTAGACTTTCCGGCATTTCCACCACGTGTTGCGGTGGTTTCGCCTTTCGTAGCTCTCCAAAAAACTCCGGCTTTCGTATCGACTCCGACTCGACTCGACATTAATGTGCAGATAAAATGTAAAATAAAGAACTTACGGTGGAAGGAGGGAGGCGTTTGGTGGAATGGATGCGTTTTCCGGGCAAAATCTTTTGGCGATCAAAGATTTGAAGGAACCCATATGAAACTGTTGAATGATGTTTAAATCGAGAGAGAGAGAGATATATAAAGAGAAAGAGAGCTAATAATTAGGAAAGTTGAAGATTATCCTAAAATAATCAAGAGTAAAAAAAGACCAAAATACCCTTTTATAAATTTCTTTATTTAAAAAATTAATTATTTTTAATAATTATGATTGGTCCAGAATTGTCCCTTTATTCCTTTAAATCGTTATCATTCTCGTATGAACCTCTCTCTCTCTCTCTCTCTCTCTCTCTCTCTATATATATATATATATATATATATATATATAGGGGTGGGTTCAAATGAAAACTCATTTTTCATTGTGCACATGAGGACAAATCTTAACCATTGATCAAAACTTAGAAAAATAATCAATGGTTAATATATAATAAGGTTAATTGGGAAGTGATTAAGGACAAAATTGTAATTTTGAATCAACGCCTACCATCTTTGACTTTTTATTTTTATTTTTAATTAAAAAAATTTACCCCTTAAACTTTAAAATAATTTATCTTAAAAATTACTAATATTTTAATCAAACAAATTACATCAAAAAAACGAGAATTTCGTGCTCTTCGATATGACATCCATCTTGATATAGTTTTTTTTCGTTTTAATCGTTTTTTACGTGAAATTCTATATACATGTTATATTCATTATGAATATGCATGCACGTCTTCGGGTGTCCACATTCAGTATGAATAACAAAGGTGAACGTTCATTCACTATTCATGATGAATAATACCGTATGCAGGATGAATAATACAATATTCAGATTTTTTTTTCGTTTTAACCGTTTTTTACGTGAAATTATATATATGTGTTATATTCATTATGAATATACATGCACGTCCTCGGGTGTCCACATTCAGTATGAATAACAAAGGTGAATGTTCATTCATTATTCATGATGAATAATACAATATTCAGGATGAATAAGGTGAACGTTCATTCTATATTCATGATGAATAATACAGTATTCAGGATGAATAATACAATATTCAGGATGAATAATTGTTATTCCATATTATCAAGCAATTCTCAATACAAACAAGATTTAGCAATGAAATCTAGAGAGAGAGTAGAGAGAGAAAGTAGATCTTGAAAGCTCTTGTCATATATCTTACTTATCTGAAATATTACAATGAATTTCTTACAAGATTAACAAAGACTAATCCTATTTATACCACAAGACTAAACTAAAACTTAACAACTAAGTAAAACTAATCAATATTGACTTTGACAATACAACATTGACTTTGCTTATGACTTTGACATTGTTGACTTACACATTGACTTTTCTTATTAAATCTTCTATACAATATTTGGACTTTAGGCTTGAACTTTGAACTAACTTTGACAACTCTTCATCTTTGAAATTGATCTTTGTAACATTCTCCCCCTTTTTGATGATGTGAGCATCATTATCATCAAAACTTCATCAATTTCAGCTCAGACTTTGATTTTCCCCTTTGAGATCAACTAACAATCTCCCCTTTTGACAAATTTCGCACTTTGATCTGAAGAGCCGAATCATGAACTGTATATATCCGAATCTTTGCAAATTCAGACATAATGAGCGTGTAACCCTGATTCAACAAATGAAACAGTTAGAAATGCCTGTCAGTAACACGAAGTTATTGTGTACAACGGATGTACAATGTAAGGAGCTGGTTTGATGTTGACTCCCCAGGACTTCCATTCAATCATTGAAAGACACAAGGTAATTCTATGAATGTTCTGACAGAAAAACATATTCTCTGTGTGCTCGTGCTTGTGTTTTGAAAGAATTAGCACAATGATTGTGTTTCATAAGGCTCAAAGTATGTAAATCACTGAGACAGCAATGATTATACATGGACTCAATGTGCATGAGAAAGGGTCGAAGGTGGGGCAACTTTCTTTCTTTTTCAATATCAGTATCTTCCAAGAGAAGATCCGATAGATTATGTGCTGCTTCCCCAGAAAATGTGAAACATTCTCTTTTTAAGAAAAGAATGAGTAGCTGGTGAGGTTGTATGCAAGAGATGGCATGGGCTATTTGCCTATTTCAATGATGGTCACTAAAGAAATGTGAACCAATCAGTAATGTGGCTGCCCGGCTCAGAAATTGGTAGGTGCAGAGTTCTGATATTCTTTTAACTCTGATCTCACACCTTCTTTCTTTTTATCATTATACTCACATCTAACCAATCTCTCATTTCCATTTTACCTCTGCTCACTCCCACACTCAAATCTTTTAGACCCCTCTCCCCTTAATCACTCAAAGGATTTCTTCCGGGGTAGGAAACACTGGTTATCGTGAATCCATGGAAGATCTATTAAGCACTCATACTGAATCCCATGTTCCTAAAAGTACATGCTGGTCAATGATTTTTCTTGACATGTAAAGCACAAGAAATCATATGTCAGAGTATGTATGCTCATCAAAAATCAGATATGAAATTTGAGCATTTTGAACTTTGAAGATTTCTCAAAACAAGGATATTGAATGAATGAATATGAAGTCAAGAGAATTGTTTTGAGAATCTGACAATGAATCAATCAGATCAAATCAAATGGTTAGGGTATCAAAGAATTGGTAATTTTGTTTATATGAACGAATATAAACAATTTATCAAAGAAAGCACAAATATGAAAAAGATAAATGATGCTCAACAACGATGAGTTTCAAACGGGGGTATTACCAACGAAAAATTGTTTCTTTATGAGACGTGGTAATAACATATTCAAATGAAAGACTGAACCGGTGTGTGTGAATACTTGACAGTATATGGACAAGATAATACACAAGTATTGATCTTTGGAAACACATGGTTAGTTAAACATTAAAGCTCGGAATTTTGAAAAACATTTAAAAGCACACTTCTAAATTCATGAAATCTTTTGAGAATAAGAAGTGGTTTGAACATTTAAGAAAAGGTTTTTCTTGCTCGAAAGTTGTCCTTCTTTCAAACAATCAGAAATCTAGGATCAGAAGATTTTTACCTTTTCGGCTCCCCCTCAAATCATGATCAAATGATTTATATCTTTTGAGTTCCCTCTGGATATTAGCATAATATCCTTCTTTGATCATTGAAAAACGGGTCCTGATCTGTCATTTGATCAGAAGCCACTTTATTCATTTTATTTATTCAAAAATAAAAGGACAGAAAGCAGTAAAACGGTTTATAGAATGAGTTCTGATCTGAAATAATCAGAAGTCATCACCTTTACTCCCCCTTAAATTAAGCATCTGAAATATGTCAGTTAAAACAGGATAGAGATCAAACACTCCCTTTGAATTGTTAGACCATCAATATCAGAAAAATTTAGCAAAGAAAAAGTTTAGGATAGAGATCAGATCAATTCACTCGGGATGAAGATCATCAATATCCATCGGATGCAAGCATACAGGAGTAAGGTCTTTTTGATCTCTGAGGTACGGGTCCTAAGCTGTTTTGCTTAGAAGCTATTGTCTTTTATCTTTGAAGTCCGGGTTTTGAACTGTTATGTTCAAAAGCCATTGTCTTTCTTACTCCCCCTTGGATTGAGGTGCCTGCAACACAGAATCAATTTTCTTCTTTGGTACCCACTGGTATTTGGGTCCAGAAATGTGAGTTGCAGTTCGTGTGGGGGTTACAGAGTAAGATCCATACCAGTAATGATCATTTGCTTTATGAAAATGATCATGTGTACAGCAAATAGAACAATAAAATTTCTTACCGTTAAGTGCTTTGTTCTTCTTTGCTTTGTGCACAGGTACACATGATTTCTTCTCTTTCAGCTCATTTTCCTTATCATCTTTGACTGGTTTCTTTTTCCACACCAGTTTCTCTTTCTTGAAACTTGTTCTCCTTGGAAAAGTATCTGAACTATCTAAATAATCATCATAGAAAAGGTTAGTGCGACGAATCTGATTAAAGGATTTGACTGACCTGTTTGAAGAGATGAATTTCTGATTTGAACTTGAAACAGATTTTTCAAGTTCTTTGATCTTTGATGCAAAATTATCTCTTTCTTTCACAAGCTGGTCAATCTTTGTTGTGAATTCAGACTTCGTCCTTTGCTCTTTCAGCGCAGCTGCAGACAGTTCAGACAACTTGGAAGTCAGTCTTTTGATTTCAGACTCAAATATTGATCTTTCTTCTTCAAATCCTTTTTCTGAATCTTTTCTTTGGACTGATAACTCTTTAAAAATTCCTACATTTTTCTGTTCTATGACCTTTTTCTCTTTATCAAACTTCTCTCTTTCTAAAATCAGAACTTTCTCAAAATCTGAGATTTGTTGAGAAAATTTTAAGCATTTAAGATCCACCGACTTCTTTTCTTCATAGCACTTCTTGGAGAAATCTGAGAACTTCTTTGAAAAAATTTTCTTTTCACTTTCAAAATCAGCTTTATTTGCAACAAGCTGTTTTTCCAAATCAGATAAATTCTTTCGAAGCTCAGCATTCTCAGATTCCAATTTCTTAACTTTCTGCTCATTGCTCTTAACAGAGACTGTCTGCTGAATTTTAGCTTCCAACTCAGAAATCTTTCCTTTTAGATCTGACACAACTGTTGGCCCTATCATCGTCCATTGAAGATAGTCCCATATCTCCTTTCCTGTTGATTTGTACAAATCTTTTCCTGTCAACTGATATATATCTATGTGACCTTTAATCTCATGACGAATACTATTCAACAGAAAAGTTCGAGCCATATTATCAGCATTCTTTCTTTTCTCTCTATCCTCAGTACAATCTTCTGTTGGAGTATGAGATGTCATCTCTCCTTCAGTCAATGACAATCTGATATAACAACTCAGCTCATTTGTATCTACAAATTTGAGAAAATCATCTTTCCACTGCTCGTATCTTCCTCTGAGCAAAATTGGTGAACTCATCTCTCTCTCAGAAAATATTGAATGAGAAATCAGCTTGATGAGAATGATCGTTCCCAAACTGTATATCAGAAAATCAAAAATCAGATCAAATTGAAATCTTAAAAAAAATATTTCGTGAAAATTGAAATTTGAACAATACTAGTTATTTCGCAATGTAAAAAAAAATATTTCCAAAGATGACCAAAAAAAAAATTTCCAGACCTTTTTTTTTTTTTTTTTTTTTAGATCTTTTTTTTTTTAGAGAAAAGAGGTTTGCGTGTGTTGACCGAAACGCAAAGCTAGGTGTGCGGGTCCTTGGTGAAACGCATAGCTAAGAATGCGGGTTGTTGAGGAAACGCATAGTGAGGTATGCGGGTCCTTGAGGAAACGCATAGTGAGGTATGCGGGTCCTTGAGGAAACGCATAGTAGACTTTGCGTTTGTGCTTTGCGTGTATACTGTGAAACGCACACTCTGCTTTGCGTGTGTAGAGTGAAACGCACACTTGTGGTGTGCGTGTGTTGCCTGAAACGCACAATTGTGGTGTGCGTGTGTTACTTGAAACTCAAAGTATGGTTCTCAGGTCTGTATGAATGACCCGCAAACCGTATGAATGACACGCAAAGTCGATTTCTTAACATAATCTTTTTCAAATCGATTGATTCCTGCACAATTGAACTTCAAGAATTTGTCAGTATCATCGAAAAACAGTTCTAAACTCACACATGCAATCAATTTTCGATTAAAAACATCAAATCGAATATTTTCAATCAAGAACAGTAACTGAACACGTTTTTCACGAAAATATCAAAAATCAAAAATTGAAACCGATTTTGTTCGAATTTCGAGATGGAATCAAAACAACAATCAATCACCAACATAAATCGAACACAATGAATCCAGTTTCTTGCATTAAAAACGATTTTTTTTTCACATGAAATTCGTATGAAACAGTAACAAACTCGTTTTCTTGAAAAACTTTTGAAAAATTCAAAATTTCGATCCAAAAACACCAAATTTCAATTCAAATCATGATCAAATCAATTCTGAAAAGTTTGGTATGGCTCTGATACCAATTGTTATTCCATATTATCAAGCAATTCTCAATACAAACAAGATTTAGCAATGAAATCTAGAGAGAGAGTAGAGAGAGAGTAGAGAGAGAAAGTAGATCTTGAAAGCTCTTGTCATATATCTTACTTATCTGAAATATTACAATGAATTTCTTACAAGATTAACAAAGACTAATCCTATTTATACCACAAGACTAAACTAAAACTTAACAACTAAGTAAAACTAATCAATATTGACTTTGACAATACAACATTGACTTTGCTTATGACTTTGACATTGTTGACTTACACATTGACTTTTCTTATTAAATCTTGTATACAATATTTGGACTTAACAATAATACACGAATCCATGATTCATGTATTATTTATTATGAATCGTGTATTATTCACCATGAATGTTCTATTATTCATCTTGAATAATACATTATTCATGATGAATAATATATGAATGACCCCTGAAAGTGTAGACACATGGCACACTCTCTTTTGTTTTCCAATTCACAACCGAAATTTGGTTAAATTCATTATAAATATGTATGTGCATCCCTGGATGTCCCACATTCAGTATAAATAACAAATGTGAACGTTCATTCATTATTCATGATGAATAATATAGTATTCAGGATGAATTACACAACATTCATGACGAATAATACACGAATTCATGAATCGTGAATTATTCACCCTGAATGTTGTATTATTCATCCTGAATGATACATTATTCATGATGAATAACACATGAATGACCTGTGAAGATGTGGAGACATGACACGCTCTCTTTTGTTCCCCGATTCACAACCGAATTACTCGATAGGTTCTCGATTCGTTTTAATGGGTGTTGGGTTACGGTGCTGAAGAAACGTGATGCCTTACGAAGTTGAAGAAAGTGTTGAAGAAGGTGATGTCGAGTTACATACTTACGGTGTCGAGGCGTTGTACAAACTTGAACGTACATAAATATTCATAATGAATATAACACATATATAGCATTTCACGTAAAAACGGTTAGAACGACAAAAAAAACTATATCGAGATGGATGTCATATCGAAGAACACGAAATTCTCGTTTTTTTGATGTAATTTGTTTGATTAAAATATTAGTAATTTTTAAGATAATTTATTTTAAACTTTAATTGGGTAAAATGTTTTTAATTAAAAAAGAAAATAAAAAGTCAAATATGGTAGGCATGTGTTTAAATTTTCTTCCATTTTTACCCCTAAGCATTTTAAAATTAAAATCTCTATTTAATATGAGTTGTTGGATCAAAAGAGATAGAGTGGCTGAGATTTGTCCTCACGTGCACAATGAAAAATGAGTTTTCATTTGAACTTTCCTCTCTCTCTATATATATATATATGTTTGTCTGTATGTGTAACACAAGAGATGGGTTTTTGTTGGTAACACCTGCAAACTATAAACTACCATTTTCGGTTCTTGGGTCCTTTCATTTAGAAAGCACCATAAGAACACAGTTATACGTTTGTGCCTCTCTCGAGTTTAGAAAGCACCATATTTAGAAACCCTTTATAATATCAAGTTTTTAAGATGGGAGAGTGCACGGTGAAGCTTGCGAGTTTGCACGTGTGCTATTGTTATACATACCTTGGTGGACGGAGATAGAGGAGTGGAAACACAAGGACCATCGTCCCTTGCCCATCGTCACCTCCGACCATGACCACCGGATTTTGGCCGGAGGTATGCCAGAGATGGTGAAGTTTGGCCGGAGATTGTGATGTTTTGTCCCAAAGATGGAGTGGATTAATGACTACCATACCTTTTCTTTTTCTGAATCCATCAAGTCATCTGGGTTTGATCAAGAAAAGGACATATCACCTAGTTATGCTTCTGCTGAAAGTAAAGGGATATTACCACCGACAACACCTTCTCCAGTGACGATATTGTAACACCCTCAATTATGGAAATAACAACTAATTTAAAATTTTCTAAATACATCGATAATTGATTCATCTACAATCACAATTTAAGATTTAACTTCAATACACACATTTCATTCCATACATACAGTCTATAATAAGGATGGGTGCTACTAAAACCCAATAACGGTCACTATCTCCAGACTGCGGAAGACTTCACCAACTACTTACACTTGTGTAAAGCTAAGATTCAACTCTTCATAGTACTGCTAGAACCAAACCCCCAACTGGAACCTGATGCACATGCCGACAAATAAAAAGGTTAGGCTTAACGCCTAGTGAGCTCAAGAGTTTTCACCATTTATAAATGAATCGTTAAAAAGGAAGAATGCAAATAAAATCATAATCTTTCAAAATGATATACTTCAATCATGAAAACGACTCGTTTACCAATAATTATGCATTTTAAACGAAAGAGGCACCAATATAATCGTTCACCAAACCAAACTGTTTTAAGGGCTAAGATCCCAATATAAAACGTTCTTTCGTAAATTTAGATTTAACCCAAGACTTTCTCAAAATGAGAATAGAGAGAGGACTCCCAATTTTATAAAACGCAGGTAAAATGTTATATCTCGAAATTCCCAAAACACGGGTGGAACATGACACACAACTCATAAACCATAAATGAAAACCCATATAAACAAATATCGCCATAAACACGGACATTAGACCCAATACTCACACAACCATAAAATGGAAAGAAAACTAAATACCAAAACGTGGAAATGACGTATTTCATTCAAACCTTAATACACACGGGAAACCCAATATTAAGGTCATCATTTACCGTCGACCACACAAACCAACGATAATAAAATACGACAATTAACATTTAAAATGCTAATGGTCGACGGCGGGGAAGACCCGTTTCCATTTTGGGTGACGAGAACACGTGAATGGGGTCACCCGTGATGTTACTAGATTTCACCACATATCCCGGACCTAGTTCCCATGCCATACCAGACATCACAATCCTCATATCGTTTATACCTCTAGTCATACTCCGTCGAATTCCACCCCAAGGACTTACAGACATGGGTGTTTATCCAGTCTAGACGAGTTACAACTCGGAGACTCGTGTCACCTATTGCCTACTTGCTAGCGGCCTAAACGGTCAACAGTTGTAACCAAATATCTCAGGCCTTCCAAAACAGACAGACTTACGTGCCTATGGATCCAATACAACACTGTCTAACATTACATGAGTCCAATTGAATGACCAAATCACCCAAAACATGTAACTCTCAAATGGCACGAAATATACGCCATCATACTAAAAACCCCACAATAGTTATTAATCCGGACAAATGTCCTCAAGACTCAATTTAGTCAAAAACCGAGCCAAAGGCCCAACAATTTACGTAAACCCCCAAATGAAAGTCAGTATAACGACCAACTATTATGCAAACATAACGACCAAAGGTATGATTAACTCAAATCTCATCATTGGTTGAGGCAAACTATTTTCCAAATGAACTCGTACCCTTATATTTCCAAAATGCCTCATAACACAATAATATGCATTTTCCGAAAAGGTTTATAAGATCAAATACACAAAATGACACTTACATCAAATGAACTCCATTTATATATGTAAAATCATCAATGAAACATATCAACATGATTTATTTACCAAAATTCTCAAAAATCCCAAGATGGGTGTTTCGCCATGTTTATAAAACTAAACATTTCAAAATAACCAAAACTTATCAGGTGATCAGCAGTTAACAATTTCATGTAAAACACAAAACACTTTAAAATAAACATTTTGGCATGTACACCGTTTTCACAAATCAACTTGAACTCACCTTGATAGATTAGACTAAATTTAGATTTTACCCAAACTTGAGTTTCCTTGAAGAATTCCGAATCTACAAGCCAAATCCTTCCAAAACTGTAACATCCCGGGCCAACCGTACCAGATATTGTCCGCTTTGTCCACACACACGGACTCACGGTTTTAAAACGCGTCTGATAGAGGAGGTATCTCAGTCCCTTATAAGGCAACCCTTGTTCTCCTCCCCAACCAATGTGGGATCTTACAATCCACCCCCCTTGGGAGCCCAGCGTCCTCGCTGGTACACTAGTCCGGCTCCCGGCTCTGATACCATCTGTAACATCCCGGGCCAACCGTACCAGATATTGTCCGTTTTGTCCACACACCCGGACTCACGGTTTTAAAACGCGTCTGGTAGAGGAGGTATCTCAGTCCCTTATAAGGCAGCCCTTGTTCTCCTCCCCAACTAATGTGGGATCTTACAGAAACCTAGATACACAAGTTTCTAATACAACATTGTCTAACATTACATGACTCCAATTGAATGACCAAATCACCCAAAACATGTAACTCTCAAATGGCACGAAATTTACGCCATCATACTCAAAATCCCAAAATGGTTATTAATCCGGACAAATGTCTTCAAGACTCAATTTAGTCAAAAACCGAGCCAAAGGCCTAACAATTTACGTAAACCCCCAAATGAAAGCCAATATAAACATTGAAACATGTTTGACCAACTATTATGCAAACACAACGACCAAATGTATGATTAACTCAAATCTCATCATTGGTTAAGGCAAACCATTTTCAAATGAACGCATACCCTTATATTTCCAAAATGCCTCATAACACAATAATATGCATTTTCCGAAAAGGTTTATAAGATCAAATACGCAAAATGACACTTACATCAAATGAACTCCATTTATATATGTAAAATCATCAATGAAAATATCAACATGATTTATTTACCAACATATCAACTTGAGTTTCCTTGAAGAATTCCGAATCGACAAGCCAAATCCTTCTGAAACCTAGATACACAAGTTTCCAACCATGAATATACTCATTCAGCCATTAAGAATTGATCCCCAAACACTTTACATCAAAATCTCCATTTTTGGTCAAAACCCTAATTTTGACCTGAATCTTCCAAAATCTTACAAACCAAAATTGAAGAAATAGAATACTAGGATATCATCCATGAAGAATTTATCTCTCTTAATAAAGTTTAGAAATGGAGAGAATAAGCTTACCACTTAGGTTTTGGTGAAAAACCTAGAAAAACCCCAAAAATCTCTAGTGTTGGAGATGAGAACTCAATCATGCATCAAGGGTTGAAACCATTAACATAATATGGAGAGGGAACACTTTGATCTCCATGGAAAGCCTCAAAATCGGCTAGGGTTCATGAGAGAGAGGGAGGAAATGATTTGGGAGAGAGTGGGAAGGGATTAGAAGTGAGAAATGAGGAGAATGGGTGAAATTTCGGACTTAAACAACCCCTCAGCCCCCGCAGGCAACATTGCCCATGCGACAATGATAGTGTCAAAGTCTTAGGGCATAGTCGCATGGTCTATCCAGTGGGTACTCCTCCACCTGTGACATTGCCAGGCGACAGTGACACTATCACAGTCGTTTGGCATAGTCGTCGGGCCTGTTCCGAGCCCCGAAACTCGATTCTTTCAACGCCAAGGCCCTCGATACTCTTAGGGACAACAAGTAATGCTTTTCCAATGTAAAAGCCACCATTTACAAGATGCAAAACAGTCCGGGTGACCTTTACTTACCGAAAATACGGGTGTTACAGATATCACTCTAATAGACTTCACCAAACCTTCCCCATCGCATGGACTTCATCGTCCTCACACATATCGTGCTATCTCTCAATTGTGTGTGTAAAACACAGGGCGAAGACAGGAACGACGAAGGTCCCTATGACATGTCAGTAGTCTTGGAGTTCACTGGAAAGGGCAGGAACGATGAATCCCTGTGACATCGTCCATATGTATATGTATATGTATATAGGGAGAGGTTCATTTGAGAAATGCTAAATATATGAAAAATATAGAAGTAATCATAGTCTTTCATTCTATTAAGATTGGCTTTGACCGGTCAAATATTGCGTCTTTGACTGGTCAACAATTACGATTTTGACTGGTCAAAAGTTGCGGCTATTCCATAAATAGAAGGACAATTTCGTAATTTTTACAAATACAAGGGACGGGTTCATATATGAACCTGTATGATTCACATATGAACTATATGTTCATATGTGAACCAGTGTAATTCACATATGAATCTTTTAACTGATTCATATATGAACCTTTGTGATTCATATATAAACCAATTAATTGATTCACATATGAACTAATTAACTGTAGATTCATATGTGAATCAGTTGAACTAATTAACAGATTCATATATGAACTATATGTGAATCATACATGTTCATATATGAACTCGTCCTGCGTATTTTACGAAACTACCCCTCTATCTTCTACAGACCACACAAGGATTTATCCAGTGTTTCATGGTCAAGGCCGCAAATGTTGACCAGATAAAGGGTTAGGATCATTTATTTATTTCTCATATTTTTAACATTTCTCAAATGAACCTAATCTTGTATATGTATATGTATATGTGTATGTGTATGTGTATGTATATGTATATGTATATATAGAGAGAGTTATTTACATATTTGTTCCCTAAACTTTGATGGATTTTACAAATACTAGAGAAAACAAAAAAGTTGTAAATAGGGGGACAAAATATGGTTGGACGAAAATACCCTGTCTCTAACGAAGTTAGTGGTCAGGTCCTACTTTCAAAGCAAAATCAATACTCGAAGGACCAAAACTTGAATTATGAAAGTATAGGTCTCACTTTCAAATAAATCAGCAAACGTAAGGGACCAAAAAGTGTAATTCTCTCTAAAAATAATTTTAAAACAAACAAACTCTTAGAAATTAAATGCGAATCTTTTAATTTTTTTTTAAAAGAAATCAGTGTTCATCCATCCTCTGTTGCCAACTAGGAGAGAGGGATTGAAGCCTCAACAAACAACACCCAACTGCAATTATACTCACAAAAACTCAACAACAAGTTTACTATTTAAATTGTATATATATATATATACACAGAGAGAGAGAGAGAGAAGTGGGATTCACAGCGGCAGCCATGGGTGTGGATTACTACAAGGTTCTGCAGGTGGACCGCAACGCCAAAGATGAGGACTTGAAAAAATCGTATCGGAAACTGGCTATGAAATGGCACCCTGATAAGAACCCTCACAACAAGAAAGAAGCCGAAGCCAAATTTAAAGCCATCTCCGAAGCCTATGATGTATGTATATCAAAATCTATCGATCAAGATATGTCTTTCAATACCCAAAAGAATTGAAATTGGATACTACCTATATATTCATAGCGATCAATGTATATACATATATCACACCTACATTATCAGAATTTTTAAAAGTTGGATTTTATGTATACGTGGTTTTTTGTAACGATGAATTCACAATCTTTTGAAAATTGATTATTTCAAATATCGATTTGGTAATATGTATATTCACAGCGATCAATAATGAATGCATTCAAACCTAAAGTTTCCGATTTCTGAAACAAGGGTTTTATCGTATTCATAAACCTTTTGAAAGCGATTGTTTACTTTGGATTTGGGTTTTATTTACATGTATATTATAAATGTGCAGGTTTTGAGTGATCCGCAGAAGCGAGCCATTTATGATCAATACGGCGAGGAGGGTTTGAAGGGGCAGGTGCCGCCACCGGGTTCTGGTGGGTTTTCGGGCGAAGGTGGCTCTACAGCATTTAGGTTTAATTCTCGCAATGCAGATGACATATTCACAGAGTTTTTTGGGAACTCCAACCCATTTTCACAGAGTATGTTCAATGAGGATGTATTTTCTGAGTTGAGAGGGGTTGGTGGTGGTGGTGGAAGGATGTCATCTAGGAAAGCACCTGCAATTGAACGCATATTATCATGTAGTTTGGAAGATTTGTATAAAGGAACCACAAGGAAGATGAAGATTTCAAGGGATGTTACTGATCCAACTGGGTGAGCTCCATTTGCTCTCAAAAATTCTTTCTTTATATGTCAGTCAAGTAATTACATCAAGTTTTTCTGTAGGATTAATTATCTAATAGTTTCTTTGAAATTTCTTACATTCAAGTTATCTTTATTTTTGTTTGCAAGAAGTAACTTCAAAACCAGTAATTTACCATAGTCACAGGGGCGATCGGTGTAAAATTATCAGGGAAAGAATATTGTCTTGAATTCCCATATCGGGTGGTTTGAGGGTATGAAATAAACCGGGCCATCGACAAATCCCAGGAGAACAGCTAGGAAAATGAAAATCCCCAGTGGCCTCCCAAGCCTTATTGCCAGTTGAGCTAACCCCACAAGGTTTATGCATCATTGACTGTATTCTTGAATTGTTCACCACATACGAAGGGAAATTTGTCGATGAGATATGAATATTAAAACATTATAAAGTAGAAATTAAGGCTGAAAAACCTGAAACAAATGTTATTTCTTAACTAAGAGATAAAGAAAGGCCAATATGGGTGCACTAAACACAAGTAAAAGAAGGATCATATAAACCTAAACCTTAACTGTGTTTACTTTCTGTAGTTAATGTATGGATTATGAGATAGTTGCTTCCGTTTCTCTGTTTCGTTTTCGATTTGTATACAATTAGGTATAGTTTTTGGTAGCAATTATAACCATTCACGTGATCATAACTTATTCTAGCCCGCTTATTCTTTCTGTCTTTCTTTCGATGAAATGGATTTTCTTTCCTGAGACATTCTTATTATCAATTATATAGTTTTGTTAGGACTTAGGATGGTTGTTTTCAACCCTTAAAGCAAGTTTTAGACATACGAGGACATTACAGAATGTGGGTCGTAAGATTTTGTGTCGTAGAATAGTAGAAACTGTTATTATGCAGTCGGTATATATAATTAGCAAATGCCAGTTTATAGACCTCATAGTTTATCTATCTGTATTTATGATGCATGCTCGTTTCTGGGGTAGACGTTTGTAGAGCAGAACCACGAGAAATGCAGGGAAATTCTTGACAATTCCTGAAGAAATCAAGAATCCAGTTTTGATTTTAAAGATTGATCAAACCTAGTAATTGGAATTCTATATTGTTTATGGTTTTATTCCCTTGTTTTCTTTAGATTTCCATATTTTATGATCTCTAGCTATTTGAAAGCTTTAGAAATTAGTGTTAGGTTTCTATGGTGTTACATTTGCTTTTTAATGAATAAACCTTGGCTTTTTGTTACATATAATGAAATTTCAATGTAGGAAATTGACGACGGTTGAAGAAATCCTCACCATAAATATCAAACCGGGGTGGAAAAAGGGTACAAAAATAACGTTCCCAGATAAAGGAAACGAACACCAAGGCGTCATTCCTGCAGATCTTGTTTTCATTATCGACGAGAAGCCACATCCCGTGTTCAAAAGAGATGGTAACGATCTTGTTTTCACACAAAAGATATCCCTAGTTGAAGCTCTGACCGCCACCGGTTACACCGTCCAGCTGTCAATGCTCGATGGACGAAGCTTAACTGTTCCCGTCGTTAACTCCATAATTAGCCCGACTTATGAAGAAGTGGTGAAAGGTGAAGGTATGCCTATACCAAAGGAACCAACTAAAAAAGGGAACCTAAGGGTCAAGTTCAACATCAAGTTCCCTACAAGACTTACCTCTGAGCAGAAAACCGGCATCAAGCGGCTATTGTCGTCTTGAAAACATAAACGATCGTAAGTTTGCATGTATTTTTGTTTCGAGAAGGATATTTGAAAGCGTTTGCAACTTAGAAAAACTTAGTTTTTAGGGATTTATATTTATTTTATGCTTTCGGTGTTTTTGTTTATGAATAGAATCTTGAATTTGCGTTATTGAAACTTCTTCTTAATCGGGTAACTTGTCAAATGTGCAATGTGTTGGATACGTAGATTTTGTTTTAGATATGTGATCGTCTGCTATATATATCCCGCTTGCGGATTTTGATCTAGATATGTAGGTGTATAACCTTAAATGAAACTTTAATTAAATACATGATCTTCTTGAGTATGAAGTTAATTTTTTCTTTAATAAGCCAAGAGATCATGGATTTTGATGATAATAAAAAAATAAAAACTAAATAAACTAATATAATATCAATATCATATCCCTGAATGACTGCATTCTTATGATATTATGTGATGAAACATTTCGTGAGGTTACGGGGTTTAACTTGGACTAGAGGGATGTCATATATCTTCTTGTTTACCTCTTAATAGTTCCATTAAGAGACAATCTCTGAATCGTTAAGAGGTAAATCTTGTTTGGCAAAAAAAAAGGGTATGCATCTTAATGGTTCAAAAAACTCTCTGAATGATTTTGTATCTTGACCTTGTCTTAACCATTCAGAACCTTGATTTCATTCTTAACAATTAGCAAACAACCTTATTTCATAAGAGCCTTGATGTCATATATCTTCTTGTTTATTTTATTCTTTTATTCTGTATTTGTTGTTTAAAAAAAAGGATATAATAGTACTCAACATGTTAGGGTTTAAATGGCTTAATCCTCATGATATTTTTTTATATTTCAACTTTAAATGAGATTTTAACTCAAGCCGGTCTTCAATCAAGCCAATATATAACCAAAAGATGAAGATGATTTTTAAACAATTTCCACTTATTTTATAATTTTTAAATAATTTGTTCGAGTGTTTGAAGTTTACGTTTTTTTATTTGTATTCATAATCAAATAAATAAAATCTTATTTGATTGGAACATATAACATCTTATTTCATTTATTTTATATGTATTTTATTTACCCGTCAGCCCACCCACCCGGTTAAGGTTAATTGGATATGTGACCGGTTATATCGGTTTTTAAAATTCTACCTGTTAACCGGTAATAACCAGATCGACTTTTTTTGTGACTGTGATTGATAGGGGATTGGTCAAATGCCTGGCCGTTAACCAATTTGCCCATGTCTAGTTTAGGAGGTGTTTAATTTTAACTTAATAAGATTAATAGGTGGTTGACTTATTTTATTAAACTATATTAAAATATTTGATTTTAACATAATACTAAAAGATGGACTTAAAACGGTAAGCCAACACATCCTATCTTAATGCGTTAAGGTCTCATTAAAAAATAAATAGTCTTTCAATAAATGCATTAATTTAAAGTTGTAATCAAACAATGATGTTGAATCGTTATATATGTTTGTATAGACGAAGGATCGTGTGAGAAGTTGAGGTCAACATAAGAAGCATGAGAAGTGGATCTGAATCTTCGATCACTTTAAATCAAATGTCTTCTCATGAATTGTGGCTTAGAAGGGAATTGATCCGATGCATCTCATTCTAATGTGCATCAATTTCTCATCCAACTGTTAATAACAACTTCTCACGTTTTTGACGTTAACCTCAACTTCTCAACAGAACCCAACGCTCGCTCTCTCTCTCTCTCTCTCTCTATATATATATATATATATATATATATATATGTATATATTCTAATCATTAAGCACTATGTTGTAAAGTCGTTATATTTATAATATTTTATATAATTCATACAAAGAAATATTCATCCAAAAAATTTATTTCCATTCAACACTTATATAAACCAAAAGTTGAAATGGTAATATTTGTTATCGAAGGTAAAATCAAACAACAATTTTATCTTAATACATTACGACAACTTAAAAGATACAAAATTTATTATTCAACATATGTTTTAGAAAAAAAAAGGCACGTTACTATTATAATTATTATAAAAAAATTCATACGAAATCTTAAACCCTATGTTATATCAATCTTTTTTTAACGACTCCTCACAAAATTATGTGATGATTTGGAATTCTTGGGTAGATTCTATGGTTATTTCCATCAAATATATACTAAAAAGATTAGCAGAGATAACATGACTCTTGTCCGAATTAAGTCTGTAATCTAAATGATGTATTTCCTCAAATAGAATATAGCGAATTATCACATAATCTGAAATAAAATTCATGGGATTTTGTCCGTATATCCAACACATTACGCATTTAATAATCTTATAAAGTTACTCTAAGGAGAAGTTTCAATAATTAAACCCAAGATTCTATTCTAAAACAAAAGAATGGAAGTATAAGATATGGACCCTTAAAAAGGGTATTTCTCTTAAGTTGCAAATACTTTCAGCAATGTACAAATATCCTTCTTAGAACAAAAACCACTAAAGAAAGAAAATACATGTAAACTTAGGGGTTGCTTGTTTTTTTAAAAAACCTCTTAATGACTCTTAAGTTTGAATCGTTCAAACATTTTTACACACCACCTCTTATTAATCATAACTAAAATAAGACTTCAGACTTTAGACCTCTTAAAAAACAAACGACACCTTACATAGCATTGGATGTTTGTCTTCAAGAAGCATTGAACATTCGTTTGAGAGCAACAACCCAAGGGGCAAGGGGAATCATAGAATGAGCCATGACTTGACTATGATTGTTTGGTTATACTGTTTGGCTCTTGCTTGTGATAGAAAAGTTGTATTAAGTAGAATTGAACCCGATACCTCTTATATAGACTTAGGGGCTGTTTACCAACTCTTTCCGGGTAAGTGCTGCCCGGGTAAGAGTATTGTCCCGAGTAAGAACTGTCCAGAGTAAGAGTTGTCCGGGTAGGAGTGTTTACCAACTCTTTCCGGGTAAGTGCTTATCGACAAAAAAATGACCATTTTAACCCTTTGATCCTATATCTCTAGTTGATTGAATTCCAGCCAACAAATAGTTGATTGAAAATGGGTTTTAGAAAACACAAACAAAAGCATATAAACAAACACACAAACACATGAAAGAAATAGCAAAATCCATGACCAGAAAAACGAAATCAAAACAGAAAATCCATGACCAGTTTAAACAAAATCGAAAAGAAAAACAAAAAAAGAGGATGTACTACTTGCTGTTGTGTGACAAAATCGAGAAGAAAACGGTGACCCTTGTTGGTTTTGCTGAGAAAAAACGGTGACCCTTTGTTGGTTTTCTTTCTTAACAAACTACATGGAGAAGAAATCACAACAGTTAACAAAATAAAAAACAATAACGAAATCAAAATCGACGAGCAAAGTACAACCTCAAAGAGGGGAACTGTGGATTGGTTTATTTGTGACAAAACCCAAAAGGGTTTCGAAATCTTACCGAGTAGAGAGGAGGGAGGAGAACTGTGGATCGATTTCACAGTTTTCGATCGATTCCACATCTGCAGATCGAAACTGTAGAGGAGGGAGGAGAACTACGAAGAGAAGATCGGAGTTGTGGAGAAGGGAGGAGGGAGCAGAGAGACCGATCGGTGGCTGGAGGAGAGCAGACCGGTGGCCGGAGGAGAAGCGATGAGGGAGGAGGGATGAGGGCGGCTGAAATGAGCGTGTTTGAAACCTAATCGTTGAAAGGGCCTCCGTGGAAATAACAAATCTGACTGGGGTAAGCATAAATTTGATGCTGGCCGGGTAAGTTTTCGGTCAGCACTTCGGTAAGATTTCAGTCAGATCCAGCATTTGGTAAACACACTGACCGCTGACCGAGTCAGTCCGGTCAGCGGCTAGTAAACAGCCCCAACTTCAGCTATTTTGATTCTTTTTGTACTTTTATACCTTAATTCTATGTTTTCAGTGTTTCATTTTTCTCTTGTTTTAATGCAAAAACATATTTTTATTTGAAATGAAAATGAAATTTGTATAAAAGTAACCAGACTAATATTTTGTATGATCAGTTTATTTTAAAAACCTTATGATGTTATTTGAAATACTTATTATTTTTGTTGTGTGAGACATGAACTTGCTAAAAAATAACTATTTTAGCCTTTGTTGAGATTGAGAATTGGCTTAAAATAGCAAAGACTTGATTACACCAATCTACAAGTAATCAATAAAAAATGTTGTTTTAACATGAATATTTGCTAGGTTCCACTATGTTCTAAATATATATATTTTTTAAATGGTTTCTTGATAATATTGATGTTACTTTGTATTTATATATGAATTTTTAATAATTAAAAATCATCGAACAAAAGCTTTATGTTATCTCCCGTGATCGCCCTCTAAACGATTAGAATAAGGTAAAGTTTGAAGGAAAACTAAATGATGTAACACGTAAGGCTGCCTCATCACGTCTTGGGCAACCGTCTTGGAAAAAAATTATCTCACTTCATATTAGCATAGGAGATCAGTGAACCTATCTACTAGGTAGCTCCAGTAAATGTACATTTTGTGCAAATTTATCGTTTGATACCATTATGTTCAACATTGTTACAAACCCCAAAAATATTAGTGTTTCTTTAAAAGGACATTTTTCAGTGTTATATAACATTTTATTTCATTTATATTATATGTAATTTATTTTAATATATTACATATGTAATTTTACTTGTCCACTTCAGTCTTGCATAGTTCTGTCCAGTTTTATTTGAGTACCAAATGCTACTTGAATGATACCTCACTTATATCTTTAGGCATTGTTTGGCAAAAAAAAAAGCTAGCTTATAAGCTAGTTTTTTTTTGTACATGTTTGGATGACCATAAACTAGCTTATTGAAAAGCTAGCTTATTGAAAAAGCTAGCTTATCAGCTACCATCTAGCTTATCAGCTAGTTTGCCAAACATAATAGCGTTTTGAAAAACTACTCATAGTAGTGAAGTTTTTCAAAAACCCGCTCTGAAAGTATCTTCTAATTAACGTGTAAACCGTCACAAAAGCTTACAAAGCATCACTAATACATAGCCATTAGAAGTCTTTTCCAAAATATTTAGCTACCTTTATACATGCTAACTGTACAATAGAAATGGAAAGCTTGTTTTTAACCTTTTATAAAAGTTCTTCACAATTGTAGATACTAAACAAAACCTTCTTTAAATGTCATATTTGTCGTATTTATTTTTATCATATTTAAAACATATAAATCAATAACATAGCCGCATCTTTGTTTCTATTATAAAGTATTGTCATTTACCATAAAGCCAACGTGAAGATTGTCTTTTATGATAAGAACATGTTTCAACTATTTTTGGGTATATGACATTTTAAGTGTGGGATCAAGATCAATATGACAAGAAATATATTATAAATAATGTTTATTTTCATATTATATAAATTACTCATACCAACCTACCTACTAAATCAGACACCAAATTGGGGTGTTAAAATGAAGGTTAAAAATGACATGAGATGAGGCGTGGTGTGACGGTAAGCTTAAGCTTTACCCGTTATGATAAGGACACAATTTTTTTAAGATGTGACATAAGACGACAAATTTATGTCATATATACATATATATATATATATATACATATATGTTTTCTATTTATTATTCAATAATATAATGATATTAACAATTTACTATTAAGATTAAGGAGTCAACTGTGGCGGGATTGAATACCCTGATCGAATCAAAGTTCTAGAAGAAGACAAATTATATATATTAACTAGTATTATATAAAAAGTTTGTGATCAAATATTTAAAATATAACTTGGAAGGGTATTACAACTTCGTTTTAACCGTGAGTTTGTGGCATGTGTGAATCCACGAACTTTGAGTGATGTAATTAGATAAGTTTGTAAAAGTACAAAATCTAAAGTTAAAAGTGTAAAAACGCAAAAGTTAAAAAAGGAAAATTAAATTTAAAATATAATATAATTTTTTTTGAAAAAAAAGCCATGCCTTGTAAAAAGCACACCCTTCAAGGTGTCAAGACGTGAGTCATGCCTTACACAAATGCTACAAACCTTATGGAGACTGTCATATGTCACGGCGCCCCTTTTTAAAGGCCGGTTAAAACTGAAAAATAAGATGTTCAATTTGAGGAAAAATAATACGAAAAAGTTTTATGCAAATAGATATAGGATCATATATTCATCGATCGACTTAGAGCTCAAATACTCGCAAAACATAATTTTACATTGCTACTTTTTATTTAAGGCAACATTTATCCACCAAAAAAAAAATCAAATATAAGAACATGGATTGTTAACAGGAACTGGGTATTGATCAAACAAAAGGCTTTATCAGATAGCATAGTTGCAACCTGCAAATCCAAAATATATATATGCAGATTAAAGCGGGTTTTCCTACCTGTCCTCCAGGCCTTGCAAGCTGGCCGGTTAAAAAACAAAAACAGCATATATATCCTAAGGTCACAAAATATGAAACCAACGTCACAACAAAATCAACAAAGTCCAGTACTCATTCGTGCACATATATAGACTTACCGGAAAGGACGTTGATTATATGCTCGATGATCTCGTTCCTTACATAAACCAACCAAGTATGGAGGTGCACACTTTTTCCAGTTCCTTCTTCTTCTCCGCTATCACATCGATATCTGCGAGCTTATTTATCTCAAGCCACTGCATTGCCTCCTCAACCACATCATCCATCTTCTCCACATGACTAACCCTCTTCCTGATGTTGGCATCCTTTGATTTTGTTTTCATCTCATAAGTGTAATCCTCCAATGCATTATAAGCCTCCACCTTCTTCTTGAACTCTTCGTCCTCCACTTTGTATTTCTAGGCGTCTTCCAACATCTTCTCAATTTCTTCCTTTCTAAGTCTTCCCTTGTCGTTTGCAATCGTGATCCTGTTACTCTCACCAGTTATCGGTTGCTTGGCAGAAACTTGCAGAATCCCATTGGCATCAATGCTGAAACAAATTTTTGCTTTTGTAACACCCCTAGGAGCAAGAGGGAGGTTGAAAAGTTCAAATTCCCCTAGCAAAATGTTGTCTATCGATCGACTTCTCTCACCCTGATAAACCTTAAACTCCATGTAAGATTGGTTGTCATCCACAGTTACACGCTCTTGCTCCTTGGTAACAGGTATGGGTGTGTTTCTAGGGATCACCACATCCATGATTTTTCCATGCGACTCCACACCAAGTGAAAGAGGAATGACATCCACTAACATCAAATCTTTAACCATTTGATTGCCCTTACCACTCATGTTTGCAGCCAAAACTGCAGCACCATAAGCGACAGCCTCATCAGGATTGATCTTCTTGCACAAGTCCTTGCCATCAAAGAAATCTTGCAACATTCGTTGGACCTTTGGAATCCGTGTGGAACCACCAACAAGAACTATCTCATCCACCATACCCTTCTCCCATTTTGCATCATCCAGACACCTTGCCACAGCCTCCATACACTTGTTAAAGAAGTCCATATTTAGCTCCTCAAATTTAGCCCGGGTTATTTTTGATGAAAAATCAACACCATCATACAAGCAGTCAATCTCTATAGACGTCTGAGTTGTTGAGGAAAGAATCCTCTTTGCTCTCTCAGAAGCAACCCTCAATCTTCCCAATGCTCTTGGATTCATACTAATGTCTTTCCTATATTTCCTACTGAATTCTGCAACAAAGTATTCCACCATCCGATTATCAAAATCCTCACCACCCAAATGTGTGTCACCCCCAGTAACTTTAACCTTAATGCTCTCTTTTTCAATGGTGAGAAGAGAGACATCAAACGTTCCACCACCCAAATCAAAGATAAGCACATTTACATCACCAATGATGGAAGCCTTCTGGTCTAGCCCATAAGCAATTGCAGCTGCTGTAGGTTCACTTAGCAAACGCACAACATCCAAGCCCGCAACAGTAGCTGCATCCTTTGTTGCTTGACGTTGTGAATCATCAAAATAAGCAGGAACGGTGATCACTGCAGTTTTCACGTCGGCGGTGTTAAGGTATGCATCTGCCACCTCTTTCATCTTGGAAAGAACCATTGAAGAGATTTCTTCAGCAGCAAACCGCTTCTCAATGCCCCTGTATGTCAGTACAATCATAGGCTTACCACTTTGCCCTTTAATAATTTTGAAAGGCCAAACTTTCATATCACTCTGCACGATTGCATCCCCATACATCCTCCCAATCAGTCGCTTAGCATCTGCAACGATCAAACAACACAAACTCAAACATGTTTACTTAATTAAGAAGCAGATTCACATCTAATTAAGACAACATTATTCGAGTTGACATTGAATACTAATTAATTAAACAAACCCTTCTCTTAATAATAAAAACGTAAATCAAGCTTGAACTAATCAGATGATCTTATGACCTAATAACTTTTACGCTCCTCGTTAGTCAAAATCAGTCAAAGTAGAGTCTCCAACCAACAAAAGGTTGATTACATGAACCAAAACTTAAATCTTAACGATTTCAACTACAAAGTATTTGTGTTTAATGCAACAATTTTAGTCTCAAATATCAAAATAAAAAATATGACGAAGACGATAAATAAACAATTTAAAACACAGGAAAGGAAACCCTAGCTAGCTAGATTTACAAGAAATATTATACCAAAAACCGTGTTGGTAGGATTCAATGCGACTTGGTTTTTGGCTGCATCACCGATCAAACGCGCTGTATCAGTGAAAGCTACACAAGAAGGCGTCGTCCTATTGCCCTGTTCATTGGCGATGATCTCGACTCGTTCGTGTTGCCAAACAGCTACGCAGGAGTATGTTGTGCCTAAATCGATTCCGATCGCCGGTGCTTTACATCTTCCGGCCATATTATGGATGGAGATTATTTCACCTTAATGCCAAACGTTAATAGCCAGAAATAAGCTTCCATACACACCCTCAAACTACTGCTTGTTGAAGTTGCTATGAGTTCAAATATTTATGGATGGAGGTTTACATTAGAGAAGGCAAACTATAATCTCCAAAAAAAATACTTAGTTGAATATCATTCCTATAAAAAGAAATCGGAGAGTATCATTTACCATTTAAATAAACGATTTGTTAACATTTATATTTAGTTCTAATTTCATACATGCACTTTTTATATTTCTATTCATTATTAATTTATTCATTTTACAAATTAAAAATTGCAAGAATTCCCTAATATCATTCGAGATCCTTTAAAAGTTTTTTAAAATAAATAATCAAATTTCTAAAAAAATTACATTCAACTTCAATAAAGTATCTATTTTAAAGATTACATCATTAAAAATCATTTTAAAGATTTTTCTAAATTTGGAAAAGAGTAAATTACATTCTTGGTTCATGTGGTTTGGCCATATTTTGGATATGGTCCCTAATTCGCATTAATTACACTGGACGTCCCTATTTTGGATATGGTCCCTCCCTCTAACGGAATCCGTCAACCCAGTTAAGTATAAGAGTATTTTCATCTTTTACCCTATCTTTTGTATTTTAGCACAAGGAACAAACAAAAAAATACGTGTAGATTTTATATTATGCTAATATAAAATACGTGTAGATTTTATAAAATAAAATAGATTTTATATTAGCAAAAAAATACGGAAGAAAAAAGAGTTTATGTTACATCTCATTATGTAAAAAGATTTTATAAAATAAAACATGGAAAAATATTTTATAAAATAAAATATGGAAAAATCATTATGAGATGTAATATAAAAAAATACGGAAGAAAAAAGATTTTATATTACATCTCATTAATATAGATTTAAATGTAAAATCTACATTTAAAATAGATTATGCTAATATAAAAATCTATTTTATAAAATCCTGTGAATTACAAAATCCCAATCTATCAAGCTAAATCTCATAAAATGATGTGACAATCTCAAGAACTAGAGAGAGAAAGTGTATCTTGAATATATCTCACAAATCTGATTTTACAATGACGTGCTTACGAGATTACAAGGCCCTAAAGCTATTTATACCCACTAAGTAATACAAAGACTTAACCACTAAGGAATTAAACAACTTTGACATTCTATGACTTTGACATTGTTGACTTTCCAAGTTTGACTTCCCTATTAAATCTTGGATACAATATTTAGACATAACAATCTCCTCCTTTGTATTCAAGATTTAATAAAAATTTGACACTAGTCTTCAGCCCTTGATTCTTCAGCTTTTTTTTTTTTTTTTTTTTTGAAAGGGTATCCTGGGCCTATGTCCCAAACTAATCCCCGGCAATTAGGGCCTTTGTTTCTGACAACTTTGAACTTTGAGGCTTTAACAACCTTCAGTCTTTCAGCCTTTGAAGAATCTTGAAAAGTCTTTTTCACTTTAAATCTTTGAAAGTCAACATGTCTTGAACACGAATCAGAAATCTTGAAACTTTTGAAATTCTTTGAAATCTCTGAGAAATCTTTGAAAACTGTATCTTCATCACTCTGATCTCTTGACTGTCTTCAGAAAAAAACAAACTTTCTCAAATCTTGATTTATCTTATCTTTGAATCATATGAAGCATCTGATTTGTCTTGAACTTTCAGAATTTCTTCACCAGTCTTTTCATTTTGAACTTTCTTTAGGACATTGAAATTGATTCTTTGGAAATTTCTCCCCCTTTTTGATGATTGTGAACATCATGATCATCAAAACATCTTCACTTTCAACACAGTCTTTGATCACCCCCTTTGTATTCAACTAACAATCTCCCCTTTCAATGATAATTTGACAGTCGTCGCCCTTTGATCTGAATGGCTGAATCATGAACTGTATATACCCGAATCTTTTCAAATTCAGATATAATGAACGTGGTAACCCTGATTCAACAAATGAAACAGTTAGTAATGTCTGTCAGTAACACAAAGTTACTGTGTACAACGAATGTACAATTTAAGGAGCTGGTTTGCTGATGACTCCCCAGGACTTCCATTCAATCATTGAAAAACACAAGGTTTATCTATGAATGTTCTGACAGAAAAACAAATTCTCTGTGTGCTCGTGCTTGTGTATGAAAGAATTTTAGCACAATGATTGTGTTTCATAAGGCTCAAATTGTGTAAACTGTTGAGACAACAACATATATTACACGGACTCAATGTGCATGAAAGAGGTACGAAGGTGGGGCAACTTTCCTTCTTTTTCAATATCTAAATCTTTCGAGTGAAGATCAGATAGCAGACGTGCTGCGTCCCCAATAAAAATGAAACATTTCTTTTTCAGGAAAGAAATGAGTGGTTGGTGGGGTAATTGCAAGAGTTGGCATGGGCTCACTGCCTGTTTCAATGATGGTCACCAAAGAATGTGAACCAATCAGTAGATGTGGCTGCCTGACTCAGAAAGTGGTTGGTGCAGAGTTCTGATATTCTTTTAACTCTGTTCTCACACCCTCTTTATTTTTATCATTATGCTCACTTCTAACCAAACTCTCATTTTCCATTTTACCGCTCCACACAATGAGAAAAACTCAACCAGATGAGTTATCTCCCCCACTCTTTGATTTTGACCCCTCACCCCTCAATCACTCAAGGATAACTTCCTGGGTAGGAAACACAGGTTTACGTGAATCCATGGAAGTTCTGTTTAATCTCACACACGAATCCCATGTAAGTCCTAAAAAAATAGTTGCTCAACAGTTTAACTGAACAGTTAAGCACAAGATAAGATAACACTGTCAAAATGTATGCTCATGAGATTTGAGCAATTGAACAATGAAGATCTCTCAAAACAAGAAAATTGAATGAAAGAAATGAAATCAAGAGAATTGTTTTGAGAATCTGACAATGTATCAATCAGATCAAATAAAATGGTAAGGGTATCAAAGAATTTGAAAGTTTGTTTATATGAACGAATATAAACAATTTTGCAATGAAAGCATAAAATTAGAAATAATGATTGATGCTCAACAATAGTGAATAGCAAACGGGGGTATTACCATCGAAAAATTGGTTCGATATGAGACATGGTAATAACAAAATCAAATGAAATACTGAACCGGTGTGTATGAATACTTTACAGTATATGGACAAGATAATACGCAAGTATTAATCTTTGGAAACACACGGTCAGTTAAACATTAAAGCTCAAAAATGAAAAATATTTAAAATCACACTTCTAAATTAATAAAATCTTTTGAGAATCAGAAGAGGTTTGAACATTTCAGAAAATGTTTTTCATGCTTGAAAGTTGTTCTTCTTTCAAACAATCAGAGATCTAGATCAGAAGATATTTACCTTTAAGCTCCCCCTTAAATCATGATAGAATTTTACTGATTAGAATTTTATTTGTTTCTGTTTAAATTTTTATATATGTAGTCGTTTCAAAATACATATTCAGTATAATTTTCTTTCTACATTGATGTTTCATTTTTTTGTGTTCTCATATGTCTTTACAAATGGGTTTGAACACTATTCAAGGGGGAGTGGAAAAAGAGAATTTTCTTAATGATCATATCTGTTTTTAGGGGGAGTATCTGATTCTCTATATGAATGCTAACTTGAATTGTCAAATTTAGTGCATTTGTGTAGGGGGAGTCAAAGAGCTTAATGGGTAAAAATTTTCAGACTCCAAGTCAGATTTGCGTCACCAGTTGGTAGAGCAAAGCTTAATTTGCGCCAACAGCTTCTAGCGCAAAGCATGTTTTGCGTTTCATGCATGTCGCGCAAACCTCACTTTGCGCTTCCTTCTGTTAGCGCAAACCTAACTTTGCGCCACCAACTTGTAGCACAAACCTTTCTTCTTTTCTCCGTTTCTTTGATTTTGCAGATCTTAAGCTGTCTCGTCTCCAACATATGCATGACCAAGTTGATCCAGATCATCAAGGTCATGAGGGGGAGAAGTTAAGAGAAGTTAAGGAGATGATAAAGAAACAAAGAGCTCAAAAGTTTATCTGCTGATCAAGATTCGCTCAAAGATTCAAAATTTCTTCAACTTTACTTGTCTTTTGCTGTTCAAGCTCCGATCACCACAACTTCTTAAAGATCATTTAAAAGAGATGTGTCGTCTAGAGCAGTTCGTTCAAGTTCATTCCAATCTGGTCCAGTCTTGTCAAGGCAGTAAAGACAACATAGCTTAAAAGATGATGAGAAGAAATTTCTTCAAAAAGTCAGAATGTTTCACAAAGTCGCTTAGATGGTCCATGTTGTTTTAGAAGATGGATTTTGATGACCACAGCGCCAATGATTACTAAGGGGGAGATTGTTAAGTCTGATTTTATAGTAATCATTGTATTTATAGGCTTGGTCAAATACTGTGTTTAGAGTCTATTACTGTGTAGTATTGACCAAGGGTATTTAAGTCCCTTTGGTCTTTGTTGTTTGTAAGAATTCACGCCATATTCAATACATTGTTACTTTGCGCTACATTGTCTCTCTCTCTAGAATTTAGTTGATCTTTGACTATCAATTATAATTAATTTTTTAAAATTCCTTCCTAACATCCCAAAATTTTAACACTCCCTCCTTTACTTTTCCTTTCCCTCTGTTTGTATTCTACCTAATAATAGCCTACTTCTCCTTTTACTTTTACTTTTACTTTTACTTTTACTTTTTAAATAAACCCTAGTCGGCCTTCTCCTTCAAGATTTCAGTTCTCTCCTCGACCATGTTAAACAAACAGCCGACTTCTCACCTTCAATGTCTCGTTCGACTTCTTCATCCTCACGAGACCAACTCAGGTTCGATTTCTTTCCCAGGTTCTCAGGTTCGATTTATTATCAATGGGCTCAGGATCGATTTCTTTCCCAGGTTCCTAGGTTCTCAGGTTCGATTTCTTTAACTCAGGTTCTCAGGTTCGATTTATTATCAATGGGCTCGATTTCTCTATCTCAGGTTCGATTTCTTTCCCATTTCTCGTTTGATTTCTGTCTCAACTGTCTTGTTTTAGATTTGTTCGATTTCAATGTCTTGTTTTAGACTTGATTTCAGTCTCGAATGGTCCACGATTTCAAACCTGTTTCATGTTTGCATCTGTTGTTTTGGTTCTCGATTTGAAACTGACTTGTTTCTTGTCTTCGCTTCTCGAAGTATGGGGTCTGGTTTGCTATGGAACAAGTCTTTTCCTTCATATTTTTTTCGTTGATTTATTGTTAAAAGTTGAGACTTGATAGTTCTTTGTTTTCTATAAACATCATAAACTTCTACAACAAAGGTTTTAAATGAGCAATCCCAAACACCCCCTAAATGTGTAAAAAGGTTAGAAGAAGGGTTAAAGTTTTAATTTATGAAAGTGAAAACCCCTGGGTTTTTATTTTCATCGCCTCCCCCTGTTTCAACTCCATCGATCAGCAACCCATCCCCACTGTTCTCATCATCACCACCATTTGTCGCCGGTAAAGCAGCACCACAAGACACCGTGGCCACAAATGATTCATCCTACACTTACATTTGTTCGGTTTTGGTTCTCTTTCTAGATGTAACACAAGTTCGAATTCTACTGTTGGTATAAACCAATAGTAAAATGCTTGGTTTGTTTTGGTTTTGGGTTTGTTTCCTCTTACGTGGTTTTGGATTGATTATTTTCGTTACTTTTTTTTGTTTTTTTATGCACACCAAGTGTTCGATAAAAGTTTCCAATGAGAGTTTTATGATGTTTTCAAACCTCAAAGAGTTGGTAGCTATTTAGTATGATATACCAAATCAAATACCAATAGTATGTTGGTAGCTATTTAGTATGATATACCAAATCAAAGACCAATAGTTCATTGCCATGACCTTGTTTAGTATGTTGGTAGCTGATAGAAATGTCTTATATTTGGTCTCTGTAAATAAATCCAATGCCAAAGCTAAAAAGCGTAAGGCAAATTGTCCTAGAGATAAGCCTCAATGGCTTTGAAGAGTCCTTGGGTCAAGAATAAATTCAATTTACAGGGTCATTGTTGGAATAAATTGGATTTAGGTCGAAAGTCTTTTAGTTTGGAGAAAACGTTTTATATTTAAATGTTTTTTGAAAAGTTTTGATGTAAATACTATTTCATATGTCTCTATAAATAAAGCTTACCCCTAGTAAATAGGCCCTCAATTTGTTATTAATAGTTCTTTTATGTCATTATGTGTTCATTTTCTTATTACAAATCAACAAATTCAACTCATAATTGTTAAACCAGGTTGATTACAAATCCATATGACTATATAAATTAAATATCAAGATAATTTCTACTCCCTCTCTCTCTCTCTTGCTTTATGTTACAAATATTTTATGGGTAGAAGTGGTTCATCATTGTATTGTTCACTACTACAATTTCATATAACTTTCCATGATGCAGTTATACCATGATGGTTAAGTTTTAGGAGTTGAGTTTATATGTTTTGTTGTTGGTGTGTATGATTGGATAATTTTAGGTCTTAAAATCATTAGATACATTGTGGTTGACTATTTCTATGATACAATTTGCCTATGATGGTGGAAAATGGGAAAACAATTTGAAATGATGTTGTTTTTATTTTACAATGATATGGTACATGTTAGTTGTAATTAATAATGATATGGTAATTGTTACTTCGTGCCCACAATATACAAATTTTCTAGATCGGCCACTACTTGAGATGGACGACGACATTGACCTCAGTGGAATAAATGAACTCTTTGGAGAAGATATGAACGGCGCCGAAATCGGAATAGATGATGTCGAACTCAACCTAAACGACATTGATATGGATGGCAATCATCAACACAACAACAACCATGGTTCCAGGTACAATATTAATTCTTATATTGATTTAAATTAATTCTAAAGGTACGAATACTTGTGTGGTTGAACAAGTCATATAGGGAACCAAAAGCAAAACCAATAACTATGTGGACTGTGCTTATTAATCTTTGATGTAGGCGAATAAGAATGCAGTTTTTCTGACTTTTGATTGCTCAAGTAAGTCTTGGTTTAGGATCTGTCATATGCTTGGTGGGAACATATTTTTACTTAATTATATTCTTTTTGTTCAAGTGAGCCATTGATATGAGAAGCCATGTCTTTCTCAAAGGGTTCCTGATCGAGCTCATAGACGGTTGGGTTGATGCATACAACTTAACAATATTTACATGTAAGTCGGTAAGCACTTACTTACTTGGCGTTTAGGTACATAGTGTAATGCTCAATTTGTTAAGTGTTGAGTTGATCTTGAGTTTTGAGTTAAATAGATGTAGAAAGGCATAGGTTTCTAGGTTTTCTTCTTTATTCACAGTTGATCTTGAGTTTTGAGTTAAATTGTTGTTGTTGTTGTTGTTAATACAAAGTTAATTAGATGTTATTTGTATTTTAATATTGATTCATATAATGGTTCTAAAACCGTGTAAAAAGCCTTTTACAACCGTGTAAAAAGGCATTTTTTGTAGTAGTGTTATGATATAATAAACTAGAAAATCAATAAAAATTTATTTATTTTTATAAAAAATATTTTTTTTAAATTACTAAAAATTAGCGACGGATTAGTCACGGAAATCCGTCGCTAAAAGTCCGTTGTTAATCTGTCACTAATTTAATCCTTCGCTAATCCGTCGCAAAAATTATCCGTTGCTAAGAAAATCCGCCGTAAAAAATATCCGTTGCTAAGAAAATCCGTCGTTGATCCGTCGCTAAAGTAGATCGTTGCTGACCTGTTGCTAATTGTGGTCATTGCTAATCCGTCGCTAATAAGCATTACCTACCACATATTCAGTGACGAACTTTCAGCGACGGATTAGCGACGAAAATGACTTTTAGTGACGGATTAGCAACGGAAATTTCCGTCACTGATAGGGTCCTTTTTTGTAGTGTTTAATTTTTTTCCATCCAAACACTAAAAAGTGCATATCTTCGGTACCACACCGCAAAAAGCTAAAAAGCCATTTAAATAAGCAATCCCTAACACCCCCTAAATCACCAAAATAGTTCTAGATTTTGGCCAAGATTTGAGTTAACGATTGGAAATTACAAAAAAAAATCATGGACTTTTGATTTTTGCTACCGAGAAGTGTATTTTGGTCTTTTCTATTTATCTATATCTATGCTACTTTGTAAAACTTGTTCACAAGAAGTCTTAAAAATCTTGGGTGTTGCTATAAGAACACCCCTCTACATCCCTATAAACTATAAAGTTACATTTTGACTTAAATCTAAACTGTCTGCAAATCGAATTGACTAATTATACCATTACTATCCATATTGATTGTTAGGGGTGCTCAAATTTCCGATCAATCCGGCCAACCCAACCCGAAAAAACATAAAAAAAACTCAAACCGAGGTAACCCGATACATACTCGATACAAATTTTGTACAAACCGCATATATTGGGTTGGAAACGGGTTAGGCCGAAAGTAACCCGACCAACCCGTCAACCCGCAAAACTTGTATTTTTATTTATGGTTTTAGACTTTTAGCGTCTCTTATTTTTATCAATTCTCAAGTTTTACCATCTTAGTCGTAGTTTAGATCTATCTTCGAGACCATGCCGACTAAAATCGTACAAATCTAACCTTTAAGTCTTCAAAAATCTTTAACGTCAAAAGGTAAGAGATGCTCTTCTTCTATTCTTCTCTTCTCTTATTAGCCTTATATTTATATTTACATTTTGATTTTAGTTTTTTTAAACGGAAACGCTTGGTTAGATTGTAAAATGATATATTAAAGTTTCAACCCGACTAACCCGATCAACCCAACCCAACCAGCACAGTTTGGGTTGGGTTGGGTTGCACTTTTAATTGGGTTGAGATTTTCCAAACCGCAAATATTGGATTGGGTTGTTCAAGTGTCTTCAACCCGACCAACTCAACCTGTGAGCACCCCTATTGATTGTAATCATTAAGTTTTGATAATAATAATAATAATTAGAATTCTTTTTTTTATCTTTTACTTATTATTATAAAATATTATTGAATCAATATAATTTTTTTTTGTTTGGAGGAATTAGGCTATGTTTCGCAAACTTGTTGATAAGCTAGCTGCTGACTGGTAAACTAGCTGATAGCTGATAAGCTAATTGGTTACTGATAAACTAGCTGATGAAAAAGTCACATTTGACAAAAACTAACTTATAAGCATGTAAAATTAACAAAAATGACATCTAGAAAAAATAATAAATTTACAATATTTAATAATATAATTAAAACAAATATATATTAATATAATATATTAATTAATACAAACAAGTTAGTAAATAATAGAATATGTTAATTAAAAGAATTCAAAATTTATTATATATATATATATATATATATATATATTATAAATTTTGAATTTTAAACCAAATTTAAAAAAAAAATCTATTAACTTATGATTTTAAATAACCGTTACATATAATATGAAAAAAAATTATTTACAAAAAGAATAATAATTGATAGTTAAAATATATTGATCAATATTAAAAATTGATATAATTATTAATTATTCTAAATAATTAAAAATTAATATCAATAATTAAAATTTATGTTATAATTTTCAGATAATATTAATTACTATTTATTAAATAATAATAATTAATATTTATTTATAATTAATAGTTAATATATAATAATGAATATTAATGAGAACATAATTGAAATAATCACAAAAAACTCCTCATAAGCTACTTAAACTAGTTTATCAAAAAGCTAGCTTATAAGTTAGATTTGAACATCTTCAATGTAAGGTTCTTATAAATAAAAAATGTAATAGTTTGTAGGAACAAACATTGTGGAGAGTTCTTATAAAAACCCAAACCTCTCTAGGTCCTTAGAGCATCTCCAATGCAAGTTCTTATAAGAACATCTTTTTGTACTATTTGGTGTCACGTCATTTTCACCTCGTCAAATTAAAAATTCACATAAAAGTCCACAATGGTAGTTCTTATAAGAACCTATTTTTGTGGGTCCCACATATATATATAATTTAAATATATATAATATTAATAATTATTATAAAGTCAAGAAAAAAATAAAAAAATAAAGATAAAGTCACATCTCACACATTTAATGGTAAAAACCAAGGTTCTTATTTAAGAACCTAGAGGGAATTGGGTTTTTATAAGAACTTTCCATAATGCTAGTTCTTACTAGCCACTACACTTTTTGCTTATAAAAAACTTGCATTGAAGATGCTCTTTTTGCACTTTTGGATGCCACATCATTTCCAACTCATCAAATTAAGAGCATCTCCAATGGAGGTTCTTACAAGAACCTCTTTTTTACACTTTTTGGTGCCACATAATTTCCAACTCATCAATCTAAAAATTTATATAAAAATCCATAATAGTAGTTCTTATAAGAACCTCATGTCAACATCAATAATTATTATATATTAATAAATAAATATCAAATATTTAATTTAACTACCAATAAAAATGAGGAAATTGTCATTTCACACAAACTTTATGGTAAGAACCAATGTTCTTATTTAAGAACCTAGAGGGATTTAGGTTCTTATAAGAACTCTCCACAATGCTAATTCTTATAAGCCATTACACTTTTTGCTTATAAGAACCTTGCATTGGAGATGCTCTAAAACTTTACATAAAATTCACAATGGTAGTTCTTTTAAGAACCCCATTTTTGTGGGTCCCATGTATTTGTCAACATTAATAATTATTATATATTTATAAATAAATATCAGATATTTAATTTAAGCACCAATAATAATGAGGAAATTGTCATTTTACACAAACTTCATGGTAAGAACCAATGTTCTTAAATAAGAACTCAAAGTAGAACTGACAAAAATTGACACGACACGCTAACCTGACACGAACTCGACACGAAATTAACAGGTTTGGGTAATATATTTCAACCCGTTTAAGTAAACGGGTTGACACGACACGACACAAAAATTAAACGGGTAAGGTTAGGGTCAAAAATTTTAATTCGAAAATGACCTGAATAACCCGTTTATATATATATATATATATATATATATATATATATATATATATATATATATATATATATATATATATATATATATATATATATTAGGGGCAAGTTCAAACGAGGAGGTAGTCAATTTGCGAGTGGGCGAGAAGTAATATGAGCCACATAATTTATTAATTAAAAAATACCATAAATAATAAAAAAATAATTTTAAAAGTTAGGATAATTACAATTTGAATTGGATAATCTTTAAAAATCTCATTATATTTTTTAAATTTATTTATTTTTCAGTTTTAATAAATTCATAATTTTTTTTTATCAAATTTATATTATTATTTTCTAGATAAAATCATAATTTTCATCAAATATCACATGTGATATCTATAACTAATTCATTATTTATTTCACCGTTTTTTCTCTATTTTTTGGATTTACGTTTTGAATCACATGTGATTAACTTCGTTTAACATGTGATCTATTACTATTATGTATCACATATGATAATATTTACATCACAAAAAAATCTATAAATATAAATATAAATATATATATATATATATAATCACATATGATTAACTAAAATATATACAATTATCACATGTGATAATATTTACATCACAAAAAGATCTATAAATATAACTATACATAATCATATATGATTAACTAAAATATATACAATTATCACATGTGATAATATGATATGTTATATGCATAAATGTTCATATAATAGTATCACATATGATATTTGGTTAAAATTCTGATTTTTTTTATTAAAAGTATATTTAGAAAAAAAAATAATAAATAATTGAAATTAAAAAATAAATAAATTTAAAAGATATAATGAGAATTTTAAGGATTTATCTAATTTAAAATGATAATTATCCTAATTTTTAAAATTGTTTTTTATTTTTTATTTATGATATTTTTAATTAATAAATTAAGTGGCCCACATTTCTTCTTGCCTTCTCGCAAATTAGTTTACTTCTCGCATGATCCTCCCCCCCTTCTCTCTCTCTCTCTCTCTCTCTCTCTATATATATATATATATATATATATATATATTATAACTTTTCTTTTTTATGCTTTGGATTTTTAGTGCTTTAGATTTGATTATAATTTATAAGTTTGAACTATAAATTTTGCATTTCTTATGCTTTCATTTGAATTTTGTATTTGTACTTTTTGTGAATTTTCGATGTCTAATTTTTAGTTTTATAAATGTTAAACGGATTACGCGGGCCGGGTTAGGGTTGGGACGAGTTAGGGTTAGACACTTTCAACCCTTTTAACTTTGAACCAGACACGACACGACACGACACATTTGCCAGGTCTAACTCAAAGGGAGGGAGGTTCTTATAAGAACTTTCCACAATGCTAGTTCTTACAAGTCACTCCACCTTTTGCTTATAAGAACCTTGCATTGGAGATGCTCTTACCTTGGTTCTTACCATGAAGTTTGTGAGATGTGAAAATTTTCTTATTTTTTATTCTATTTTCTTGACTTTATAATAATTATTGAAGTTGAAAATATGTATTGGACCAACAAAAAGAGGTTCTTATTAGAACTATCATTGTAGACATTTATACGAGTTCTTAATTTGATGAGCTGGAAGTGAGGTGGCAACAAAAAGTGCAAAAAAGAAGTTCTTATAAGAACCTCCATTGAAGATGCTCTTATAAGCTAACTTATGTTCATCCAAACATATACCTATAAAATAAGCTAGCTTATTTTTGCCAAGCGACGCCTTAGTACACTACATAGGGAATCAACACTAAATTAATACACTAATTTATCGTTCACTACCTTTTATTATAAAATATTATTAAATTAATTTTAAAATTTTGGTACACTACACGGGGAATCAACACTAAATTAATACTAATTTATTGTTCTTTGATTAAAATTTGTGTTAGCTTGTACTAAATGTTTGTTTTGTACGTTTATGGTTGTTGGCACCACTTTTAAGGGTTTACGCAAATATGTGATATTGAATTGCTAATATACATGGCTTCGTAGCCACTATCTTTGGCCAAGAACATTTTATTTGCACGACCTAAAGTTTGAAATCGTTTTAAAATTTATCCACACTTGATGAATCACATGCACCTATCGTTTTACTAAATTCGAGAAAATAAGTCGATGTGCGTAGGCCTTGTTAGAAATTTTATTTCAGGTCATTATCTAGTCAAATGAGAAATTTTTGGGAACTTGAGTACGTAAATTTTATCTTTGGGAGTTTTGTACAAACGCCTTGTTATAAACTGTTTTGGCACGTAAAATTATTTCCCCATTTATGGCGTAAACTGATGCATGCTAGGACCATAGTGGTCCATTTGAAAAGTTTGATGTGTATCCTTGCTTATTGTCATTATTAGCGTGAGTAATGATTAAAGGCTTTTTGAAATGGTTTTATATGTGTGACGTTTGTTGCCACTTTGCGAAACTATCAAGTAAACGGTAGTGGATTTTACACGTACAAATAATTGTTATAAAGCTTTTGCGTTTAAAAGTTTTACAAAATTCCAAGTTGGCATATTAAGCTGAAAACCTTAAACTCATTAGGGTTATAGATTTAAACCCTATCGTGAAAGGACTGGTAATAAGGGACTAGAGACGCCATTGGGAATTGAAAGTGCAAATGATCTGAATGATTGGCAGAATTGAGTTGTGGGAATTCAACCTCATGAGGTCGGATCAGGTATGATTGCTGGAGGTAGTAGATTTATATTATTATCCCAGTTAGGCAAGTGGTGGTTTTTTCCTCTTAGTAAATTTTGGGTTCTGTATGACTATTTACTTATGGGTGTATTTAATTTGATGGTTTGCTCGTTCTCTCAACATTATGTGATGTGTTGGTGGGGTATCACCTTAATGAGCCTTATAAATAAAGAGAATATTGTGGTTCGTCGGTTAGAGATGTAAGATTAGAACTTTAGTGCCGTGTTAGGTGTCAACTCTAAATTCGACAATACAAATCCGGAATGGAATATTGGGCGGTAAACCCACGTTTGTGCTATATTGGTTTTGAGGATAGATGTCGACATTCGATTCGAGGACAATGATCAGTAGGGTACTTCAGAACATTTTCAATGAATCATGTGTGTTGCAATTTAAGCGGTAACTTTAAGGATGTTATATGTTAGTAATTAAGTATCAACGATTAAAATTTTTCTTGATTTGGTAAAGGGTATATCGACTAGATGATTGGTGTTTATGTTCAGTTTGGGAGTCGCGAAATCATCGAACTTGAATTGACCAACCCCCGGAAAGCGTACCGTTGCGTCCTTGGAAGGAACGTTTTACCAATATCAAGGGTAAACTATAGGGTATTTTGGGAATTCTTTGGGTTAGTGTGATCATCAGAATACAGATCTAGAGTCGTGTTGAACTGGTACGGATTGGTCAGGGAGAGATTAACGTCACAAACTACCCTTGAGGTAGTACATGTCACCCAAGGTTGGGAGACAACCGCAGTCTCATGGTTAAAGGCTAATTTAGTAAGTTAAGCGTTCACTCGGATATAAGTGTGATGTGCCCAAGAGGACATTTATCGTGAGTATCAGCATAAGGTTATGGTGGTAGTTCTGGCAAGTGGAGTAGAGACAACCTATTTTGCAGGTAACGTTTAAGGGGAACCTAGATTTCGAGGACAAAATCTCTTTTAAGGTTGGGAGGATTGTAACACCCGTAATTTTCGGACAGTGAAGGTCACTCGGACGTTTTTGGAACTTGTGAATGGTGGGATTTTGTTGGGAAAACATTATTTAAAGTCCCTTAGAGTATCGGGAGTGTTGGCGTTGAAAAAGTTGAGTTTCGGGGCTTGGGAAGGGTCCCGCGACAATGCCCGGCGACTATGACAGCGACGACTATGACAGTGTCATAGTCGCACTGTCACAATCGCATAGAAGGTACCGTGTACTGGTACACACCGGCGACTGTGACCATCGACATTACCCAGGTCAATGTCGCCTGGCAATGTCGCACCAGGGGGCTGATGGGCTGTTAAATTCGGGATTTCTCTCCTTTCTTCATTTCTCACCTCACATTTCACTCACAACTCTCTCTAAACTCTCCCAAGACCACCCAAACCCCTCTATGGTGGTTTTGATCCATTAAATTCCTCAATACTCAAGTGTTGAAGTGTTGTCAAGGGGTAGAAACTAGACACCAAGAATCTCCATCTCCATCTTCATCTTCATCTTCAACCTCAAGCTCCATTTTAGGGTTTTCTAGGTTTTCACCAAAACCTAAGTGGTAAGTTTATCCTTCCCATTTCTAAACCTTATTATAAGATATAAATACTCCCTTGATGATTTTCTAGTGATTGGTTTCTCAACTTTCGGGTTTGGTGATTTTGAAGAATTAGGTCAAAAATTAGGGTTTTGGTTAAATTGGGGTTTTTGATGTAAAATGTTTGGGGATCGATTCTAAATGGTTGGATATGTATGTTTATGGTTGGAAAATTGTGAATCTAGGATTTTGGGAGCTTTGGCTTGAAGATTCAAATTTCTTCAAAAGAGCTCAAGTTGGGGAAAATCTAGATTTAGCCTAAATCTAGCAAGGTGAGTTCAAGTTGATTTGTGAAAACGTTGTGAATGCCAAAATGTTCATTTAAAGTGTTTATGTGTTTCACATGAAATTGTTAACTGTTGAGTATTTGATAAGTTTTGATTATTTGGAAGTGTTTAACTTTATAAACTTGTGAACACCCATCTTGAGGATCTTTGGGATTTTGATAAATGTATCATAATGAAAATGTTTTGATAACCATTTTCATAAATGAAGGGTATTTGGTAAAGATGCATTTTTAGTGGCTATTGGTAATAAGTGTATTTTGTGTTGTGAAATGGTTTGAAAATACCAACGTGTGAGTTATTGGAGTTTGGTCATTCCCAACCTTGCGAATATTTCGGATATTGTAAACCTTTGTGGTTTTGGGGAAAAATGTATTTCAAGTAATTTGTTGAGTAAATATTTGATACTGATATTTTAACGATTTATCGTACGCATGTAAATCCTTTGGAGTAATTGTACTTTTAAGGTGTGTTACGAAAAATGTTGATCTCATGTTATGGGACGTTTGAGAGAGCCAATGGGGTTATAAACTTGTTTAGAAATTTTTTTTTCAAATCTAAATGGTGTTGGAGTGTATTCATGCATTTTGGAACATGTGTTTGCATAAAGGTGGTCGGTTGCATTTTATTGCATTTTGTGGATTTTAGCATATGGTCATTTGATTGGATGAGCATTAAGGCTCGATTTTCGGCTTGTCGGGTCTTAAGGACTTTTGTCCGATTTTAATAACTTAAAGTGGAGCCTTGGGTGTGAGTTGCATTTATTGCACTTTATTTTGGGGAATACATGTTTTGAGCGCGTGTGTCATTCATTTGGAGTCATGTATTTTTAGACTGTAATGCATTGGGTCCATAGGCATGTAAATCAGTCATATTAAAGGATGAGGAGTCTTGATATTCTTACCTTGGGAATTATGTTGTGTTGGCATCGTTGTTGTCCCGGTTGTTGAGCGAAGAGGAACCGTTATGGGTTGTACTTCAGGACCATGTGTCTGGTGATTCGATGTTCTAATTCTTGTGCACGAGGGTTAGACATCATGAGTTATCAAGTAAGGAGCTGAGGCTTTTGTCATGAATGTTATGGAGTAGGCACTAGGGGTCGAATGAGTACCCTGAGGATGAAACTCCACTAGAGACCGAATAGGCAATAAGATCGTGTATCCTTGAGGTGTAGCTCAGCAAAGCAGGCAATAGGGGATACGATGTTTTGGGACTTGAAATAAAGTCTGATTGGAGGTGTAGCTCGGTAGAGCAGGCGATACACACGATCTGAGGTGTAGTTTGACAACATGGCTATGTGGCTTAACTTTGTGTTCCGCCATGTACAATGGAATCGGGTGTGTTCCGCCACGTACAATGGAATCGGGTCTCCCCCATCACCAGAAGGTGTTACTTGGGTATTAAATTGTATTATTTTATTATCCATGTTTTCGGTGAGGTTTTGCATATATGAATTTGTTTACTCAAGATTTATGGGTTGAGTATTATGCCCCGCCCATGTTTGGGGTGTTTTGGGGAATAAAGTTTATTTTGCATTTTTATAATTTGGGAGTTTACTTACTATTCACGTTTTGGCTGAGTTTGGGGTTGAAGTTGCTTTACAAAGGAATGTCTATGTTGGGATACTTGTTTTTTTAAAGGTGTGTGTTATTGGAAAATGAGTTGCTTAATATTTAAAGTAAATCATTTTGAAAAATAATGATTTAAACTGCATTCTTTCCTTTTAACAATATATTTGCTCATATTGAAAACTCTTGAACTCACTAGGCGTTAGCCTAACATTTTTATTTGTCGGCATGTGCATCAGGTTTGGTTGAGATTTATTGCTAGCAACTTCGTGGTGGGATAAGTGCTAGTCTTATGCACGAGGGAGTGGCTTGGTGAAGCCTTCCGCACTTTTGGAGATATCAACTGTCATTGGGTTTTTAGTAACACCCGACTTTGTTTAGTCTTTATTCGAGACTTGACCTATTACTCGTTGAAGTTTAATCTAGAACTCTATTGGAGGTGACTCAAGTGATGTTTAATAGAATAGATTTCATTCCCGTTTGATGTATATTTGAAAATTTTAAATTAGTTTCTCTTTCCAAATTTGAGGGTGTTACATATATTTTGATATTTTGTATAGGTACAAGATGTAAAAACTGATGGAAATTGTGGATTCCGAGCGATATCTGTTTGCTTAGGTTTCAACGAAGATAATTGGCCCACTATTCGGCGTGAGTTACTAGAAGAGTTAAATTTGTATACGACAAAATATGAAGTGATTTTTAACCCTTCTAGTTTTACCCAAGTTGGAGCATCGTTGAGCTGGTTTTATTAAGACAAATTTGCACCAAGTGATTATTGGTTGAGTATGTGCTGTTCAAGTACTTACAGCTTCGGTCTACACCAACACATTGGACTAAACATTATCCTATTGCAATCGGGTATGTAAATGAAAACCATTATGTTAGAGTAATGCTAGAAGGATGATAAACGTCAATTTTATACATCTTTATGTCGAATTTACCCTACAATCAATGTTTGTTGGATGTTTAAAATACCATTTATTATATGAGTTGGTATTTATTTTTATTTTGATGCCACTTATTTGAAGAAAAGGAAAAAATATATATAACAAAAGTTTGAGGATTGATTGATTGGTGTTGTGATGACAACAACAAAACAAAAAGAAAAAGAAAAAGAAAAAGAAAAAAAATATAGCTTTTTATAATATGTGGTGTCTACGTGAGGTCAAAGAAAAAAGAAAAAAAAAGACTTACATTTTACAATTTATGGGGGGATTTGTGTTTGGCATCCCACATCTTGCAACCCACAAAAGAAAAGAAAAGAAAGAAGCAGCCCAACAGCGAAGCAAAGAATTCGTCAAGCAGGTTCATCGTCTCCACCGCGACGTCCTCCTGCAGTAACTCTCGAGCGAACTCTCGCTAGCCAGTTTTGGAGAGCCAAAAATTATTCGCGTGACTTCTCCGCTAAATAAACTCGCGTCCTAAGTCCCGGTAAGCACTGTTTCTCGCTTCAAAATGTACCCGGGATAGTTTTCACGCTGGTTTAACCCGTGTCTCAAGTCACGGTCGACTGATTTTTCTATTTCTCGAGCGGTTTTCAATTGGGAGTATAAGAGGGGTCTGGTAACTGTCGATTGGGGGGAATCACTTCAGAAATCGAGGGGAAAATAGAGAGCAACGGGAAGAGACGAATTTTGAGATTCGTTTGGTTGATTTTGGGAGATAAATTCTAGGGTTCTTCACATTTTTTTTCTGCAATCTTATTGTAAGTACATTGGTTTCAATTTCTAGATATGAGTAGTTAATTTCTTTATTTCTAGTAGTGAGCAATTAAACATTTATATTTGATGGTGTTGAGACTCGTTTGATTTCAAGTTCATTGTCAATTTATTTATGCAAACTTTGATTTTAGTGTTAAATCTTTGTCGGGTTTTTGATTTAGGAAGGATCCCCTATTTTGTTCAACTTGATTTAGATTTGCTAAATGAAATGAGGAATCCGTAATTGTTCTTTGTTTCATTATTGTAGCAAGTAATGTTCCAATTAACGAATTTGGTTGATTGTTTGACGTTACAAATTTGTGTATTCTAGTTCTAATATTTGGCGTCTAAATATTAACTAGAAATGGTGCTTGTTCGATTTTAATGCAATTAGCAATTTGTTACCAAGTTCGTAACTTGTTTCAATTTTAGCTAGTTAGAGGCTAAGTATATTAAGCTTCTCATTCTAGTCGACTTTTTGTGACAAACGGGACATTGACGTGTGTCAATGTTTGGACCATTTTGAATTGGAGTGAATATATATTTTTATACACAAGTCGATGATACACCGTCTAATGGAAAATGTGTTTGCTAACTACTAGAACTCTTCATTTCATTGTTTAAAGTTCTCAATTATTTTTCGCATTCTTAGCATAATTATAAATCTTCAACCCCCCCTTATATATATATATAATGTTTGCAATGAACGTGCGCGTGAATTCGTTTTGGACTTACGGTTAACACCGAGTCCCTGAGGAGACGATCCTACTTATCACTATCGCAATTTATTTTGTTTTAGCGGTAATAGACCTTAATTATAAGTTTTATTATTTGCCGGACTCGACACCCGTCAAGTCGGTACCATTGGGCGACAATGCCCGACGACAATGCCTTAGGGCAAAGTCGCAGGGCACTTTTGCGGTGAGCTTATCACCCGCGGTACGCCCCTAGTGAGATTGACCATCGATTGTGACATCGGCATTCTCGCCGTGTCACTATTGCCGAAGGGGAGGAACCCACGATACGTAGGTGGCGAGTATGCCCCGTGAGAATGACATGGGCATAGTCGCCGAGTCATTCTCGTCGACGGGCTGCAGGGGGGATTAAATGCTTTTTTTCTTATTCAATTCTTATTACTCTCTTCACCCACCTCAAACACTCTCATTTAGGGCGATTTTCCAGCTATATTTGGTCTGCCAAGATCCTTCAAGTCATCAAATCTTGAGGTTGCAAGTGATCCTTCATCATCCATTTAGAGTGCAAGTCAAGTTTTAAGGGATCTTCTTAACTCTACACCTCCTAGTTCTTCCCATTTACTTCAAAGGTTTTAGGGTTTCATCCAAACCCTAAATTGTGATTACATTCTTCATTTTAAAACTTTATACATATCAAAATGATGATTTTAAACTCATAATCTTCTCCTTGTTCATTTGTTCTTATTTAAAATGATTTTGACTTACCTTACTATTTTGGAGATTTTTAGGGTTCTTATTGCTTTTCAAATATGATAAAGGGCTTCTATATTTGAGTTATAAAATGTTATTGGTTATCATTTTTGGAGATGGAATAATTGGTTGAACTCATGTTAGTTATTTTCATAATTCTCTATGTGGTGAGTTTTACTAGGGAAAATATGAGTATTTTGGAATATGAAGTATGTGGTCCTTTAATGGTGCTAAAAAAATGATGTTCTTGCAATTATGTGTTTATAGTTTGGCACAAATGAAATTGTGATAAGCCTTAGACTATACTAGTGGATCCATAGGTATTGAGTCAGTTTATTTTTGGGATGTTTTACCCCCTTGTAGCTAGTTGAGACATTGGGTCCTCGAAGGCAATTTGGTACGGTTATGTGAGACCGGTTACTAGCCATGGGTCGTAAATATAATCCTAGTGAATGAGTATGACTTGGATCCTCGGGTGCCCTCCTCCACATCTGAGTACGAGCAGACGTTGTTCGTGGCCATGGTTCCAAGTGTTGAGCTCACAACTCGAAGAGTGGCTTACTTTTATATTCCGCCACGATCCTTAGGAATCGGGTCTACCCCGTCATCACAAGATTGATATTGGACCGAAAGGTCATTATGTGGTTCTTAATTCATTTGCAAAATCAAATCTTTGGAAAAGATTACTTAGTATTGTAAATTAATATCATTTCCTAATTTCTATATAAATTGTATGTTCTCACTAGGCGTTAAGCCTAACACTTTTTCTCAAATGATATGTATAACATGTTCTCTTAGCGGTGGGATGTCGAAGGTTTGAGTGACGAGCGTGGGCTTTTGAGGCATTTTTGGAATGATAGATACTTGGAGTTTAGCGTATAAACAATTACTTTATTTTGGAAATTTGGGTTGACAATCGATGCAATCTAGATAGAAGTTATTTAGATTAGTTTGTTGTTGATTTCATATTCGTTCACATGTTATGTAAACACTATCACACTTTTACCCATTTTGGGTGGCTTACACCAAATGCAAATGTCATATTGCCGATTTTTCAATTTTTAAATTTACTCTAATTTTTAGGGTGTTACACGTTAGCCTAACATTTTTTCTCAAATAACGTGTATAACAAGTTCACTTAACGGTGGTTTGTCCAAGGTTTGAGGGATGAGCGTGGGTGCTTGAGGCATTTTTGGGTTGATTATACACTTTTGGAGTTTTGGCGTGCAAAAGATTGTTGTATTTTGAAATTTGGGTTGACAACCAATATAATCTAGATGTAACCTATTTAGATTAGTTTGTTTTCAATTCTTATATTCATTCACAGGTTTTGTAAACGCTTTCATACATTTATCCATTTGGGTGGGTTACTCTAATTATAAACGTCATATTGCCGAATTTTCGAATTTTAAATTGTTGGTCCCGGAGGTGTTTAACAAGTTTGTAGAAGGGGGGGGGGGGTGTTGAATACAAACACAGTATTTAAAGTTTAATAAATTGTTTATTGATAACTCAAACACAATTTACAAGTTTGTTGCGGAATAAGATTAAGACAGACTTAATCTAAAAAAACTTAAGAAACACTAAGATGGTTGCACAAGAATATAGAGAATGGGGGATTAGAGAGTATAGAAAACAAGGGTTTCTATGAAATAGAAAGATGAAGGCAGAGGTGAGCACACTCTCAGACGGAGAGGTAATCTTTCTATTTATACCCTATGCATTAAATGCATGGCAGGGCACTTTACACGTGGCGTTCAGTGATTGGATTTGGGAGTCTGACTTTGGGAGACATGCTTTCGGCCGTATCATGAACAGTGTAGTTGACAGAGTTGTTGTACGATTTGTTGCAGAGACGTGTCCGTTCTGACACATCGTACTGGTTGTGCAAGGTAAGACAAAAGGAGACTTGAGGCATAAGCTACGTGATCTTTTGATCGTTGAATATCTCTTCCTTCAGAGATGCAAAGAAGTTCAACTATCGTTGAAGCTTTTCCTCATGTTCCTTCGCGTATAAGTAGAGTCGTCTTTGCTTCACTGATATCTGCATCAGGTCACTAGTAGACTTGTCTTTGTTCAGTGGCTTCGTCTTTGATTCAGCTATGAACATCTGTTGACGCGAGACTTGTCTTCAGGGATTACGTTAATTGTTTACATCAGAGACTACCAGCGATAACTGAACAGACTCAGTTTGATCGCTGATAGTGAAACACTAATACATATTAAAACGTAATTTTCACTAAGTATAAAAGAGGGTCGTTATCAAATCACTGAGAGAGTTTGGATCAACAATCTCCCCCTACTTGATAATGACAAAGTAACTGAAGAAAATTACTTTATAGTTCAAAATAAGGAATAATCAGGACTCATAACATACATGTCCCAATTACTATTTTGAGGGATCTTTTACAGTACTTATAGAGTTAAGTACTTCACTGAAATTTTCATTAATTCAAGAAACGAATTACAAGGTATGAAAATTATAAGTAAAAGTGAGGAACTAACTACTGTAAGTTTAACTAATAGATTACAAGAAATAGGAAACTAATCTATCAGCTATCTAAAGAAGACTTGGGAGGATTGATCATATACTCAGGTATTTCTTCTCCTTTTTGCCTTCGATCTGAAGATTCTTGAGAGATGACTGAGGGGACAGATAGGGATTTCAGATACTCTTTGAAATCTGAGCTCTTCCTCATCATCTCTGAAGAATATTCCAAAAGGTTCTTTGAGTACTTGCCCTGCAACATATGGTCCACCAGGGGGCAGAGATAGATCGAGAACTGAAAGATCAGGAGGAGGACAGAACAGAGCTTCTCTTGAGAACTTGATGGAGGTTTCATTTCTGATCACAGCGACATTTTCAGAAGAGGAGGAGACAGGCTTCCTTTTGAATTTCTTTGGCTTAGAAGGAAGAGCAGACGACACCTTTAAGATTGCAGCGATTCTGTTGATGAGAGCATCATTTATCCATTCAACATAGCCTCTGTAGATTGACTTTGATTTCTTAAGTGCATCTTTGAACTCAATCCATTCCATATAGCTGAAGCTTTCCAACTTTGAAACGAGCATAGCCTTGCAACTTCCATCCTCTCTGGTAATCTCCATAGTGACAGAAACTTTTTCCTTCTTCTTTCTTCTAGAGATAGCGACTGCAACGATCTTCATTGGGTCAGAGCGATAATCGATTTTATGCTTGCACCAATCGACTGTGGAATCGCTGACCGCTACAGCTTTTGAGCGCTCCTCTTCAATCTCCTTCAAAAGAGCGGCCTGGACTTCTACTGGTTTCTTTTTCAGCTTCTTGTCTTTGACTTGAGATGACTGAACCTTGAGAGCAAGAGATGCATCTCTTTGGCAATCAGCTATCAACTTCTCAGCCCTGACAGATTCTTCGATTTCAGCTTCAGTCAGGAACTCTAGATCTGTTGATTGAAAGGGGATCTTCAGTCGTTAATTCTCTAGATGAGAAATCATCTCTGTTCGTCTCTTCATCTCTTCCTTTGACCAGTGAGATGGTCTAGAGGGCCTTCCTGGATGTTGCAGGGACTCTTCTTCCTCATCTTCTTCATCAATCTCTCTTACAGAGATTGGGATTATTTGTTCATCAGCTATAGCGGCTGGGATTATTTGTAGTTCTTTACCCTTAAGCAGGGGAGAGAACTGTCTGGACAGAAAAATAGAAAGAAAGGAGTTAGTGTATGTTTTTGGGAAGAGAGAAGATAAAGGCTAGAAAGAGATAGAGGGTTTGTAGAAAGAAACAGGGACAAGTGAGAGGCATACCTGAGAAGGATTCTCCTCAGATAGTGAAACTGTCTTCAGGTTTCCCTCAGCAACCACATTTTTGGATTTGTGTTGGTCTCGAAGGTGCTTAACAAGTTTGTAGAAGGGGGGGGGGGGGTTGAATACAAACACAAGAATTAAAGTTTAATAAATTGTTTATTGATAAATCAAATACAATTTACAAGTTTGTTGCGGAATAAGATTAAGACAGACTCAATCTAAACAAACTTAAGAAACACTAAGATGGTTGCACAAGAAATTCAGAGAAAGGGGGATTAAGAGATATAGAAAACAAAGGTTTCTATTTCGGGGTTCAAGGATTAAGCACACTTCAGATGAAGGGGTGATCTTCCTATTTATACCATCTGCATTAAATGCATGGCAGGGCACTTTACACGTGGAGTTCACTGATTGGCTTTGGGAGTCTGACTTTTGGGAGACATGCTTTCGGCCGAACAATGAACATTGTAGTTGACAGAAATGTTGTACGAATTATGGCAGAGACATGTCCGTTCTGACATATCGTACTAAGTTGTGCAAGGTGAGACAAAAGGAAACTTGAGGCATAAGCTAAGTGATCATTCGATCGCTGAGTATCTCTTTCTTCAGAGATATCAAGAGTTCAGCGATCGCTAAAGCTTTTCCTCATGTTCCTTCGCGTATAAGTAGATTCGTCTTTGCTTCACTGATGTCCGCATCAGGTCACTAGTAGACTTGTCTTTGTTCAGCAGCTTCGTCTTCGATTCAGCTATGAACATCTGTTGACGCGAGGCTTGTCTTCAGGGATTACGTTTACTGTTTACATCAGAAACTATCAGTGATAACTGAACAAACTCAGTCTTATCGTTGATAGTGAAACACTAATACATAGAAATGTTTATAAGAAAGATTATCAGCGATAACTGAACAGACTCAGTTTGATCGCTGATGGTGAAACACTAATACATATTAAAACGTAATTTTCACTAAGTATAGAAGATGGTCGTTATCAAATCACTGAGAGAGTTTGGATCAACAATCTCCCCCTATTTGATATTGACAAAGTAACTGAAGAAAATTACTTTATAATTCAAAATGATGGAATAATCAGGTCTCATAACATACATGTCCCAATTACTATTTTGAGGGATCTTTTACAGCACTGATAGAGTTAAGTACTTCACTGAAATTCTCATTAATCCAAGAAAAAAATTACAAGGTATGAAAATTACAAGTACAAGTGATGTACTAACTACTGCAAGTTAAACTAATAGATTACAAGAAAGGAAACTAATCTATCAGCTATCTAAAGAGGGTTTAGGAGGATTGATCAAATACTCAGGTATTTATTCTCCTTTTTTCCTTCGCTCTAAAGATTCTTTGCAGATGATCGCTATGATTGGCTCAGCAGCAGGAGAGAGAGTACACCATAGGCACATGAGATCCTTGAGAAGAGTGAGGGGACATATAGGGATTTCAGAGACCCTTTGAAATCTGAGCTGTTCCTCGTCATCTCTAAATAAGATTTCAAAAGGTTCTTCAAGTACTTGTCCCGCAACATATGGTCCGCCAGGAGGCAGAGATAGATCCAGAACTGAAAGATCAGGAGGAGGACCGAACAGAGCTTCTCTTGAGAATTTGATGGAGGTTTCATTCCTGATCACTGTGACATTATCAGATGAGGAGGAGATATGCTTTCTCTTGATTTTCTTGGACTTTGGAGGAAGAGTAGATGACACCTTTAGTATAGCAGCGACTCTGTTGATGAGGGCATCATTTACCCTTTCAACATAGCCTCTGTATGTAGACTTTGATTTCTTCAGTGCATCTTTGAACTCAAGCCACTCCATGTATCCAAAGTCTTCCAGCATTGAAATGAACATAGCCTTGCAGCTTCCGTCCTCTCTGGTAATCTCCATGGTGACAGAGAGTTTATCCTTCTTCTTTCTTCCAGAGATAGCAACAGCTACGATATTCATTGGGTCAGAGCGATAGTCAATTTTGTGCTTGCACCAATCGACATAATTATCGCTGACCGCTTTTTCTTTGGAGCGTTCCTCTTCAATCTCTTTCAAAAGAGCTGCCTGGACTTCCACTAGTTTGCTTTTCAGCTTCTTGTCTTTGACTTGAGAAGACTGAATTTTGAGAGCCAGAGAGGCATCTCTTTGACATTCAGCAATCAGCTTCTCAGCCCTGACAGATTCTTCAATTTCAGCTTCAGTCAGGAACTCCAGATCTGATGATTGAGAGGGGACCTTTCGTCGTTGACTCTCCAGATGAGAGATCAACTCTGTTCTTTTCTTTCTCTCTTCCTCTGACCAGTGAGATGGTCTAGAGGGCCTTCCATGATGTTGCATGGACTCTTCTTCTTCTTCATCCTCTTCATCAATCTCTCTGACAGAGATTGGGATTATTTGGTCATCAGCTTCAGCAGCTGGTATTATTTGAAGCTCTTTACCCCTAAGCAGGGGAGAGAACTATCTGGTCAGAAAAAGAAAAAGGTTAGATTTATTTTTAGGGAAGGAGAGAGATAAAGGCTAGAAAGAAAAGGGGTGGGATTTTTATAGAAGGATAAAGGAACAAGAGTAAGGCATACCTGAGAAGGATTCTCCTCAGGTAGTGAAATCATCTTCAGGGTTCCCTCAGCAGTTGCACCTTTGCTTTGGGAAGGGGTTCCTGAAGGTGTCTCTTGACTCCCCCCTGCTTTGATAACTTCTTTCGAAGCTATCGCTGATGAAGTGACGGCTGAAGAACACCATAAGGATTGATCTTCTTCTTCATCGTCATCATCATCATCTAGAATAGGTTCTTCCACTTGATCTTCAAGATGAAGGGCTTCATCATCATCTTCATCCTCTTCCTCATCATCAACTAGATCAGCGATGGTAGGAGGGGCTTTCTCAGCAACTATCTCCCCCTCAACATGAGAGGGAGTTTCCATCAGTTGTTCAGCAGCATCAGCTTCTTTCTCCTTATTTTCTTCAGATGCTTTCTCCCCCTCTTTGTCATTATCACGGAGGGAGAGATCTTGGGAAGGAGTAGAGGTCTCAGCGGTGGACAACTTCTGGACTTCAGCCTCCAGTCCTTTGAGCCGGTCTTCAAGTACAGGGATATCGGACGTAGCTTGATGAATAAACTCCACAGCTATGTCTAGAGCGGTGCCATCATCTTATGTAAATGAAGGAGCAGGAGTTGGAGTTGGTTCCTTCAGGCGGGTCAGGATCTGCTGAAGAAGGACCTCACATGCATCAACCTTTGTAGTCAGAGCTGAAAACTGTTGTTGTGAGTCCTCCCTGACTTTCACAATCGCTTCTTGGAGAATAGCGATTTAAGAAATGTCAGCTTTGGAGGTGCAGTTGGCTGTCAGCGTCTTCAGAGCTTCACCAGCTGATTGAACAACATTGGTGCTGTTATTGAGAGATACAGTCAGAGCCTTCACCTTGGTAGTCAAACTGTTGACATTGGTGTCAACAGTCGCCAGACTAGGACCTAAAATATAAGTTAGTTTTTGAGAAACAGGCTTATATGGTGATTTGGGAGAAGTGTTTAAGGTTATAGGGATACCTGAATTATCAAACATTTTGTAGAATTGTAACGATTCCTCAAAAGATTGATGTTCAGGTCCTATGGGTCCAAACTGTGGTTGAGTAGAAATAGATGGAGGGTTAGAGATCAAATAAATAGAAGGACTAGAGATGGGGATAGAAGATGTAGGGATAGGGGTAGTTACCTCAGGTTGTTGTTGAACTGAGATTGTAGGTTGCGTCACTGTTGTTGTGACAGCGACCGAGATCGCTGGCACGGTTGAAGTGGTTGTCGCTGAGGATGTGGAGGAGAGACCCACGAAAGCATCCAAGGAAGTTTGTTGATAAACATCCTTAGGTATAGAGCTAGAGGTAGCTTTCTCCTTGGTCACCTTGGCCTTCTTCGAAGGACCAAGGAAGCCAGTTGATGGTCGTTTGGGAAGGGGTAGCGGCAGGGATAGCAGAAGAAGGTACATTCTGCGTGGCCGCTGAAGACGAAGAAGTGAGGAGAGAGAGACGAGATCGAAGTTCTGAGATACTTACCTCATTGGGGAGCGTCTTGACCTCCAGGGAGCGCTGACCCACTTTCGGAAAAGATGCATCCGAGTTAGTGGGGTAAGTGGCAGGGTAGAGAAACTTCAGGTACGCGCAGATAAAGTGTACGTAGGGGACCTTGGGATCCCTTTCGGTATTCTCTATCTTTGACTTGAGATCGTCAAAGATAGCTGTTGCGTGGTCGAAGTTTCGTCCAGCGATCACTGAGTAAGCCATCTGGACCTGAATCTTGCTTGCTTGGTCCAGTGACCCACTTTTCCCACTCATACACTGAATGAAGTGTGAGAAGATGTAGTTAAGATGATAAGACATCAATGCCTTTTTCACAAGAGTCAACTTCTTGCTTGGAATCGTCGTCCTTGGCTTGGGTTCCCAAGCGTATTCCATGGCATCCAGGAATTGGATGAGTTCAGCATCAGTTGGCAAGGCGTCGAATCCATTCCTGGGTTTGTCAGGAAAACGTAGAGCTTTTCTCAGGCCTAAGACAGTCATCATCCCTGAGCCAAGTTGAGTGCTGAAAGAGATAGCAGGAACCTGTTCACCCTTTTTGTTGGTGATAGAGGTTTTGTCAGCAGTAAACCAGAATTGCTGGAGAAGAGCTTTGGAGGGTGTGGGATCCACAGTGATAGCATAAGCAATGAAGGATTGCTTTAGAAACATTGCAGCTTCCTTCAGATGTGGGTACTTAACACCGTCAAAATCGAGACGTGCGAGATGATTGTTCTTTGGAAGCTCCGATTCAGTGAGTGCGAATTTGACGTTCTTAGAAGCGACAAGTGCAGATTGAGCCATTCTGAATATGAGTAGATAAAAGAGTAGAAGAAAAGGTTTTAGTCTAAAAATAAAGAAGATTTTCTAGTTTCTATTTGAGGAAAGAAACATAGAAAAGCAACAAATTTGAAGATTAACAAGGTGTTCTTAATATAATATACAAGAACAAGAAGAAAAACCAAAGATTTTGAATGAAGAAAATCAAAATAAAATGGTTTTTAAAGAATAAAATCAAAAATGAAAATGATTTTATGTGATTAGAATCTTATAAACCCATAAATGGAGTTTTATGTAAAAAGATTTAAGATAAGAATTAGAAAAAGATCAAGAATAACCTGTTGATCTTTGAAGAGGATGATACAAATGCTTGAGAATGCTAGAATGCTTGAGAGAGTATTCTTGCTTTGAAAGTATTTCTAGAAAGCGTAAAATGATAAGAATGGAAAAATATTCCTTTTATACGTGTGAGAAAGGAGAGAGAATGTGAGAGGCGGGAAAAAAAATGCTCATCATGACATGGACACGTCCCACGAAGTTGATTGGATAGAAGGGCAACGGACGAACGTGTCAGAAAAAAGCATGTCGTGGATTGTCGGTTCAAATGACGTCATAGAAGAGAGAGACTGTTCATTTGTCCGTTTTGAAATTATCGCTGAAGAAAAGTCAGCGATAGATTTTTTTTAAAGAAGGATCACTGACTAGAAATATCAGTGATAAATGTATTTTTCAAAAAGCTTTTAATCATTTGAAGAAGGTTCAGTGATTAAAGTGTATATTTTGAAAACATCTTAACTGACTGAAGATTCAGTTGTAGAGATTGAGAGAACATACCTAAGAGTCAGAGTGTTTATCAGAGAGAATGATAAAAGGGGAACTTATGATTACTGACACAATGCATGAACGTTGAAGATTTATTCTTCTAGATTCAGCATTCCAAGCTCACTGATGAGAAAGTTGAACCTTGTCTCATCAAGAGGTTTGGTGAATAAATCAGCAAGCTGAAAGTCAGTAGGGATAAAGTGAAGTTCAATATCACCATTCATCACATGATCTCTGATAAAGTGATATCTGATCTCTATGTGTTTCGTCTTTGAATGTAGCACTGGATTATTTGCTATAGCGATAGCACTAGTGCTGTCGCAATAGATAGGAATCTTTGACAGCTGAAGGTCATAGTCTAATAGTTGATTTCTCATCCATAAGATCTGAGAACAACAGCTTCCAGCGGCTACGTATTCAGCTTCAGTTGTGGAAGTGGACACTGAATTTTGCTTTTTGCTTGTCCAACTTACCAGCTTTCCTTCCAGGAGTTGACATCCACCAGTGGTACTCTTTCTGTCAAGTTTACAGCCTGCAAAATCACTATCAGAATAACCAGTTAGATCGAACCTTGAGTCTTTGGGATACCAAAGACCGAGGTTAGGAGTTCCCTACAGATATCTGAAAATTCGCTTAACATCGATCAGATGGGATTCCTTGGGTTCAGATTGATAGCGTGCACATAAACAAGTAGAGTACATAATGTCAGGTTGGCTCGCTGTAAGATACAGCAGGGAGCCTATCATTCCTCTATAGGCAGTGACATTAACAGGTTTTCCAGAAGGATCTTTGTTAAGTGTCAGGGGTGGTGCCATAGGAGTTTTCATCGCTGAAGTTTGAGTAAGATCAAACTTCTTCAACATATCTTTAACATACTTACCTTGGCTTATAAAAGTACCTTTGTCAGATTGTTTAATCTGAAGACCAAGAAAATATGTCAGCTCACCCATCATACTCATTTTATATTCTTTCTTCATTCTTTCAGCGAAGCGAGTACATAGAGATGGGTTAGTAGAACCAAATATTATGTCATCGACATATATTTGTACAAGAATTATATGACCTTTTATCTTTCTGAAAAATAACGTATTATCAATGTTGCCACGTTCAAAATTTTCAGAGATAAGAAATGATGAGAGAGTGTCATACCAAGCACGAGGGGCTTGTTTTAGTCCATAGAGAGCCTTATCCAATTTATAAACATAATTTGGATACTTAGGGTCATAGAACCCTGGAGGTTGTTCTACATAGACTTCTTCATTTAGCTTTCCGTTTAGGAACGCTGATTTTACATCCATTTGATAGACGATGAAATCTTTATAAACTGCATAAGCTAAGAATAGTCGAATTGCTTCGAGCCTAGCCACAGGGGCAAAGGTTTCATCATAGTCTATACCTTCCTCTTGTCTGTATCCCTGAGCAACAAGTCGAGCCTTGTTGCGGGTTAGAGTTCCATGTTCATCTAACTTGTTTCTAAACACCCATTTGGTGCCTATAACAGTTTTATCAAATGGTCTAGGAATGAGATTCCAAACTTTGTTTCAAGAGAATTCAGTCAGCTCTTCTTGCATAGCGCTGACCCAGTTTGGATCTCTGAGGGCATCATCAGTCTTCTTTGGTTCTATTAAAGAAAGAAAGTTGACAAAGAGACAGATATTTCCTGAGCTTCGTCGTGTCTGAATACCTGCATCTGGATCACCAAGAATTTGATCTATTGGATGATCTCTGGTCCATCGCTGAGCAGGAGCATGATCTATCAACTCAGAGGTTGAATCAACAATTGGGATGTTTACTGATGAGGATGTTTGAGGTTCATCAGCAATTAACTGTTGAGTAGTGGACAGACTTTTGTTATCAGAGAGGTTTTCAGACAGAGGTAGATCTGATGGTAGCAAGGTGTTTAGAGGTTCAGCTGAAACCCATGAGTTGGATTCAGCTCTAGGAGGTATAATGTTTGGATCATCATCAGCGGCTGGAGGATCTGAATGCTGATGGTTTGAGAAGAAGGGTTCAGTTTCTTTGTAGTGAGAAAACATCCAAGCATTTAACTCTTCATTGTCAGTGATTGGTTTAGAGTTCGCTGAGCGAGTTTCATCGAATGTGACATGAATTGTTTCTTCCACAGATTGTCTTCTTTTATTGAAAACTCTGTAGGCTTTGGAGATGGAGGAATATCCTAGAAATATTCCATCATCAGCTTTTGGGTCGAACTTTCCAAGTTGATCTATGTTGTTTAAGATATAGCACTAACAACCAAAGATATGAAGAAAACTGATAGAAGGCTTCCTTCCATGAAAAAGTTCATAAGCTGTCTTCCCAAATCGCTTTACTATTAGCGATCTGTTTTGAGTAAAACATGCAGTGTTTACAACTTCTGCCCAAAATTGAGTAGGGAGATGAGAATCGTTGAGCATTGATCTAGCAGCTTCAATGATCGTTTTGTTTCTTCTTTCAGCGACTCCGTTTTGCTGAGGTGTTCTTACTGTAGAGAAGTTATGAGAAATTCCCTTGTTTTAAAAGAAATTGTTCAGGGAACTGTTTTTGAATTCAGTTCCATGATCACTTCTTATTGAACGAACAGTAAGATTATTCAACACTTCCATATTTTTAACAAAAGATGTTAGTTCTTCTGGAGTATCACTCTTACAGCGAAGAAAGATAACCCAGGTATATCGAGAGAATTCATCTACAATGACAAGCGTATATTTCTTTCCAACTATTGATTGGATGTTGACAGGGCCAAACAGATCCATATGCAAGAGCTGAAGAGGACTTGTCACTGAGAAAACTTGTTTAGACTTGAAACTAGCTTTTGTTTGTTTTCCTTTTTCACATGCTGAGCAAAGAGATTCTTTAGCATATGAGTGCTGAGGAAGACCATAAACTAGTTCCTTAGATGAGAGAGAATTCAAGGTTTTGAAGTTTAGATGAGAGAGCCTTTTGTGCCATAGCCAGTTGACATCAGAAGAGGCCTTAGAGAGAAAACATAAGTTTTCAGCGATAACCACTGAGAGCAAGTTTTCCTTTCTCATCCACCACTGAACATGCTTTCTTAGAAAAGCGAACTTCGTAGTCTTTGTGACATAGCTGACTGATGCTCAGAAGGTTGTGCTTCAGTCCATCTACATAAGCGACTCTTCGAAAGGTAGTTGTCCCATTGCTGAGGACACCAAACCCTCGGGTATATCCTTTTCCATTTCCATCGAAGGTCACAAAGGGACCTTTCTCTTCCTTGTATTCAGTGAGCAGGTCTTTTTGACCAGTCATATGACGAGAACATCCACTATCGAGATACCAGATGCCCTTTGATCCCTGCACACATAAGGAAGATTAAGCGTTGTTTGGTACCCACTTTTCAATGGGTCCTTTAGAGTTAGTGGAAAAGGAAGTTTCAGCAGTCTTCTCAGCAGATGAAGATTCAGCTTCAGTGGTAATCTTCACTTTGGTTAATTTCTTAACATTAGTGGTATTTTTCACCTTGGTTGATTTTTCAACTTTGGTGACCTTCTCAGTCTTAGAGGCATTTATCTTTACTTTAGCTGTTTTATCAGCTTTGGTGGCAGTCGGACATTTGCTTGCAATATGGTCAGTAAAACCACAGTGATAACATTTTATGTATTTGAAAATGGTTTTAGGACCAGAAGTAGAAGGTTTTGCAAGTTTAAGATGAGCAGGTCCAGGTCCGAGAAGGCTTTTCTCATGAGATCTAGGAGGAATTTTCATTTCTTCAGATCTCGTGGATTTAAGATCAATCTTTAGCTTTGGAGGACAGAGATCAAATATTTCTATCACAGAGCTAGAGGATTGATTTGCTGAAGGTTTAGAAGTAACCTTCAGCTTTGCTTTCCTGGTAGCCTTCTGAGGAAGAAGATTGGATTTTCCTTTATCCGCAGACTTAGTGTCTTTGGATATTTCCTCAGGGATAGAATTAGAAGAAGAACAGGATAGAATTGATTATAAGAAGTGTCAAAGAAATAAGTGACAAACGTTCCAAACTTAAGTGGGGAACTTTCTTCTTTAGTTACATCCTGTGGTTTCCAAAAACCAAGACCAGTTCTATCACTTTCAGGAATTTGAGCATTTATTATCTCAGAGATCTTTGTTGATGATTTGCACCATTTTTCAACATGAGCCTTTTCTGCTTTTAGAGCAGCGATGGCTTGTTCGCGTTCAATACTGATGATTTCATTTATAATGACTTGATCTTTCAACTTCTCTTCTAAAAGAGTTAGTTCTGTAATCTTTTCATGACATTTCTCTAGCTCTTGAGTTAAATGAACATTTTTATTCTCAGCTTGAGTTTTGTCGTTTAGAGCATTATAAAGGTCAATCGTCAGCACATCAACAACACGACTTCTCTCAGCTTCAGGCAGAGAGGGATTTGTAGAGATAGATACCTGAGATGATATGTAGCTCATGGAAGGTTCAGATGCTTCTTCCAATTCTTCTTTAATCTCAGCCATGAGGCAAAGATTAGCGGCGACTTCTTCATCAGAGCTTGATTCTTCTGATTCAGTTCAGTCATGTTCTTCAGCGATGAGACCTTTACCTTTTCGCTTATAGCTTTTCAGTTTTTGATATTTGTTCTTCAGCTTTAGGTATTTGTCATCACTGGATCTTCTTGAGGTAGAAGGTTTGAAGACCTTTTTCGACCTGTACTCACTAGCAAAGTGTCCAATCTTTTCACAGTTATAGCAAGTGGCAGTAGCCTTATCAACAGGCGTTGATTTTGGCTTTTCAGTAAGAGAGAGAGGCTTAATTTTTCGGAAGTTGCTCTTTCTTGCAAATCTCTTAAAAGAGTTTGTCAAGAGTTCTAAGGACTCATCAAACTCTGAAAGATCAGGGTCTGATAAATCCTCAGATTCAGAATCTAACTCAGTGATGGTGAGAGTAGATCGCTGAGATGGAATTATCTCTGAAGAGTCTAAAGCAACAGGAGTGCTTTTGGAGTTTTTAGAATCTTTTACAAGATTCTTCTTCAGGAGATTTGATTACTCGTAGTTGAGCAATATTCCATACAGAGTGCTGAGAGAAAGAGAATTTAAGTCTTTTGTAAGCTTAAGACATATTGAATAACTGTCCCAGTTTTCAGGAAGACATTCTAAGAATTTTGTTAGGACCTCAGAATTAGAATAGGTCCTGCCAACAGTTCTTAGGTCAATGATTAAGCAGTTAAACCGCTGATGAACGTCAGAGAGAGATTCATTCTTACCAGCGATGAAACTTTCATACTGTCTTACCAAGTTAATCTTACGAGTTTCTTGGATTTCAGTGGTGCCCTCATATTGAACACATATGGTTTCCCACATTTCTTTAGAAGTTTTCAGATGCATGATGGAAAGGAAAACTTCATCAGGCAGAGCCATTGAAATAATGGTCTTTGCTCTTGCATCTATCCCTACCTTCTTTTTATCTTCATCACTCCACAGTCTTATTTCCTTAACGACATAGCGTTCAGGGACAGCTTCAGTGGTGGCAGTAGCGGGAACTGCAGCTATAATTCTAACAGGTTCATAGGGTCCATTTTCTATATATTCAGGTATAGTAGGATCCGCACCTTCAGGAAATAGCATCATTCGATTTTTCCATAGAGAAAAGTTATCTCTGCTAAATCGAGGAGGTTTAGAAAGTGAACCATTATCATAGTAGTTTGTGTTTGTGTTAAGTGCCATTTAGAATAGCAAAGAAGAGAATAAAGCAAGATCTTGTTTATTAGATTAAACAAACTGCTCTGATACCACTTATTGGTCCCGAAGGTGCTTAACAAGTTTGTAGAAGGGGGGGGGGGTTGAATACAAACACAAGAATTAAAGTTTAATAAATTGTTTATTGATAAATCAAATACAATTTACAAGTTTGTTGCGGAATAAGATTAAGACAGACTCAATCTAAACAAACTTAAGAAACACTAAGATGGTTGCACAAGAAATTCAGAGAAAGGGGGATTAAGAGATATAGAAAACAAAGGTTTCTATTTCGGGGTTCAAGGATTAAGCACACTTCAGATGAAGGGGTGATCTTCCTATTTATACCCTCTGCATTAAATGCATGGCAGGGCACTTTACACGTGGAGTTCACTGATTGGCTTTGGGAGTCTGACTTTTGGGAGACATGCTTTCGGCCGAACAATGAACAGTGTAGTTGACAGAGATGTTGTACGAATTATGGCAGAGACATGTCCGTTCTGACATATCGTACTAAGTTGTGCAAGGTGAGACAAAAGGAAACTTGAGGCATAAGCTAAGTGATCATTCGATCGCTGAGTATCTCTTTCTTCAGAGATATCAAGAGTTCAGCGATCGCTAAAGCTTTTCCTCATGTTCCTTCGCGTATAAGTAGATTCGTCTTTGCTTCACTGATGTCCGCATCAGGTCACTAGTAGACTTGTCTTTGTTCAGCAGCTTCGTCTTCGATTCAGCTATGAACATCTGTTGACGCGAGGCTTGTCTTCAGGGATTACGTTTACTGTTTACATCAGAAACTATCAGTGATAACTGAACAAACTCAGTCTTATCGCTGATAGTGAAACACTAATACATAGAAATGTTTATAAAAAAGATTATCAGCGATAACTGAACAGAATCAGTTTGATCGCTGATGGTGAAACACTAATACATATTAAATCCTCTTCTTCTTCTTCGATAAAATCTTTGAAAGAAGGAGGGGTTTGTTCAGCAACCTTATCCCCCTCAACATGAGAGGGAGGATCTGAATGTTGAACCTCAAGCAACATCAACTTCCACTTCTTTAATTTCTTCACCTGCTTTCTCCCCCTCTTTGTCATTATCAGCCAGGGAGAGATCTTTGGTAGAAGAGGAAGGTTGTGCAGAGGCTAACTTTCGGACTTTAGCCTCCAGACTATCTAGCCGTCCTTCAATCACCTGGAGATCTGAAGTAGCTTGATGAATGAATTCAACAGCTACGTTTAGTGAGGTACGGTCATCCGATGTGAAGGAAGGTGATGGAGTCGGATCTGGTGCATTCAGCTTGTCGAGGACTTGCTGAAGAAGAGCTGTGCAAGAATCAACCTTTGACGATAGAGCATCAAACTTTCGCTGAGTATCCTTCTTTACTTTGACAAGCTCTTCTTGAAGAGCAGAGATATGAGAGGCTTCAGCTTTGGTTGAGCAGGCAGCTGTCAAAGTCTTCAGTTCAGTACCAGCGGTATTGACTGCACTGGTGGTGTCGTTGACAGTAGCGGTGAGAGAAACCACCTTTTCACCTAAACTGTTGACATTCGCGTCAACAGTTGCCAAACTAGGACCTGAAAGAAAAGTTAGTGTCTGAGTAACAGGCTTAGATGGGGAGAAGGAAGGTGTATTGGTGGGTTTAGGTATACCTGATGATTCAAATTTCTTGAAAAATTGCATGTCTCTTTCAAAGGTTTGAGCATCAGGTCCTAAAAATGCAATGTGAGGTTGCTGCATGAGAGAAGGAGGGCCAGAGACCAAAGAAATAGAGGGATTAGAGATGGGGATAGAAGAAGTTGGGAGTTGGGTAGTTACCTCGGGTGGTACTGAGATGGGTGGTTGCGTCACTGATGTTGTGACAGCGACCGAGATCGCTGGCACGGTTGATGATGTGAGCCCTGAGAATGTGGAGGAGATGACCACGAAATCATCCAAGGAAGTTTGTCAAGAAACTTCCTCAGGTCTTGAACTAGTGGCTGCTTTCTCCTTAGTCACTTTGGCCTTCTTCGAAGGACCAAAGGAACTAGTAGATGGGCGTTTAGAAGGGGTGGTAGCGGCAGGGATAGCAGAAGAAGAAACCTCCTGCGTGGCCGCTGAAGTAGAATAAGTGTGGAGAGAGAGTCGGGAGCGTAGGATAGAGATACTTACCTCGTTTGCCAGCGGTTTGACCTCTAGAGAACGTTGACCCACTTTGGCGAAGGAGCCATCAGGAGTAGTGGAGTAAGTGTTGGCGTAGAGGAACTTCAGATATGCACAGATAAACCGTACATATGGGATCTTGGGATCCCTCTCTGTCTTCTCTATCTTTGACCTTATATCGTCAAAGATAGCGGTGGCAAGGTCGAAATTTTTGCCAGCGATGACCGAGTAGGCCTGGAGCTGTACCTTGCTTGCATGATCAAGAGAACCACTTTTCCCACTCATGCATTGAATGAAATGAGAAAAGATAAAGTTCAGCTGAGAAGGCATGTTCGCCTTTTTGATGAGTGTCAGCTTCTTGTTGGGGATTGTGGACCGGGCTTGTTGTCCCAGCAGTACTCCATATCATCTAGAAACTGGATGAGTTCAGCGTCAGTAGGTAGAGCTTCAAATCCACTCTTAGGTTTGTCAGGAAACCTAAGAGCCTTCCTCATTCCTTTGCCGAGGTCAGTGCAGAAAGAAATGGCAGGGACCTGATCACCTTTCTTTATGGTGATGGTCGTTTCTTCAGCTGTGAACCAAAACTGTTGAAGTAGAGTTTTGGAGGGTTTTGGATCAACAATGAGAGCATAAGCAATGCAAGATTGCTTTAGGAATTTGGCAGCTTCCACCAGGTGTGGGTATTTGTTTCCATCGAAGTCGAGGCATCTAAGATGGTTGTTCTTGGGGACTTCAGATTCAGTGATGGCGAACTTGTCGTTCTTGGAGGAAACAAGTGCTGACTGTGCCATTGCTGAATAAGGAAAGAAATAGAGAATAGAAGGGAAGGATTAGAGTCTAAAAATAAAGAAGTTTTTACCAGTTTCTATTTGAGGAAAGAAACGTATAAAAACAAAAATATTTGAAGATTAAGACATTGTTCTTAAGGAAAAGATGGAATAAAAATCTCATAGAAAACCCATGATGAAGAAAAATGGTGTTTTGTTAACAAGATTTAAATAGAAAGAAGATCAAAGTAACCTGGTAATCTTGAATGAGGAAGATGCAGATGCTGGAAATTTCTTGAGAGAGTTTCTTGCTCAGAAAGGATTTTTAGAAAGCGTAAAAAGATAAGAATGGAAAAACGTTCTTTATATACGTTTGAGAGTAGGAGAGAGAGAGAGGCGGGAAAACAAATGTTCATCATGACATGGACACGTCCCACGAAGTTGATTGGATAGAAGGGCAACGGACGAACGTGTCAGAAAAAGGCATGTCGTGGATTGTCGGTTCAAATGACGTCATAGGAGAGAGAAAAACGTTTCATTTTTCCTTTTTGAAATTATCTCTGAAGAAAAGTCAGAGATAGGTTTTCCTTTGAAAGAATCCCTGATGAAAATTCAGAGACTGATTTTTGTATACTAGAAGGATCACTGAAGAGAAAGCTCAGTGATAGATTTGTTTTTCAAAAAGCTTTTAATCATTTGAAGAAAAACTTCAGTGATTAAAGTTTGTTTTAAAACGTCTTACTGACTGAAGATTCAGTGGTTAAGAGTAAGAAAGCATACATGAGAGTCAGAGTTTTAATCAGAGATTGAATGATAAAGGGGAAATTATAATCACTGACTTAATGCATGAACGCTGAAGATTTATTCATCGAGATTCAGCATTCCAAGCTCACTGATGAGAAAGTTGAATCTTGTCTCATCAAGAGTTTTGGTGAATAAATCAGCAAGCTGATAGTCAGTAGGGATGAAATGAAGTTCAATATCACCATTCATCACATGATCTCTGATAAAATGATATCTGATCTCTATGTGTTTTGTCTTTGAATGTAGTACTGGATTGTTTGCTATAGAGATAGCACTAGTGCTATCGCAATAGATTGGAATCTTTGATAGCTGAAGGTCATAATCTAATAGTTGATTTCTCATCCATAAGACCAGAGCACAACAACTTCCCGCGGCTACATATTCAGCTTCAGTTGTGGAAGTGGACACTGAATTTTGCTTTTTGCTTGTGCAACTTACCAGCTTTCCTCCTAGGAGTTGACATCCACCAGTGGTGCTCTTTCTATCGAGTTTACAGCCTGCAAAATCACTATCAGAATATCCATTTAGATCGAACCCTGAGTCTTTGGGATACCAAAGACCGAGGTTGGGAGTTCCTTTTAGATATAAGAAAATTCGCTTAACAGTGATCAGATGGGATTCCTTGGGTTCAGATTGATAGCGTGCACATAAACAAGTAGAGTACATGATGTCAGGTCGGCTCGCTGTAAGATACAGCAGGGAGCCTATCGTTCCTCTATAGGCAGTGACATTAACAGGTTTTCCAGATGGATCTTTGTTAAGTGTCATGGGAGGTTCCATAGGAGTTTTCATTGCTGAAGTTTGTGTTAAATCAAACTTCTTCCGCATGTCTTTAACATACTTACCTTGGCTGATAAAAGTACCTTTGTCAGATTGTTTGATCTGAAGACCAAGAAAATATGTCAGCTCACCCATCATACTCATTTTTTATTCTTTCTTCATTATTTCAGCGAAGCGAGTACATAGAGATGGATTAGTAGAACCAAATATGATGTCATCGACATATATTTGTACAAGAATAATATGACCTTTTATCTTTCTGAAAAATAAAGTATTGTCAATTTTGCCACGTTCAAAATTTTCAGAGATAAGAAAAGATGAGAGAGTGTCATACCAAGCACGAGGGGCTTGTTTTAGACCATAGAGAGCCTTATCCAATTTATAAACATAATTTGGATACTTAGGGTCATAGAACCCTGGAGGTTGTTCTACATAGACTTCTTCATTCAACTTTCCATTTAGAAATGCTGATTTTACATCCATTTGATAAACAATGAAGTCTTTGTAAACTGAATAAGCTAAGAAAAGTCGAATTGCTTCGAGCCTGGATACAGGGGCAAAGGTTTCATCATAGTCTATGCCTTCCTCTTGTCTGTATCCCTAGGCAACAAGTCAAGCCTTGTTGCGGGTTACAGTCCCATGTTCATCTAACTTGTTTCAAAACACCCATTTGGTGCCTATAACAGTTTTGTCAGACGGTCTAGGAACGAGATTCCAAACTTTGTTACGGGTAAACTCAGTCAGCTCTTCTTGCATAGCGCTGACCCAGTTTGGATCTCTGAGGGCATCATCAGCCTTCTTTGGCTCTATTAAAGAAATAAAGTTGACAAAGAGACAAATATTACCAGAACTTTGTCGTGTCTGAATACCTGCATAGGGATCACCAAGAATTTGATCTATGGGGTGATCTCTGGTCTATCGCTGAGCGGGAGCATGATCGCTCATCTCAGAGACTGGATCAACAATGGGGATGTTCACTGATGAAGAAGCTTAAGGTTCATCAGCGATTAGCTGTTGAGTATTAGACAGTCCATTGTTTTTTGAGAGGAGTTCAGACGAAGATAAATCTGATGGTAGTAAGGTGTTTAGAGGTTCTGCTGAAATCCATGAGTTGGATTCAGTGTTAGGAGGTATGATGTTTGGATCATCATCAACAGCTAGAGGATCTGAATGCTGATGGTTTGAGAAGAAAGGTTCTGTTTCTCTGTAATGAGAAAACATCCAAGCATTTAACTCTTCATTGTCAGTGATTGGTTTAGAGTTCGCTGAGCGAGTTTCATCAAACGTGACATGAATTGTTTCTTCCACAGATTGTATTCTCTTGTTGAAAACTCTGTAGGCTTTAGAGATGGAGGAATATCCTAGAAATATTCCATCATCAACTTTTGGGTCGAACTTTCCAAGCTGATCTTTGTTGTTTAAGATAAAGCACTGACAACCAAAGATATGAAGAAAGCTGATAGAAGGCTTCCTTCCATGAAAGAGTTCATAAGTTGTCTTTCTAAATTGCTTTACTATCAGCGATCTGTTTTGAGTAAAACATGCAGTGTTTACAGCTTCCGCCCAAAATTGAGTAGGGAGGTGAGAATCGCTGAGCATTGATCTAGCAGCTTCAATGATCGTTCTGTTTCTTCTTTTAGCGACTCCGTTTTGCTGAGGTGTTCTTACTGAGGAGAAGTTATGAGAAATTCTCTTGTTCTCAAAGAAATTGTTCAGAGAATTGTTTTTGAATTCAGTTCCTTGATCACTTCTTATAGAGCGAACAGTAAGATTATTCAATACTTCCATCTTTTTAACAAAAGATATTAGTTCTTTTGGAGTATCACTCTTGCAGCGAAGAAAGATAACCTAGGTGTAGCGAGAGTATTCATCTACAATGACAAGCGTGTATTTCTTTCTAGCTATTGATTGGATGTTGACCGGGCCAAACAGATCCATATGTAAGAGCTGAAGAGGACTTGTCACTGAGGAAACTTGTTTAGATTTGAAACTAGCTTTTGTCTGTTTTCCTTTTTCACATGCCGAGCAGAGAGATTCTTTAGCATATGAGTGCTGAGGAAGACCAGAAACCAGTTCCTTAGAAGAGAGAGAATTCAGAGTTTTGAAATTTAGATGAGAAAGCCTTTTGTGCCATAGCCAGTTGACATCAGAAGAGGCTTTAGAGAGAAAACATAAGTTTTCAGTGGTAGTAGAGTCCATATCTATTACATAGACATTTTCTCTGCAATAACCACTGAGAGAAAGTTTTCCTTTCTCATTCACCACTGAACATGCTTTCTTAGAAAAGCGAATTTCATAGTTTTTGTCACATAGCTGATTGATGCTCAGAAGGTTATGCTTCGGTCCTTCTACATAAGCGACTCTTATGAAGGTAGTTGTCCCATTGCTGAGGACACCAAACCCTCGGGTATAGCCTTTTCCATTTCCACCAAAGGTCACAGAGGGACCTTTCTCTTCCTTGTATTCAGTGAGCAGGTCTTTTTGACCAGTCATATGACGAGAACATCCACTATCGAGATACCAGATGCCCTTTGATCCCTGCACACATAAGGAAGATTAAGCGTTGTTTGGTACCCACTTTTCAATGGGTCCTTTGGAGTTAGTGGAGATGAAAGGTTCAGTAATCTTCACAAAAGATGAAGATTCAGCTTCAGTGGTAATCTTCACTTTGGTTAATTTCTTAACCTTAGTGGTATTCTTCACCTTGGTCGTTTTTTCAGCTTTAATGACCTTCTCAGCCTTGGAGGCATTCATCTTCACTTTAGCTATTTTATCAGCTTTAGTGGCATTTGGACATTTGCTTGAAATATGGTCAGTAAATCCACAGTGATAGCATTTTCTATATTTGAAAGTGGTTTTAGGACCAAGAGTAAAAGGTTTTGAGAATTTAAGATGAGCAGGGCCAGGTCCAAGAATGCTTTTAGCATGAGATCTGGGAGGAATTTTGATTTCTTCAGATCTCTTAGGCTTGAGATCAATCTTTAGCTTCAGAGGACAGAGATCGAAGATTTCTATCACAGAGCTAGAGGATTGATTCGCTGAAGGTTTAGAGGGAACTTTCAGCTTTGCTTTCTTGGAAGCCTTCTGAGGACGAAGAATGGATTTTCCTTTATCCGCAGACTTAAAGCCTTCGGATTTTTCCTCAGGGATAGAATTAGAAGAAGAAGGATAAAACTGATTATAAGAAGTGTCAGAGATAGAAGTGACAAATGTTCCAAACTTAAGCGTGGAACAATCTTCTTTAGGCTCATCCTGTGGTTTCCAAAAACCAAGACCGGTTTTATCACCACCAGTAGTTTGAGCATTTATTATCTCAGTTATCTTTGTTGAAGAATTTCACCATTTTTCAACAGTAGCCTTTTCTGCTTTTAGAGCAGCGATGGCTTGTTCGTGTTCTATGCTGATGATTTTATTTACAACAATTTGATCTTTCAAACTTTCCTCTAAAAGAGTTAGTTCTTTGATCTTTTCATGGCATTTTTCCAGTTGTTCAGTTAAGTCATTGTTTTTCTCTCAGCTAGAGTTTTTCCGTTTAAAGCATTGTAAAGATCAATCGTCAGCACATCAACCGCGCGACTTCTCTCTGATTCAGGTAGAGAGGGATTAGTAGAGATAGATACCTGAGATGATATATAGCTCATAGAAGTTTCAGTAGGTTCTTCCACTTCTTCTTTAATCTCAGCCATAAGGCAAAGATTAGCGACTTCTTCTTCATCAGAACTTGATTCTTCTGATTCAGCCCAGTCATGTTCTTCAGCAATGAGACCTTTACCTTTTCGCTTGTAGCTTTTCAGCTTTTGATATTTCTCTTTCAGCTTTAGGTACTTGTCATCGCTGGATCTTCTAGAGGTAGAAGGTTTGAAGACTTTCTTTGACCTGCACTCACTTGCAAAGTGTCTAATCTTTTCACAGTTATAGCAAGTAGCAGAAGCCTTATCAACAGGGGTTGATTTTGGCTTGTCAGTGATAGAGAGAGGATTATTTCTTTTGAAATTGCTCTTTCTTGCAAATCTCTTAAAAGAGTTTGTCAAGAGTTCTAAGGATTCATCAAACTCTGAAAGATCAGTGTCTGATATATCCTCAGATTCAGAATCTAACTCAGTGATAGTGAGAGTAGATCGCTAAGATGGAATTATCTCTGAAGAGACTAAAGCAACAGGAGTGCTTTTGAAGTCTTTAGAATCTTTTATAAGATTCTTCTTCAGAAGGTTTGATTGCTCATAATTGAGAAATATTCCATACAAGGTGCTGAGAGAAAGAGAATTTAAGTCTTTTGTTAGCTTAAGACATATTGAATAACTGTCCCAGCTTTCAGGTAGACATTCTAAGAATTTTGTTAGAACCTCAGAATTAGAATAGGTCCTGCCAACGGTTCTTAGATCAATGATTAAGCAGTTAAACCGCTGATGAACATCAGAGAGAGATTCATTCTTACTAGCGATGAAACTTTCATACTGTCTTACCACGTTAATCTTTCGAGTCTCTTGGATTTCAGTGGTGCCTTCATATTGAACACATATGGTTTCCCACATTTTTTTAGAAGTTTTAAGATGCATGATGGAATGGAAAACTTCATCAGGCAGAGCCATAGAGATAATGGTCTTTGCCCTTGCATCGATACCAACCTTCTTTTTGTCCTCATCACTTCATTGTCTGATTTCCTTAGCAATATAGCATTCAGGAATAAATAGAGTGGTGGAAGTAGCTGGAACGACAGCTATGATTTGGACAGGTTCATAGGGTCCGTTTGCTACGTACTCAGGTATAGTGGGATCTGCACCTTCAAGAAATAGCATCATTCGATTTTTCCAGAGAGAGAAGTTATCTCTGCTAAATCGAGGAGGTTTAGATAGTGAACCATTATCAAAATAATTTGTGTTTGTGTTTAGTGCCATATTAGAATAGCAAGGAAGAGAATGAAGCAAGATCTTGTTTATCAGATTAAACAGTCTGCTCTGATACCACTTGTTGGTCCCGGAGGTGCTTAACAAGTTTGTAGAAGGGGGGGGGGGGGTTGAATACAAACACAATATTTAAAGTTTAATAAATTGTTTATTGATAACTCAAACACAATTTACAAGTTTGTTGCGGAATAAGATTAAGACAGACTCAATCTAAACAAACTTAAGAAACACTAAGATGGTTGCACAAGAATATAGAGAATGGAGGATTAGAGAGTATAGAAAACAAGGGTTTCTATGTAATAGAAAGATGAAGGCAGAGGTGAGCACACTCTCAGATGGAGAGGTAATCTTTCTATTTATACCCTATGCATTAAATGCATGGCAGGGCACTTTACACGTGGCGTTCAGTGATTGGCTTTGGAAGTCTGACTTTGGGAGACATGATTTCGGCCGTATCATGAACAGTGTAGTTGACAGAGTTGTTGTATGATTTGTGGCAGAGACGTGTCCGTTCTGACACATCGTACTGGTTGTGCAAGGTAAGACAAAAGGAGACTTGAGGCATAAGCTACGTGATCTTTTGATCGCTGAATATCTCTTCCTTCAGAGATACAAAGAAGTTCCGCTATCGCTGAAGCTTTTCCTCATGTTCCTTCGCGTATAAGTAGAGTCGTCTTTGCTTCACTGATATCCGTATCAGGTCACTAGTAGACTTGTCTTTGTTCAGTGGCTTCGTCTTTGATTCAGCTATGAACATCTGTTGACGCGAGACTTGTCTTCAGGGATTACGTTAATTGTTTACATCAGAGACTACCAGCGATAACTGAACAGACTCAGTTTGATCGCTGATAGTGAAACACTAATACATATTAAAACGTAATTTTCACTAAGTATAGAATATGGTCGTTATCAAATCACTGAGAGAGTTTGGATCAACATAAATTTACTCTAAATTTTAGGGTGTTACAAATACTACACATTTAAGTACACTTTTTAAAAATCTCTTAATTAGGGCATCTCCAATGGGTCATACTATATTTTACACCAAATATCAAAAGTAGTGTAAAATTTAGTGTCAATAGTAAATCGTTTCCTATAGGTAACACTATTTTTTACACCAAATCTTTTTTTATATTAATTTATTAAACTTTCAATAATATCCTTATGTTTATTAACTTTACAATTTATACCCATATTTTTTATTTAGATCATAACTTAATATTTTTTATTTTTTATTAGTTATAAATTAAATTATTTTAATGCATAAAACAAAACTTTTTATTAAACAATAAAAATTACATTAAAACAAATAAAAAAGGAGAATACATATGCATTTAGTTATTTTCATTACTATATTTTTCCCACAAATGATCGATTAACGCATTCCGAAGCTCGAAGTGTGCTACCTTGTCTTTGATTTGTCTATAACGAGCGAGAAATTGTTGGTTGTTATCATTCATCACCGTTTCAACCTCTATCAGTGGCACTTCTCTTGCAACTCCAATTGATGCATCGAGATCATGTTCATCCTCAATTATCATGTTATGTAAAATAATACATGTAATTATTATGTCATGTAGCACACCTTTTTGCCAAAAACAATTTGGTCCTGCTACAATTGCGAAACGTGATTGGAGAAATTGTTGGTTGTTATCATTCATCACCGTTTCAACCTTTATCGGTGGCACTTCTCTTGCAACTCCAATTGGTGCATCGAGATCACGTTCATCCTCAATTATCATGTTATGTAAAATAATACATGTAATTATTATGTCATGTAGCATGTCTTTTTGCCAAAAACAAGTCGGTCCTGCTACAATTGCGAAACGTGATTGGAGAACGCCAAATGCACGCTCTACGTCTTTTTTACATGCTTCTTGTTCCATAAAAAAATATTTATTTTCTACTGCATGGTTTATGAATAGTTTGCACTAAGGTGGACCATTTTGGATATATGCTATCCGCCAAGTAATAACCCATATCATATTCTTTTTATTGAAAAGTAACAAGCGGGAGGAGCAATACCTTGAGCAAGATTGGAGAAAAGGTGAGAAGACTCCAACACATTGATATCATTGTTCGTGTCAGGCATACTGAAATAAGCATGTCATATCCAAAGATCATAATCTATGACAACTTCAAGAATAATAGTTGGTGCTCCACCACGACCCGCATATTGCCCAGCCCAGGCAGTTGAACAATTTTTCCATTTCCAGTGCATGCAATCTAAGCTTCCTAACATTCCTTGAAAACCTACTTTTTCACCAATATAGAGAAGTCTTGCCACATCATTAGCAGTTGGTCTCAAATATTGCTCTGAAAATATTTCCACTATTGCTCGACAAAATCTCTTCATACTTTCAATTGTTGTTGATTGTCCTATATTAACATACTTGTCGGTGGAATCTGTTGCTTGACCATATGCAAGCATACGAAACACAACTATTATTTTATGGAGAGGAGATAATCCAAGTTTACCAACAAGATCCGTCCGTTGTGCAAAATACCTAGCATGAGACTTAACTTTCAGTAACAATACGAAGGAACAATGAGTGAGACATTCGAAATCTCCAGTGAAACATGGCATCGGGGTTTCTGAAAAGTAAAAATTAGACAACCTAGAATTTGCGCTTTCTCGATAACGACTTATGAACAAACGCCCAGGTATTGAGCCACCGTGGTTCACCCAAATAAATTGTTGATTCGAAATATGTTGGATGAGCAAGTTGTTATTAGTGATGGAGCGAGATATTGCTTTTTTGTCTTCTTCAAAACTGGATATAATTTGTAATTTCATCTTCTGAAGAAGATTCAGAAAGGAGAGAATGTGGTATATTTTCGAAGTTAAAATTCATTTTGAGAGAAAACTTGTAAGATTAAAGAAAGTATGATGGTATTGGTAGTTCTTTGTACTCAATATTGAGTGCATGTATGGTTAAAATAAAATCACATGGAAAAGGGTTGTGTCAATAGTCATTTGAAGATTGCATTTATTCTTCACTAGATGAGAATTGCTTGTAGTTTTTCACTTGTTTCTAGGTAATTCACGGATGTAGTGAAAGCATTTCACTAGAGGACAATGCATGTATTGGATAATGGAAAACAAATATTTGGTAAAAAAAGTACAAATGCATGACATTGCATGCATTGGATAATTAAAAAGGTGTTGTGGTAAAGTACTTTTCACTAGATGACAATTATATATGTAGTCTTTCACTTGTGTCTTATAATTCACGGATGTAACGAAAGAATTTCACTAGAGGACAATGCATGTATTAGATAATGGAAAAGAAATATTTGGTAAAAGTACAAATGCATGGACGTTGCATGCATTAGATAATTAAAAAGGTGTTGTAGTAAGTACTTTTCACTAGATGTATGTATTGGATAATGGAAAAGAAATCTTTGATAAGGAAAGTCTTCACTGGAGGACAAATGCATGTATTAGATAATTGAAAAGAAATATTTGATAAGAAAAGTCTTTCACATGTAGTCTTTCACTTATTGGCTAGGTACTTCACGATTGTAGTAAATAATTTCCATGTTGGTTATAAATATATGACAACAAATGAACACATAACTTACTAGATAAAAAACTTTAGATGGAAGATAAACGAAGAGTTGGTGGATACATAAAGGATGAGGACAAACTTTCATGTCAAGTTTATATGCAAATTGCTCAAGACCCCATTAAAGGCGTGTATCAAACTAGTGACCAATTTTGGTCCCGTGTTGAAGAAACTTACAACAATGAAAAGGATACCACTTGGACTTTTTGTCCAAATAGGCCACTCCAATCTCGAGTTCTTCTTATAGAAAAAGCAACAAGAAAACTGCATGCATGCATTAGCCAATGTGAAAACAGACATCAAAGTAGTGCTTCAAATGTTGATATTGTAAGTGTAAATGTATACCATCTTTTTTTAGATTATATTGAATAATTAACTATTTAATTATGCAGTTAGATCAAGCCAAACAAATATTATCGAAAGATCCAAAATTCAAGAATGGTTGGAAATTCGATCATGTTTGGTGCATTATCAAATATTTTGAAAAGTTTCAAGATGGAAATACTCGTACAAAACAAATACCAATACCAAACCGAGATGATTTTGGATATGTGTCTTCAGAGTCTGAAAATTTAACCCCTCAATCTGCTAGAAACACATCTCCAGGGTTGTCTTCATTTTCTTTAAATTTAGAAGATAGTGACGACATAATTGGTGGTTCTATATCTCAACGACCGTTAGGGGTGAAAAAAGCAAAGTTGAAACAGAAAACAGATGACCAAACATCAATGCTCGTCAATAACATTGAAGAAGGAAATAGACAACTTTTAGAGAAATTGAAAATGTATCGATACAAAGGGAACTCTTTTTTTAAAATGCAACAAACCATTGAAGAAAATAAAATACTGTTTAGGGATTTGAATTCAATACATGATCCCAACATATGAGCATATGTCGAGACCGAACAAGCACGAATTTTAGGGGGCGTTTGGTTCGCAGAATGATTTATGAAGGAATGGAATATGTCTAAGGAATTGGAATCTGGAAGGAATTGGAATGGAATGTTATCAGGTTTGACCAAGTGTTTGGTTGGCATGAATGGAATGTAATCAATCAAATGAATTGTAATATGTCTGTTTGGTTTGCAAAGGAATTGGAATGGAATTCTGAAAAATGACAAAAATACCCTTTCTTTTATTTTTATCTTTTTATTTATATTTTTTAAATGCCGAGAGAGAGGAGAGAGGGGGAGAGAGAGGAGAGAAGAGAGAGAGGAGAGAGAGATTGTAAGAGAGGGAGGGAGAGGGAGTGGGTAGAGAGAGAGAGAGGCGAGAGAGAGGGGGAGAGAGGAGAGAGATAGAGAGAGGAGAGAGATAAAGAGGAGAGAGAGAGGAGGGAGAGAGAAGGAGATGAGAGAGAGAGGAGAGAGAGAGAAAGAAAAGAGAGAGAGAGGAGAGAGATAAGAGAGAGAGAGGATATAGGAGAGAGAGGGAGGAGAGAGATAGAGAGAGAAGAGATAGTGTAACACCCTAAATTCTGGAAATAGCAACTTATTAAAATTTTCTAAATACATCAATAATTGCATCGCCTACAATCACAATTTAGGAAATTAACCTCAATACACACGTTCATTATATACAATAATCTATGATAAGAGCGGGTGCTACTAAAACCCCATAATAGTCACTATCTCCAAAATGGCGGAAGACTTCACCAACTACTTACATTCGCACAAAGCTAAGGCTCAACTCTTCATAGCTGCTAGAACCAAACCCCAACTGGAACCTGATGCACATGCCGACAAATAAAAGGTTAGGCTTAACGCCTAGTGAGCTCAAGAGTTTTCAACATATATAAAGTAATCGTTTAAAAAGAAAGAATGCGGTTAAAGTTATAGTCCTTCAATATGATACGTCTGACATGTGAAAATGACTCATTTTCCAATAATATGCATTTTAGACAAAGAACACCAATTTGGACATTTTCCAAACCAAACTACTTCAAAGATGATGATACCAACGTAAGTCGCCCATTCATAAATTAGTTTTAACCCAAAACTTGCTCAAAGCGTAAATATAAATGAAACTCTTCTCTTATGAAGATACGGTTAAACCTTATATCCCAAAACACCCAAAACACAGGTGGGGCATAATACTCAACCCATAAAATCAAGGGTAAAACCCAATAATACAAAACGTCACCGAAAACTTGGATAATAAAACTCAATACCCAAAAACAACACCTTTCGGTGACGGGGGATTCCCGATTCCATAAAATGTGACTGTCCACAAAGTAAGCCCATTTTATGTTGTTATGACTAGTCATATAAACAAAAGTACACGCAAGGGATGTCAGGCTCAATAGCTTTAAACGTACACCGACGGAAACTCGAGTTCAACCCCGTCGGGAACCTATGCCGAGCCCCTCATCCAATATCGTAATACTTGAGCACGAAAGACTTACATCTCAATCCGATACCTTAACGTGCCTCGACGTGGAAAACTAATCGTCCCAACGCCGGAACAATAATAAACCAAATACGGGGTCATGACTCCCAAATGCATCAAATGAGCCAAATAATACGCATAAGGCCCAACAAGGCTCGAAGTCGAGATACCAAAACTGGACAATTGTCCTAAAACCCAATCGAAATAAAATACCAAGCTGTTGGCTTAGCAATCCTCTGAACCATTGGTAAAAGAAATAAAAATACAATGAAACGTACTCGACCAACGGATATGCAAACACCACGACTAAAAGTAAGATTAGTTCAAAACTCAACATTAGTTGAGGCACCCATTTTCCCAAATGAACTTATACTCTTATATTTTACAAAATGCCTCATAACACAAATGGCATGCATTTTCCCAAACTTGACTGCTGATAGGAATGAAAATCATGAAATGAGACTATAAATACTTTCTCAAGTACCTCACATAAAAGTGCAAGTGATACTTTATAAAACACTCCATTTCATGATGATGCATAAAACCCGGCAAACATTTAAAAGTGTATTTCTTTGACCAAAGATCCATTCATGCAATAAGACTTCAAAACACATTCATTTGTGACACATATATCAAACTCCCAAAAATCCCAAATGTGGTGTTATACAAAGTTTATAAAGTTAAATACTTCAACTAATCAAAGATTAACAAATAACCCAACATTTGATAATTTCATCTAAAACACATAAACACTTAAAATAGACATTTTGGCATGTACACCGTTTTCACAAATCAACTTGAACTCACCTTGCTAGATTTAGGCTAAATCTAGATTTCCCCCCAACTAGAGCTCCTTTGAAGAACACTTGGATTCTCAAGACAAAACTTCCAAAACCTAAATCCATACATGTTCAACCACAAATAAACATAATCAACCACAAATAATTGTTTCCCAAACCATATACATGAATACCCCAACTAATACCGAAACCCTAACCTCCATAACCGAAGAGAATAGAAGAGTACCTTAACCCAAGCTTGAATCCACCAACCAAAACACTTCTAGTTCATCAAAATGGTTACAAACCTCTAATCTATGAAAGGAAGCACAAAGGGTGGATGAAACCCTAGAAAACTTGATGAAGAAGATGAAGAGGGAGGGATGAGAAGCTTACCACCATAAAATGCTCTAGTATACTTCAATAGACTTCCAATCTCTTGCTAGATCCTTGAAATTCTCTAAAAAACGAAACCGTAGCAACTTGAATCACCCAAATCGGAGCTAGGATGAGAAAGATATGAAGAAATGAAGTTTGGGGCTGAAAATCGCGATTTTAATCGTCCAGACGCTGTTGGTGAGAGTGACAGCAAAAGTGACAAGGTGTCACTCTCGCGGGGCACTTCTGCGGAGAATGTACCGCGAGCTGAAAACTTCCTCGATCACTGTTTTGGCCATAACTTCTTCGTTATAGCTCCGTTTTCGCTCCGGAAAGGACCGTTGGGCTCGTAATTGAATCCTTCATATATCTAGACTATAAAATCCAGAATTCAAGTCCAAAATCTTTTATCTTATTTTTCCATAATATCTCGGTTTCGGTTTTTAACTCGATATGATACCTTTCGAAAATCGGGGTGTTACAATCCTCCCAACCTTGAAAGAGATTTCGTCCTCGAAATCTAGTACCGATCAAACACCCAACGTTGCCCTTTGTAAGGTCAATAGGCTCTTTACCCAAAAGGAATGCCTCCACGATACCTTGCCTCATGCACGAACCGATCACATCCCATTTAAGGTTGTCACTATAGTTTCCGTAACGAACCATTACACTCGATCCCAAGGTTCGCTGTGTCTTACCGCTGACGAGATGAACATCGAGTCCTTATCAACCACTTCCTTATCCTTAAGATCTCGGCTATCTCCCAACATTGGGTTGCACATAACCCCTCAAGAATAGTTCCACCAAGAATGCTTCAAAGTAAACTCATCCTTTAGGCATTTTAATTCTGACCCGTCAAGGTCTCCTTAATAGTCGATTTCTACTTAAGGTCCACCTCGACATTCTACACCCAAATCCTCGATAATCCATACTATAAAAGATTCATCGTCCCCTTCCTTGACGATATTTCCTAATACTAGTTAGTTTCGATCCAAACATAACATTCGATCCGTTCCTCAATTGACGCGACACGACATTGGTGGACAACGAATTACCCCAACTACACGATCACTCAATTCCCAGAGTGCAGTCACGCTTTGGTCGACGAATCAGTGAAACCTTGTTGATTACAGAATTACCAATGATCGATCCCTAATTTCCATCATCTAATCTTCTCAATGTTACCACTTAAATTGCTAACGCACCGGTTTCATCGGAAGTACAATGAAGCATTCCAACGGTTATTATCCTCAAATCGACTGTTGACACTTATGTTCAAAACATTTACACTTCGACCGTGGATATACCACCATAAATTTCCTTCCATATTTTACACCGATGATTCAAAGTTGACACCTATCATGATACTAAATTCCGACCAACAAATCACCATAATTTCTTATTCCTTAAGACTCACCCGGATGGTACACATCCGACCCATCGGCTCATATCCTACCGAAGTCAAGCAATCACCCCATGATTTATCCCGAAGGTTTACTGAAACAGAAATATCACCACTTAAATATCTAGGAGAATACACAATTCTACTACTTCAATTATTCGCGCGTGTACCGACTCATAAATTGGAATCCAGAATTCGGACTGACCACGAATCAGATAATCCGATGCTTCAATTCCCAAGGACTGCTTAGTTCCTTAATTACAACTCCCTTCATGACAAAGGTTTAAATCTATAGGCCTAATGAGTTCAAGGTTTTCAATAACTATGCCAATTTAAACCTTTATGAAACTTTCAAATACATAAGCTTTATAACAATTGCTTGTGCGGTAAAATCCACTACCGATCACTCGATAGGTTGAAATTTGATCATCGACGCTACACGTATAAAACCATTTCCAAAATTTGTTTGATCAATATTTTTGTAAATAATATGGTGGAAAAAGGTGTGTAGCAATATTCATACTATAAACATGAAAATAAATTCTGGTACTCCAAACACGTGAAATAAATGTTTGTACAGCTCCAAAAGAGAACCTCTCAACTTTCAACTTTTAACTTTTCCTTCTTTAACCGAAAACGTTGCGGCATAAAATTTTCAACAAGTCTCCTATGCATAAGTTTATTCCCCAAAACCTTGTAGAATGATGGGAAAGCAATTAAATTCTCAAATCGAGTTTAAGGTCTTGAGCCGCCTCGATAAAACACATTTGACCAAGATGGTAACTACAACGATATGCAATTCGAAAATTCATTTCATGCATTGCAGAAAATTTATAACAGCAAGGTCAACAATCGAAGCACGTTTAGATTAAAAGTTTAATATGAGATAACATAAATATATCACATATTTACTCACGCGAGTGAAAATCATATTCAACCCAAAAGTATGCACATATACCCGTGTGAAACTCAAGATGCAATCATGCGACATTAAGATTTCCAAGGTGCCTCTTACGGTTGCAAAAATGTAGGTGTGAGACTCGCATGAGACAAAGTATTAAACAAAACTCGTAAGTTAACACACAATAATGCAAGTCTACACGTTCCAAAATTTCTTTCTATTACACGGTTCGAATGGTCATAAAATAAAACGCCATAAACCCGACTAAACTTTCATAAACTCATTGACGGTAAAATCAAGCGGTGTCAAAATCTATGTTTCTCAACGTAAAAGCGTAAAACGACAATAAGTCTAAAAATGTCAAAACTATAAAACCACCACGTAAGATAAGAGGACCATTTTCAATACGACTTTGATGAGACACAACGCCCAATAAACGTGTAACTTTACACGCGATGAAATTAAAACCCCTACATCTCAAAGTACACTTACACACCCCAAATGCCGCAAAACGGAACTCATAAAATTAAACACGATTCACACAAACTAAATCCTCCAGAAAATTCCGACTCAAGAATATGGGGACAACTCTTCCTTTAAAACCTTAACATACGTGGAGGAGATCCAATGTCAAAGTTAAAAATTATATAGTTACTTGTCCAATACCCAAAATGACATAAAAATACGGATCTTATAATATCCAAAAATAGAGTTAGACACAAAATGAAGGTGAAGAGATTTCCAATAAATAAAATATTTGCAACCGCGAACAACAAAACAATTCCATGCATGCTTAAGCTCACAGTTTAAAAATCAATGAGTGCTAAATGTTTTACCAAGACTTCAAAATATGACACACTTTATGCTTCGAATACATGAGAAACAATTGATGCAAACTAATTTTAGAAATAAATTTCGTGCATGAATTCGGTCGGCACTCAGCATCTCAGGACTTCACTCATCCATTCTCCCGACATACTATTGCCATCCGGATACATCAAACATCTTAGAGCCACGAACCCACTAATTGAGTTAACTTACAACTTCTCCTCGAAATAAAATTGGTCTAACGAATTTATAGTTCTAATCCAACCAATGATTCTTACTCAAGATGATCAACTTAATGCATTCAACGCATTTAACTATCACTTCAACGTCACATCGCTATAGACATCAACCTTTCCTTAGATTACTCGCTTAGAAACTTTCTCACTACCCCAACGGTCGTCATATCAAGGTAGTTCAAGTATACCCATGTAATATGTAGGTTCACCATGACACTGGCCAGATGCCATTATGAACGTACCATACATGATCATCCTTGCAACCCTTGACAAATTTCCCGTTTCTAGCGACTCTATCAACTCCAAGATATCTTATCTTAAAGCACCTAATATGCAATTTCACTTACAAAAACTTACAAGAACTCTAGTTTGAGTCTAGGCATTCAAAAGTCAATACCTAATTCTCTCAAACTTAAGCTCTGATACCAACTTGTAACACCCTCAGTTCTGGAAATAGCAACTTATTAAAATTTTCTAAATACATCAATAATTGCATCGCCTACAATCACAATTTAGGAAATTAACCTCAATACACACGTTCATTATATACAATAATCTATGATAAGAGCGGGTGCTACTAAAACCCCATAATAGTCACTATCTCCAAAATGGTGGAAGACTTCACCAACTACTTACATTCGCACAAAGCTAAGACTCAACTCTTCATAGCTGCTAGAACCAAATCCCAACTGGAACCTGATGCACATGCCGACAAATAAAAGGTTAGGCTTAACGCCTAGTGAGCTCAAGAGTTTTCAACATATATAAATTAATCGTTTAAAAAGAAAGAATGCGGTTAAAGTTATATTCCTTCAATATGATACGTCTTACATGTGAAAATGACTCATTTTCCAATAATATGCATTTTAGACAAAGAACACCAATTTGGACATTTTCCAAACCAAACTACTTCAAAGATGATGATACCAACATAAGTCGCCCATTCATAAATTAGTTTTAACCCAAAGCTTGCTCAAAGCGTAAATATAAATGAAACTCTTCACTTATGAAGATACGGTTAAACCTTATATCCCAAAACACCCAAAACACAGGTGGGGCATAATACTCAACCCATAAAATCAAGGGTAAAACCCAATAATACAAAACGTCACCGAAAACTTGGATAATGAAACTCAATACCCAAAAACAACACCTTTCGGTGACGGGGGATTCCCGATTCCATAAAATGTGACGGTCCACAAAGTAAGCCCATTTTATGTTGTTATGACTAGTCATATAAACAAAAGTACACACAAGGGATGTCAGGCTCAGTAGCTTTAAACGTACACCCACGGAAACTCGAGTTTAACCCCGTCGGGTTCCTATGTCGAGCCCCTCATCCAATATCGTAATACTTGAGCATGAAGGACTTATACCCACATCCGGTACCTTAACGTGTATCACGGAGGACTTACATCTCAATCCGATACCTTAACGTGCCTCGGCGTGGAAAACTAATCGTCCCAATCCCGGAACAATAATAAACCAAATACGGGGTCATGACTCCCAAATGCATCAAATGAGCCAAATAATACGCATAAGGCCCAACAAGGCTCGAAGTCGAGCTACAAAAACTGGACAATTGTCCTAAAACCCAATCGAAATAAAATACCAAGCTGCTGGCTTAGCAGTCCTCTGAACCATTGGTAAAAGAAATAAAAATTCAATGAAACGCACTCGACCAACGGATATGCAAACACCACGACTAAAAGTAAGATTAGTTCAAAACTCAACATTAGTTGAGGCACCCATTTTCCCAAATGAACTTATACTCTTATATTTTACAAAATGCCTCATAACACAAATGGCATGCATTTTCCCAAACTTGACTGCTGATAGGAATGAAAATCATGAAATGAGACTATAAATACTTTCTCAAGTACCTCACATAAAAGTGCAAGTGATACTTTATAAAACACTCCATTTCATGATGATGCATAAAACTCGACAAACATTTAAAAGTTTATTTCTTTGACCAAAGATCCATTCATGCAATAAGACTTCAAAACACATTCATTTGTGACACATATATCAAACTCCCAAAAATCCCAAATGTGGTGTTATACAAAGTTTATAAAGTTAAATACTTCAACTAATCAAAGATTAACAAATAACCCAACATTTGATAATTTCATCTAAAACACATAAACACTTAAAATAGACATTTTGGCATGTACACCGTTTTCACAAATCAACTTGAACTCACCTTGCTAGATTTAGGCTAAATCTAGATTTTCCCCCAACTAGAGCTCCTTTGAAGAACACTTGGATTCTCAAGACAAAACTTCCAAAACCTAAATCCATACATGTTCAACCACAAATAAACATAATCAACCACAAATAATTGTTTCCCAAACCATATACATGAATACCCCAACTAATACCGAAACCCTAACCTCCATAACCGAAGAGAATAGAATATTACCTTAACCCAAGCTTGAATCCACCAACCAAAACACTTCTAGTTCATCAAAATGGTTACAAACCTCCAATCTATGAAAGGAAGCACAAAGGGTGGATGAAACCCTAGAAAACTTGATGAAGAAGATGAAGAGGGAGGGATGAGAAGCTTACCACCACAAAATGCTCTAGTATACTTCAATAGACTTCCAATCTCTTGATATATCCTTGAAAAGATCTCAAAAACGAAACCGTAGCAACTTGAATCACCCAAATCGGAGCTAGGATGAGAAAGATATGAAGAAATGAAGTTTGGGGCTGAAAATCGCGATTTTAATCATCCAGACGCTGTTGGCGAGAGTGACAGCGAAAGTGACAAGGTGTCACTCTCGCGGGGCACTTCCGCGGAGAATGTACCGCGAGCTGAAAACTTCCCCGATCACTGTTTTGGCCATAACTTCTTCGTTATAGCTCCGTTTTCGCTCCGGAAAGGACCGTTGGGCTCGTAATTGAATCCTTCATCTATCTAGACTATAAAATCTAGAATTCAAGTCCAAAATCTTTTATCTTATTTTTCCCTAATATCTCGGTTTCGGTTTTAACTCGATATGATACCTTTCGAAAATCGGGGTGTTACAGATAGAGAGGAGAGAGAGAAGAGAGAGCGGAGAGAGGAGATCAAATACACATATGATGGGTTTTAATTTTGTTAAGAGGGTACTTTTTGTCATTTTCAAATATTGGATGGAATGGAATTCAATTCCATCACTTTTGTGAAGGAATGACCAAATCTACATTTGAAGGAACTCATGGAATTCAATTCCATTCCATGGATAACCAAACATCATGATGGAATTTGGTCAACAGAATTGACCATTCCAATTCCATCAGATTCCGGCAGAATCCAGCGAACCAAACGCTCCCTTAGAGAAAATGACTCAACAACAACATCAACAGACCCCACCTGCATCGACTTCGTTTGGACCGATCTTTAATGATCTTGGAGGACAGCTTACCAGATTATTAGATTTCTAGTAATTTTATTTTGGTGTTATTATGTATTTTTAAATTTCCGTCGATTATGTTTTCATCTTTTAATATTAGCTTATTTTCATCAAATATTTTATCATGTTGTATATTATTTACTTAATTAAAACATAATAAAAAATTAATATAAAAATAACTTATAATATATAAAATAAACCTATTAAAACTTAAACACTTTATAAAACAAAAATAATAAATCTCAAAACTTATGTACCAAAAATGTAATTGAAAAAGTGGTGTAAAAAGTAGTGTATATGAATAATGTTACACCAAATATAGTGTAAGGTGAATTCTATCCATACCCCCTCCTATAGGGGGTATGTGAGGGAGATAGAGGGGGTAGGGATAGCAATAGCCTACATTAAATTTAATGTTTAGTGTAAGATTTAGTGACCCGGTTGGAGATGTGAATAGTGAGATTTACATTAAATGTAGTATTTAGTGTAAGATTTAGTGACCCATTGGAGATGGTCTTACAAACGTTAATACACAATGTACAACTTGTAGAGGTTTATTCAGGCATGCCCCTTCCTATGGTGAATGCAATTGCCTCTCCCAAGAAATACATTCAAAATTAGGCATCGATTTGGGCTTACAAGGTGCCGCTCAAAAATTTTCTTACGAGTTCGAATTAGGCATATCTGTTTTCCTTGTTTTTTATTTCGAGTTCGAATTTCTCCATCTTGAACATTACAAGGTAAGAATCGATCCAATTTTTCTCCATCTTCACCATCTTTCCTTTTCATCTCTCTCTGAATCCCTTCTTCATAAACCAATTGAACATTGTCGATTGACTAGATCAGGTTTCTATCGACTGCTACTGGTCGGAGGTTTCTATGTTTTCGATTTTTCCATTTTTCTGTATCGATTGCTACTGGAATCGTTATGTGTGCAAGTTTTCTGTTTGGCTTCGATTTGTTCTTATACTTTGATGTCTTAGATGTTTAGTTCCGTTTATTGTCGTACTTTGATGTCTTGATCTTGGTGTAAAACTTTTTTTTTTGTTCTTGATTGAAAGTTTTGCTTGCCTTTCAGCTTTCAATGATCTATTCGATATGGACATTTTACAGTAATGATGATAAGTGAGGTTGTTTGTCTGTTATAGGTTTTCTTTGACATGTTTTTATGACTTTTTGTTGTTTGGGCTCTTGTTTGATATATTGGTTTTCCATGGGGTTGTAGTCTTATTATGAATATAATCTTAAGTTGTGGCTCATCATCATTTTATTAATCTGGAAACTAGGTTCTGAAAAGTCACCAATGGTTTTCATTTGAACAAACATGTGACACAAATTCTAGCAACATTGGAGGGGGTTCATGCTTTATGCTCTTCAAGTTTAATAAGGTATTTAACTTCTATAAAATTTAAGATATATTTGTATGTAATAATGGAAAATTACCACACTTCACCATTTTTTATTCAAATTTTGATTTTTAGCTTTGATTACTTTATCATGTTGTAGATCAAACGTGGTTTTCAACAATTCAAGCCTCCACCCAAAAGTTCCACGGATTGGTTTAATTTAACTATACTTATATCTATGCTTCAATAGAAAACACATGAAAGCTCTAACTTGATTTTTGATTCAAGGAGTGGTGGAATTCTGAATATTCCCCAATAGTTTTTGCTGTTAAAAATGGATGTTGCTATCTTATTGTTGTTATTAGTATTATGCTAAGACACTGGTTTTTAAATATGGGCCTATGGTCTTAAAGTTTGGGTTGCAGAGTTTGGTCGGTTATGGCTTTTCCCCTAAATGCTTATGTTAATTGGAAGGATTTGAATATCTTAATTGATAAGCTTCTTATTAATTTTGGTGTTCTAATACCAATGGCCAAAGAGCTCAATTGTGTACTTTGTAACTTCAGGGTTGGATTTCAAGCTAGGAAGATAGGATGGATTATCATCTAGTTGAATATGGATAGTTAAAAGTGGTAATAATCCATGTGGTGGGTGTCGTCAAGAGAGGTCCCCAACAGTTGATAAAGTTTGGAATAAATACAAAGTGGAATAGATATTGATATATCTGGTTATGATTGGTTTCTTATGCTCTTTGTTGAGTATTTTAGTTCCGGCGTTAATCCCTTGTAGCTTAGGGTGCCGTAAATATTGCATGAATCTCTCTGTTAAGTTACTTTGTTCTTCATGTTTTATGTAGTTCCATTGTACGTCTGAAGCTTCATGAAGGATGGCCTATCTAATCTCAGAGTTGGCCTTAGGCGCTGCTGGGATTTTCTTCAAAAACTAGGCTGCTGATATGGACCTTATTGGTATGGATTTTAAAGATTATTTGGGTTTTATGAAGAGTTCTCATTGGATCAGCCTTTTAAATCTTGAGTAGGTTTTTCAACATGGTTATATGTCTACCAATGAGAAGCATTATGTGTCCTTTTTTGTTGGTTTTTTCCCTAAAACATTTTTAGGTAGTTGGTCTCTTTTGTAAAAATGGGTATTACCCATTTAAACATTGTATGTGGCTTTTGCTATTTGAATAAAGTTTTTTCGGGTTCCGTTTCATTTTCCAAAAAAATTTATGGATTAGGACAAATGAGTAAAGGACGATTGACATTAAGTGGTGAGAAAGGGGAAGAGCATAAGGGGCTGTTTGGAAAGAGCTTATTGGGCTGTATAAGCCTTATGGCTTATTCGCTCAACCATAGAAAGATGTTCGGTTGTGGCTTATTGCTTCAGCCGAGTGCTTATTCGCTTAGATAAAATTCTTGTGTCATATGTACTCAACCATTAACATTCCACAATTACCCCTTTACATTAACCAAGAGGCTCACAGTAAAAAACCCTTGCAAAACTCGGACCTGCGATTTGTGGCTCTGTGCCTCTCGAAGCTTGCTTCTTCCGGTCGTCGCCATTCATCTCCACGTAGTCTTATTCGTCATCGTTCATCTCCACGTCATCCTCTTCGTCACCAGTCGTCTCAACATATTTATTTCTTCTTTTCTTCCTGATGTACGATGTGAGGATGCGATGATGCTCGTTTTTACAGAGAAATGATGAGAGATTAAAGATGATAGAAGTTGATGATTATGTTTTCTCTTCTTGAAGATGTTGGAAGAAGTGGGCTTCAAAATTAAGATCTGTAAGAGCGGCGACAGAATAGATGGGAGGATTAAGGTTTTGAAATGATTTAATAATATCTTAAATCCAAGGGAGATGCAAATAAAACAAATCTATACTACCATATAAAAATTTTAAAATGGTTATTGTACAATCTTTTATACAATAACATTTATCACCTTACAATGTTACATTTACCACCCTTACAATTACTTATTTAATATACTTTATATCCCTTACTTTTTTATTTTTCATTTTACATCATTATCATATTAACACAAATAATCGTATATGAACAAAAATACAATGAAAAAATACGTTCCTTTTTCTACAAATTATACCATTATAATCGTCTCGTCAATACCTTCAAAACGAGCCCAATATTAAATATTTTTTAATTTAACCGTACTATTAAACATCATGAATATCTACGAATTAAATTGTTTTATATACATACGTTTTATTTTTTTTCACCGTTAGCACATTAAAAATACATAATCGTAAAATATATTAAAAATACGTTTCATTCTTATTATAAATTACATCACTATAATCTCTACTATATTATAAAAATTCTAATACAGTTTTTGTTGGAATCATGCCCATTGCCACAACAAATTTAATATTATTGGTATCTTACTGGGTCGCACACAAAGTCCAAATAATAGATGCAAGAAATATTCTCTAGTTCATTTAACATCAAGTTGAAGGTTAATTTGAAACTAGAGATTTATAGAGGACTTATAGTGATAAAGTTTGAATTGTTAAAATGTGGTTTTAACTAATTCAAACTAGGAGGACCAAGAATGAAAAATTGCATGGCTAGGCTTTTTCTTATTGGTTCCTTTAGGTGGTTTTGGTATTTGCTTGTTTTGCAAATACCATCAACAAAAACTATGGTAAAAAGGTAATAAAAAATGGCTTTTGCCTGATGCTTTTTTACAAGTTCTAAAAAGGGGTTTTTGTAGAAAAACTCTCCCTCCACTCTCTTTCTCTCTTTGATCGTCCAAAACACACACATAGTGTGTGTTCTTGGTTAGTTTTTGCTCCTTTGCTTGAAAGCTTTGTGTGTGTACAAAGTAGAGGGATTCTCCTTTGGATCCTAAAAACACATCAAAAGGTATGTTCTTATCTTTTGTTTTTTTTAATTGCTAAACACTTTTGTACATGGATCAACTAGTGGAAGATGAAGACAAGCTTGTATGTTTGTTTTTTTTTATCTAGCTTACGTTGTATTTTTTTTTATCTAGTTCTTCTCTTCCAACAGTGGTATTAGAGCCACTTGTACAAAGTTTTAGCATTATCTTCATCTTCTTCCTCTTTAAAATCGATTATGAACAAGTTGTTGTAGATATATTTTGGAATATGTGTTTAGAAAACTTGAGAGTTGATTTTAAAGTTTTTCTTGGATGTTTTAGCTTCTTCTTCTTAGCATAAAAGCAAGTTTTGAAAATGACTTTTTCAACAACATTTTATGGGTGTTTAAAGGTCATAAAAACATTGTTTTTGGTGTTAAAATCGCAGTGAATCTTTTTTTTTGACAGCTCTCTCATGGTTATTTTTTGACAGCACTAATGACTAAATTTTGGTCTTTTGGGGCTGTTTTGAAAGGGGTTTTAAAACTGGAAATTAAAGTCCTTTAAAGGATATTTTTGTACATAAAAATGTCATGTTTTAAGCATAAAAATATTGCTCCAAAAGGCTGTTTTTAATATGTTTTAAAACAAGAAATAGAGAGTTGTTCATGGACCCCTTAAATCTCGAAAAGAAGCCTTAAGGGCTGTTTTGTCATGATTTATTTAGAAGGGTTTATGGAAGCTAAAAATCATGTAAAACCTAATTTTATAAGGCTAAGGTCCAAGTTTTATAAGAGGGAACTTAGAGCTTATAAATTGGAAGAAGTATTGTGTTGTGTTTTCCCAAACCTTTTGATACACTTGCATGTTGTATGTTTGGATGGTTTTGGCATGAAAACCATACATGCAAAGACTTCAAGTGAGTTTATATGTTAGAGTTGTCATTTTTGATGACTTTTAGTCATATAAACTAAAGATTGTTTTAGTGCCAAGATTGTATGTTCAACAATCTTTATCAAAATATGTTTTATCTTGGAATTGACACTCCATGCTTGAGTTACCTTTTGTGTTTGCATGGATCCGGTATCAAATGTCTCTCTATATCTATGGTTGTGTTGGTTGGTTATATTTTATTTGTTATTGGTTTATAATAATAAATACGACTTACATGTCATTTATTTTGTTTCTGTGTATTAGTAAAAATTATATAGAAATAGATTAGTTTTTTATTTTGTAAACATGCAAAGAGGTTTTACAACCAAAAGGGAATCATGAAGAAGGTGTCAAGAAGGTGGACCATCCGGGCATCAAATGGAGATGACGAGTTCAGTGGGAGCCGACACGCATCTTATGTTTTGTCCCTAGAATGTATAACACCCTTAAATCTGAAGATAGCAACTTATTAAAAATTTTCTAAATACATCAATAATTACTTTGACTACAGACACAATTTGAGAATAAACCTCAATGCACACATTCATCCTACAAATACCACTTATGAAAAGGACGGGTGTAACTAAACCTAATAACAGTCACTATCTCCAATCTGCGGAAGACATCACCAGTTATTTACTCTTGTATAAAGCTAAGGCTCAACTCCTCATAGCACTTGCTAGAACCGAACCCCCGACAGAAACCTGATGCACATGCCGACAAATAAAAAGGTTAGGCTTAACGCCTAGTGAGCTCAAGAGTTTTAACATAGATTAATATATCTTTAAAAGAAAGAATTTAGTTTTAAAGCAAGATCTTTCGAAATATTATACTTCAAAATAGAAACGACACAATTTCCCATAATATGCACTTTTAAAGACAATGCTCCCAAACACATATTTCTTGTAAAACGATGCAACCCGTAACTCACCCAAATGGGGTCATAGTTCGATACTCAAATTTGTGATAATGTAAATAATACTTCATAACCCAAAACACCCAAAACTCGGGCGGAACATAATACTCGACCCTTGAATAACGGAAAACCATACATATAAATATGATACGCCATTAAAACATGGAACTGAAACTTGGTACTCACGCGACCGTAAAATGGAATGAAATCCAAGTATTAAAGCATGGACAATTAAATATCCAAAATACCGCGGGCCGACAACGGGGGATACCCGTATCCGTTGAGAGCGGAGGAACACAAAAGTATGCCACTCAACAACGTTGATCGTATGACACTTCACGACACGCTAGCCCAAGTGTCCCTACGAATCCTTGACAAGTTTCACCCAAAGAGACAACTAACCATAGCGAATACCACCGGAATTATCTCCAAAGGCTCGGCACACGGGGGATACAACGAAGGCATTGCCCCACATGGCGAAGGCCCCAAACGCCCATCAGAGGACTCCCCACAGTCATAATAGCTCAACCAGGCTCAGCCCTCCTAGTGCCTACTTGTAAAGACAAGGTCATAAACCATGAGTCCCGGAGTCCAACCCCGTACCATTCAATTGACCATCAAATAAGATTGACTTACTGTCTATGGATCTAATGCAACACAGTTTAAGATTACATGACTACACCTGAATGACTAAAGCACTTGAGTCTGTAATTATCAATAACATGCAATAAAATGCATCAAGATGTAATTCATAAATTGGACTTTACATCGAGCCATTAAAACCGGACAAATGTCCTCAAGACTCTTTTAAGCCAACACCGAGCTAAAATGCTCAAAATCCGTTTGACCAACAATTACCGGTCCCCCAAATAATGAAATGTCTTTAAACAATGTTTATGAAGACACACACCTCAAAGACGTGATTAACCCAAAACTCAACGCATAATGGGACCAAAGGTTTTCCAAAGGGTTTATGAATGCAATTATACCAAAATGCGTATAACATGAAATAGACTCCATTTGTACAAAATCGTCAAAGATGTATAACTCATAAAATAGACCTTACTTGTACAAAATCACCAAGAATACGTAATTCATGCTATTTAGTTGTTGAAACGTTCAAACCCCAATATAAGCATTTTAAGAGGTTAACACAACCCAAGTTTACCAAATATAAAAACTTATCAAAATACTCACACTTTGACAAATAACCAAGTAAAACATATTTTACTTCAAAATACTCAAAATTTATCAGCAGTTAACCATTTCATGTAAAACACTTTAAAATAAACATTTTGGCATGTACATCGTTTTCACAAATCAACTTGAACTCACCTTGCTAGGTTAAGTTAAACCTAGGTTTCAATCCACAACCATTAGCCTTCAAAAGCATAGATCTCACCCAAAGCTTTCCGAAGACATCCATCCCAACTCTTCAACTCAAGTTTCCAAAAAAAAACCTAGATCCACACATTTTCAACCGTAAATTACCATATCCAACCATGTAGAAACATCCCCAAACATATTACACCAAAATCCCTATTTTGATCCAAACCCTAATTTTAACCCAAATATTCCTAAATCTTACAAACCGAAATTAGGGAAATGAAATACTTAGGAAAATCATCAATGCACCATTATATCACCTAATAATGTTTAGAAATTGGAGAGGATAACTTACCACTTAGGTTTTGATGAAAACCCAGAAAACCCAAAAATGGAGTTTGAGGTTGAAGATGAAGATGAAGGTTCTTGGTGTCTAGCTTCTACCCTTTGATGACACTTCAATACTTGAGGATGGAGGCATTTGATGGATCAAAATCACCATGGATGGGTTTGGGAGGTCTTGAGAGAGTTTATAGAGAGTTGGGATGGAAATGAGAAGTGAAGAATGAGAAAAGAGGCTGAAACTCGAACTTAACAGTAACTGGGTGCCCTGGTGCGACATCGACCAGCGACAATGCCCAGGGCATTGTCGCATGGCAATGTCGCCAACTCCCCTCAGGCCATGGTACATTGCATGCGACTGTGACAGTGCGACTATGACACTATCATAGTCGCCGGACATTGTCGCGGGACCTTTTCGGAGCCCCAAAACCCGACTTTTCCAACGCCAACAACCCCGATACTCTAAGGGACTTTAAACAAAACATTTCCCAACAAAACCCCACTGTTTACCAGTCACAGAAGCCTCCGGGTGACAATTACTTACCGAAAATTACGGGTGTTACAATCCTCCCAACCTTGGAATGATTTCGTCCTCGAAATCTAGTTTCCCATGAAACCTTACCCGCAGAAGGGTTACCCTTAACCCATCTGCCAGCACCACTATCATGACCCTCGCACTGATATCCACGTCAACCGCCCCTCATGGCCGCATCACCCTCATATTCGAGCGAACACTTAACTCACCAAAGTAACATTTTCCTACAAGGTTACAGTCATATCCCAACCTTTGGTGACAATTACCACTTCCAGGTAATTAGTAACTCCAACTTCTCACCGACCAATTTTCTTCGGATCTATATGGTTCCGAACCCAACACCAAAGATCATAACCAAACTTCCAAAATCCTCAGATTTCAACTGATCCATTCCTAATGTTGATAAAGTTATCCTTCCAAGGCGCACCAATGTGTCCTTCAGGTAGCTGGTTAACCCAGATTTGGCTAACACTCAACTCCATTCGAACACCCACCTCACAACATTCCCATAATAAAACCTTTACAACCACAGGAATGCTTATACACATCGGTACTTAATCATTACTATCTAGCCTCCTTTTAAATTTCACCACCGAAAGGTCAATATTTCCCATGATCAAACCGGGATACATCCTCAAACATTCCCAGATCCATTGACTCTAAGAAACAAGTCGACGCCTAGGTCTAAACGGTAACCTCGAAAAACGCGGGCATCCCACCCAAAATTTCAGTCCAGATGGATGGTCGCACTAAGGATGACACCAAACAGAGTGCTAAAAATCCCAAATCTTACGTTTCTAACAAACGAACCACAAGAATTTCCTTTGATCATGGAACCCACTAAGACGGTACACCAAGACATAACCCATGATGTCAGACCGACGAGCAATCCACCAAAACGAATCCAATCTAATCGTAGATAATCACCTAAGACCTTACCTCGCATGATTACTGAGGTATAAAATCACCCCTTAATTAACCGGGAAAACTTAAATCTACTATTTCCAATAGTACAAACGCGCACGGATCCGGAAACCCAAGTCCAAATTCAAGGCTGGCCGCAAGTCAGATCATTCGACGTTTCAACTCCCAAGGACTCCCTTAGTCCCTAATTACAACTCCTTTCACGACGGGGTTTAAATCTATAGGCCCTATGAGTTCAAGGTTTTTCAACCCGCATGCTAATTTGAATTTTATAAAATTTTCAGATACATAAGCTTTTTAACGATTAAACGTGCGGCGAAAACACACTACCGTTCACCCGATAGGTTTCAGAATTGATCATCAATACAGCGCATATGAAACCATTTCCAAAACTCGTTTGTTCAATACTTAAGTTAATAAAGACAATACTAAAACATGCGCAACAATTTACACTATACGTGAAAATAGGTTCCTGCACCATCATACGTGCCATAAATGTTTGTACAACTCCAAAAGAGAGATTCACAATTTTAACCTTAAAATTCTTCCTCTTTAATCAAAAGGCGTTGTGGCAAAATAATTTTCAGCAACCCCATAAGCAACAGTTTAATCCCCACAGTTCGGTAAAATGGTGGAATTACAAATAAAATTTCAAATAGTGTTTAAAGCTTCCGGTCGTAGAGGTAAACACACTTAACCATAATAGAAATTATAGCGACATGAGTACTGCTAATTCGTTAAATGCATAGCGGAAGTTTCTAACAGTAAAAGGTAATGATCGAAATATGTTCAGAACAGAAGCTCTGTTTGAAATGACGTAAATCTTTTATATATTTACTCACACCAGCGTTATAATTTAATCCAGATGCAAATAGTATGCAACGATTGACATTTGTATAAAGTCCAAAGATAACTCTCATAATAATGAAATTTCCCAAAACAACATGTAGGATGATATCGATTAACATAATCATGAAATAACACACTCCATAATGTATATGCACGTGCTCCCAAAACTATTTGCGTGGCGTAAAATGATGTAAGATGAGACACCATAAACCCAACTGAATTTTCGTAAAACTCATTAACGCTAAAATCATGTGGTATCAAAGTTTTCATTTCTCAACAAAGAGCATAAAACGACAATATGTCTAAAATGTTAAACTTCTAAGAGTTTCATTTTTTTACTGCAATGGAAGATAAAGTGACACTTTTCCACAAAATTTACATTGGACACGACGCCGAATAAACTCGCCAGTTTAGACGAAGCAAAAGTGAAACTCACGCATCAAAAGACATTGCAAAACAATACACCATGAAATTTAGCAAAACTCGTACGAACTAAAATTTTCAAGAAATTCCGACTCAAACATGGGATTAACTTTTCCTTTAAAACCATTGACATACGTGGAGGTGATCCAATGTCTAGGTCAAAATCTCATAGTTACTTGATCGATACCCAAATGACATTAAAACATGGACATTACAATATCCGAAAATAGTGTTAAACACGAGGCGTGAATAAAGAGAATTTTGATAACAATTTGCAATCATGTGCAACAAAACAATTCCATGCATGCTTAAGCTCACAGTTTAAAATCTAATGAGTGTTAAATGTTTTTCCAAGACTTTATAATATAACTCACTTTATGTTTTGAGAACATGAGAAACAATTTACGTAAACTTATTTTATGAATAAATTTAGTGCATGAATTTTGGTCGGCACTCACATCTTAGAACTGCAATCCTCCATTTTCCCGACGTATTATTGTCATTCGAATGCATCAATATCTTAGAGCAACAATCTCATTACTTTGGTTGACTTACGATTTCCCCTTGAAATAGAAACGGCATAACGAACTTATAGTCCTAATTCAACCTATAAATTTGAGTCAAGACGATCAACTTAATGCGTTCACCGCACTTAACTACCACCCCAAAGTGACATTGCTATACACATCAATCCTCTCTTAGCTTACTCGCTTAGAAACTTTCTCACTACCCCAACGGTCATCATACCAAGGTAGTTCAAGTATACAGATGTAGCATGTAGGTTCACCATAACACTGGCCATGTGCCATTATGAACATACCAAACATGATCATCCTTGCGACTCTCGACAAGTTTCCCGTTTCTAGCTACTCGCTCAATCTCAAGATATCTTATCCTAAAACACCTAATATGCAACTTCACTTATAATCACATATAAGAACTCCAGTTTGAGTCAAGGCATTCAAAAATCAATACCTAATTCTCTCAAACTTAAGCTCTGATACCAACTCATAACACCCTTAAATCTGAAGATAGCAACTTATTAAAATATTTCTAAATACATCAATAATTACTTTGACTACAGACACAATTTGAGAATTAACCTCAATGCACACATTCATCCTACACATACCACCTATGAAAAGGACGGGTGTTACTAAACCCAATAACAGTCACTATCTCCAATCTGCGGAAGACTTCACCAGCTACTTACTCTTGTATAAATCTAAGGCTCAACTCCTCATAGCACTTGCTAGAACCGAACCCCCGACAGGAACCTGATGCACATGCCGACAAATAAAAAGGTTAGGCTTAACGCCTAGTAAGCTCAAGAGTTTTAACATAGATTAATATATCTTTAAAAGAAAGAATTTAGTTTTAAAGCAAGATCTTTCGAAATATTATACTTCAAAATAGAAACGACACAATTTCCCATAATATGCACTTTTAAAGACAATGCTCCCAAACACATATTTCTTGTAAAACGATGCAACCCGTAACTCACCCAAATGGGGTCATAGTTCGATACTCAAATTTGTGATAATGTAAATAATACTTCATAACCCAAAACACCCAAAACTCGGGCGGAACATAATACTCGACCCTTGAATAACGGAAAACCATCCATATAAATATGATACGCCATTAAAACATGGAACTGAAACTTGGTACTCACGCGACCGTAAAATGGAATGAAATCCAAGTATTAAAGCATGGACAATTAAATATCCAAAATACCGCGGGCCGACAACGGGGGATACCCGTATCCGTTGAGAGCGGAGGAACACAAAAGTATGCCACTCAACAACGTTGATCGTATGACACTTCACGACACGCTAGCCCAAGTGTCCCTACGAATCCTTGACAAGTTTCACCCAAAGAGACAACTGACCTTAGCGAATACCACCGGAATTATCTCCAAAGGCTCGACACACGGGGGATACAACGAAGGCATTGCCCCACATGGCGAAGGCCCCAAACGCCCATCAGAGGACTCCCCACAGTCATAATAGCTCAACCGGGCTCAACCCTCCTAGTGCCTACTTGTAAAGACAAGGTCATAAACTATGAGTCCCGGAGTCCAACCCCGTACCATTCAATTGACCATCAAATAAGATTGACTTACGTGCCTATGGATCTAATGCAACACAGTCTAAGATTACATGACTACACCTGAATGACTAAAGCACTTGAGTCTGTAATTATCAATAACATGCAATAAAATGCATCAAGATGTAATTCGTAAATTGGACTTTACATCGAGCCATTAATACCGGACAAATGTCCTCAAGACTCTTTTAAGCCAACACCGAGCTAAAATGCTCGAAATCCGTTTGACCAACAATTACCGGTCCCCCAAATAATGAAATGTCTTTAAACAATGTTTATGAAGACACACACCTCAAAGACGTGATTAACCCAAAACTCAACGCATAATGGGACCAAAGGTTTTCCAAAGGGTTTATGAATGCAAATATACCAAAATGCGTATAACATGAAATAGACTCCATTTGTACAAAATCGTCAAAGATGTATAACTCATAAAATAGACCTTACTTGTACAAAATCACCAAGAATACGTAATTCATGCTATTTAGTTGTTGAAACGTTCAAACCCCAATATAAGCATTTTAAGAGGTTAACACAACTCAAGTTTACCCAATATGAAAACTTATCAAAATACTCACACTTTGACAAATAACCAAGTAAAACATATTTTACTTCAAAATACTCAAAATTTATCAGCAGTTAACCATTTCATGTAAAACATTTTAAAATAAACATTTTGGCATGTACACCGTTTTCATAAATCAACTTGAACTCACCTTGCTAGGTTAAGTTAAACCTAGGTTTCAATCCACAACCATTAGCCTTCAAAAGCATAGATCTCACCCAAAGCTTTCCGAAGACATCCATCCCAATTCTTCAACTCAAGTTTCCAAAAAAAACCTAGATCCACACATCTTCAACCGTAAATTACCATATCCAACCATGTAGAAACATCCCCCAAACATATTACACCAAAATCCCTATTTTGATCCAAACCCTAATTTTAACCCAAATCTTCCTAAATCTTACAAACCGAAATTAGGGAAATGAAATACTTAGGAAAATCATCAATGAACCATTATATCACCTAATAATGTTTAGAGAATGGAGAGGATAACTTACCACTTAGGTTTTGATGAAAACCCAGAAAACCCAAAAATGGAGTTTGAGGTTGAAGATGAAGATGAAGGTTCTTGGTGTCTAGCTTCTACCCTTTGATGACACTTCAATACTTGAGGATGGAGGCATTTGATGGATCAAAATCACCATGGATGGGTTTGGGAGGTCTTGAGAGAGTTTAGAGAGAGTTGGGATGGAAATGAGAAGTGAAGAATGAGAAAAGAGGCTGAAACTCGAACTTAACAGCAGCTGGGTGCCCTGGTGCGACACTGGGCATTGTCGCATGGCAATGTCGCCAACTCCCCTCAGGCCATGGTACATTGCATGCGACTGTGACAGTGCGACTATGACACTATCATAGTCGCCGGGCATTGTCGCGGGACCTTTCCGGATCCCCAAAACCCGACTTTTCCAACGCCAACAACCCCGATACTCTAAGGGACTTTAAACAAAACATTTCCCAACAAAACCCTACTGTTTACCAGTCACAGAAGCGTCCGGGTGACAATTACTTACCGAAAATTACGGGTGTTACAGAATGACCATGTTTTTCCGTGTGTTGGCTCACCAGAAAAACGCATAGGAAATGAGGCATTGATACCGTTATTTACATGTTTATGGTTGCTTTGTTATTTTATATTTATTTATCTAGGCTTGCATGCTAGAAAATAGTTTTATAAATAATCAAAGAACCACTATGTTTGTTTAAAGAAATTACAAACAAAACTTGCAAATAAGTTAAAAGTTTTAACTTGAAAACAAAACCCCGTTTAAAATGTAAGTCAAATGCTATCTATAATAAGTACACACATTTGAACTAATTGTCGTCCGGTGTGGGAAGTGCTAAAGCCAACGCATCAGATTGACTTTAGGGATGATGATGTGTTATTCGCGATACCCGAGAGTCTTGGGCCGGATAACACGTGTTTTATTATAGACGGTTTACAATATAGACTTGTGATCCACGACATACCCGTCACGAGAAAGGATTAGCGTTGAAGGGATTAAACATGCCAAGTGACATGATAAATGTCAACGAATCCCGCAAGGATCTAAGAATTTCATAGAGATTGAAATTGGTAAAATGGTTACCTACCTAAATAACTTCTAGTTGTGATCCGCGGCATACCCGTCGTAGCTAAGGAGTGAAATATGGGTCTTAGCCTTGTTATGTATAATTGTTTATTTAAACATTTGGGTAATTATTATAACAAGGATTATTCGATCCAGAACACTAAAATATTTTTTCTATTTTGATAGATGTCAAAAAACAACACGAATTCATCGATCTCAAACTTTTGTCTAAAAGGGCTCCTCGAGAAGGACAAGCTCACAGGCTTGAACTTCAACTGGCTTCGCAACCTGAGAATCGTACTCAGGATGGAAAAGAAGCAGAGAGCCATTGAGGAAACCCTCCCTCAGGAACCACCAACCAGAGCACCTCGGGTGACTCGAGAAGAGTATGAGAAACGTCTGACCGAATCAAACGAGGATGCTTGCCTCATGTTAGCGACCATGGCTCCTGAACTCCAAAAGGGTATGGAGAGCCTTGGGGCATATGACATGCTAAACCAGCTGAGGGACATGTTCCAACAGCAGGCTAGGCAGGAGCGGTATGACACAGTCAAATCTCTGGTAGGATGCAAAATGGCCCCGGGAAGCAGCATCAATGTACATGTTCTTAAAATGAAGTCGTACATTGACTAACTGGAGCGTCTTGGTTTTCCCTTTAGTCAGGAGCTTGCTACGGATTTCATCCTAAAATCGCTGACTAGTTCATACGAATCGTTCATAATGAACTACAATATGAACAACATGAAGAAAAACATCATGGAGCTCCATGGCATGCTGAAGATTGTCGAGTCAAACATGGCCAAAACTAAGTTTGTTGCTCCCATATTGGCCATCAGGGAAGGAGGAGTCAAGAAGAAGAAGCCAAACCCCCCCCAAAGGCAAAGGGAAGGGAAAAATTGGTCAACCCAAAACCAACCCTAAGCCCAAAGGCAAGGGTAAAACTAACTCTACGATTCCTCAATCGAAAACTCCTGAGGATGCAATATGTTTCCACTGTGGGGAGAAAGGACATTGGAGGCGTAGCTGTCCGAAATACCTGAAAGAGCTGAAAGAGCTTAAGGCCAAGGGTGTGGCCGAACCCTCAGGTATGTATATGATTGAACTCCACAACACTTCTGCTTCTAATTCTTGGGTATTGGACACAGGATGTGGTACTCACATTTGTACTGATGTGCAGGGACTAAAACGAAGTAGGAAGCTAAGACGCGGAGAGCTCGACCTAATCATGGGGAACAAGCATGTTGCTCCAGTTGATAGGATTGGGAATTATGAGCTTACTTTTGAATCTAGTCTGTCTATGGATTTATTAAATGTTTGCTACTCGGTCGAAATGGCCAGAAACATTATTTCTTTTAAAAGGCTGTATGATGATGGTTTTAATTTTATATTTGATGATGGATCAATACTTGTGTTTAAAAATGAATTACTTTATTTTAAAGCTAGTCCTTGTAATGGTATCTATGAAACCAACATCAGCCTAAGAAAAAATAATAGTTCAATCCTTAATGTTGATTCGACTTCATCCAAAATGGTTTAGATAATACGTATTTGTGGCATTGTCGTCTTGGCCACATTAACAAGAAACACATCGCCAAACTCCAAGAGGATGGGATTTTGGAATCATTTGATCACACATCTTATGATGAATGTGAATCTTGTTTACTAGGGAAGATGACTAAAGCACCATTCACAGGAAGTTGTGAACGGGGCAAAGATCTATTGGATCTTATACACACTGATGTATGTGGACCTTTCAGATCACCCACAATATACGGCGAAAAATACTTCGTTACGTTTACTGATGATTTCAGTAGATACAGATATGTTTATTTGATTAGAAATAAATCTGATACCTTTGAGGTGTTCAATACATTCCAAAACGAAGTAGAGAATCAACTAAATAAAAGGATTAAGATCCTCAGATCTGATAGAGGTCGTGAGTATCTTAGTATAGAATTCAGCGATCATCTTAGAAATTATGGGATTATCTCACAGTTAACTCCACCCGGGACACCACATGGTGTATCCGAGAGGAGAAACCGAACATTGTTAGATATGGTTCGTTGCATGATGAGTCGCACTACGCTTCCGATCAATTTCTAGGGATATGCCTTAGAGACTGCAGCAAAAATCCTTAACCTCGTACCAACCAAGAAGGTTTCCAAAACACCATCTGAAATATGGACTGGTAAAGTTCCTTCACTAGCATATTTAAAAATCTGGGGCTGTGAGACTTACGTTCGTCGCGAATCTCAAGACAAGTTAGAGCCCAGATCAGAGAAGTGTTATTTTGTTGGATATCCTACTGGATCTTTTGGATATTTTTTTTACAAACCTTCTGAAAACAAAGTCTTTGTTGCTAGAAGGGCAGTATTCCTAGAGAGGGAGCTGATATCAAAGGAGGCCAGTGGGAGCCGAATTGATCTAGAAGAACTTCAAGAATCAACCAACATGGAATCCGACATTGACACTAGTTCCCATCAAGAGGTTGTACAACCTGATGTTAATGGGGAATCTGACAGTGAGCCACCACCTGTTCGCAGGTCTGATAGGGTACGTCGTGCACCTGAAAGATATGGTTTACTCATTTCTGATGGTGATGAGTCATTGGTAGATCTTGATGAACCTACCAACTATCAGGAAGCCATGACAGGCCCAGAGTCTGCTAAATGGAAGGAGGCTATGGAAAGCGAGATCCAATCCATGTATGATAATCAAGTCTGGGACTTGGTTGATCAAACATCTGGCCTTAAAACAATTGGGTTTAAATGGGTCTTCAAGAAGAAGATTGATATGGATGGCAAAGTACACACATTCAAAGCCAGACTGGTGGCAAAGGGTTACACGCAAACTCATGGTGTAGACTATGATGAAACTTTTTCACCAGTCGCTATGCTGAAATCTATTAGGATACTAATTGCCATAGCAGCATTTCATGATTATGAGATATGGCAAATGGACGTAAAAACTGCCTCTCTTAATGGAAAGCTTACTGAGGATGTGTTTATGACACAACCTGAGGGTTTTGTACATCCTAAGCATCCCAATAGAGTGTGTAAGCTTCAAAAGTCCATTTATGGACTCAAGCAAGCATCTCGTAGCTGGAATCATTATTTTGACGAGAAAATCAAGGAATTTGGTTTTGTCAGAAGTGAAGATGAACCATGCGTTTATGTCAGAACTAGTGGGAGAACCGTAGTTTTTCTTGTATTATATGTCGATGACATACTGTTCATGGGAAACGATGCCCCAACACTACAAAGTGTTAAAACTTAGCTAGGGAAATGTTTTTCCATGAAAGACATGGGAGATGCGACATACATATTAGGCATCAAAATCTATAGAGATAGATCCAAGAGGCTCATTGGGTTAAGCCAAAGTACCTACATAGATAAGATCTTGAAGAAATTCAAGATGTGTTAAGTCTAATTTTGTAGTAATCATTGTATTTATGTTATAGCTTTTAATACTTTCCGTAGTGTTTTCTGTTTGTAAGGGCTAGGGGTATTTAAGTCTCCTTTGCGCCTTTGTCTTGAAACAGTTTTCTCACACACATTTGAATAGATCAGTTACTTTGCGCTTCACACTTTCTCTCTCTACTTTCTCTCTCTAACGAATCAGAGATCTTTGGACTCTCAATTGGTATTAGAGCAATCTGAATCCTGAGAGATTGAGAGATTAGTGTTTTTGTTTCTGGATTTGTGAATTGAAGCAGAAAACTCGATCGATTTTCTTGAGTTTTCAAGAAAATCTCGTTTTTTGCTTATTCATCAAATTTGGACTGTTTGTTGATCAATTTGTGTTGTTTTTGGACTTAATTGTTTCGTTTCTTCTAATCGATCATAATTGTTTCTTTGAGTTGAGCATAAAAATCTTGTTTAGATCTTCAACTTGCAGATTTAGCATTTTTCTGGAAAAACGACTTTCTCGTTCTGTTCTTGTCAAATTGTTAGATTTTGTTGTTTTTAATTGAAATTGTTTGATAAAATGTGTTAGAATATAGTTTTCGAAGTTGAATGGATGCTTTTCTTGGATTAATTTCGATATTATAGCTGATCTTGCATGAATTAGAGTTTTTGGAAGTTTGCGTTTCATTCTTGTTTGTTTACGGGTTATTCATGTGAGTTTGCGGGTTATTCATGTAAGTTTGCATGTCTATCTTGTTTTCATGAATTTTGTTATGTTCATGAAGTTTGCGTTTTATTCAAGGAAGTTTGCGTTCTATCCTTGTTAGTTTGCGTGTCATTCAAACTTGTATGTGTATGATTCTTATACTTTGTGTTTCAATATTTCATTCTTAGTTAAGATGATCTAACTCTGGTGTTAGAAAATTGTTTTCAGGTTTGCGGTTCTCTCTGGAAACGCAAAGATTGTTTCTCGATTCAAGACTAACACGCAAACCATCTGTTTGCGTTTCTCAAGTAAATCAAGAAGTCTCTGACCCGCAAAGAATCTCTTTCGAGAGGTTTTCACACGCAAAGATTCACTTTACGTTTTACAAAGCAAACGCAAAGCTTCGTTTGCGTTCTACTTAGCAAACTCAAAGATCACCTTGCGTCTCACGAAGCAACCGCAAAGCTCACTTTGCGTTCCTCTTTACAAACGCAAACCATCAGTTTGCGGGCCTCTCTCACTTGGAAATTTTTTCTGAATTTTTCTGACTTTTTCACAAGATGTCTTTGCAAGCTCAAATTTACAAAAATGACCTCATGATGTCTTTGGGGTCCGATACTCGCCCACCAGTTCTCATCAATGAGAATGAATTTGAACAATGGCAGGATCGATTCATCAACTTTATTGAAAGACAACCAAATGAGGAGAATATGATGAAATCACTGACTCAGGGTCCTATGGAAACTCCAAGAAAAGTGATCCCAGCTACTACTACTACACCTGCTACCACTGTTGTGAAAGAAGTAAGGGAATATGATGCAGATGAGATGTTAAGACATCAAGCAGATAGTCAGGCCAAATCAAATCTGATTCTTGCTCTTCCCAACTCCATTTATTACAGAATCGATTGCTTCAAACAGAATCCTATGCTGATGTGGACTCAACTTGAAAAGATCATGCATGGTACTGCAATGTCAACACAGTTGCGTCAGACTAGATATATGAACAATTTTGAGAAGTTCAAGGCTAAGGATGGAGAAAGCTTGAAGAATGTATTTGATCGATTCTGGGCTGTTATCAATGATTTATACAAGATCAAAGTTACCAAGACTGAGTTGGAGGCAAACTTGAAGTTTCTGAATGCTTTGGAACCTGAGTGGAACAAGTCATGCCATCGGATGAGAAATGATGTTAGAATCTCAACCATGCCTATTCAAGAGCTATTCGAAATATTGATGACAGATGAGTCTATGGTTATGGAGAAGAAGGCGAAAATGGATAAGAAGAACAAGCCTTTGTCAGTAGATCCTATTGCTCTTTTAGCTAGTCAACTTGCTGAGCAAGCTTTGACTGAATCAGCTTATGATGGGTCAACAGATGATGATGGCGAAGTACTTGAAAAAGCCATGATACTTTTGACTCAGCACTATCAAAAGAGATTCAAACACAAATCTGGTTCTAACAATCTGCGGTTTTCTTCTGGTTCTAAGAAGATAGAACCTGGTGCTCCTTCAAAGCCATACATTCCAAAGTATGAACCAGCTCAAGTGGTTTAACAGAAGAAGGAAGAGAAAAAGGTGATAAATTGCTTTAACTGCGGAAAGCCTGGACATATTGCCAAGGAATGCAGAGTCAAAGTGATAAAAGATGCTGCTTTTTACCGAAAGAAGTTGGCTCTCGCTGAAAAGAAGGAAAGTGGAACCGTTCTGTTGGCTGAAGAAGAGTATTGGTTAGATCATTCAGACAATGAGGCTGAGAATGAAGAAACAGCAGCCATGTGCTTTATAGGTGATGACAATTATGATAATGAGGAAGAGGATACATCATCTGATGGTTCTGAGGTAATTTCTGATTTTAACTATAATTTCTTCTTATCTCAAATGAATGTTTTTATCACTGCTTTGCATGATTTGCGCTCATAGTTCATTTCTGAAAAAGTTAAAAATCAAGAAAAGTCTGATTTAATTAATAAACTGCAAATTTCTTTAATAGATGAAAAATCAATTTTAATTGATACAAAAGAGAAATTTCAAAAGCAGTTAGTTGGTCTTGAAAAATCAAATCAGACTTATCATGATTCATTGACTGAACTGACTTCTTCAAATAAAATCCTTTCTGAAAAGATAATTGTTTTAGAAAAGAAATTGTATAAAAGAGAACAGTCTGAGCAAACAATTTACATGAATAAACCAAGGAGTGAAGAAGCTATAAAAGAAAAGTGGGGTCTTGGTTTCAAAAATCCGCATTTTTTAAATTATGCTAAAAATGAAGTTCCTACTTTATACGAATATGATTATTTTACTCTTGCAAGATATGCTCCTCAGTTTAAATTCTTTTGGACAACTGAGAAACAAATTTTGGAAGAAGAAAATGTGAAAAGGATGAAAAATAAGAGGATGGAAATGCCATTTGTTTACACATCTGAAAATGCAAAATATTTTCCTGATCAATCTAAGAAATCCAGAAAATTACAAAATCTTTTAAATGACAAATCTTCCAATAAATCTTCATTATCAACAGATTTTGTGGATATTTTTACTAACACTACAAAGGAAAATGTATCTTCGGTATCTTATGATACTAAGAAATATATTCCTTCGCTAGTGTTAGAAGGTAAGATAGTTGATCTTGAAGATAGATTGGAAGAACAAAATCTTCAAACTTGTTTAGAAAATGATTTACTTCTTTTTATAATAAAAACAAGTTTTGAAGATAAATTTTCTTCTGGATTTTCAAAAGATTCAAAGGAAAATACTAAAGTTTTGAAAAACTACAGCCAATTGCATTCCACATTAGAAACGCAAACTGAGAGTTTGCGCATGAAGTTGGGCGCGCAAAACTCAGTTTGCGCTTCCAATGAGAAACGCAAACATTCTCCAAACTTGCAAAATTTTGAAAATTTTCACTCCAAGGCTAGTTCTTCAATGTCAAATGATAAGACTGATTTCTTTGATAAAGTTTCTTCTTCTGATTCAATTATTGATAATTCTTTTCTACTAAATGCTCATTTTTATAAAAAGAAGCGTAAAAGAAGGAGATCAAAGAAGTCAAAGAAACATGATACTGTTTTATCTGAAAATTCTAATGTTTCTGATTTTTCTTCTTCAGATCGGACTATGAGGAAATCAACAAGGCAGATTTGGAGGATGAAACAACAAATATTAGAATCTGAACTGTTAGGAGTAAACTGTGTAGAAAATCTTTGTGATTCTGATACATTTGCTTCTTGTAATAAAATCCCAAAATACTCTTTTCAGCAAATGTTTGATATATCAAAGAATATCTCATATGCTTCTTCCAGTTCTGATTCTGATGATTGTGTTCAATCTTCTATTGATAATTGCTTTCATTCATGCATGAAAAATAAATCTGTGAGAAATAAAAGATATAAATCTAACAAGGGACCCATAAGCATATGGGTACCTAAAAAGGTGTAGTTTCTGTATGTGCATCTTAGTCAATTATGGTATCTGGACTCTGGTTGTTCAAAACATATGACTGGCAACAAATCACTTCTTTTTAATTTTAAAGATAAATGTTGCGGTCGTGTGAAATTTGGTAACTGTGAGACAGCTCCGATTCTTGGTTATGGCGATCTAGTTCAAGGAAACATAACTGTCAAAAGAGTGAGCTATGTTGAGGGTCTAAGTCACAACTTGTTCAACATCGGCCAATTCTGTGATAAAGATCTTGAAGTGAGCTTCAAATCAAAAAGGGTTGCTGTAAAGAATGATAGTGGCAAAGACTTAATGGTTGGAAAGAGAAGATCTAATTTGTATACAATTGATCTTTCCAAAGTTAAGACCTCATCAGATTTGTGTTTACTATCCAAAGCCTCTATCAGTGAAAGTTGGATTTGGCATCGTCGACTGGCTCATCTTAACTTCAAGTATATGGATCGTCTGGTCAAGAATGATTCAGTAAGAGGTCTTCCAGTTCTCCGTTTCCAGAAAGACCATCTATGCCAAGATTGTGAGAAAGGAAAAATGAAGAAAGCTCCTCACAAGCCTAAACCTGAACACTGTACATCAACTATTCTTGATCTTTTGCATGTTGATCTGTGTGGTCCAATGAAGACGAAGAGTTTAGGACATAAGAAATATGTTCTGGTGATTGTTGATGACTACTCCAGATATACTTGGGTAAAATTTCTGAAGACAAAAGACGAGACTCCTGAAGTTCTCATCAATCTTATCAAGTCAACTCAGACAAATAAGCAGAAACAAGTGAAAGTAGTAAGATCTGACAATGGCACTGAATTCAGAAACAGTACTCTTCAGGCATTCTATGAGTCTCAAGGAATACAACAACAATTTTCTGTTGCACGTACTCCGCAACAGAATGGCGTTGTTGAAAGAAGAAACAGAACGCTTGTTGAGTCCGCCAGATCAATGATCGCTTATTCAGGTCTACATTTGTCTTACTGGGCTGAAGCAGTGTCAACTGCCTGTCATACACAGAACAGATCAATTCTGCATCGTCGCTTTAACAAAACACCGTATGAACTCATGAACGGGATCAAACCGAACATCAAGTATTTCAAGTCATTCGGGTGTAAATGTTACGTTCTGAATGACGGGGAGAATCTCAACAAGTTTAGTCCAAAGGCAGACGAAGGAGTATTCGTGGGTTATTCTTCAAACTCTGCTGCTTATAGAGTTTTTCTGATCTCTGCAAGAAAGGTCATAGAGAGTGTCAATGTAAAGTTTGACGAAGCTGCTGATTTGGTTTCTAGTCACTCAGACTCAGAACCCGCACTTACTGGAAATTCAGTTACTGAACAAATCAGTTCAGAACCTGCTCTTTCACCGAATAACCAGGATTCTTCTACTCCCTCTCCTAATCTTTCTGATCTTGATTTTCTTTTTGAAAATTTTTATGATGATGTGCCTAAAACTAATTCTGAATATTTTTCTAATGTGTTGAATCAGGAAACTGAGAGCTCATCTATTCCAAATTCCGCTGCATCCATCTCTGACAATGATGCTGCTCCAGTCTCTCCTGTTCAACAAGAACCGGCACAACAAGAAGTGGATCAATCAGACAATGTTCAATCAGAAACCGAGCCAATTCTTGAAGAACCTATTCAAGAAGAATCTATTCAAGATCAATCTGTTCAAGAGGAATCAGTTCAGGAGGAAGCACAGAATGATGTTATTCAACAAACTATTCCCGAATCTGATTCAGAGATTTTTGAGATATCTCCTCCTCAAGTTGAAACTATTTCTATATCATCTTCTGATGTAGAAGTTTCTGAACCTTCCTCTCATCAATTACAAGTGGTTCAAGAAGTAATTGATCCTCTCCCTCATACAACAAAATGGACAAGTTCTCATCCAATTCATCAAATTATTGGAGATCCTCAAGCCGGTGTTTCTACACGTTCCAGGACGGCTTCTTCTAACGAATGTCTCTTCACTTGCTTCTTGAGCAAGATTGAACCTACAAAAGTTTCTGAAGCGTTGGAGGCTCCAGATTGGATCATTGTTATGCAAGAGGAGATCAATCAATTTGACGCACTCAAAGTGTGGAGACTTGTACCAAGGCCAAAAGGTAAGAGCATAATTGGTACCAAGTGGATATTCAAGAATAAGAAAGACAAAGATGGTATCATCGTTCGGAACAAAGAAAGGTTAGTAGCCAAAGGATATCGACAAGAAGAAGGTATTGACTACGATGAAACATTTGCGCCCGTTGCCAGATTGGAAGCTATCCGAATGTTTCTTGCCTTCGCTGCTTATCGCAACTTCAATGTATATCAAATGGACGTCAAGACGGCATTTCTCAATGGCAAGCTGAAAGAAGAAGTTTATGTATCTCAGCCAGAGGGATTTGTTGACAAAGATCGTCCAGATTATGTATATTTTCTCGATAAAGCTTTGTATGGTTTGAAACAAGCTCCGCGGGCATGGTATGATGAGTTGTCAGCTTTCTTGGTCAAATCCGGCTTCACCAAAGGGTCTATCGATACTACTCTTTTCATTTATAAAACTAATCTTGATATATGCTTAGTACAAATATACGTAGATGATATTATTTTTGGTGCGACTAACAAATCTTTGTGTAATTGGTTTTCTGATTTAATGACCTCTAGATTTCAAATGAGCATGATGGGAGAAATCAATTTCTTCCTTGGATTACAAGTAAAGCAGCTTCCAGATGGAATCTTCATCAATCAGTCAAAATATGTATTTGACATTTTGAAGAAATTCAAGATGGACAAATATACTTCGATCGACACACCTATGGTTCACGGTGCCAAACTCGGATTGGATCCAGATGGAAAAGCTGTGGATCAAAAGACATACAGAGGGACGATCAGATCACTGATGTATCTTACTGCAAGTCGCCCGGACATAATGTTTTCAACGTGGCTGTGTGCCCGCTTTCAAGCAAAACCAAAAGAATCTCATCTATTAGCAGTCAAACGCATCTTTAGATATATTAAAGGAACTCCTTATTTAGGATTATGGTATCCTAAAAGTTCTGATTATAGTTTGATTGCTTATTCTGATGCAGATTATGGTGGTAATCAATTGGACAGGAAGAGTACTTCTGGTCATCTCCAGTTTCTGGGTGACAGACTGATAAGTTAGGCGTCAAAAAAGCAAAAATGCGTCTCAATATCAACAGCCGAAGCTGAATACGTCGCTGCAGCTAGTTGTTGTGCTCAAGTGCTCTGGATGAAAACGCAACTTCGCGATTACGGGATGCTATACAAGACTGTGCCCATATATTGTGACAGCAAGTCCGCGATTGTGATATCAGTCAATCCTGTCCAGCACACCAAGACCAATCACATAGACATGCGATATCATTTTATAAAGCATCACGTGGAAGAAGGTACTATTGAATTATATTTTGTACCAACTGAATATCAACTTGCTGATATATTTACAAAAGCTTTAGATGAAAAACGATTTAATTTTCTGCTTTCAAAACTTGGCATGTTGAATTTAAAAGTTTAAATCTTTACAAATTTTATTCTATAAAGTTTAATATTTCAGATTTTCTTTCAGTTGAATAAAATGTGTGTCTAGGATCTTTGACAAGTTGCCTTGTTTATATTTAAAGTTTCATATGTTCAATGTTCAAATCTTTCAAACATCGAAAAGTCAGCAACATGTTTGACGCTTTAGATACTGCTTTAAAGATATGCGAGTCGACATATTTATGATTTCCTTTGCTTGAACAACCTAAGTGATCAAAATTGTAGATTGTAATGAAAATATGGGCTAAGCTATTCGATATAGATCTGAGTTATTGAGATGATTTTATTTTTAAGCATTTAAAATACAGAAATCCTTGAGTTTAAAAGTTTGTACCTGTGACCTTTCTGGTTTGGGAAAGTAAGTTCCGAGGGATGCTCGACATCTGGTTCCCTAAGGTCAATTGATCTGGGAGTGATCGAACAGAAATCCTGCAATAGAATCAGATCGAAAGTCATGTTCTACTGGTATGAATGGGTTTAGAATATGTCGGTGTAGCCTTTTTTATCCGGGAAAGTAAGTTCCAAGGGGTGCTTGACACCTAGTCCCCTAAGGCCATCTGGTCTGGGAGCGGCTGACCCAAATCCTGCAATAGGATCAGATAGAAAGTTACGTTTACGGCATGTTCTTTACTTAATGAACTCTTTGATTAATAAGATGCCAAAGTGCACAACGCTTAAAAGATGCCAAAGCGCACACTCATGTAAAGATGCCATTGAGCACACAGCTAAAAAATGCCAATGAGCACACATCTCTTGATATTTTGTGATATATTTTGAGTTGCGATAAACCTGTAAATTTGTGAAAATCTTAATTCTTGATGACTTAGTGCCTGTACATGCAAAGTTCTTCATTTTATGTTTAGAATTACATTTTTCTTGAAGCTAATCAGAGATCGCATGCGAGCACAATGAATAGATACCTGCAAGTGTTTGACTCTGAACATGTCTTAACTTGATATACAATGAAACATGTTTCTGTATTCAACAACTCCCGTTTGATTTCAACTGATTGATAAATCTGGGATATTCTACTGAGTAGACTTTAATTTGTTTAGTGTTTAAAAAGTTTATATATTCAGTTGTTACAAAATTTATATTCAATATGATCATCTTTAATATTGATGTTTCTATGTTTGCTGTCTGTGTTTTTGTCATATGGTATGTGTATTTTTCGAGGGGGAGTGTATTTCTGAGTTCTTTATCTGAGAATATTCTATTTTTGAGGGGGAGTGATTGTTGTTGGTAAATTACTTCTTGCGCTGATAAGAAATTCATCAGGTAAGTAATTCTGAAACTTACTATGCAAATGCTAAACTAATTTGATAAATTTTGTGCATTTGTATAGGGGGAGTAATGAGGGCTTATCAGGTATTTTTTTTTCTTTCATAGTTATTTTTTTTTTTTGTGTTTTTAGAATATATAGAAGTAAGAGTGTGTATTTTCTTTTCTTTATTCCATTTGAACTTGTTTCACTATTCCTCTTCCCTCCACTCTCTCTCTCTCTCTGCGTGTTCATCTTCTTCAATCTAATCTGATTCTTTTTCAGATTGCTATTTTGGAATTTCAGGTATGTTTGTGTTTTTCATTCTTTGATTATCGTTTGATAGTATTCTATTTCTTTGTTTTGTTTTCATTCTTTGTTCGTGTTTTTATCTGACTTGCGCTCTGTTACTGTTCATCGATCTCTAAAACTCCAGATTCGTGTTGTTTTTGATCGATTTTCATATTGGGTTCTGTTTAGACCTATTAATCGACACTCAGGTCTCTTATGGCTTCCAAAACTAATACTGATCCCATGATTCAAGATGAGAATGCTATTCTAGACGATCCATCTGATCGAGCTTCTCATGATACTCCAATGCCGTCACATCCTTCTGTAGGAGCCGATCTTTCTGCCTCTAGACGTACACCTAATGATGTATTCCCAACCATCTTGTACATGCCATACAAGCCAAACAACTATCACGTGGATTTTGACAGAATCAAGATTTATCCCGTGATACGAGCAATTCTCAAAGGACATCCTCTTGCCCCTGCTCTTTCATACTGTGCCGATGTTCCTGAAGTATATCTACAACAGGCTTGGAATACTATAACAAAGAATGAACTGGCTCGTCCGCATCGCTTTGAGCTTCAAGTGGATCAGTTTGAATCTTTCCTTTCCTACAAAAGACTGAGATTGATATTGGAGCTTCCTGAGCCGAACTCCAGACCAGGCAGAAATACATATGACACTTTTCCATCTGAAGAGGAAGTCTATGAAGGGATTCGGAATCTTGGATATCTGGGTACTTTGAACAAACCTACAGATTTTGATAAGTCAAATCTACCTCCAGTTTGGTACGCACTGTTCTCTGTTCTCATCAGGTGCTTGACATCGAAGCATTCTGGCACTGACAGTGCAAGTCTACTGTATTTCCGATTGTTCCATGCAGTCGTCTATGACTTGCATGTCGACTACACGTTTATCTTCTGGACAGAACTCTCGGAGGTAGTACATGACAAGTTCACCAACAGGAAAATAAAGTTTATTCCGTTTGTCAGATTTATGAAGCTTATTGTTCGAAGCATGCTCCGTAGCAATCCTTCTATTCCTCGGAGGTTATCTTGGCCACAGGTTCTAGACTCGGAAATGCAATACATTCAGAAGCAAAAGAAGACGTTCAACTATTCTATGACTATACCATACGCTCTTATTGCAAACTACGCTGATGTTGCAAATGAGGATGTCATAGAATATTGTATGGACAATGAATTCATGGAAGTTGTACAAGAAGAGCCTTCTCATGATAATCAAGCTGCTGAACAAGATATTAAAGTTGAAGCAATTGTTTCTGAAAAAGATCCTGAAGTTGAAAAAGAGGCTGAAGTTGAACAAGGAGTTGAAGATGTTCAAGAAGTGGCGGTTATTGTTGAAACAGAAGTAGTTCAGGAGGATGCTGCTTCTCAACAAATAGAGAATGTTATTGCTGATATTGGAACTATAGCTTCTGATGCTATTGTTTTTGATCTTGAAGATGTAGATGATAATGCTGCTGATGTTAGAGAAGATGCTAATCCTGATGAAACTAGAGTTGATGATGATGATCTTTCTGATGATGGTGAAAATACAACAAGTGCTTCAGATGATGGTGATGATGGTACTGATCAACCCAGCATGAAGATATATGAAAGGAAGTCCAAGACACCGAAAGTGGTTGTCTCAACAGAAGTTATCTCTGATGATGATTCTGTTCCAGTTAATCCTTCAGTTGCACATCTTCAAGTAGATGAATTGGATACAACTTTTGATCAAGCCACAGCATTGGTTCAAAGTCAAGCTCCAGCAACTACACTTGCAGTTATTCAGTCTACTTCATCAGCTGTAGAGCTTACTTCTGATCAAGCGCGGGTTTCCACTGACAAATTTTCTACTTTGAATAATGTCATTCGGCAGTTATCGGAGAGAATGGATGCTGAAAAGGAAGCACAGATTCTGAAGTTAAAAGCTTTATTCAAAGGAAAGATGCCTGAGATAGATACTTCAGTAATTCCTACAGAGATTCCGTTCAGACGCCCATCTGGGGTTGTTCTAAGAGAGCCGTCTTCTGCTGTTCAATCTTCTGCTCCAGCGATCATGTCCATTCCTCTACCTCCGTTGTTTACACAGTCAGCTGGTATCTCTTCATCTACTAGTATACCTGTGTCTTCTTCTAGCACTCCAGTATCAGATCTTCCTATTTCAGAGTTGAAAGATTTGCTCTATGCTCGTCTTATTTCTATATCGCCACCAGAACATCAGGATCAAGATCTCATTTCTCTGCTTCGAAACTTCCAACCTACGCCGCCTACAGTTTCTTCGTCTGAATCTGACAGGATCTATGTTTCATATACTGAGTTTCAAGCATTCAGATCGGAAGTTCAATCAAGTTTTGCTGATCTCAAATCGTTTATATCTCAAACTTTCTCTGATTTATCTTCCAGGCTTGATATTCACGAACAAAGCTGCAGAACTGAGGCTGGTCCGTCTCTTAAACGAAGACATGACCAAGATGATCCGGATCATCAAGGCCATGAGGGGGAGATGGCAAAGAGACCAAGAGTTGAAGGATCGTCTGAAGCAAGAGAGGATATTCAGGAAGAAACGAATGGAGATAGAGGAAAGAGTGGAGGATCTGTTGAAGACTGCAATGTCCAGGACTTAGTGAATATTATGATTGAGAATTATGATTTGTCTTCTTTGCATAATGAACTGAACTTTTCTGAAAGCAACATTAATGATAATATGCAAATTGTTGTCTACATGGATCCAGATGTTTCTTCTAGTGTTCATGAAGTTGAAGAATATGAAGCAGCAAATGACATGAGATCATTCTTCGCTAAGGATTGTGATGACATCATCATCATATCAGACACAGAAGATGACTCAGTGTTCATGGATGCTAAGGATGAAGAGATATCAGATATGTCGTACAGAGACCTTCCTGAAACTACTATTCCTGAATCTACTGTTCCTGAAGCTACTCCTGTACTTTCATCTCCTGTTGTTGCTAATGCTCCGGCTACCTCTGCTCATTCAGTTATTTTTGAAGAAGGTCAGTCGTCTAGAGCACAAGCTGTTGATCCTCCTGTTGAACCTGTAATTTCTCCAAGTATTTTAGAAGAAGGACCAACTTTGTCAAGACGGGAGAGACGAAGAAACTTACAACAACGTTATATGGCTTCACGTCAAAGATCTGCCTTTCTTGAAGATTCCCAAAGCAATATTTTTGTTTCAAGAAGAAGACCGATCAACATACATGCCATTCTTGGTGTAGAAAAGGAATCAGATGCTCTTAAATATGAGTATGTAATGCTTATCAGATGTCAACATCGTGGAAGGAATTTGGTTTCTTCTCCTCATTTGATAGTTCGGATTATCAAAATTGAAATTCAGAGGTTGGTTAATATCTGGTATCCAGTCTTCGAGGTTGAAAGAAGAGACTGCAACCGTTATATCTTCTCAGAGGCTGACTTTAATGATTTATCAATTGACGATGTTGAGTTTCTGTACAATGAATTGAGGAATCAGTACTACAGGACAAATGATATCTCTCAAGCCTTGTTTGTAATCAAAAGGTTTATAAGGCGTCAGATCAGGTTCTTCAGGGTTTTCGATTTTCAAATGGCAGCCGAAAGCTTTCAGCCAGTGGTGAATTTGCTAAGACCTAACCGTAGCCTGCCAAACATTGATTCTTACTCTTTATTCACTATTCTTCAGGATCCACATGGAGTTGTATACAGGAATGCTTCAGGTCAAAAGTGCTTCCTCAGATTTGAAGAGATAAGTCATTACTCCGATGGAACTTTGAAAGTGATCAGGCTACAGTTAGATCAAAAATTGAAAGAGGCTGTTAGAAGATTTATGGAGACACGAACAAACAGGGCTCTGATAACAAATGATGAGATTCAACTTCTACGGAATGCATTGGATAAAATCAATGAGAGGTTGAATTTCCGCTCTACTCTGCGAAGATTAGAAGTGTTACTCGGGTTGAATAGATTACGTCAAAGAGAAGACCGTCAGTAATTCTACAAAGTCGCCTGGATGGTCTATGCTGTTATTGAAGTTTGTTTTTGAAGACCACGGCGCCAATGATTACTAAGGGGGAGATTGTTAAGTCTAATTTTGTAGTAATCATTGTATTTATGTTATAGCTTTTAATACTTTCCGTAGTGTTTTCTGTTTGTAAGGGCTAGGGGTATTTAAGTCTCATTTGCGCCTTTGTCTTGAAACAATTTTGTCACACACATTTGAATAGATCAGTTACTTTGCGCTTCACACTTTCTCTCTCTACTTTCTCTCTCTAACGAATCAGAGATCTTTGGACTCTCAAGATGCAAGACTACAAGAAGGGGTTCTTGCCTATGCAGCATGGCATAGCACTGAGCAAATCTCAGTATCCTAGTTCCGCTGAGGAATTAGACAGGATGAGTCGAGTTCCATATGCTTCGGCTGTGGGATCGATCATGTATGCCATGATTTGTACTAGGCCTGATGTGTCATATGCCTTAAGCATGACAAGCAGATATCGGGCCAACCCTGGCGAAGCTCATTGGATAGCAGTCAAGAACATTCTCAAGTACCTGAGAAGAACAAAGGACATGTTCTTGATCTATGGTGGCCAGGAAGAGCTATGTGTAAAAGGATACACAGATGCAAGCTTCCAAACTGATAGAGATGATTCCTGTTCACAATCAGGATTAGTGTTTTTGCTAAATGGTGGAGCGGTCACTTGGAGAAGTTCCAAGCAGAGCACTGTAGCAGATTCGACAACAAAGGCTGAGTATATTGCAGTTAATGAGGCAACAAAAGAGGCCATGTGGATGAAGAAGTTCATCGAGGATCTCGGCGTAGTCCCTACTATTCTTGATCCCATTGAGATCTTATGTGACAATGAGGGCGCAATCATTTTGGCTAAAGAACCCAGGTCACATAAGAGCACCCGACATATACTCAGGAAGTTTCATTACGTTCGGAAGGTTGTCGAAGATAGAGACATTATCATTAGTAGAGTTGACTCGAGTAGGAATTTGGCTGATCTATTCACCAAACCCTTGCCACAGACCAAACATGATGCTCATACTAGGTCTATAGGCATTAGAGTTGTTAGCGATTTAGCATGACTATTTTAGTTAATCTGAGATGTTGGAACTTAAACAGTTTACATTTGCATATGACATGATGATTATTATGTTGAGATCATAGTATGTGCTTGGAGAAATCATTTCATTGGTGTATTAATGTGTTCAATTTTGCATGTTTATACTTCCTTTGAATATATGTCTATTATAAAATCTCCACAGTCGTTCATCCTCCATAGGAAGGGAGTAATGAATTAAGACTGATGTGAGGTGTGAGTTGATTATCCATAAAGATGGATATGACATTGGATGCAACTACACTCACATGAACTTAATAGAGATCAAGTTTTGGAGCGACCAACACTAAGAGATTACTTCATGGTATATGTCACGAGTAATTCTAAGATGGTAACATCTCTTATCCTAGAGTGGATATGCATGAAACTCTTGACATGAGGTCTATTATGTTTTGACCTTTCTCCAACGTTGGCCGTGACTGGCAGCCATAAAGGGACTGGTCAAATATGATATGATTAGTGGGGAGGTCTATGTAGTCAAAGCGATTTGTTCCCTTTTACCTCAGGTAGAAGGAGATATCCTAGGGCCCCTCGATGATTTGGCGCTGACGTTATACGGCCGTACTTAGAACGAATTGATTGATTCAATTCTAAAGTCTAATTTTGGTCACCGCAAATCTTTATCGAGAAACATAATTATGAACTAATCGAGATTGATAATATATCAAATACCATGTCTCGTGTTCATAGGGATATCAAGAACAGAAGGATAACTGATCACTTACCTGTAGGACGGTATCATACCATCGAGGTGATGATTACTAAGGTGTGTCTTGGAGACACGACCTTACCATATTTGTGCTGATGTATCTTGAAGATGACAACCAAGCAATATATGTACATATGTTGTGCCAAAGTGCAAGTGGGAGTTTATTGGAATCGTGCCCATTGCCACAACAAATTTAATATTATTGGTATCTTACTGGGTCGCACACAAAGTCCAAATAATAGATGCAAGAAATATTCTCTAGTTCATTTAACATCAAGTTGAAGGTTAATTTGAAACTAGAGATTTATAGAGGGACTTATAGTGATAAAGTTTGAATTGTTAAAATGTGGTTTTAACTAATTCAAACTAGGAGGACCAAGAATGAAAAATTGCATGGCTAGGCTTATTCTTATTGGTTCCTTTAGGTGGTTTTGGTATTTGCTTGTTTTGCAAATACCATCAACAAAAACTATGGTAAAAAGGTAATAAAAAAATGGTTTTTGCCTGATGCATTTTTACAAGTTCTAAAAAGGGGGTTTTGTAGAAAAACTCTCTCTCCACTCTCTTTCTCTCTTTGATCGTCCAAAACACACACATAGTGTGTGTTCTTGGTTAGTTCTTGCTCCTTTGCTTGGAAGCTTTGTGTGTGCACAAAGTAGAGGGATTCTCCTTTGGATCCTAAAAACACATCAAAAGGTATGTTATTATCTCTTGTTTTTTTTTTAATTGTTAAACACTTTTGTACATGGATCAACTAGTGGAAGATGAAGACAAGCTTGCATGTTTCTTTTTTTTTTTTATCTAGCTTCCGTTGTATTGTTTTTTTATCTAGTTCTTCTCTTCCAACAGTTTTTTACAAACCTTTGAAATCCAAAATTTTATCCCTCTTGTTTCACTTCCTAATTCAATTAAATGTTACGTTTATCACCCTTACAATTAGTTATTTCATTTATTTTATATCCCTTGTTTTCTTATTTTCCATTTTATACCCTTATCATGTTAAAATAAATAATCGTATACAAACAAGCCCAATATCATGAATATTTACAAATTAGATTGTTTTATATCCTTACACTTTATTTTATTTTCACCTTTAGCATATTAAAAATACGTAAACCAACTAAAATATATTAAAAGAACGTTTCATCAATTCATTTTATTTTAAAAAAGTTACATTGTAACACACATTAGTTAACATAAATCACCAACTAGCGAATTCCGTATAGCGAAATGATATTTATTATCCTTGATTTGATTATACTATAAGCATGAAATTATTGGAATTTACGTCTATCTTCAACTGCCCCTTTTGCCCTTTATTTAACTTTTTAAATAAATTTGGAAGATAAAAATAAACTTTTACACCCGCCGCATTGTGCGGGCATATAACTATATATATATATATATCATATATATAAATTGTAAAATTTGATAAATTGTTTTATATAATTTTTTTTTATAAAATTGTTTTATATAATTTTTTTTTTATAAAATTGTTTCATATATTTGTGTTTTTTATATGAAAATGAAAAAGTTTCATCAGACTGAGAAAATGCATGAAACAATTTCATCAGAATGAGAAAAATATATGAAACAATTTCATTTTTACATAAAAAAACACAAATATATGAAACAATTTCATCAACAAAAAAATTATATAACACAATTTCATCAAATTAAACAATTTTATGAACCAATTTCATTAACTTAACCAACGAAATCGATGGTTTACACGGTTTGCAAAATGAGAGTGGTTTCTATTTGATCTCTTCCACACACACACACACATATATATAGGGGCTAAATCAAATGAAAACCACAAATATGTTACAAACATGTGAGAACCAATATAAAAATATTTTTTCACATGATATATTTTCACCAAATGCTTGAATTTAATATATTTCTTCTCATATATTTGTTTCATAATATGATAGTTTTACATGTATTTGTTTCACCACATGAATATTTTTTACCTGTATTTTTCATTTCACTAGGTGAATCAAATTTTATTTTTCACGTGTAATTTTTTCACAAGGTGAACAAAAACATATATGAAACAATATCTTAAATCATAGGTTTTGATGAAAAAAAATCATGTAAAAAAATATTTTTATATCGGTTCTCAAGGGTTTGTAACATATTTTTTATTTTCATTTGATTATCGGCCTATATATATATATATATAGACTTAAGTTCGCGTGAGACCAAACAGTTTCCGTTAGACCGGTGAGACCAAACTTTAAAGTATGAAACTTCACACCAAAAAACTGTGAATGTAAAAAAAATCTAACTTTTCATAGGGAAAACACCGTAAATGTTACGTTCACGGTGTTTTTCGCTGTGAATGTTCGTTTTTTTTACCTTCACAGCGTCTTCACTGTGAAGGTTCGGATATACCTTCACAGTCTTTTATCTGTGAATGTTTGATTTTTTTGAACTTGGTTTAGGTTTTTTTACCTTCATAGTGTGATTGCATTATGAAGGTTCGAATGTTTTTTACCTTCACAGTGTTTCGGTGTGAAGTTTCATGTTTTAAGGCTTGGTCTCACGGAAACAGTTTGGTCTCACGTGAACCTGACCCTATATATATAAGTATATCTACTATATTATAAAGATTTTAAAACGGTTATTTGTACAAAGTGTTTCTTGTACAATGTTACATTTACCACCCTTACACTTACTTATTTAATTTACTTTATATCCATTGTTTTTTCATTTTTCATTTACATCATTATCATATTAACACAAATAATCGTATATGAACAAAAATGCAATGAAAGAATACGTTTTTTTTTACAAATTATACCATTATAATCGTCTCGTCAATACCTTCAAAACGAGCCCAATATTGAATATTTTTTAATTTAACCGGACTATTAAATATCATGAACATCTACGAATTAATTTGTTTTCTATCCATACGTTTTATTTTTTTTCCACCGTTAGCACATTAAAAATACATAATCGTAAAATACGTTTCATTCTTATTATAAATTATATCATTATAATTTTTTTCGTCAATAATTGTAATATAAACTAATTATTGAATATCTTTATGGATTTAGGGTTTCATAAATTGTGATTCTTAGGTCATGGTTGATTGTTGATGACATGTTTATAAGGAAGTAACATTAATTGTTCGCTATTTACTTACATTTCGCTGCATCGTGTGGGTATATGTCTAGTCTTAATAAAAGAAACTAAAAGCAAATTTATATATTGTGCAATTTTTAAGCAAAAAAATATTACAAGATTTAAAAACATCGACATGATATTTTTCTAAAGATTTATAGAATTCTCATGCAATTTGTTTTTTATCAAGACAAAAATATAGATTTAAGGGTAAAATGGTCATTTCTGACATTCAGACTGTTTATTCAGCACAACAACTTATCTGTTAACATCCAGACAACTATATCCATACAGACAGCTATATTTATACAGGTTTTAACAGAAAACGAACCGAACAACACGTAAGTTTTATTGAAATAGTGTTTTGTGTTTGGCATACAACTCTTTACATCATATTGTATTGTAAGGGTACACAACTAGTATATATTTATAAGGAAATTTAATTACACCCTTAGAATTATTTTTAATTTTTAAATTATACTTTATACCCTTAGAATTAGTTTATTTAATTTATATCTTTTGTTTTTTAACTTTTTATATTACACCCTTATCATATTAACTTTTAATATATTATCGTCAATACTTTCAAAATGAGTTCAATATTAAATATTTTTATTAAATATCATAAATACGTCTTGAATTATTTTCAGAACTTTTTTACATTTTATACGTTATAGTTATTTATTTGATTTATTTTATATCTTTCTTTTTTTCATTTTACACCCTTATCTATATTTATACTATTTTAAAAAAAAATCTATTACCGTTATTTTTCAAAAATTAAGAGGTACAAGAAAATAAACATCATGTAGGAACTTGAAAGCTCACAACCTCCTACCCACATTACATCTTATACCATATAGATATGTATTTTAATTTGTTTTATATCTTTTTTTTAATTTTTCCTTTTACACCCTTATCATATTAACACCAATAATCGTATATGAACTAAAATATATTAAAAAACTACGTTTCTTTTTTTAATAAATATACTATTATAATCATCTCCTCAATACCTTCAAAATGAAACCAATATTGATTTTTTTTTATTTAATCATCTATAATCTAGAGGAATGATCAAACAAGAACACTAACTATTTAAGAAAACAAGAAAACAACAAATAATGTGCAAAATCATATATGATTCAGCATTAACGGCCAAAAAAATGGACGTGGCGACTTTGCCCGCGACTTAAGTTGCAACAAAGTTACGTGAATCATATATGATTTTTTATGTACTCGACCGTTCTCGTGTTTTCTAAATAAATATTGTTCTCGTATGAATCCACCTTTTATAATATATATATATATATAGGGGTTGGATATTTTGCAACCCTAGTAAAAGGTTGCAACCCTTGCAACCCACATCTTAACCGTCGGATTCATGATCGGCGGTTACAATAGATATGGGGCCCAATATTTTTAATTAAAAAAAACAGAAAAATAAAAATAAAATAACCATTGATCATGAATCCAACGGTTAAGATGTGGGTTGCAAGGATTGCAACTTTTTTCAGGGTTGCAAAATATCCTTCCACTATATATATATATATATATGAAGAGCTTTAAGTGGTATCCATTTTTATGTGTGATGTACAAGTTTTGAAGCTGCAAAAAACTACCACGTCTCATGATAATATTAAAAATTAAATTATTTTTAATTTTTAAATTACACTTTATTCCCTTATAATCAGTTATTTTATATTCTTATTTTTTCATTTTTCATTTTACACCCTTAATTATCATATTAACATAAATAACCATATATAAATTAAAATAAGTTTTCTTTTTTTTTACGAATTATACAATTGTAAATTTGTAATCATGTCATCAATACCTCTAAATGAGCCAAATATCGAATATTTTTTGATTTAAAATATTATTGAATATCACTAATAAATTATTTTTATAACTTATGTTTTATACCTTATATTTATTTATTTAACTAGGTGTGATACCGGACGTTGCATGGTGATAAAATTGATTGGTACAAATTACACTTAAAAGTTAAGAACCAATTTATTTCGTTTACTAAGAAATATGTATATTGATAAGTGATTTGTTTTCAAGATATTAATGTAAGTGTCTTAGGTGGCGTTTGTTTTTTAAGAGGTCTGAAGTCTGAAGTCTTATTTCACGTCTGATTAATAAGAGGTGGTGCTGAAGTCTGAAATCTGAAGCAATAAGACTGTTTGTTTTTGTAACGTCTGAAGTCTGAAATATGAATCTGAATTAATAAGATTGTTTGTTTTTGTAAATTGAAACGTCTGAATCTGATTCCGACTCCAATTTTAGTAAATTTTTTTTGAAATGGTAGCAAACACTTTTATTACCGGCAAAACCAAACAACAAAGTTTACAACAACAAAATCGAAACAAAACACAACAAAGGACCAACTGACAGCCAAATTACCAAACAAACATGAGAAAAGCCGCATAGCCTGAGTTTGCGAGCAGCAAACTGTCACCGCAGTTGTGGGATCACACCTCATCTTCCGCAACTGTTGTTGAGACCCGATGGGCGTTTTTTTTTAAAGGCAATTAACTTATATTACCGTAACCCATAAAACAGGTATCCAATGTACAATACAAGGCCCGGTTTTGACCCGGCGAAAGCCATACCGACCAAAAAGAGAATACGAACACAATTAAGATCAAAGTTTAAGACACCCAAGAGCTATGTTTGCGAGAAGTAAACCACCTCTTAGAATCTGGAAAATATCGAGCCTGCGTGCCAAAACAAAAACGAACAGTTACAAAACAAAACAGCAGCCTTCCGGTGTCCGTTCCAAACCATCTCCCGACAGAAAAACGGTCTTCGTTGTTCCTTTTATCCAGTCAACGACCAACAGCCTACCACACCTCCCACACCTCCGCTGTGACTTCGACCAGCACTAGTTCTTCGAACCGGTCATAGATCCTTAGCCACTTCGAAAATCAACGAATCTTTTATCAAACAGTCAGTGGCTGCCTTCGGAAGGTATTGTTGCAGCCATGGAGACACAGATACGAACCGATCCTATCAAATGTTGGCGATCAACAACCATCTACTGTCAAAAACCCTCTAGCCCCATTAAACTCACAACATCTCTATACCACCAAACCCGACAGTAAAGAGGTTCGACTATGCACTTGCCAGCACCCCACAACAATCTTTTCCAGCTTCCTTCCTTTACCAGCTGAGCAAGAACAATTTTTACCATCTGGGTAATGAATATTTTTCACAGAAATTGACGAAATCAATTGCAATTTCAACAATAGAGATTCAAATGGTGGCAAGAAGCTTTCAAATATGTCTCTCTTTCTCTCCTCCCTGTGTATTTATATACATATATATGTATATATATATATAACCATACCCACAAGAGAGAAGAAGAGAGTGTTTTCCAAATGGGATTTAAAACTTGATTTCAACTTGAGCTGTTAAACACACCAAACACACCTTTTACACTTGATTTCAACTTAAGGATGTGTTGCATCAAATTCATGAAATACATATCAAGTCAAGAATATTTCATAATCAAAGCATCAAGAACAAGTAGTTCATCTGTTGTATGAAAACCCAAAAAACAAGTATGAACTACTTATTCGATTGATTGGCAAGAAACAAAAAACCCAACTCAGTTCATAACCAAAGCATCGAGAAGAAATACCATTCATGAAACCCAAAAAACCCAATTCAGTTTGATCGATTGGCGAGAAACAAGTATGAAAACCAAACTCAGTTCGATCGATATACCTTGAGGGATTTGGCAGTAGGGCTTTTAGATAACGATCTGGGCAGTAGGTATCGATCGGCTTGAGAGTGCAAATGCGAAATCGTGCTTGAGATAACGATATGGGCTTGAGATAACGATCTGAAGTATGCAATCGATCGATCGATTTTTGTAATCGATCGGCTTGAGAGGTGAGCTCTGGACTTTAGAGGAGGCGCAGATAGAATAGGTTTTCAGAGGAATTCAACCCATGTTTTACCTCTTATGAAATCAGAGTTTTTAGAGCATTTCAGCTCTTATTTGAAAAAAAAAATCAAACGCTCTTAATCTTGGGAAGTCTGACCGAATCAGATTTCAGTGCTTTTCAGATGTTTTTTTTTAAAACAAACAGACCCTTAATATTGATTTTGCTTGTTAGAGATTAGTTGTATAGTGAACATGATTTTAGAGTGAATGATGTGTGTGTGTGTGTGTGGAGCATCTTGTGAAATATAAGATGCACGTTGAACATGCTAAAAATGATATTACATATTATGTATAATTAGTGAATAGTAGCAATGTTTTGATACCAAATGGATGTTTTCTTAAATATCAATAGAAGATGTAGTCATATTCTACGTTTATATGTAACATTGTTTAAGAAACACAAAATTATTACATACTTTTAAATAATATTTATAAAAAGATAGGGAAAATGTGATAAATTATTATAATACTACATAAATAATAGAGTAAATTACGGATTTGGTCCCTGTGGTTTCAAAAATATAACGAAAATGGTCCTTGTTTTCGTAACGATTTGGTCCCTGGCGCTAACTCTGTTACTCCACCCTCTGTTAACCCCCATTTTAATGAGGGTAAAATCGTCCTTTCAAGTTTCAAGATTAACCCCCTTATTTCTCCAAAACCCTCGATCGACTCCATCCTCTTCCTCATCACTGCATGCTCTGCAATCTGACACATGGGTCCAACAATGTGGCAACTTCGATTGAACGACCTAGACTTTGATCCGTATGAAGTTTATGGTAAGGTCATCGATTCCATTCCTCTTCGTTTTACCATATGAATATGTGTACAAATGTCACTTTTCATTGTCGTTCTATTAATAAGCTAAAAACAGGGTTTGTTCAAGTAGGAGCCATGATGATTAATCTATTGATGTGGTAATCTCTTATTGCAGAGCACTATCCCAATATCATCACCATTAAGATCAATCATGGAGGATTTTTTACGAAAGCTCCAGGAAGGAAGTACATGAATGGTAAGACTCACTTCGTTGACTTAGTTGATTGTGACGAGTTGAGTGTACATGATGTGAATGCTACGATCAAGGAGATTGGTTATACTTGTCTTCAACCAATGTTCTATCATTTCCTTAGCCCTAGTTCTGACCAAGATTTTCGACTTCAACCTTTAGGAAGTGACCAAGACATTATGAAATTGTTAAAGTATACTACCAAGTATAAATTGATTGAGTTGTACATAGAGCATAGGACATCAACCTTAAACACTCACTTCAAATCACCAAGGGCTTCAAATGTTGTTATAAATGAAATCATAGGGGATGTATCACCACCACTTCGTAAGTGTACAAAACAAGCAGGTAGTTCTACATGAAAGAAAAAAACTACTTCTTGGATGGTTTGAAAACCAAGCAGAAGTTGGTATGGGTGAAAACCAAGCAGAGGTTGGTATGGGTGAAAACCAAGCAGAGGCTCAAACAGGGCATGACATGGGTGGTGAAGCTCAAACATGGCATGGCATGGGTGGTGAAGCTCAAACAGGGCATGACATAGATGAAGAAGAGACAGGGGTTGAGGATGATAGTGAGGATGATGACTATATGGTAGATGATGAATATGGGATAGATGATGATTTTGTTATGGATATGATGGGCTACTACTCAACTGTCACAATTGCGCGGCAAGGTCGCACCCCACGTAATCGCGTCTGATTTTCGGTCCGATTCTCATACGAAGGCGATTCTATAAACGAGGTTAGTAAATAAGCCTTAATGCTCACTTACGGCGATTATCACAAAGAATTAAAGGACATGAGATACAGTAACCACATACCGAAAATTGCGGGTGTTACAATTTAAAAGCATTAATGGGAACGAAATAAAATAAATATGAAATTCTTCTTACCCAAAAATCCGGGTGTTACAAATAAACATCCAACATCATTAACATGCAAAACGAGTGTATCAAAAGTTGCATACAAATAAACATCACATTCATACTCGAAAACAATTATATATATGCATGTATCTCACATCCAAAAGTTACATGAAACTCACCTCGATCTAGCATAGGTTCATTCGTTACTTGGTAGCTCTTGATCCTACACAAATCGTAGTGTTGTCTAAGTATCCTCTAGTATCAATAGACAATTACTCAACTATAGAACTCTTGAATAAGTTCGTAAAACTTAGTCCATTGTTTAATTTTCTAAATCGATCCAGTAATCAACATTATAGTCCTCCATCCCCATTTTACCATCACATATCAATTATGCATACATACATACATACACCCATATTTACAAATGTATGTAATGTATATATGTATATGTGTAGTCCTGCAGATTTAAACCCATATGAGTTCCATCCCAACAATACCCAACTTCATGTATATGCACATTAAAGATAAAATTATTCACCATCATATGTCACTCAAAGCTTTTGAGCCAATAACTAACCATGTTTGTCTTTTAAATAAATTTATGCATATTTATCCATAAAGCATTCAACCAACATGGCTTTTCAAGTTACTGTGTCTATACTAACTTCCATCATGGTTAGTCACTTTTGGCATCACATACATACCCCCCCCCCATATATATATATATATATATATATGCAATGCACATACTAAGAAATAAAACATTGAAAACATAAAAATAAGAAACTCTTCTTTCAAAATACGATTAATCATTCAAGAGAATATACGAGCTCATCAAATATTTTGGTATTACATGTAACTTTCTAATAACGTTCTCTTATAAGTTTCATTGTTCGCTATTGCCGAGTTGCTTTTGGTAACTTATACATATTAAAGAGAAATACAAATAATTTTAGAGAATTCGATAAAACTTTTATCGGGGTATCAGGCTGGTCGGGTTACTTTGGGCCTAACCCAATATCAACCCAATAGATTCGAATTACCTTAATTTCGTATCGATTATGTGTCGGGTTACCTCGGGTTGATTTTTTTCGGGTTGGGTTGATCAGGTTCGTCGGTTTTTTGAGCACCCCTAATTATGATTTCACCTCCTAAAAATACAAAAACTCCGTAGCCATAAACGACTACAAACTGTGACAACACTCTTTCACAACTAACAATAAACGAGTACAAACTGTGATTTTAGTGGAAGAGATTACCTTTGTGCAACTATATATGTTGGGTCTGAATGAGCTAAGTATGGTTTATGATGCTGATTAATGTTGCTAAGTGATTACTACTGCTAGGCTATCAAGATTACTACTGCTAGTAGATTTAATACTGCTTAAAGAGTTAGTGCTGCTACTTGAATAGTTAGTACTGCTTGGAGAGTTAGTACTGCTAGTAGTTAGTACTGCTGAAGATGGTTAATACTTCTAAAGAGAATTAGTGTTGCTTATAAAGATAAAGATGCCTTGGAGATAAAGACAAGCTGGAGATAAGACTGAAGATAATTATGGGATTGATATTGAAGATCAATTGTATTTTTGATAATTATCTTGTATTTAGTCTTGTATATATAGTATAGAAGTATTTGATAGAAATTAAGTATTCATAATTTTTTTGTTTAGAGAGAGAATTAACCTCAAGGTTTACAACCCTAGTTCTAAAGAAGTAGAATTCGTCTTGGTGAGCCTGTTCATCAAGATTGAGGTTTTGTGTGAAAGCTTGTAACTTTAATCATTCAATAAAGTTTACAAGTTGTGATTTCTACTTTACTGTCATATTGATATTTGAATATTAAAGTGTTTTTCCGCAACTTCTTTAATATTGTTTCTGAGTTTCATTATTCTTGTTAAGAATCAGATCCTGACAATATATGTTCGTCAGAGTGATGATGACAATGGTGATTGTGATTTAGTCAGGTAATACCTTCTGTAACTTGTTCGTGAGAGTGACGATGACAATGGCAGAGATTACCTTCTGTAACATGTTCATGAGAGTGATGATGGAGAGAAATTACGGGCAAATTCGTGAGAGTGACGATGGAGATTTAAAGGACAAAGAGAAATTAGGGCTCCTAATTCTATTCGTGAGAGTGACGAATGCAATTTAGAAATGTCATATAGACGGGCTTCGTTGATTTCTAATTAATTTATTTTAACTTGTTTTAAAAAAAACCTTTTAGATCCGCTTTCATAAGTGTAACTAAATATTTTTATTTAATTTTCAAAATGAAATTTACTTTTAGAGAAGCTTAAAAAAGTGTTACTAAAACTCTGATCCAATATTAGAGAGGTTTCTTTGTAAAAGGTGTCTCTAAAGCCTTTAGAGACGTTTTTCATACCGTATAATTTGGTCGAAAATCCTTCTTTAAAAACCCTCCTACCTTCAGTTGCACTTTTCAGTTTTGTCATCTAATTCTTTCTCTGAAATGTACCTTTAGATACACTTCTAAAAGTTTCTCTAAAGGTTCCTTCTCTAAAACTATTTATCCTTGTAGTGTACTAGTAAGTACTTACCCGGTAAGCCTTAGGTAAACGACCCCTAAGGCTCTAGACATTTTTATAAACAAATATATCATTGCACTTATAGCAACCGAAAAAATTTATCAGTCCTTCTGACCTATAAAACTAGTTATTCTAGTCAAATCATGGGAAAATCCGAAGAAAACCCAACGAACTTTCATATTTTGAGGGAATGAACTGGCAACACAATGGTACAACTTTCTTTTCTAATTCATTGCTACTAGTGAAACAGTAATGTAACATCACCCAAGGTTTTTACTTATATATTTAGGGGGGATTTTCTCATCACGAGTCACAACTTGTTATTTACTTTCCTGCATACTTTCTTTATCGTTCATTTTCACTTACTTATATGATTTTTTTAATCGTATAATCATTAAGACTTGAGTCCAAAGTCTTCATTCATCAATAAACAAATTTCGGCCAAAGCATACACTTGCGACTTGAAATTTTTGATCTCCCCAAATTGATTTCTATTAATTTGTTCTCTTAGGGAACTTCGACAAATTTTCTCTCTTGTTATCCATGACCGTTTCACCAAAAGAAACTTTAGCTAGAATTTTTGCATTTTTTTCATCCTCTTATGGTTGTACTACAAATGAGACTTTTTCCCTTATGAATCATTGCTATCAAATTTTGATTCATGGGTTGTTGTACATAGCAACGTTCCCCAATTAACTTTTTCTCGGAGCCTTGTGTTCTTTCCTCAACTTTGGGGTTCTGGATACCATATTGGTTTTTTAATTTTCCATGATTGTATTGTTTTGTTTTTGACCGTAATACCGATTGGCGGATCGAGCGGTATAGAAAAATCTAAAACCGAATAACTCACTCGAACGAAAATGGTTTCGAGTTAAACGGTTCGATTAACCGAATAACGTACGTTTCGGTCTCTATTACTTTTTTTTACCATATTGGTTAGCCGAATAGCAAATTATACTAACTTACTTTATATAATTTCTATCTAGATGAACTGGTTTGAGCATAGATAAAATTTTCATTAGGTAAATTGATTTATCTTTAAATTAAAAGAACAAGAAATTGAAATATATTTAACAAAACCATCAACTAACGTTATCACTGTAGCTTGATTGCAAGAACTAGAGGTAACAAAACAATCAATGTGCGGAGGAAACAACTATCAAGCGAGGGAGTGAGTGGTTTTGTCAAAACGGATTAGGTCACCGGGGGGAACCGTCATAACTGACTGGGGGAAGTAAGCATATAAGAGTAAAAATATATTTTTTTAACCTAAATTACATAGAATTTTGATATTTTAGTGAGGGCGTTCCCCCATACTTATGTCTTTAAGGTGTTGTTTGGTTCATTTTATGTTAAGACCTGTATGGATATTGTAACACCCTCGACTTTGGTATGCTCTTATTTTGATAATAATTTCATTTATCGAACTGTACGTTTAATCGCGCGCGTATTCGGGTCAAAGTCGGGTGAAAAAGTGGGTTCAGTACACCTGGGGCGACAGTGCCCGCGATTGTGACAGAGATCACTCTCGCGGGGTTTGTACCGCGGACTCGAGGGTTGGCGTGATAGTGACCAGCGATTGTGACAAGTGTCACTGTCGCGTGGCACTATCGTCGGGGATTGTACCGCGAGGTCGATAATTCGGGCGATTGTGACAATGTCACTATCGCGTGGCAATGTCGCGGTCGGGCCTCAGGGCTTTAAATGAATTTTTCCGACTTTTTAGCTCATTTATTCATTTGGGAGCTTTGAAGGTCCAATTTTTGAAGAGAGAAAAGGTAGGGTTTCACCCCTTTTCATTTATTGCTCTAAGAGGAGATGATCATTTGCATTATTTGGGTTTGTTTAGGTTGGTGAATGTGATTAAGAATCTTGTGGTTGAAATTCCAAGTCTCCTTCCACATTCTACCCTCAAGTGTTGTAACCTAGGGTTTCCTTGAAATCATCTAAGGTGAGTTTTCTCAATCATTTCTCTTATATAAATGCTAGGGTTTATGTATTTATAATCTTATCCTTGTCTCCTAATTATATTTGGGTTTTGTTAGGTTTTGACCTAACTATGGATTTTGGAAATATTAGGGTCATTGGCTAAATTAAGGTTTTAAAGGATTGTGTTTTAAACAAGATTAATGATTTTCTATACTTACCAACTCTTTTGATAATTAATAATTGTCCATGGAGTTTTGATAAAACCCAAAGTGGAAACTAGGGTTTTAGTGAGATTTGATGTATTGGACTAATTAATGGATATATTGACTTTGTAAACGGGATTTATAGTATTATCATTGATGAGGTTGTGTTGCAAGTTTCCCCTAATCAATGTGAGATAAGCCCCATATTGGTAACTCATATATTTGTGATTTGGTTTCAAGACTTACATACATGATTAATAATGGTTGTATTAGTATGTTTTGGTATTGGGTTTTAGTGCAATGGATCCATAGGCATGGTATTCCAATGTCTCGTCCGGACATTTGGTTACCCTTGGCACGGGATAGGCATCGAGCTCCATGGTAAGTAGGGTGTGGGCCTATACGATCGGGCAGCGTCCTATGGACAGTAAGGTGTAATCCCATTGTGCTTGAGTTCCCCTGTTTTGGAACTCTCAAGAATAGACCTAGAGTGGTTGACTTGATGTTTTCGAGCAATAGACAATGCTTGTTCTTGGTTGTCATGTATGGTAGGTCATTCTAGCGGTGGGACTCGTCGGGATTGAGAGGACGGCCTTGAGGTCGAGAGCGGTCTTTTTGATGATATAGTGACCATTATTTCCGAAGTATAGAATTGTAATTTTTGAAAGAATAGCGACACCCGACCTTAATCTTGCTCATCCAAGTTAGATTATTAGGTTGTCGAGTTTATTCTTTATTTTGCTATGGGTTGTAATTACCGTATTATAGTCCTCGTGTTGGGTTGACATACTTTAGTTCGAATTGTCATATTCATTATTACAGGTTAAAAGACCTCCCTTTTTGGGTAGGTTGGTTTATACCATTTATAGACGTTATATAGTCGAATTTTCAATTTTTAAATTGACCCCAAATTTTAGGATGTTACAGATATGTTTGTCTGGGTGTTAGCAGATAAGTTGTTGTTCGGTTGTTGTGCTAAATAAACAGTCTGAATGTCAGAAATGACCATTTTACCCCTAGTCTTTATTTTTGTATGAATAAAACAACCGTTTTATAAATAAATTACTTATCATTATAAAAAAATAATTAACTTAAACGTTCTTAAATAAAAACAACTTGAGAAAATCCATATACACATATTCATATAAGCAAATCCATATACACAGAAAATCGATTTGTGTATATTTTGAACTAATGATGTAATCGATGGAAAGAAATATACATAGAAGCAATCGATCGAAACAGTTAGCATTCCATGGAAAGAACCCCCAGCTTGCTAGATCGGAATCCCATTTCAATTGTTAAAGAGAAAAATTAAAATACAACCACCAAACATACACCCAAAATCCCATTTCATAATAAAAGAAAAAAAATTAAAATCGAATCATAAAAATGAAACCACATCCTCAAATACCCTAAAAGACGAAAAAATCACAGAGAAAACAACGAAGCAACAACAATGGTTTTGGACATCCGCTGTGAGGAAGATGGTACAGGTAAGTCGTTGAAATACCGACGGTTGCAAGGGGAGGCAGGAAGAGTAGAGATATGATGGAAGAGTATGAGATGGAGCATTTTCTTTTTTTAGAGAGGTTGGAGGCGTGAATAATGGAGATCAGAAAGGGGATGGGAGTTGGGACATAGATGAGGGAGGAGTAAAAGGAATAGAGGAATGGGTAAAACCGGAACAAATTGGTTGAATAAAGGGCTAAATCTAAAGGACATAAATGTTTTAGTTGACTGATTCAGCCATGGGCTGACCGAATAAGCCGTTACCGAACACCTGGATATGGCTTTGCGAATCAGCCATATCTACCATATAGCCCATTAAGTCGCAAACGAATAGGCCCTAAGTCTGCCCCTGGCAATGCCTTTTTTGGTCGCCACCATACACATCCTATACCTCCATCTATAATACCTAATATGTTGAAAAGAGATCAAGGGAATCGTACGTTGTGTCAAAAAACAACAACTTGAATACAAGTTTGAAGTTATCCATTGGGGTCAGTGATAAGTCAATCTTGCAGTCACAAGACAATCTTCATTTCACATTTCTTGGAACGTCGTGAATAGGCTGAGCCTTTGAGTTTACTGGTTTCATGGAACCATCATCTAGATCCTATGAGTGGCTTCGCAGACAATTGACCCATTCTTCTTCATGTCTATATATTCAAGTCCTCTATTTCGATATCTTCACGTCTACGTATTGGATAATCTTTTTGAACTTTTATAGTCGATCAATACAAATAAGAGTTTTGTGATGGTGTTGTACATCATCCTTTTAATTCGTACAATTTGTTTTAAATAAAAATACATAGTTTTTTTTATGGAAAGGAAAGTTAGAAACGTATAGTAGTTATATAGTAACCAAAAGTGTCCAATCAATCGTCTCAGTCCCCACTTCATAAAGACAAGCATCATTCCAATCATTATTCTCATATACCTATAAAGAAAAGAATCATTCCAATTATTATTCTCATATACCTATATTGTATTAAAAATATTTTAGAGTAAGTTACACTTTTGGTCGTTATGGTTGTGAACCACTATTAACTCCCGTCCCTATTTTAAACTAATTATAGTTTTGACATTGTGGTTGTCATTTTGTTTCACTTTTACTTTTGGTCTTTCAAACTCTCGCTAATAAAAGTCGGTTAACTCACGGTCTTTTTGGTCATTTTCATCTTTTTTGTCTTTTTCCTATATTATTCTATTAAAAATGCCTTCTCCTTTTATTTTATCATTGATGACCCTACCTCCCTTCTTCTTCCCAATATTCTGAAATCAACCTAGATTTAAATTAAAAAAAAAAACCATATTTCAAAATCAAAAGTAGATTTAAAATCAAAAACTCAAATCCAACTAGAAAACCTTTCTTTAAAACAAATAATGGGTTTCCATAGAGATTAACAAATTCTTATGGTGTAAGAATTCAAAAGGAACTTCATAACCAAATTCCTTTGCCAACCCAAAAGAACATATAAAATGGAATTATCATCTCCAATATCTTTTTTGTTGGGGCATTCACCATTCAAAGTCGAGATTTTTTTAACAAGACTAAACCCGCCATCGATTTCGGTATGAACCATGAATTATTTGAGAATCATCAAAGTGTGGATACCAACAACAAGCAATTGCAAAATATTGTCATACATCTGCATGTGTGATTTTGTTATCGTAAGTGTTTTTCTTTATTTTGTTGAAAGGGAAGAATTGAGTGGTGAAGGGTGATGGAGGGGTAGGGGTAGGGAATGAATCATAAGGAGGAGCCATGGTGTATGTTCGTGAGAGTTGGATTGAGCGGAAAATGGTGACAGACGGGACAACGATGGATTCGATATGTGGTCGATGTTGGTTCTTCGACACAAAGGGTACGGTGTGGAGGAGCGGGAAGAAGACAATTCGAATATGTGGCCACTGTGTAGTGCATGCTTAAATTTAGGCTTCTATGTAGATACTAGGATTCGACCTTAGCTTAGATGTGGAGTTGCACAGGTAGAGCTTCGATGGCCACAGGCACCTAAGCTTCAATGGTCGGAGGTAGGGCCGGACACGGTGGTCAGAGGCAAAGTTGATAGCTGTGAGGATCTTCGAGAAGAATAGAAGTCCTTGGGGTGAGGAAAAGGGGTGAGGGGTGAGTAGCGAATATATATATATATATAGTTAGTTAGTTAGTTAGTTAGTTAGTTAGTTAGTTAGTTAGTTAGATTAAGGGGAAAACCTTAAAAAAATAGAAAACTGAGGAACACCTTGATAACCCTTCATCTTGACAGTATGCGCTTGTGCATACAAGTAATTTGTAACATGCCCACGTGCATATGTACAAATGCATAATGCACATGTGCATAAAAACCCAAAACAACCTAATTCACTTGTATCAAAGACTACCAAAGTGTTCTTCATTTTCCATTTTTTTGAGGTTTTTTTCTCTTGAACCTCCCCCCTCCCTCCCTCTCTCTCTCTCTCTCTCTCTCTCTCTCTCTCTATATATATATATATATATATATATATATATATATAGGTAGGTAGGTAGAGGTTCAAATGAGAAATGTTAAGTGTGTGAGAAATAGAGAAATGATCCTAACCCTTCATTTGGTCAACATTTGCGGCTTTGACTGTGAAGCATCGGATAATTCCTAGAAGATAGAAGGGTAGTTTCGTAAAATACACGGGACGAGTTCATATGTGAATTTGTGTGATTCACATATGAACTATACATTCATATGTGAATCAGCTAATTAGTTCATATGTGAATCTGTTTTAATTAGTTCAACGGATTCACATATGAACCTACAGTTAACTAGTTCATATGTAAATCAGTTAGTTAGTTCACATATGAATCACAAATGTTCATATGTGAATCAGTTAAAAAGGGTTCATATGTGAGTTACACTGGTTTACATATGAACATATAGTTCACATATGAACTCGTCCGACGTATTTGTAAAAAACTGTCCTTCTATTTTTGGAATAGCCGCAACTTTTGACCAGTCAACACCGCAATTCTTGACCGGTCAAAGATGCAATTTTTGACCAGTTAAATCCGATCTTGACCATAGGATTGCTAGGATTACTTATCTATTTCTCACACACTTAACATTTCTCATTTGAACCTATGACATATATATATATATATATATATATATGTATACATAACTTATATTATATATTAAATATTTAAATATAACCTATATTAATTCTTTATTTTTTTAAATGAAAGAAAAGATAAATTGACCAAAAGTCCCGAGAGTTAATAGAACTGTTTAACATGACTCAGTTTGAGGGACGAAAGGTGAAACAAATGGTAACCATAGTGACCAAAAGTATAATTAGTTCAAAATTGGGATGAGAGTTTATGGCATGTGACAACCACATAGACCGAAATGTAATTTACTCAACTTTCTCTATTTGTAGTTCAAAATAATTTTATACCATTATAATATGCACAAAAAAATTTATCTTTAGAGTAAATTACACTTTTGCTCCCTGTGTTTGCCACCCACCAGCAACTCTCCTCCATTTTTTTAATTAATTAAAGTTATGGTCACAGTGGATGTCATTTTGTTCACTTTTGGTCCCTCAGACTAACTTATGTAAATATGTCTGATAACCCGGGGAGGGAATTTTTGTCCTTTTAGTATTTCTTTAATTTTCAATTAAGAAATGAAGAAAATATATGAACATATTTTTTATGTTATAGTAACACCTATATACATATATAAACAAAAAGCTTCGATAAGGCAACACCCCCCCGGGGGGGAAATTCCCACGCCTCTTATGTGTTTCTGTAGAAAGCTCCGGTGGCATAAATCTCATTTTCTATTACAAGCTTCAGTCATATCTCCTCTTCTCGTGCCACAAGTAGATTTTAGATCCATCTCCATCGAACACCTACATCTTTCTCGACCTGCAACCATCATGACACTACTAATAGAAAATTGCTATGTTTAGGGGTTTTTTCAAATTGCTTATTGTTTTAGATTTTTAGATTTTTTGATTTTGGTTATATTTGATTCAGATGCCAATTTGATTTGATATTACTTTGATTTAGGTTTCATATCATCATCTGGATAGGGGTGATGTGAGTTTTCAAATTTATACCCCAAGCGTACGGTGACGTAGCATACGGGTCGATTACATGGAAACGATGAGATAAGCACAAATTCACTCAAGGCTATAACTAGTTACGCAAATCACCCAAGTAGAATGATTATCAACTAAAAAGAAGAATATACTAAGCCAATATAGGAAAAACGCAGAAAAAACATATTACCTAAGATAGACTACATGAGATTGAGTGAAACACATATTGTTGATTTTGGACCAATCAAGATGGAAATTTGCAAACCCAAAATTACTTTAACCTTCTTTCAAAGAGAAAAAGTCTTTCTAAACAGAACACCATTTATTTTCATAATGATTAAATTGCAAAGAAGCATGGAGTAAAACAAATACTTTTTCAATCTATGTCTCCACCTATTTTCATGGTGAATCCACAAATCATTGATTGGCAAAACCAAATTGTTAGGACACAGTCTCATTGGATTCAAGATCATACAAAACGAAGATCGCAATCTGAAGATAAAGCTGAAAGTTACTCTTAACAATAGTCTAGGGTCTATTCTGTAATAAAGTCAAAGTTGTTTTATTATTTAGATATTATGTTTTAGATATTATTTGTTATTATATTAGTTTAATTATAATATCTAGATATTATAGATATCTAGATATTATGTTTAATATTAGTTTAGTTATATATCTCTCTCTCTATCATCATATCAGTTCAACAAGAACACACACAAATCACACATAATCAAGGTGAAAAGAGAGAAAACAAACAGAGAGCTTAACTCAAGAACTCAACCGTGTAATCCGCGTTTGTAATCCAAACAGGTTGGTTTATCATCTATTGTTTGTTGTTTTGATTATCTGGTAACGATCACGGACTCACAATTGGTATCAGAGCTGATCCAGATCAAAATCAAAATTTTCAACTCTCTGTGTTCTTCATTTTTGAAGAACACTGATCAATCATCAAAATCTTGATTTTGCGGTTATTTTCGAAATCAAAGTGTTGTGTAGTGTTGTTGTTGGTAAGGAGAACATACTGTCAAAGTTTGGTGTGGTAAATCGATCTCTAGCTGGGTTAATTTTAGAGTTGCAGGTCATTTAATCGGAGAAGACGACGTATCGGTCTTAAGCGTACCGGTCGAACCTTAGTTTTTACATTCTATCGGTCTTAAGCATTCGACCGGACTCTTGCAAATACCGGTCAAAGATCATTTTTTATCGGTCGAATCTCACAAACTTTTGGTATCGGTCAAACACTCTCCGGTCAAATCCCACTTTGTACCGGTCGAATATTTTTTTTATCCGGTCGAATATTTTTTTATCCGGTCAAAGTAAACCTCAATTCCGGTCGAACCCCACTTTTCCACTACATTTCACCGGTCGAATAAAACTTTTCCATCTCACTTCCCCGGTCGAACTTGAAAACAGCCCCGGTCTTAGCAACCTTCCGGTCGAATCACACAAAACCAAACTCCGGTCAAACACACAATTGGTTCCGGTCGAACTTGAAAACTACTTTCGATCTTCATCATTTCCCGGTCAAACCCTCTCTTCCGGTCGAATCACATTTCAAACACTCCACTCACGTGATTTTTTTTTTCACACCTTCGGTCCACTCACATTACACTCCCACGTGATATACTATTTCATTTCTTTCTTTCATTTCGGTCCACTCATATTCATAGAATTCTCACACTTTCCATTTCCAAACTCACAAAGAACTCTCCACGTGTCTAAACTATTCCACTCACTTGGACTCCATTTCCAAACTCACAATTCCACCATGCAAAACTCACAATTCCAATTACATGCATTTTGTTATTCGAATATGTGGACATTTGTTAGAAAAGCCACACATCTCCACTCACACTATTCCATTAACTCACAATTTGTTATTCGAATACCGGTCGAAGCATAATTTCTTACCGGTCAATTAATTTTTACCGGTCGCAACAGTTTACCGGTCGAAAATTTTACCGGTCTTTACATCTTTACCGGTTCTTACGTCTTACCGGTCAACTCTCACTTTGCGCCATACACGTCTCGCGCAAACCTCCCAGTTCGCGCGACCCGCTTCTCGCTCAAAACCCATTTTGCGCCAGCTTCTTCAAACGCAAAGTTTGAATTTTCCTCCATTTCCAGACTTGGTTAAATTTGGAAATTTTTATTTCTGAATTTTATCTGATTTTAATTTGCATTAACGATCATATCTGTCAAGTTTTCTCTTATAATCTAAACAGGATGACTTCAAAAGACGCACTTTCCATTGGCACAGATGTCAAACCCCCAGTTCTGTTCAAAGGGGATTACGAACAATGGAAAGACAGGTTTCTTGACTTTGTGGATCGATACTCAAACGGAGATAACATTCTTTTATCAATAAAAGAAGGTCCCATGGCACCACTTTCTGTCCAAGTACCTGATGATGATGATGATGCTGAAGATGATTCTTCTGACAGTGAGGATGGGAACGTGGAAAGAGAACAGAAGATGAAAACTGTTACGCTAGAGTATGCCCAATTTTCTGAAGAACAAAAGAACCGTTTCAAAGCTGATAAGCAAGCAAGATCTTTACTTCTTCAAAGTATCCCAAATGATATCTACATCAAAATAGACAGCTACAAAGCTAATGCTAAGAAGATGTGGGATCAACTTCAGAAGATGATGATGGGATCCAAGGTTGGGAACCAGATGAAAGTCGCAAACTGTATAAACAGTTACGAAGAATTCAAAGCCTTTGAAGATGAAAGCCTAGCTGACACTTATGAACGATATGTTCTGCTTCTGAACGAGCTGTCAAAGAATAAAGTTAAAAAGAAACAGATAGAGAACAACGTCAAGTTTCTCAGTGTCCTTCAACCAGAATGGAAGAAGCATACACGAAGAATGAAACAGATGAAAGATCTGTCTGACATTCCACTCCACGAAGTGTATGAGACACTAAGGAAGAACGAAGAGGAAGTAGAAGAGAAAAGGAATGGAAAGAAGAAAAAGGAAGTTGAGAAAGTTCCTGATTCCGTTGCACTTGTTGTGAAAGATAAGAAGAAAAAGAAGAAAGTAATTACAAGTTCTGAATCAGAAACTGAATCTGATGGAGATGATGGAGAAAGTCTCAAGCAAGCACTGCAATTACTGACCCGTGCATTCCAAAAGAAATTCTACAAGAAACCGGGATCAAATACACAGAGATATTCTTCATCAAGCTCCAAGAACCGTGAGCATAGAGAAAGAATAGAAGGAAGTAGATCTCATGAGAAGAAACCAAGAGAAAGGAAGCAATCTGGGAATGACTACACCAGTACAGACAAGAAAGCTGATGTCCCAATCATATGCTACAACTGTGGCATGACTGGACATTACGCCTCAAACTGTCGAAAGCCAAAGGTTCGCAATTCGGCGTATTACCAGAACAAACTAATGCTAGCCAAGCAACAAGAAGCCGACAAAGCGTTAATGGCTGAAGACAAATTCTGGTTAGATCATTCTGAAGAGGAAGAAGAAGAAGAGAATGAAGAAGCTGCTAACATGTGCTTGATGGCCAATCATGCAAAGTATGATGATTCAGATAATGAAGCAGCTGAAGAGGTAATGAACTTAACCGAGAATAATATTATGATTAAAATGGATGCGATGATGGTCGAACTTCAAGACCTTCAGTCGAAACTGAAAAGAGAAAAAGGCAGAGTTGCTAGGCGTAATCAAAAGATCTTTGAGCTAAATACGTCAGTTATTGGGAATATAGATCTCATGGATTCCCTACGCAAATCTGCTTCTGATTTTAATCTTCAAAACGATTGTTTAGAAAAGAAGTTTTCTGATTTTGTTTCTCAAATATCTAAGTCTGATTTAGAAAAGAAACAAACTGCCGTAATTGTTTATAAGCTGCAGTTTGAGAACAAGAATCTAAATAAGAAGATAACTGGTCTGGAAACCAAACTCTACTCAATAGGCCAAACAGACCAAACTATTTTCATGAATACACCAAATGAAGAGGCTGATTTTAAAGCAAAATGGGGATTAGGTTGTAATAATCCTCATTACCTGAAACATGTTATCAGAAAACAGCCTGGTTTATATAATGCAGATTATATGTATGCTGCTCGTAAACTTTCTCATTTGAAACCCAAGTTTGTTACCAAAGCATCAGAAGAAGTCGAGGCAAAAGAAGATACAAAAAGAATGAATTTGAAGAAAATGCAACTACCATTCTGTTATGCAAGACTGAATGATAGTTATCTTTCGGAAAAACCAAAAGTTCTTTCAAAAGAATATTTTGCTACATATTCTTCTACTGAGATGGAGGCAAAACATATTCGAGCTAAAACTTATCTACCTCCACTCGTATTAGAAAGCAAAATAATTGAGTTAGAAAATATCTTATCTGACGAAAGAATTTTGGTGAAAATAAAACAAGATGTGTTTTCTACTGTTTTGAAGAACACTGTTTTTCATTCTAAATCTAAAAGGTGTTCTACAGTTTCAAAAACCCCTCACACTTCTACTGATTTCTTTGATGACTTATTTAAGCCTGCAAATGACTTTTTAAATACTGAAAAAGGGTGTATAGATGGAGTAGAGATGGTTGATTTCAATGCTTCACTTCCAGATCATTCAATTTTTCTTGTAAAAGGAAAAGCTTTACCAAGTGTTTTTAAACATCAGCGTTCAAAGAAACAGAACACCTCTGGTAATAGCAAGAAAAGCCAATCTCAGAAACCTGATTTTCCTGATAAATCTAAATCTTCAAATCAGATTCGTACTACTAACCTTCCTTTTCACAGAAAGTTAGATGGTTCAGGTTCTCATCAGAGAAGGAAGAGCTACAAGGAAGAAAATATTTTCTGGAAGAAGAAACCAGTTAAAGATGAAAGCTCATGTGTACATACGCATAATGAAACGAAGAACAATGCGCTGAAAAGTAAACCTGCTCATGTTTACACGAGAGATCAAATGATCAAGTTATCAGGTAAGGATAACTCTTGTTCTTACTGTCGTACACATGATCCTTTTCACAGAACCAAAGATCATTACTGGTATGGTTCTTATTCCATAACCCCCATACGAACTGCAACTAACACATATGGACCCAAATACCAGTGGGTACCAAAGAAGAATAAAGATTCTATGTTGCAGGCACCTACTGTCAAGGGGGAGTAGAAGAACAAAGGCTTCTGAATACTTCAGTTCAGAACCCGGACTTCAATGTCAGAACAAAGATTCTTGAATAACACAGTTCAAGACCCGCACTTCAAAGAAGAATGGTTCTTGAGTAAATCAGCTCAAGACCCGGACATCAATGTCAACAACGACTTCTGATTATGTACAGATCATGACTCGTTCTTCAAAGATCAAAAGATCTTACTCCAGTCCTGATATGAAGATTGTACTCCAATACTCGAACAAGGATATCAACTTTCAAGGGGGAGTACATACTTTTCTGAAATTTTAAATGCATATATTTTCAATGATAATTTTTTCAAATGCATAATTTCAGGGGGAGTAAGAGAAGTTCATAGTTTTACTGCTTTTTGTCTTTTTAATTTAAGTGAATAAATTTGCTTTGACATAGACTTAAGACTTTTGCAGAATTTTTGAGAAGAGCTTACACGATCATATGTTTATGACTTTAAGCTAAGCTTCATGAGATATAAGATCGCACTTAAAGGTATATTCCTTTATCTTAATCTCATATGTGATTGAAAGAAGGACAACTTTCAATCATTGAAAACATATTCTTAAACGTTTAAACCACTTCCTGATTTTTCATAAGATTTTATATTTTGGGAGTGTACTTTAAATGTTCCACATGAGCTTACATGATTAAAAATCATTCTGAGCATCACATGCTTTCTAGGAAAACATGAATATCAGTGTGCTAGGAATTAACACAACTTCTATGGAATCACGTTAACCAGTGATTTCTACCCATGAAGTTAATCCATAGTGATTGAGTGTGAGAAATCAAAAGAAATGAGTGTGGATTGGATAATGAGTTATCATGAAAAAAAGAGTTCGGTTAGCAGTGAGCTAAATGTTTAAAAGAAAGAGGGTGTGAGAACAGAGTTAAAAGAATATCACAACTCTGCACCAACTTTTTCTGAGCCGGGCAGCCACATTTCTAGTGTTTCACAACTCTTTTGTGATCATTATTGAAAAAGGCAACTAGCCCATGCCAACTCTTGAATTTACCCCACCAGCTACTCATTTTCTTCTCAACAAGAAAGTGTTTCACATTTTCTAAGGGGATGCAACACATATGCTATCTGATTTTTATTTGGAAAATCTGGATATTGAAAAGAAGGAAGTCTGCCCCACCTTCGCACTTCAATCATGCACATTGAGTCTTTGTTTAACTTACTGTTGTCTCAGTGGTTTACACAATTTCGAGCCTTATAAGCAATCATCAAGTGCTTAATTCTTTTAACACAAGCACGAACACACAAGGAATTTGTTTCTTTGTCATAACGTTTATAGAAATAACCTTTGTGGTGTTTCGATGATTAAATGGAAGCCCTGGGGGAGTCAACATCAAACAGCTCCTTTCCATTGTGTATTCGTTACACACAGTGACTTAGTGTTACTGACAGGCGTTTCTAATTGATTTGTTTATTGCTACAGGTGTTACATGACTATTTTGTCTAGATTTGCAAAGATCTGGATAAATATCTATTGCATTGACGAATCAGAGGCTTCTTATGATCAAAATTTCTTGTCATCAACTTTTGATGAAATCGTTACACTTCTCATCAAAAAGGGGGAGAATGACTACACAAGAAATGGCAAAGATCACATGTTTCAAGAATCACGTCCAAGATTGAATTCTTCAAAGAGCAAGTATTCTGAAGATATGCTAATTCGAGAGAAATTTTCTTTTGAAGATACTTTGATGAAGAATTTCGAGCTGAAACTGAAGATAATTTCTTCCCATGAACTGAAAGAAAGATAATCTACATCTTTTGGGGAGTTTACTATATCTTGAAGACTAAGAGAGAGATTGCATCTTCTGTGCTGAAAGAGAAGATCATATTGCCAAATCATTTTAGTAATGATCTTTATCCAAAGGGGGAGATTGTTAGGACACAGTCTCATTGGATTCAAGATCATACAAAACGAAGATCGCAATCTGAAGATAAAGCTGAAAGTTACTCTTAACAATAGTCTAGGGTCTATTCTGTAATAAAGTCAAAGTTGTTTTATTATTTAGATATTATGTTTTAGATATTATTTGTTATTATATTAGTTTAATTATAATATCTAGATACTATAGATATCTAGATATTATGTTTAATATTATTTTAGTTATATATCTCTCTCTCTATCATCATATCAGTTCAACAAGAACACACACAAATCACACATAATCAAGGTGAAAAGAGAGAAAACAAACAGAGAGCTTAACTCAAGAACTCAACCGTGTAATCCGCGTTTGTAATCCAAACAGGTTGGTTTATCATCTATTGTTTGTTGTTTTGATTATCTGGTAACGATCACGGACTCACACAAATCAAGGTCAAACTTTCATTCAAACCTCAACAGTACAAATTAACACAAGCTAAACAATAACAGTTTAGTAAAATCCTAGCTTTCGCTAGAGACAAATCCAAAACAAAGATTTATTAACATGACATTTTAAAGAACAACCAATCAAACTTCAGTTCTAGTTAACATATGTATGAAAGACTTCTCATGCAATATAGTTCTAACCAAACATTAAAAGATAAACATTATCTAAACAAAGAAGGACAAACGGAAAAGACAACAACCTATTATATAACGAGATTCAACGAAAAGCAAACATTATTAATAATAACTATGTAACAATACAAAAGCCAAAATGAGAAGACATAACTAAGAACAATCAATTGGACTTAAATAATAAAGAACATTACAAAATTAAAGATGGCTAAACCTAAGACTACTAGACAAGAAAATGGAACATGATTTAACTATGAAGAAAGTGTCAAACTTGAATGCAGGAATAAGAAATAAAGTACAAGATTTAAGTAATTATAGATTAGAAAGCAGGAAACGTATTAGATCTAGACTAATATGCAACTATGAAGAACTAAGGGAAGAAGAACAAGTGCATAGATTGATGTTGTCAAGAACAGAGAAGATACAGAAGTAAAAAAGAAGAACAAACTACTAAGTGCCTTAAATTAGATCTAAGAGGAGTAGAATACAACCAAATGATTATGACATCAACATAACCTTCAACAATGAGACTAAATGAACAAGCACAATAGAAACGGAAAAGAACAAAAGAGAACTTGTAGAAAAATTAAGCTAGAGACAAATGCTCAAAAGCAAAGCGATAAAGATAAAAATATAGGGATGAAGATACTAAATAATCGTTGATTCAATATCCAAAAGATTCAAACCATATGCACTAAGTTGTTTTCATGGAGTTATTCATCCCCAAAGTGTAGAAAAATCAAACACGGCTAAGAATGCCTAGAAAAAACAGTTAACCTAATATAGGTAAGGTGAAATCGTGTTTTGATGTGTCAGACAACCTAGAAAAAAGACTTTAAATAGAGTAACCAAAATATTCCCCAAAATACCCATAATAAAATAACAAAATCGAGGGTTTCTTTAAAGACGAGCATGATTGCACCTTGAAATCACACACGCCCGTACTTAGTGTAAAAATTGAAAACAACTTTGGGGGTTTTTAGCACAGTCGCTTGTGTAAATGAAGCATGGTCGTGCTTTTCAGAATTCTTCATGTTTCCTCTTTTTATGCCTTCTCGACCTTTGTATTATTCTCCATCTCTAACTCTTCATCAAATTCTTCCTCATCATTCGTAACATTGTCCATGCCATTATCATCAACCATTCCATCAACTCCAGGTACCAAGTCTTCACCTAAAATCTGCAAAATCTTACCCAAAGTGTACGAAATCACTTCAAGACAACCTATAGTTAACCCAACTGAACAAAAATGGAAAATAAGCGAAAAGAGGCTTAAAAATGCATGGATGCAAACTAACATGCACATGAAATGCAATGCAAAACTATCACTACACATGAATAAAAACGTGTTTAGCAACGGGTTTTTATATGTTTTCAGATATGGTTTTAGGGAAATGGATGAGCACAATGGTTACAATGAGGGTGCAAGAGATGGAGGGCTTCACTTCATTATGATTTGTTTCAGTAGTCCTCACCACCACTCGTCATTTCCATCTTTTTATTTTGTTTTATACTTAGGGTGTGATTTGGGTTTTCATTTGAATATTGGACCTAGGATTTAATTTAGGGTTTTGATTTGAGTTTTGGATTTATGTTCGATTTGGTTTGTTAGGTTTGCCGGAGAAGATGATCGGAGGGGGGGTGACTCGTCGGAGAAGATGATCGGAGGGGGGGTGACTCGTCGGAGAAGATGATCAGAGAGGCATGGTTTGCCGAAGAAGATGAGTAAATTACACTTTTGGTCCCTATGGTTGCCACCCACTAGCAAACTCTCGTTCCCTTTTTGAACTAACTATATATTTGGTCACTATGGTTACCATTTTATTTCACTTTTGGTCCCTCAGACTAACATCTGTTAAATAGGTCCACTAACTCGGGGGAATTTGGGTCTTTTGATTATTTCTTTAATTTTTAACTAAATAAATATATTATTAATATATTGTATTACATATTTAGTATTATTATATTATATTTAATATATACTAGCAGTGTACCCGTGCAATGCATCGGGGTGAACAATTGTAAATGGAAACAAATTAATGTAATAGCTTATCAGAAAAAAAAGATATATATGGAGTAAATCATATATTTATAATTTATATAGCATTAGTAGTGATAAACGCATAACTTGAGTTTTTTCAATCATGAAGCATTAAGAAATTATATTAAAGTAATCGTTAAATGTATATTTGAATTTTAAAAACATGTATTAATCAACTATATATAACGAATGATAATATTTTTTCAAAATATTGAAATATAGAATAGGTAAAAATAACAAATATAATGTTGGATAGTATTATTTTATATGTAAACGTATATATAGGTTCATTATTAGTTAGTTTTATAGAATTCAAAAGGCTTTAAAAACTTTTATATATGAAGAAAATACATGTACTATCATAATTAAAGAAATATGTTAATTTGAGCAAGTAAATAACTTTTCTTCTTTTACAGAAACCCCAAATGGAAGGGAAAAAACTTGAATATGGAAGGTAGTGAAAAAGTAAAGTTTGATTTTTTTTCAAATGAGTTGTACCTTATGCATACTAAGTTGTGATTAAGAGATTTTTAAAATGTATGCATAAAATGGTAGTACCTTATGTTTTATAAGTAGTAATTAAGAGTTTTTTATTCCGTCTTTATAATATAGTATAGATACATATATTAGTACAAACCAATCACCAAACAATGAAAAAGCTCTACTATGATGACTCCCCCACCCCCTCTACCTTTCCCGACAACGCCTCCATCCCTATTCCCAACGCCCCTCTTCCTATCCAACATGAAGATCCGATTTGGTTTTTATTTGGTTTTCTAGGTTGATTTAGGGTTTTGATTTTGAACTTGGGTCTATGAATGGTTTTGATTTAGTTGTTTCAGAATTTTTGTTTTGATCGGACTGTGGGATTCGTCGAGGAAGATGACCGGAGGAAAGTTCTTCGGACGGTAGTGTTTGTCGGGAAAGAAAAGAAGGGTGGAATTAGTTGGGGGCTTCTTCAAAAAATAGAAAAAGATAAAATACTATGATACAACAAAAAAAGAGAAAAAAAAAGTAAAAAGACCAAAGTGCCTTTAACTTAACTAAAATTTTTTCAATGGAATTAATGAGAAACAGAATCCGAAATAAATTGACAACTCCAGTGATCAAAAGTATAATTTGTTTAAAATATGGACAATACTTGATAGTAATGACAACCATATTGACCAAAAATGTAATTTATGCAACAATTTAGGCATTGTTTGGCAAAAAAAAAGCTAACTTATGTTTGGATGACCATAAACTAGCTTATAAGCTAACTTATTGAAAAACTACTCATAGTAGCGTTTTGAAAAGCTAGCTTATCAGCTACCAATTAACTTATCAGGTAGTTTGCCAAACATAGCCTTAATAATATAATTTTCTTATTTTTAATTGAAAATTAAAGAAATACTGAAAATATCTCAAGTTAAATGACTTATTTAATAGAAGTTAGTGTGAGAAAGAAAAGTGAAACAAAATGTAATATACTCTTAATGTTGGTGAAAGTTTGGTAACAAGTAACAACCACAAACCAAAAACTGTAATATACTCTTAATTTTATTTCACCCATAATTTTAATATATATGATATAATAAAATAATTAAATCCAAAAATATTCAATATTGAACTCATTTTGAAGGTATCGAAGAGACGATTATAATGGTATAACTTGTTAAAATTAAAACATATTTTTTAACGTATTTTAGTTAATATACGATTATATATGTTAATATGATAAAAGTATAAAATGAATAATAAAAAAGTAAAAGATATAAAATAAACTAGCTAAATAATTATAGGGGTATATTATAAATATATAATATAAATCAACAATTCATTGAATTGAATTGCATATGTCCGCGTATTGAATTGCATGTCGGCGTGAAATCAACAAAACGCGTACTAACCCCTTGTATTTTCACACTACACGCAGACCAACCCCGCGTTTCGACCAAAACGGGGACCCAAATAGTGAACCCCTCGTTTTTTCAAAAAACGAGGACTAAAAACGCGGACATATGGGGTATTTTGACAAAAATAACAAGATTTGGGACACTTTGAGTACTGATTTTTCAAGTTAAGGCATTTTAATTAAATTCCCAAATATATTTCTCAAATTAATATTTGAAATTGATATATAGCTTAAACAAAATTTATGGCACTCCATCTATATCACAGTCAAAATGCTAAAATTAATAAATTCAAATTACAAACCACTAAACAACTTCTTTCAAAAGACTCTCAAAATAAAAGAATTTCATCAAAGTATATTCATATTCTTTTTCCATTTTGCTATATCTAATTTTGATAAAACAATATGAAAATAAAACAAACACATGTAAATTCATTTTCATGAAATTTTGTTTAATTACTTATTTAGAAACCCATCAAATGAGCACTTTTCATTCCTTTTGAAAAAGAAAAAAAAGAACGAAAGGGTCTAATCATCGTCGACGTCGTAACCGAGATCTTCTTCAACCTTATCGGCGGCATCTTCGGCGATCTCATTTTCCACATAATCAATTCCCTCCGCTATCGCCAGCCCACCCAACAGCCCCGCCGCCGCACCAACCGCCACTCCAGTCCCCATCCCATACTTGCTCTTCTTTTCCTCTTTATATCCGTCATAAGATGGTTGACCACCGTAAGCAGGCTGCCCATAAGTTTGCCCGAATTGAGGAGGAGGTGGTGGAGCACCGTAAGGAGAATACGGGTACCCTGACGGCGGTGCACCGTAAGGATAATTCCCACCGTAGGGTTGCGGTGGAGCGTTAGGATAATTCCCACCGTAAGGTGACGGAGCAGGGTAGTGTTGCGGTGGTGGTGGAACACCGTATGGAGGTGCGTAGTAAGGATCCGGCGCACGATAGCGTGGTTCCCTGACGCAGACTTTCACTTCTACCTTACCGTGGGGCCGGCCGGAAGGACGTTTAAGCTTTAAACCATCAGCGAAACACTCACCGATTCCGACCTCATCAACAACTTCCTTAAGTTTGAGCTTGGCGGAGCCGATTAACGGCTTGGTGTCCTCCGCCGCGTTGGCATGAACGATGTCGATGTAGAGAGTGGATTCCTCGATGGGATCGTTAAGAGGGATGACGAGTTTATGATCCCAGATCGGTGATTCATCGCCCTCTTCATCTACCGGTGTAGAACATTTGTTTTTTGGGTCGACCCAGACGACGGCGTATGGCTTGAGGGGGCCGTGGCGCCAGTTGATGTTTTTGAGGTTTTTGGCGGAGGAAATTGTGACCTCCAGTTCGTAACGCGCCGCCATAATCCGCCGGTGAATGGAATGGATGAAGAAATTTTGGTGTAGTTGAATTGAAATGGGGGATGGGATGGTATATATTATATGGTAGTTGTAGCTTTATGAATATTATTATCGAAGGATCGCGAGGATAACGCCACTGGTGGGCATAATCGGCCTTGTAAGATTACCTTTTTGCCCTTGTGGTTGGGATGAAAAACGTTGTTGATGATTAAAATATTTCAAAATTCAAAATGAATTTTATAAGAAACTTCAAAACTGAGTAAGAAATTAATATTTTTAATTGGTGTTAATAAATAGATATGGAAATTAGTTTAGTAAAAAATAAAAATTGATCTATTATCCAAGTTTTGGTTTTTTTGTATTTAATATTTTTACGTCTTAAAATAAATGTCTACAGTAAAAAAACATATGGTTTTAAGATTGTATAATTATTAAAAATTTTAATTAACAAAAAGAAAATTTATCATGTAATTATAGAGAGATAAATTTTCTCCACTTCATAATTAAAGTAATATAAGAAAATTAACATTTACTTTTAGAAGTTGGCATTTAATTTTGGATAAATTAAAATAATAATATAGACGGTTAGGCTATGTTTGGCAAACTAAGAGGCTGTTTGTTTACCTCTTAATGGTTCCATTAAAAGGCAACCTCTGAATCGCTAAGAGGTAAATCTTGTTTGGCAAAAAAATGGTTGCCTCTTAATGGTTCCAAAATCCTCTTAATGATTTTGTATCCTGACCCTCCCTTAACCATTAAGAGCCGTGATTTCATTATGAACAATTAGCAAACAACCATATTTCATTTTACACTATATCATAAAAACCTCTTAATCATTCAGCACTAAACCATTCAGCAACTGCCAAACAGCCCCGTAGTTGGTAACTGAGAAACAAATTACATTTGACAAAAACTAGTTTATAAGCATATAAAATAACGAAAAATGATATTTTAAAAAAATAGTCAATTACAAATATTTTATAATATAATTCAAATAAATTTGTTAGAATATAATTAAAACAAATTTATAATAATATAACATGTTAATTAATACAAACAAGATAGTAAAAAAATATCATATAATATGTTAATAAAAGAGTTTAAAACTATTTATTATATATATACTATAATATTTTAATTTGTTACAACAAATTTTAGAAATCATTACATTTGAGCCTAGACTTTGTTTGGCAAACTAGCTTATAAGCTAGCTTTTCAAAACGCTACTTTGAGTAGCGTTTCAATAAGCTAGCTTATGGTCATCCAAACACATACCAGGAAGAAAAACTAGCTTATAAGCTAGCTTTTTTTTTGCCAAACATAGCCTAATATGAATAGCAATAAAATTGATCAACCTCACATATTCTAATTAATTAATAATTAAATTAAATATTTTATTAAAAGTATTTAACATATGTTAATTATCTATGAAATAAAACAAGTATAACTTTAATTTTTTATTTAACTTACATAAATATTTTTAAAATTGTTATATTACTTTTTTTATATCTAAATATATTGAATAATAATTGATATAGTTAATAACAATTATGAATAATTAATAATTATTATTAATACCTATTATACAATTAATAATGTATAATTAAAAATAATTTTAATTACTATAAATCAATATTTATGAATGATTAATAGTTAATATTTATTTATAATGGCGAAGTCTCGTGTAAAAAGTTGAGATTAACGTTGGAAGCGTGAGGAGTTGATATGAATCATTGATCACTTTTAATCTCATGCCCCCCATGAATTGTGCCTTATAAGAGAATTGATCTGGTGCATTTCAGTTCATCCTATCTCAGTGCATCTCATCTTAATGTACATCCATTTTCTCATCCAACGGTTGATAACCACTTCTCACGCTTCTTACGTTAATCTCAACTTCTCACTGTAACTCAACCCTATTTATAGTTAATAATTAATATTAATCATGATTATAACTGAAAAAAGTGTCAAAAAGCTTCTTGTAAGTTGTTTTAAATATTTTATCAATTATTTAGTTTATAAACCATTTTATATGCATCTAAAATATTACTTAAAAATAAGTTAACTTGTAAGCTAATTTGTGTTATTAGTTTATTTTGAACGAGTGTTAATTTATCATTTGGTTATTTTTTGCTTTTGGTCTTTAAAAAAGTGGTGGTCCCCATATTTGATTCTAGTCTTGCTATATCTTCCAAGGGCACCTTTGTCCTTTCCACACGCTCTGGACGCGGCATTCCTCACGTAACCCAAAAATAATTATAACAAAATATCAAGTTGTACACGTTGTTTAGATGGTGTTGTGGATCATATGTATTAATGGTGTTGTAACTTGGGCTTAAGGAACTTGTAAAGTTGAAAATTAAGTAGTTATGCAATAAGTAGTAGTACATAAAGCTTAAAAAGTTGTAATTAAGAAAAACAACCCAAATGTTTTATAAAGTAGTATAGATAATTATAACAAAATTACATATTTGTTCATAGAATTTTGAGTAAATTAAAATTTTGGTTTTGTGAGTCTCAAAATCAAGATAAATTGTGACTTTTTATTTATTTATATAAATGCATCAATTTATTGAAACATAATCATACAAGAGTTAAAACAATCGTTGATTTCAAGGAAAAAATATTACAACTTCTCTTTTAATTAAAACAATTATTTCTTGTCTGCCTGGATTCAAAGCAATAAAATTAATATTTACGTGATTTAAACTTGGAATATCAAATAAGTCTAAAAGAAAGGTAGCTTCAATTAATTATGCAAGCATATGCATAAAATGTCCAAGGAACAAATCCCAATTGAAAGTTGAGCTTAAATTTTAAAGCCCAATTTTCACAGCAGAGACTAGGGGTGAGCATCGAAAGCGGGTACCCGTCTTTGGAACCGGAACTGCTTCAGAACTGTCGGTTCTAGAACCAGAACCGATGTGAATGGTTTCGATTCCGGTTCCTAAAATATGGAATCGATCGGGAACGGTTTCGGTTCTCATTTTTTTGGAACCGTTACCCGTTGGATACCCGTCGGGACCGGTTATGGAAACAGGTACCCGGTCCCGTTGGGTACCCAGAACCGGAACCGACGGGTACCTGCTATTTTTTTTAATAAAATATATTTTATTTATTTATAAAAATTTAATAAAATACCTTTTAGGGAAACACCGTTTGTAGTATTTATTAGCATCAATTAACTCTAATGAAGTTAAGTGTTTTAAAACACCGTTTGTAGTATTTATTTGTTTTATACGCGCCGTTTGTAATATTTATTTGTTTTGTAAGCATTATTTGTAATATTTATTAGTTTTTAGTTTTTATCGCATTAGTTTTCACGTGTGTGGTATTTATTTCTTTACACTTGGACTTTTTAATATATTAATATTTACCTTTTTATAATATGAATGATAAAATAAAAAATAAAAAAATTAGATAGCGGGTACCCGGTACCGGAACCGGCGGTTCCGAGACCGGTTCCTAAATATATAGAACCGGTGAAACCGGTTCCGAGAATTTTAGGCGGATACCCGCCTTTGCTCATCCCTAGCAGAGACCCCCAAATTTGGGTTTTCATAACAAAGACCCAAAATTTTAGGACCCAATTTTCTCATTTATTTGGGGTCGTGGTTTATAGCTAGCTTACACATGTAATCGGCTAAAATAAGAAATTGAAATATTTCGTTGAAATTGTTCGTTTGGACATTTCCGAAAAGCTAATCATAGGTTCCTCCCCGATGGGCTCAAAATTCAAAGATGTCTGATGATTGATTTTAGATACTCAACGACAATGACAACGATTTGTTTTTAGGCGATTTTTGTATAAAGCTTAGTCTCAGATATACATAATCATAATACGACTGGTTTAGTGGCTTTGGTTTATCTATTATCATCAACAATTAAACATCCAACGATTTCTATCATAATATCACTAGAATTTATTTGTTCATTGAGTTTTAAAAAAAAGGTAGAGCAAGACTTTTTATTAATTTTGAATTAACATTTTCAGGTTTATGTTTACGTATTGTTTCGGATTATTAATTAATTGTTCAAATTGTTTAGGTTCGTATTTTTAGTTTAAGTTTGTTCAAACTGTCAAATTTTTAGGTTTAGGTTAACTTGCTCAAATTATGTACAAACTTCAGATGGTTTAGGTTCAAATTCTTAATATATGTATATGTGTCATCTCTTGCGGTAAAATAAAATCTGTTGGGACATGGATTTGGAGGACCAAACATCAATAATCATCGTATGCAAAAGTAGTACTCCTAACTTAGGTTGTTTTGTTCCTTATCATTTTTTTTTACTTATTTCGGTTTTAACATGTCTTCTAGGGTTAAAAAAATATGATTATGTACGTCAAAAACGTAAAAAAGAAAAAAAAAATTGAAGAGATAAGTTGATCTCAAAAAGGATCTCTTGATAAGCATGTCATAAAAGAGTCACAAACTTCTCTTGACAATGAGCATATTGATGTTAATTTGGATGATACTTATGTTGATGCTTCTAACGAAAATCCTAAGTTGGTGAATTTAGTTGGCACTCTAAATGACTCCCATGAGGATTTGGCTACAAATGTTGACGCTAGTGTTAGTTTAGATGATATTAATGTTAATACTAATAATGCTTCTAATGATGGTCTTGATGCTATTGATGGTGATGATGATTTTAATTATTTTGATATAATTGATCCAAGAAATTGGGATGCTTTGGATTCTAAAACGATTGATGTGATAGTTGCTAAGGGTTCTAAAAGAGATTGGTCTGTTCAAAAAGGTCCTAAAGATAAAATTTCTAGACGATTTTTTGCCACATAGTATACTAGAATTTTATCAAATAGGGAGAAATGTGATAGAGATTGACTTATATATTCGATAGAGCTCGATAAGGAGTTTTGTTTTTGCTGTAAAATTAAAAAAAGACATGTAAAAGGTCATTTTAACAAATGATGGATTTGGGGAGTGGTCACAACTTAGCACTAGACTTAAGGAGCATGCAACAAGTAGAACATGTAATGAGTATGAAAACTTTGTATGATTTGTGTCTAAGACTTCTAAATAATCAAACTATTTACAAAGTTGTCCAAACCCAAATAGAGAAAAAAAAATCAATGGAAAAAAGTTTGGGTAAGAATTGTTTATATTGTAAAGTTTCTTGCAAAACATACTCTTGCATGTTGTGGAAGTAAAGGAAGATTGTATGAAAATAGCAATTATAACCTTTTAGGCTTGATTGAGATGTTGGTTGAATTTGACCCGATTATTCAGGATTATGTTTAACTCATTACAAATGATGATTTACATGTTCATTATCTTGGTCATAATTAAATTCAAAATGATTTAATAACTTTGCTTGCCAGGAGAATTAAATCAGAAATTATTAATAAGTAAATGAGGCAAAGTATATTTTTTTTGTTATTCTTGATTGCACTCCCGATATAAGTCATCAAGAACAATGTCCTTAATATTAAGGTATGTAGATATCTCTCCTAAAACTGTTAGCATTGAGGAATCTTTTCTAGGATTATTGGAGGTAAATGATACCACGACATCAAGGAGTAAAATAAGAAATTACTAGATATAAATCCTAGAGTTGTAACAACCCAAATCCAAGTAAAACATAACAAATCGATATAAAATTTTAATTCCCAAAATGGGTCCCAATTCATGAATATGGAAAGGAAACTTTAACTTGTAAACGTGAGGTAACTTTATTACAACCGAGAATCTTCTAAAACAACTACACCACACTAAGGCATAAACCTCTACTCCATTAGTTTTCAACATTTCTCCTTGCCCTTGGACGAGCCACCAACAATATTCTTACCTGAAAATAGGTTTTAAGAAAAGTTTGAAAGCGAGGGTTAGACCGGGAGGGTTTAGAGAATTCCCAACATCAACATAAACAGATTATTACAGATAACAGAATCATTTAATAAAGTTTGGTTCACAAAGTTACCCATCGGATAATAATCACCCTCCTCTCCGGGGGCCCCAATAGATCCCCAATCGACCCCCAAGTCGATGTCGTTCCCGCGTGTAACGAAACGGATTCCATACACGCGGTTCAACCATCCCCGATGGTTTAAGGTAAGCCATGGCGTTCAATTCACGAAATAATAACTTCCACCGTTGACAAAACGCAAGAAATAATCTCATGCAATATCTCAATAATTACCCAATAATTCACTATACGAATTCATTTAATGAAACCGATAAATATTTCAAATATCATTGTTTAAGCCATTTCCAGTTTTCAAAGAGTTGAGTAACAAGGGAACTCACCTGATGAATTGGAACTCAGACACACACACACACGATAAAAGTTTCCGAAACTCAAGTCTCTACATGATCGATTATCGATTGACGGTTAATTTTAACCAATAACCCAATTAAAATCTGAAGATTTGCCTATTCTTTAAACAACCAAAAATAATAGACCCAAGCCCCAAAACAAACAACACCCGGGTCCAAGAAACATGCGGGTTTGGGATTGATCGACACCCGGTTCAAGAAGGAGCCCGGGTTCTCAATGTTGAGATCCGCTTCAATACAGGGCCGAAACCCGCTTCAAGCAGGGCCGAAGCCCATGTCCCTGGCAGAGTCGACACCCGCTTCACACAGGGCCGAGACCCGTGTGTTCGGCAAGGCCGAGATCCGCTTCATGCGGGGCCGAGGCCCACATCTCTTGTGGGCAACACCCGATTCATGCGGGTTTCCCACACCCAAGTTCTTAGGGACACCCGGGTTTGGTGAGTCACAACCAGGTCTGGCACCCCTAATCTCTCGACACCCGGGTTTGGCTCAAAATGCCGTGAACCCCGATTCCCATGACACCCGGCTCCCTTTTGAGGCCCGGTTCAATCGAGTTCCAGCGAGCAATCGAGGGTTTTACCTCTTCACAGCCATACGACTACTCGATCTCAAAACTCACGCTAAACCCCAAACGATTTCTACTCCAAACGCGGGAGCAGCCTAATCGATTTCCCAATCCTAAATCTATGGTTTCTCCAAGACAATCCCAACCCAGATCTGGTTTTAACCAATAAATAATTATCAATCAGTAAAATCTAGAAGATCCAAACCCCCAATATTTCATTTGCTCAAAACGAAATAAAACCAATAAATCGATCATAATATCAAACCCATTATAGATAGAAGATTACCTCTTGAGGAGAATGATTTCTAGGTTCTGATTACCCCAAAAACTTCCCGAGAATCTTCATTGCCTTACAGCTTCAAGAACACTCCTAGCTTTCTCTCTCTCTAATTCAACGCCACACACACACAAAAAATATTACTTAGATTAGAGTTTAGGGATTTGACTAGGGTTTTAGGCCCTTAAAATGTACAATTTACCACAATAGTCCTCTTACTTCCTTATTTTATTCAATTAACACCTCGGAACTTATTTTAGAAGAACATTTAGATAACGGGCGTTACAACATCCCCCCTTTTAGGCAAATTTCGTCCCCGGAATTTCTCTATCGAAAGGTGTGGGTATTTAGACCTCATTTCCGATTCCAACTTCCACATAGCTTCTCGACCCTTATGAAACTTCCACTGAACCTTCACCAAGGTAATATCCTTCGGTCTCAATCGCTTTATTTTACGGTCCACAATCGTCACTGGTTCTTCAACGAAATTCAATTTCTCATCCACTCGTACGTCTTGTAAAGGCACTGCCATGTCAACTTCTGCTAGACACTTCCTCAAATTTGAGACGTGAAACATGTTGTGGATGCCCCTCAGCTCCTCAGGTAGTTCCAACTTGTATGCCACCTCCCCAACACGTTCCATAATTTCGAATGGTCCAAAGTAGCGTGGGCTTAACTTTCCTTTCTTACCAAACGAATCGCTCCCTTCCAGGGAGACATTTTCAACATCCCCCTATCACCCACATGAAATTCTATATCTTTTCTACGCTTGTTTGCATAACTCTTTTGTCGGTCACGAGCCACCTTCAACTTTTTCCGAACAACAAAATAACTTCCCAAAACGCCAACCTGACGCAGAGTCGCTCTTAAATCTCAACTACAAGGCCATAGGTAAAAATTCCTTTTATTCAACAATACGATTCTTGGTAAAGCCATCTATGATTGCCCCCAACATTAATGACCCAACTCCGATCACTAATCCTTTGATGGTACACAATTCCACCGCACAAAGCACACATTATCCTGAACATCATCCACCCTTAATCCCTTGGACATCCATATATTTATATTTAGCCATACACCATCCTTCGATCCGTTACCAAATTATTCCCCTATCAAGCTGAGTCAATCCCAAAGGCACAAAGCGGAACACCACTGAATCTATCAAATCCCATAAACTTTATAATCACTTCAGTGTCTATTTCTTTACGACGTAAAGCGACACAACCGCACGTAATATCCCAATTTACACAATATTAAACACAATACTCCCTGGAAATATACATCGCATTATCACTTACTCCCATCCCCAACATCGATTAGTAATACTATGATGATAACCAATTTACCCATACTCTACACATCTCGACTGAAATACCATTTCCACCTATTCATTTGCACATTTTCATATATACTTAAGAACGAATACTTCCCACATGTTCATTGCTCGAATAGTTCGTCAAATAGTTTAGCTCGCCCCATACACATAACCACATACCACTGAATCCATCTATAACCCAAAACTCTCCTAGTTTTATTCAAGTTTCACTTGCCCTACAAGAGGAGCAATACTTTCTGACAATACAAGTTTAATTTGCCTGACATCAAACTCAATGCTCACTCAGAATGCTTATAACACTAATACTTACTCACATCCTCCGATCTTTCTCTTCGAGCATTTCGATCAACCACTTTACTTTACTTTTACGAAAACATAGATCACCCACTTTCAAAGAAAGGCTTACTAAAGGTTGCAAGCTTTAGACCAGACACACACGGATAAATAATAACCCATAACCATAAGCTTCCTCATATTCTCGCATGACGTTCATATGCTCGCAGAGATAACCCTCTTAGCCATACTCCACATTCTTCTGTTCCACCGGGCGGACTCCTCAGTTTTAACTTACTCCCTTATGACGACATGCTAGCCTCATTTTCTCAACAAACGGATTTCAATTTGACAACCGAGATCTACTTATCTCCAGGAATACTTCACATTCTCGGTCGAACTTCAATTTGCAACAAGGAACTAAAATCAACCGCATAAACATTCTCATTAGCATTCCATTGGAATTAGATGAACTCACCCGAAGTTCACCGAAACCGAGAAGAATAGGAGTTCTTCTTCTAAGCGGTCGCCATTTATCACCCTACCTTTTTGATCTCAACAACATCAATAACACAACACCTATATCAAGAATACTTGTCACGTTTGAATCTCTCTTCAAAGTTTCCAAACCAAGATTTACGCTTGCCCTTACCCCACATTACGACCCAAATTCATCATCCAACATAACTACAATCCATTACTACATCACGGACTCACACGCTTAATCTGGCATAAAATATCACTCACTTGATCATACCATTAACACTCCTTTCGCGATCCTCTTTGTATAACTTAGACATACCTTCTTCTCACTAACATAACACAGTTACATTTGAATTTATTGGGAGGGGAGACCAGGTCCTCACGGTCATCCGCATTCATAACCAAACTTGCCTTCATATACACCTACTCGCATGTACGACCCAATCCATCTCCCAGTTTCATCTTGTTAAGTCTAAATATTGTATCCAAGATTTAATAGGAAAGTCAAATGTGTAAAAGTCAACTTTGACCTTGTAATAGTTAGTCAATGTATGTTTTACTTTCCTTTGTAGTTAAGTCTTGTATTAGTTAGTGTGTATAAATAGGGTTTGTCTTCTAATCTTGTAGTAACGATCTAGAGTCTAAAGCATATTGAAATTTCTAGGGACTTTTTGGAATGGGAATGGATGAAGCGGGGTGGAGGAATGGTCAACCAGGGCATGAGCTGAGATTCTTTCGTTTTCTTCCTTATCAGAGAGGGGCCCCTTGTTGAGCGGGGCTTCTTTTTGCTCCTCTTTCTCTTCCTCTTTTTCTGCTTCTGCTAGGATTTTGTCCATACAATGTTGTTCCAATCTGACCTAGCTGGCGAGCGATCCCAGTTCGGTTCACGCAAGAGTGCACGTAGAATACCAAAAGGACTTATTCATGTTCAAGCAAGCTTCAACAATACCATTGTGACTGTTACAGATGTAAGGGGTCGGGTGGTTTATTGGGCCTCCGCCGGTATAACGACAATCCATTACTACATCACGGACTCACACGCTTAATCTGGCATAAAATATCACTCACTTGATCATACCATTAACACTCCTTTCGCGATCCTCTTTGTATAACTTAGACATACCTTCTTCTCACTAACATAACACAGTTACATTTGAATTTATTGGGAGGGGAGACCAGGTCCTCACGGTCATCCGCATTCATAACCAAACTTGCCTTCATATACACCTACTCGCATGTACGACCCAGTCCATCTCCCGGATTCATCTTGTTAAGTCTAAATATTGTATCCAAGATTTAATAGGAAAGTCAAATGTGTAAAAGTCAACTTTGACCTTGTAATAGTTAGTCAATGTATGTTTTACTTTCCTTTGTAGTTAAGTCTTGTATTAGTTAGTGTGTATAAATAGGGTTTGTCTTCTAATCTTGTAGTAACGATCTAGAGTCTAAAGCATATTGAAATTTCTAGAGTTGTGATATTCAAGATCTACTTTCTCTCTCTAGACTTTCTCTCTCTAGTTCTTGTGCTTAAATGTCCATATCTTGAGTAATTAGCTTGATTAATTGGGATTTTTGATTAACAATTGGTATCAGAGCTTAACCAAACTTTTCAGGAAAGATTTGATCATGATTTGAATTGAAATCTGAAGTTTTAAAATCGAAAATTTGAAAATTTCGAAATTTTTCAATAACACGAGTTTGGGTACTGTTCATCCGAATGTCATGTGAAAAATCGTTTTTGATGCAAGAAAATGGATTCATTGGATTCGTTTTATATGTAGGATTGATTCTTGTTCTGATGACATTTCATAATTCTATCAATTTCGATATCAATTTTCGAAATTTGAGTTTTCTGGAAATATCGAGTTCAAACTCTGTTCTTGATCGAATTCCTTTGATTTGTTGTTTTAATCGAAAATTGATTGTGTTTGTGTGTTTAGAACTGTTTTTCGATGATGCTAACAGGTTCTTGAGATCAATTGTGCAGGTTTCGATCGATTTAAGTTTGAATCTGTCAAGAACTCGACTTTGCGTTTCATTCATCACGGTTTGCGTGTCCTTCATAAAACTTTGCGTGTCCTTCATAAAACTTTGCGTGTCATTCATGTTATTTTGCGGTTCATTCATAAATTTTACATAAATTTCAGGTTTTCGGTTCAAGTTGAAACCGCAAAGCTCATTGTGCGTCTCAAGTGACACACGCAAAGTCAGGTTCTCGGATCTTACTACACGCGCAAAGTTCACTTTGCGTTTGTAGTTAAACCCGCAAAGCTTCACTTTGCGTTTCTCTCTTTACCAACAAATCTTAGTTTGCGTTTCTGTCTTCACCCGCAAAGCTCCACTTTGCGGGTCTCCCTGTTTAAAAAAAAAAAAAAAGTCTGGAAATTTTTTTTGGTCATCTATGGAAATATTTTTTTTTACACTGCGAAATAACAATTATTGTTCAAATTTCAATTTTCACGAAATATTTTTTTTAAGATTTCAATTTGATCTGATTTTTGATTTTCTGATACATTAGTTTGGAACGATCATTCACTGTAAGCTGATTACTCTTTAATCATGGGATTTATTTCAGATCTTGAAGAAAATATCAGAAAGGTGGAATTAGAGAAGATTAATCTGGGTCATGAAGTTGATTTTTATTCTCAAAAGACAAGAGAATACTATGCTGAAACTATATCTTTGAAAGAAGAACTCAGTGCACTAAAGATTCTCAATGAAGATCTTCTGAAAAGATCTTCTGGGCTGACTGATGAGAAGATTCAGAAATTGGAATCTGAGAATTCTGAGCTTAAAAAGAATTTATCTGATTTGGAAAAACAGCTTGTTGCAAATAAAGCTGAGTTTGAAAGTGAAAAGAAAATTTTTTCCAAGAAGTTCTCAGACTTTTCCAAGAAGTGCTATGAAGAAAAGAAGTCGGTGGAGCTTAAATGCTTAAAATTTTCTCAACAAATCTCAGATTTTGAGAAAGTTCTGATTTTAGAAAGAGAAAAGTTCGCTAAAGAGAAAAAGACCATAGAACAAAAGAATGTAGGATTTTTTTAAGAATTATCTGGCCAGCGAACTGATTCAGAAAAAGAGTTTGAAGAAGAACGCTTAATCTTTGAGAATGAAATTAAGAAACTAACTTCAAAATTGTCTGAACTGTCTGCTACAGGGCTGAAAGAGCAAAAGATGAAGTCTGAATTCAAGACAAAGATTGATCTGCTTGAGAAAGAAAGAGACATCTTTGCGTCAAAGATCAAAGAGCTTGAAAAATCTGTTTCAAGTTCAAATCTTAAATATGTCTCTTCAAAAAGGTCAATCAAATCATTCAATCAGATTTGTCGCACTAACCTGTTCTTTGATGAATATTTAGATGGTTCAGATTCTTATCCAAGGAGAAAAAGTTTCAAGAACGAGAAACTGGTCTGGATGAAGAAATCAGTCAAAGATGACAAGACTGATGAGCTGAAAGAGAAGAATTCATGTGTACACGTACATAAAGCAAAGAAGAACAAAGCACCCAACGGTAAGAAATATTATTGTTCTATTTGTTGTACACATGATCATATCCATAAGACTAGTGATCATTACTGGTATGGATCTTACTCCGTAACCCCCACACGCACTGCAACTAACATTTCTGGACCCAAATACCAGTGGGTACCAAAACCGAAACCTGAATCTGTGTTGCAGGCACCTCACTCCAAGGGGGAGTAAGAAAGAAAATGGCTCTTGAGTAAATCAGTTCAAGACCCGCACCTCAATGTCAAGAATTTGGCTTCTAAGCACATCAGCTTAGGACCCGGTCTTCAACGGAGTTTGACTTCTAAACACAACAGTTTAGGACTCGGACCTCAGTGATCAAAAAGACCTTACTCCTGTGTTTTTGCATCCGATGGATATTGATGGTCTCCATCCCAAGTGAATTGATCTGATATCTATCCTATACTTTTTCTTTGCTAGATTTTTCTGATATTGATGGTCTAACAATTCAAAGGGAGTGTTTGATCTCTATCCTGTTTTAACTGACATATTTCAGATGCTTAATTTAAGGGGGAGTAAAGGTGATGACTTCTGATTATTTCAGATCAGAACTCATTCTATAATCGTTTTACTGCTTTCTGTCCTTTTATTTTTGAATAAATAATATGAATAAAGTGGCTTCTGATCACATGACAGATCAGGACCCGTTCATCAATGATCAAAGATGGATATTGTGCTAATATCCAGGGGGAGCTTAAAAGATATAAATCATTTAATCATGATTTGAGGGGGAGCTGAAAAGGTAAATATCTTCTGATCCAATATCTCAGATTGTTTGAAAGAAGAACAACTTTCGAACATGAAAAACAGTTTCTTAAATGTTCAAACCACTTCTTATTCTCAAAAGATTTTATGAATTTAGAAGTGTGATTTTAAATGTTTTTCAAATTTTTGAGCTTATTGTTTAACTGACCGTGTGTTTCCAAAGATCAATACTTGTGTATTATCTTGTCCATATACTGTCAAGTATTCATACACACCGGTTCAGTATTTTATTTGAAATTGTTATTACCATGTCTCAAATTCAAACAATTTTTCGATGGTAATACCCCCATTTGCGTTCAAAATTGTTGTGCATCATTCATCTTGTTCATATTTGTGCTTTCATTGACAAATTGTTTATATTTGTTCATATAAACAAATTTCCAATTCTTTGATACCCGAACCATTTGATTTGATCTATTTAATTCATTGTCAGATTCTCAAAACAATTCTCTTAACTTCATTTCATTCATTCAATATCTTTGTTTTGAGAAATCTTCAACGTTCAAATGCTCAAATTTCATTCATATTTTCAATGAGCATACATACACTGACATATGATTTCTTGTGCTTTACATGTCAAGAAAATCATTGATAAGCATGTACTTTTAGGAACATGGGATTCAGTATGAGTGCTTAATAGATCTTCCATAGATTCACGATAACCAGTGTTTCCTACCCCGGAAGAAATCCTTTGAGTGATTAAGGGGAGAGGGGTCTAAAAGAATTGAGTTTGGGAGTGAGCAGAGGTAAAATAGAAATGAGAGATTGGTTAGATGTGAGCTTATATGATTAAAAGAAAGAGGGTGTGAGATCAGAGTTAAAAGAATATCAGAACTCTGCACCTACCACTTTCTGAGCCGGGCAACCACATTACTGATTGGTTCACATTTCTTTGGTGACCATCATTGAAATAGGCAAATAGCCCATGCCATCTCTTGCATACAACCCCACTAGCTACTCATTCTTTTCTTAAAAAGAGAATGTTTCACATTTTCTGGGGAAGCAACACATAATCTATCGGATCTTCACTTGGAAGATACTGATATTGAAAAAGAAGGAAAGTTGCCGCACCTTCGACCCTTTCTCATGCACATTGAGTCCATGTACAATCATTGTTGTCTCAGTGATTTACATACTTTGAGCCTTATGAAACACAATCATTGTGATAATTCTTTCAAAACACAAGCACGAGCACACAGAGAATATGTTTTTCTGTCAGAACATTCATAGAATTACCTTGTGTTTTTCGATGATTGAATGGAAGTCCTGGGGAGTCAACATCAAATCAACTCCTTACATTGTACATCCGTTGTACACAGTAACTTCGTGTTACTGACAGGCATTTCTAACTGTTTCATTTGTTGAATCAGGGTTACTCGCTTATTATGTCTGAATTTGCAAAGATTCGGATATAAACAGTTCATGATTCGGCTCTTCAGATCAAAGCACAACATTTATCAAAGGGGAGATTGTTTCAAAGGGGTTATCAAAGTCTGAGCTGAAATTGAAGAAATTTTGATGATTATGATGCTCACATCATCAAAAAGGGGGAGAATGTTACAAAGATCAATTTCAAAGATGAAGAGTTGTCAAAGTTTGTCAAAGTTGAAGTCAGAAATTCAAATTGCTTCCGCTGATTTAAAGTTCAAGTCTGATAAAGAAATTCAAAGCCAAAAGATTCTGAAGGAAGAATGTTCAAAGTTAAATCAAGATGATTCGTGAAAGTTTGTTTTTCCAAAGATAGTTCAGAGATCAAAGTGATGAAGATACAAGTTTGATCAAAGTCGAAAGATTTTTCAGAGTTAAAGTTTTCAAAGCTGTTTTCAAAGTTTCAAGTTTCCAGATTTGTTCAAGGCATGTTGACTTTCAGAGCTTCATTGTTTAAAAAGACTTTCTAAGATTCTTCAAAGAGCTGAAAGTTTAAAGATTGTGAAAGCTTCAATGGGACAAAAGCTGAAGAATCAAGAGTTGAAGATCTGCATCAAATTTTTATTAAATCTTGAATACAAAGGGGGAGATTGTTAAGTCTAAATATTGTATCCAAGATTTAATAGGAAAGTCAAATGTGTAAAAGTCAACTTTGACCTTGTAATAGTTAGTCAATGTATGTTTTACTTTCCTTTGTAGTTAAGTCTTGTATTAGTTAGTGTGTATAAATAGGGTTTGTCTTCTAATCTTGTAGTAACGATCTAGAGTCTAAAGCATATTGAAATTTCTAGAGTTGTGATATTCAAGATCTACTTTCTCTCTCTAGACTTTCTCTCTCTAGTTCTTGTGCTTAAATGTCCATATCTTGAGTAATTAGCTTGATTAATTGGGATTTTTGATTAACACATCTCTTCTCAAATCCGAATGAATCATGTCTCCCAATTTCCCGATATAATCTATGCACTCACTTTGATGGTACTAAATACTTCATCCCTTTATGAACCGTTAAAACCTCACAGAGACAACACCCCTCCAAGTAACCATCTTCCATTACCATAACGTTCCCACGCGGTTACCCCACATTCGACACTTGTACACTTTCTCTGAATGTCCCACCACGCCTATGCACCCATGGTGAATTCTTAAATTCCAATCCTCCGGAAACACCTTAAACAATTGCTAACTTGGATCAATAAAGAAAAACGACAAGATGATGCTTCCATAATGACCCCAACGGCCAGAACTTCTAACGGAACTTACTTTGCCCAACGAATCGCGTTCAGCTTAACACTTCGCCGTCCCCACTTGAAAAAAGGTTCACGATTTACTTGGAGCGAGGTCTAACTTACGAAACCATTCCAATAACCCAGGCTCAATCCCTTTTTAACTGTACTTCAAGTACGACAATACACTAATAACAGCATGCTGAATTTCTGAGCAAGGCTCAATCCACCATAATATCATTAATGTCAAAATCCCTTTTTCCGCCATTTTCAATATTCTCTCTTTTCCTTAATAAATACCAGAAGCATAAATCACCCATCACTAACTTGACCGACACATTCCCTTCTCTCGGATCCTTTCTTTGTACTTCAGTCCACTAACTTGCACGACCTACTGAGTTCATAGCCTTCATGCATGACCTCTTGATAGTTAAAAGTTATTTATCATATTGAACATTCAAAAGGCACAAAACTTGAAAACATTTTTAAGCACCCATGACTCAAAACCCTCATAAGTTCAAAGTCATGCACCATAATCTCGAGCATAATTCGCATGCAACTTTCGATAAAATACCACCTTGACCAAATAAATCAATGTCGTGACAACCGTTTTATAGAAAGAAATCTTACCTATACACTAGGAAAGTTTTGAACGAAACCGCTTGCCCGAATTAAAACAGTTGGTTCCGCATGTGGTTATAAGATATCAATGTGTCAAAACCCATTTTGGTTACACAACTTGCAGTCAAATGTCTTTAAGATTTTCGCAATGAAGTTTAACTCAACATGAAGAAAATGATATAATTTACAAATCGGTAAACTCTAAATTTTATTATGCAATGGAAAAAAATAGGTTTGTCTTTCTTCTTTAAATACACATTTGTGCTCGTCAATTTGTTTCCAAAATATGAAATTCGATATGTATGCATCTACTTTTAATCTTGAATAAGCTCTCGAGATACCTTTACAGACACAAAGCATGAACTCACTTGCAATTAAAGTCTATTCACTCAGTCGAGGTCAACTGATACACTCATCCAATTATCGTGGCATCCAATCTTTGGTTAATGTTCAATTTCTCGTTCTAACAACAACTTGCAATTCAGGTGTTTCATACCCTATCCAACTAATTACCCCACCAAGTTCTCGCCTTGAGCCCTCATGTATAATTCATACGATTTCAATCTTTGACCCCTACAGGTCGATAAAACAATTACATGTTCTCATTCGGTTCCCCCAATAATTTAATTCAATCCCGATTGGGAAGTCATGAGGTTCCATCTTTTCCCAACCTTGAATTTAAACCTTTCAAAATCGTAACCCAACCCTTTTTCTTCTGTCCGAACAGATCAACACACCGACTACCATCATGGAGACTTACTTGACACTGAAAGTTCCCTTTAATCAATCCTTCACCCATTTCGAACACATAAAGTTCTACCTTGGTCGGTCTGTTATTGCTTTGAGTAATATTCCTTCTAGGGTTTATCAAAAATTTCATCACAAGCAACCTCACGCACCGCATCAAACTATTGCCAACAACGCAAGGCCAGAAATTTGTTCCTTTCCATTACCCCTTCATTGACTAACCCCTAAATAATGTCCTTCCGATCGCGGTGAAGACTAAACTATCCCCGCATAACCAACGTTCTATTAGCTTCTACGCATAGAGAGGTATTTCGAGCACATACATGTACCTGTAAATTCGCATTTACATTGGCCAGATGTAATTCCAAATTTACCTTACATGTCAGTCCCCTCCTCTCAAAACACATGTTCCTATAGCGGTAAACCCTGGGACATCCTATTTCTCGGTTGCATCCCATGTCCTACAGTTTAAGTTTAGGCCCAACCAGTCGCCTAAATACCTTAAACTATGGCTCTGATACCAATTTGTAACAACCCAAATCCAAGCAAAACATAACATATTGATATAAATTTTTAATTCCCAAAATGGGTCCCAATTCATGAATACGGAAAGGAAACTTTAACTTGTAAACGTGAGGTAACTTTATTACAACCGAGAATCTTCTAAAGCAACTACACCGCACTAAGGCATAAACCTCTACTCCATTAGCTTTCAACATTTCTCCTTGCCCTTGGACGAGCCACCAACAGTATTCTTACCTGAAAATGGGTTTTAAGAAAAGTTTGAAAGCGAAGGTTAGACCGGGAGGGTCTAGTGAATTCCCAACATCAACATAAACAGATTATTACAGATAACAAAATCATTTAATAAAGTTTGGTTCACAAAGTTACCCATCGGATAATAATCACCCTCCTCTCTGAGGCCCCCAATAGATCCCCAATCGGCCCCAATCGATGTCGTTCCCGCGTGTAATGAAACGAATTCCATACATGCGATTCAACCATCCCCGATGGTTTAAGGTAAGCCATGGCGTTCAATTCACGAAATAATAACTTCCACCGTTGACAAAACGCAAGAAATAATCTCATGCAATATCTCAATAATTACCCAATAATTCACTATACGAATTCATTTAATGAAACCGATAAATATTTCAAATATCATTGTTTTAGCCATTTTCAGTTTTCAAATAGTTGAGTAACAAGGGAACTCACCTGATGAATTGGAACTCAGACACACACACACACACACACGATAAAACTTTCCGAAGCTCAAGTCTCTACATGATCGATTATCGATTGACGGTTAATTTTAACCAATAACCCAATTAAAATCTGAAGATTTGCCTATTCTTTAAACAACCAAAAATAATAGACCCAAGCCCCAAAACAAACGACACCCGTGTCCAAGAAACACGTGGGTTTGGGATTGATCGACACTCGGTTCAAGGAGTCCGACTTCTTAATGTTGAGATCCGCTTCAATACAGGGTTGAAGCCCGCTTCACACAGGGCCGAAACCCGTGTCCCTGGCAGAGTCGACACCCGCTTCACACAGGGCCGAGACCCGTGTGTTCGGCAAGGCCGAGATCCGCTTCATGCGGGGCTGAGGACCGCATCTCTTGTAGGCGACACTCGATTCGTGCGGGTTTCCTACACCCGAGTTCTTAGGGACACCCAGGTTTGGTAAGTCACAACTGGGTCTGGCACCCCTAATCTCTCGACACCTAGGTTTGGCTCAAAATGCCGTGAACCCCGATTCCCATGACACCCGACATCCTTTTGAGGCCTGGTTCAATCGACTTCCAGCTAGCGATCGAGGGTTTTACCTCTTCGCAGCCATACGACTACTCAATCTCAAAACTCACGCTAAACCCCAAACGATTTCTAATCCAAACGCGAGGAGCAGCCATATGCTGTAAATTTGGTTAATAAGCACTTACAGTCAACAAATATGTTAATTGATGTTGCTATTGAACAAGTAAAAGGGTTTATTTATTAAACTGTCGGATATAGAGAAACGGAATTTTTAGAAGCTATAGAATGAGGAAAGAAATTTTCCACTGAATTGAATATTGATCCGTTGTTCCTTGAAGACGTAAAATTAAAAGGAAAAGACATTTTGATGAAAATCCACATGATGCATCTGAAATTAATTCACAATCAGCAGAGGAGTCATTTATAGTTAATTATTTCTTATGTGTTGTTGATCATGCAATTGATTCACTAAGTAAGAGATTTGAACATACCAAGAATACGAAAATGTGTTTGGGTTTTTGTTTACTTCTTATAAGTTGCGTTTTTTTGGATGGTACATTTTTAAAGTATTCTTATACTAATCTTGAAAATGCACTAATGAAACAAGACCAATCTAATTTAGATGGGAATGACTTATATGTTGAACTGAAGATACTTCAAGATTATTTAACCAAACAAAAGATGGGACCTATGGATATTTTAAAGTATTTGAAACATGTAGAATGTTTACCTAATGCTATTATTGCTTGTAGAGTTTTGTTGACTGTTATTTTTACTATTGCATCTGCAGAAAGAAAGTGTCTCAAAGTTGAAACTGTTGAAGTCCTATATATGCGCTCCAGAATGACACAAAAGATTTGCCTTGATTGCACTTGAAAATGATTTTTTTGAGAAAGTTGATTATGAAGAACTCATCAAAGATTTTGTTTAAAAAAATGTCAAAAGAATGATTATATTTAAGTGAAATTTACATGTTACTTTGTCTTCTTAAATTTTTTGTTGTTTTTATTTGTAAGACTTTCAATATAATATATATGAACTTTTCTATTTAACTTTTATTTATTACAATCGGCTTATATTTTTTATATGGGTGTAATAGGGCCTCCAAAAAGATTGGAACGACCCTGGTTCTACCAAACATATATATAATTGAGATTCACAAAATTTAGGGTGTGTTGAAGGATTATCACTACAAAACAAATGAGCAAATCCCACTAAATATTACTGACGGTCGAAATCTGTCGGTAATTCCGTCGGTGGTACTGTAATAACCCAAAATTTAAACAACGCATAACATTGAAATTATCCCAAAAAAATGGGGTCCCAGTACAAACTAAACATTAAAGGAAAACGGAGATTCAGATAACAGCGGAAACACGCTCCCACAGCCAAGATTCTTTATAGAACTAAAAGAAAACAACTGTGCCGCTCTAAGCCACCAACACTACTTCTAGGCTCTAGCTCAAGCCTTCTCCATGCCCTTAGAAGACATGCCACAACTACTCTTACCTGAAAATGGTTTTTAGTTTGAAAAGTGAGGGTTAGATCACGAGGTCTAGTGAGTCCATTCTCAAAATAGAATAAACACCAAATCGTGAAAGTAGATAATTTAATTTACAATTAATGCATCACACCTTAGCAACCAAGGGTATTGCACAGTAGTACACCGCCGATTTACGACGGCCATAAAACCACGATCGGGGCCCAAGCTGACTCCCCTCTTGCCCACGGGGCCCAAGCAGACTCCCCGAACCTTGTAGGCAGAAAACGAATTTCACACTTATGCGGTCAACAATCAACTTCCAAGGGATGATGGAATTCCCGAATATACCGTATCCACTGTGCAACCCGACTCCAGGTAATAACGACTAGGATGAGATAAACCAACGTAATACATATAAATAACCGTTTACACATTTATCCAAACCCATAAGTGATTTAGTCCATACATGCAGATCATATTGTTCTTTAATATTAATAAAGTGAAACCATAATCAGATGCGAGAAAAGATCGTTTAAAACATCTTACACGTAAAAAGGGTGTGAGGGAAACTCACCAGGTTGATGAAAACGTGCCACACAAGAATGCTCACTCAGCACTAGAATCTCCTACATATTGATCATGGCACAACGTTAACTATGAGATTAATTTTATAACATAGTCGATCCTTTCCTAATAAAATTTTCCTTTCTCGGTGGTCGGCTTTGGGCCTTGGCTCCCGGTTCCAACAGCCCCAGGTCTTAGGTTCCAGATGGGATGATTCCTGGTTCTGACTCGATGTCACTCCCCGTGTGGATCCCGGTCGAAGCGCTCCTGGGTCCGGCAGATGAGATCTAGCCGACTCGACCCCGGGTCTGGCGATTCTGGGTTTCGATCGAAAAGATAAATTGATTTTTTTCGGAGGTATAACCCCTCCCCAAAATCATCGATGCTAACAGTACCAACATCTAAATTGCGATAAAAGAATCTCATAACAAAACCCAAAGAACTCATTCCCAGTATTAATACTCCCATTCCCAACCTTCCTTTTTCGATCGAACTCAAACCCAGATCAATAACACATCCCAGGTTATTTTCAATCTTCCCATATTGAACTCAAAACAAAGATTTAAATCCAAGGATGAAAGATTTACCTTAAATGTTAAGCCTCAAAAAATCTTCTCAGCCTTTGCCTCAAAATCGCCTTCTCCCCTCTTCAAGAATCAGCCGCCAGACTTAAGGATGGAAAGCAATAATTAGGGATTTTAGCCCTTTTTATATTATCGGAAATTTCACACTCTAGTCCCTCAAGTTCTTATTCTTTCACAAAGACCTAAACTTTCAATTAAAGAAAAACTTACAGATTCGGTCCTTACAAGTCTCCCCCTCTTAAAAGGATTCCGTCCCCGGAATCTCTTCCTCGAACTAGTGAGGGTACCTGTCCCGCATATCCAACTCAACTTCCCAGGTGGTATCTTGTCCTTTATGGAAACGCCACTGGACCTTTACCAAACCAATCTCCTTAATTCTCATCTTCCGGATATTACAGTCGATGATCGCTTCGGGCTCTTCGACATAATTCAATCGTTCATCAACTTGCACATCTTGCAATGGTACCGCCATCTTCACCTCAGCTAAACATTTTCTTAGATTGGACACATGGAACGTATTGTGTATGTCCCGCATTTCTTCAGGAAGTTCGAGTTTATACGCCACCTCCCTAATTCGTTCCACGATTGCGAATGGCCCGCTATAGCACGGGCTGAACTTTCCTTTCTTCCCAAAGCGCACCACTCCTTTCCAAGGTGACACCTTGAGCATAACGTTATCCCCGCCTTGGAATTGTATGTCCTTTCGTCTTTTGTCCGCAAAGCTCTTCTGGCGATCACGAGCCACCTTTAATCTCTCTCGAACTTGCACTACATTGTCTGCGGTTAACTGTACTACTTCTGGCCCTGCCAATTGCCTTTCCCCAACTTCGTTCCAACACAAGGGGGTCCGACACTTCCGTCCGTATAATGCTTCATATGGAGCCGCGATGTTTGTGTGGTAGCTATTGTTGTACGCAAACTCAATTAGTGGCAGGTGCTTTTTCCTACAATCCTCGAAAGTCTAGAGCACATGCTCTCAACATGTCCTACAATGTCTGGATAGTCCGTTCGCTTTTTCCGTCAGTCTGGGGGTGATAAGATGTACTTAACTTGATTCGCGACCCCATCTCTCGCTGAAAGATTATCCAAAACGCCGACGTGAAACGACTGTCGAGTCTGATACTATCGATAGAGGCGCCCCATGACGTGTTACTATTTCGTTGATGTACTACTTTGCCAACCTTTATAAGAAGTACGTCTCCTTGATGGGTAGAAAGTGGGCTGATTTCGTCAACCGATCTACAATTACCCAGATCGCGTCATATCCCTTCAGAGTTCTAGGCAATTTGGTCACGAAGTCCATAGTGATCTGATCCCATTTCCAGACCGGAATGACCAACGGTTGCAGTTTCCCGTACGATCGTTGATGTTCTACCTTCACTTGTAGACAAGTCAGACACCTCTCTACAAAATGAGCTATATCCTTCTTCATACCCGACCACCAATAATTTTGTTTTAAATCGCCATATATCTTATTCGTTCCAGGATGGATCGAATACTTTGACTTATGCGCGTCTTCCAATATCACCATCCTATTCTCCCCTAGTTTTGGAACCCAAATTCTTCCATTAAAGCACTTCAATCCTCGGTTATCCTCCGACAAAACGGTTGCATAACCCATTATTCGCTCCTTCTTGAGATTTTCAACTGTTAGGGCTTTGTTCTGCCACTTCTTTAACTCTTCAAGCAAATTAATCGACACCTTCGCTCTCATAGCCACCACCTTTGTAGTTTCGCTCCTCTCTTTTCGGCTCAATGCATCGGCCATCACATTGGCTTTTCCAGGGTGGTACTCGATCTTCCAATCGTAATCCATCAATAATTTCATCCATCTTTGTTTCCGCATATTCAATTCCTTTTGGTCAAAAAGATGACAAAGACTTTTGTGATCCGTGAAAATCTGACACTTAGTCCCGTAGAGGTAGTGCAGCCAAATCTTTAATGCGAAAACGACGACCGCTAACTCTAAATCATGAGTGGGATAACGCGACTCATGATCCTTCAATTGTCGGGACACATACGCGATCACCTTCCCTCATTGCATTAGGACACATCCCAAGCCCAACCTCGATGCATCGCTGTAAACCACAAAATCGTCCGAACTCTCCGGTAGTGACAAAATCGGTGCGGTGCTCAACATATCTTTCAAATTTTGGAATGATTCACCTTGCGCTTTCGTCCACGTGAACTTCACACCCTTCCTCGTTAAGGAATTCAATGGCGTGGCGATGCGCGAGAAGTCCTTAATAAACTTCTGATAATAACCCACCAACCCAAGGAAACTTCGAACCTCTGACGGATTTTTAGATTGCTCCCAATCTTGAATTGCCTTGATCTTAGACGGGTCTACTTTGATCCCATCCCGTGACACTACGTGTCCGAGGAATTGAACCTCCTTCAACCAGAACTCTCACTTCGAGAATTTCGCATAAAGCTTCTCTCGCTTTAGCAATTCCAAGATAACTTGCAGATGCTCCTCGTGCTCCTTCTCAGATTTCTAGTATATTAAGATATCATCAATGAACACAATTACAAATTTATCCAGATAGGGTTGACACACCCTATTCATCAAGTCCATGAAAGCAGCTGGCGTGTTGGTTAACCCAAACGGCATCACCAAGAACTCATAATGTCCATATCTGGTCCGAAAAGCCGTTTTTGGTATATCCTCCTCTCTTACCTTAAGCTGATGGTAACCCGACCGTAGATCAATATTAGAGAAGCATCTAGCTCCTTGCAGCTGATCAAATAGGTCGTCTATCCTTGGAAGCGGATACCTATTCTTAACCATTACCTTGTTGAGTTCACGGTAATCTATGCACATCCGCATAGTCCCGTCCTTCTTCACGAAGAGTACCGGTGCACCCCAAAGTGAGGTACTCGGTCTAACGAACCCTTTGTATAACAGTTCTTCCAACCGAGACATCATCTCTTTGATTTCCGAAGACGCCAACCGATAAGGGGCACACGCTATTGGTGTCGCACCCGGCACCAAGTCTATGTGGAATTCTACCTGATGATCCGAGGGTAGGGTTGTTAGGTCCTCCGGAAACACTTCCGGGTATTCACTTACCACCCTTACGTCCCCCACCCCATGCTTCTATTTTTTAGCATCTACCATATATGCTAAGTACCCCGCACACCCCTTCCTCAAACACCTAGTAGCCTTAATCATGGACATGAGGCTAGTCTTTTTATTTCGACGGTTCCCATAAATGACTATCGTCCCCTTACCCAGTAACCGCACACGAATCAACTTCTTATTACAAACTATATTGGAGCCATTCATGGCTAACCAATCCATCCCCAACACTATGTCAAATTCCCCCATAGACATGGGGTACAGCCGCATGGCACCAAACTCCCTTCAATATCTATAACACAACCCTCCACAACGTCCTTAATGAACACCCGATTATCATCGGATGTCTCCACTTCTAACGCCCTCTCCTAGCATTTCGGCCCCACATTCAAGCATTTCATAAAAGCATGTGACACAAAGGAACGATCCACTCCCGAATCAAATAAGACTTTGGCAATTAGAGAGTTCACCAGAAATGTACCTGTCACCACCTCTGGTGTTTCCTCCTCCTCCACAGTCGTCATCTGAAAAGCACGTTCCTTTGGACATGCTGGCTCTGGCCTTTTCTCTCCTTCCTTGCTTCCCTTCCTTCCTCCATACTGCGCCTGTCCTCCCTTCTTCAGTTGATGGCAATCCGACCGCATATGCTCCGGTGAACCGCATTGAAAACATGACTTATTCTTAGGACAGTCCTTCGCAACATGACCCGACAACCTACACCGGTAACAGGACTAGGGGTGGCACAAAGTGACCTAACCCGTCAACCCAACCCGAACCCAACCCAAAATTAGCAGGTTGGGTTGAGATTTTCAACCTATTTAAGTTAAATGGGTCAACCCGTCTAACCCATTTATGTAAATAGGTTGGGTTGGGTTGAAATTTCGAACCTGATTTCAACCCATCGTCAACCTGTTTTCAACCCATTTATAATACTACATCATTTTATTTTATTTTTAATTAATTATCATTACCTCGTTATAGTTAATAATTTAATATCTTTTTAATAATTAAAAAATTAATAGAAAAAAATATGCTTCTCAAATCCTAATTGCATCTAGCGGCACATTGACAATTGACCAAACCAATTTTTTTCTCTTTCGTTCACAATACTCGCCGATTCCTCAAAACCCTAGCTGACCAGCGACGTCCTTCCACAACCGTCGACGGCCAGACGCGGCGACGCCCTTCCACGACCACCGATGGTTGTTGCCCTTCCATGACGACCATTGTCAAACAACTTCCAAGGTTTGAATTCCATACATTTCCTGTCATTCTCCACGACGACTTCCACGGTTTGACTTCCACGATTTAAAACTTTGAACAATTTATTTGACTTTGTGGTTGTGTTTTATTGAAACTTTGAACAATTTATTTGATTTTTTGTTGTGTTTTTGAAACTTTTAACAATCTATTAACTTTTGTGGTTGTGTAGTTGTCATGAAATTAAGTAGTTTAATCCTTTTTATTTTATTTAAAACTTTAAAATTAAATGGGTCAACCCAGGTTCAACCCATTTATTTAATAGGTTGGGTTGAGAGAATCATAAACAGGTCAAGCCGCTACCAACCCATTTAAGTAACAGGTTAGGGTTGGGTTGGGTTGAGATTTTCAACCCAGTTAATAAATGGGTTGAACCCGAACCCAACCCAATCTGACCCATTGCCACCCTAAACAGGACCTCGAGTCAGTCATCGATGAATACGATGACACTTCCCACATGGCTTGGGTGCCACTCCACGATCCCCACGAATATCCGACCTGAAAACCTTACCTTTTCTTCCATCATTTCCCAGACCATCCCACTTCCTCTTCTCTCCACTATTCTCCGTCGCTTGCAATTCTTTTCTTTCTTAGTTAATTCGGCTGCATTGTCGACCGCTTAAAAAGTGGTCGGTTTCTTGTTCGAGACAAATTCTCAAATATTGCTCCTCAGACCATAAATGTAACACTCCACTTGCCTCTCTTCATTCGGCACATACACCTCAGCGAAACGGTATTTTTCTATGAATTTCGAAGTGTATTCCCGTACCGACATTTCTTTCTATTAAAGGTTCAAAAACTCCTCCTCTAGCTTTTTAATTGCCGCTATAGGGTAGAACTGAGCCTTAAACTTTCCAACAAACGTCTTCCATGACATACACTTGGCCGCCGATGATCCTTGTCCACCCGACTCGGCATCCCACCACAAGACAGCCTCCGATTTTATCATAGACAAGGCATAGATCACCTTATCCTCTTCTACACACTTACTAGTGACAAATGCAATTTCCATCACCTTGATCCATTTCATTGCCAACACTGGATCACAAGCTTCTTCATAAGTAGGAGGCTTGCATGTGGCGAACTCCTTGTAGCTACATCCCTTCGTTGTGGCTAATTCATCACTAAGGTAGTCGATCGAGAATGAATACCTTCCCTTGCCACCGGAAGGTTAGACATATCCGACCCTTCCTTGCTCTCCAATCTTTCCTTGTTTTCTGACACTGACCCTTCCCGCTGAGCCAATAAGGCTTGCAGAGTTTCCTGCAGTTTACCCATCTCAGCAGCAAATGTTTCATGAGTCACGAAAGCTTGAGCTCGGCCACGACCCCAGCCTCGAGATTGGCCCCTTCCCCCTCACAGTGGTTGAACTCTCTTACTGAGACAATTCCCGATCCACAGAAACCTCCGCGCTTCTCGCTAGGTGAGCAGTTCGCGTCGACTTACACCCCTCTACCTGAGTAACAACTATTCGGGTTGATCTTCTCCGACCTCTTCCTCGTTCCTTACCCCTTCCACGGGTGACCGGTTGCCTAAGTGGCTCCGCCGGTCCAACCATAGGGGCCTCGTTGGTTGGGGTCGCCTCCTCAACCGGCACAGATCTACTTCTCAAGGATCTTCCAGACATGACGTAAACTGATAAGACCACACAAAACAAACACTCATATAACTTCGCATGATAAGATCATTTAAGCACATACATGTACCTGTAAATTTGAAATTACACTGTCCAGGTGTAAACCCATACTTACCTTACATGACAGTCCTCGCTACCTTATCATTAATGCACTTAGAGTGAGTTCCTAAAGGCGTCTTATATCTCGGCTGTGTTCCTAGGTTCACAGTTTAAGTTTAGGCCACTCCGGTCACCTAAATCTCTTAAACTATTGCTCTGATACCAAATGTAATAACCCAAAATTTAAACAACGCATAACATTGAAATTATCTCAAAAAAACAGGGTCCCAATACAAACTAAACGTTAAAGGAAAAAGGAGATTCAGATAGCAGCGGAAACACGCTCCCACAGCCAAGATATTCTATAAAACTAAAAGAAAACAACTGTGCCTCTCGAAGCCACCAACACTACTTCTAGGCTCTAGATCAGGCCTTCTCCTTGCCCTTAGAAGACATGCCACAACTACTCTTACCTAAAAATGGTTTTTAGTTTGAAAAGTGAGGGTTAGACCACGAGGTCTAGTGAGTCCCTTCTTGAAATAGATTAAACACCAAATCGTGAAAAGCAGATAATTTAATTTACAATTAATGCATCACACCTTAGCAACCAAGGGTATTGCATAGTGGTACACGACCAAATTACGACGGTCGTAAAACTACGATCGGGTCCCAAGCCGACTCCCCTCTCGCCCACGGGGCCCAAGCAGACTCCCCGAACCTTGTAGGCGGAAAAAGAATTTCACGCTTACGCGGTCAACAATCAACTTCCAAGGGACGATGGAAATCCCAAGTATACCGTACCCATTGTGCAACCCTACTCCAGGTAATAATGACTCGCATGAGATAAACCAATGTAATCCATATAAATAACCATTTACACATTTATCCAACCCCATAAGTGATTTATTCCATACATGCAAATCATATTGTCTTTTAATATTAATAAAATGAAACCATAATCAGATGCGAGAAAAGATCGTTTAAAACATCTTACACGTAAAAAGGGTGTGAGGGAAACTCACCTGGTTGATGAAAACGTGCCACACAAGAATGCTCACTCGACACTAGAATCCTTTACAGATTGATCATGGCACAACGTTAACTATGAGATTAATTTTATAACATAACCGATCATTTCCTAATAAAATTTTCCTTTCTCGGTGGTCGGCCTTGGGCCTCGGCTCCCGGTTCCAACAGCTACGGGTCTTAGGTTCCGGGTAGGATGAGTCCCGGTTCCGGCTCGATGTCACTCCCCGAGTCCCCCTTGCAATACCCAGGTTAGTCCCGGTTGGGGTGAGCCCGGGTGTATCCTGTGTGAAGAGACCCAAGTGGCTCTCGGGTGATGAACCCCGGGTAACTCCCGGTTGGTGAGCCCGGGTAGCTTCCGTCTTGAGAGCCCGGGTGGTACTCCTGGGTGGAGCCCGATCGAAGCGCCCTCGGGTCCGGCAGAGGAGGTCTAGCCGACTCGACCCCGGGTCTGGCGATTCTGGGTTTTGATCGAAAAGGTAAATCGATTTTTTTTCAGAGGTATAACCCCTCTCCAAAATCATCGATTCTAACAGTACCAACTTCTAGATTACGATAAAAGAATCTCATAACAAAACCCAAAGAACTCATTCCCAGTATTAATACTCCCATTCCCAACCTTTCTTTTTAGATCGAACTCAAACCCAGATCAAGAACACATCCCAGGTTATTTTCAATCTTTCCAAATTGAACCCAAAACAAAGATTTAAATCCAAGGATGAAAGATTTACCTTAAATGTTAATCCTCCAAAAATTTTCTCAACCTATGCCACAAAATCGCCTTTTCCCCTCTTCAAGAATCAATCGTCAGTGTTGGATCATAAATTGTATTCAAGATTAAAGTTAAAGTTCAGGGTTTAAACTGCAATTGTGCTAAAGTTAATTAGAGGGTTTATTATGTAATAATCTAATAGTTGTTAACTATTGGGCCTCAAGCCCGTTAAGCTTTTAGCTAAGCCCGTTAGGCCTAAAGCCTGGGTATTTAATGTTTTGGTTTATTAGATTTTAGGTTAGAATCCTCATATTTACAATAATCATATTATAGTGAGGTGAAGGTTTCTCTGTAATCCAAGGGTATCAAGAACACTCAAGGTTTCATTGTTTATTCAAGAGATTGGTATGTTACTCTGATTTATATATCTCTTGATTATTATTGTGTTGCTTGATTACTTGATTGATTGTTTACCAACTAGATTAAACTGGGATAACAATTGGTATCAGAGCCTAAAGAATCAAGTTTTAGGATTAAATCTATTTTTTTCGAAAAGTACTGTTCATCGAAAAGTACTGTTCATCGAAAATCACTATTCATTGCGAGTACTGTTCATCCGATTTCATGCATTAATGTGCTTATTGGTTTAAAAAGTTGATCCGATTAGTTGAGATTCATGCTTCTGAATGCTATCTGATTAATTAATCGCATTATAGATCATAAAGTGGTTGAATTGTTGGTTTAATTGTGTTCATCGGTCGTTTCAATTTTCTGGGTTTGGTTTCGGTCGAATCCAGAAATTCATCGTGTTCTTCGGTCTTATCAATTATCCGATCTTATCAAGTTTAACGTATCTGATAGTCTTTCGACCTGAACATTCGACCGGATAATTGTTTCTCCGGTCTTCGTCCTTCGACCGGATACTTGTTAATCCGGTCTTGCACCTTCGACCAGATAATTGTTTCTCCGGTCTTCCCATTCGACCGGATAAGTGTTTCTCCGGCCTTCCCATTTGACTTGATAATTGTTTCTCTGGTCTTGCCATTCGACCGGATACTCGTATTCCCGGTCTTGCCATTCGACCGGATACTTGTTACTCCGGTCTTGCCATTCGACCGGATACTCGTATTCCCGGTCTTGCCATTCGACCGGATACTTGTTACTCCGGTCTTGCCATTCGACCGGATACTCGTATTCTCGTTCTTGCCATTCGACCGGATACTTGTTACTCCGGTCTTTCCATTCGACCGGATACTCGTATTCCCGGTCTTGCCATTCGACCGGATACTTGTTACTCCGGTCTTGCCATTCGACCGGATACTCGTATTCCCGGTCTTGCCATTCGACCGGATACTTGTTACTCCGGTCTTGCCATTCGACCGGATACTCGTATTCCCGGTCTTGCCATTCGACCGGATACTTGTTACTCCGGTCTTGCCATTCGACCGGGTACTTGCATACTCCGGTCTTTGCTTCGACCGGTACAGTTCATTCCCTGGTCGATTTTTGCAAGCTGCAACAGGGCCTCTAAAAGCGGGACCCCCGTGCTAAGTCTGCGAAGGGGGACAAAGATTTGCTCTTGATCAAAATCTTCTTAATTTTTCAGTATTTTATTCATAGATATTAGTGCTTTATACTGTGTGCGAGGACTGCATTTGATTATTTTTGGAAATTTATTTTTTTTCTGAAAATTTTTGAGTGTAGTCTTTACTTTTGATTCTAACGATCTCATCTAGTTGGTTGTCTTGGTACAGAGATTGTCTATTTACTAACCGTACAGCTAAGATGTCGAATCAGCTTCTCTCGATGGGTTCTCAAGTCAAACCTCCTGTCCTCGTGGCAAATGAGTATCAGCAGTGGAAGACAAGAATGATTCAGTTTCTGAATCACAAGAACAGAGAGTTCATGACAATAATCATTGAAGGTCCCAAAACTCCAATGATCACAGTAAAGGGTCAACCTGCTACAGATTCCTCTCCTGAAATCCCTGACAGAGATATTCCTAAACCTATTCAGTTCTTCACTGAAAAGCAGAAAGACCAGCTCAAGTTAGAAGAAGAAGCTCTAATCTATCTGACGATGGCAATTCCAAACGACATCTACAATCGTGTCGACAGTCAGAGTACTGCTAAAGGAATCTGGGATGAACTAGCAAGGCAGTTTGAAGGAAGTGAAGCTTCTATTCAAGCTAAGCAGAATCTGTGTATAAATGCTTACGAGGGATTTCATGCCAAAGAAGGAGAGCTGCTTTTAGATACCTATAATAGGTACAACATTATTCTCAATGACTTGCGGAGGAACAAAATCGCCAAATCTGCTTCTGAGATAAACTACAAGTTCATCAAGAATCTGAATCCAGAATGGAAGAACTTTGCTATCAACCTCCAGATGTTGAAGAATATGGCTCGAGAAAATGTCACCGACATCTTCTCTACTCTTGCTCAACATGAGGATGAGGTGAGATCTATGAATAATGAGTCTAATCATCTGAAGGATTCTGTGGCTCTCATAGCCGGCAAAGGTTCTGTATCCTCTGCAAGGTCGAAGAAAAAGGCGTCTAAAGCTTTAGTTACCGAAGTTACTGACTCTGACTCTGATTCAAGCAATGAAGAACTGGAAGTTGATTCAGATCCTGATATTCAAAAGTTCTCTGAAGACTTGGCTCTCATTACGCGACGATTCAAGAAGAGCTTTGGCAAGAAAAGATTTTACTCAAAGCCAAAGTATGATGGATACAAGAAAGAGAAGTCTGAGATGCGATACAAGCCGAGGCATGGAAAGAGAGAGGAAGGACGAGAAGATCAGAAGGAAGATAGAAGAGAAGGAAAGAGAGAGGAGAAGCGAGAAGAGCGAAAGGATGAACCAGGAAGATGCTACAACTGTGGCAAATTTGGGCACTTCTCAAGGGACTGCAAATTCAAGAAAGTGAAGAACTCAGAGTACTACTCAAGAAAGTCACTGATTGCCAAGAAAGCTGAAGAAGGAAAAGTACTAATGGCTGAAGAAGAGAACTGGCTGTTCCAAAGTTCTGATGACGAGGAGCAAGCACATTTCACCCAAGTTTCTTACATGGCAAAGCTGGAAGGTGACGATGAAGACTCTGAGACACAATCCGAAGAAGCAAACTCTGAGGTAAGTGAAAATTATGAACTTATTGAATCTTTAATGGCCCAAATACATGGCATGAAAGATGAATTTGCTTTACTGAAAGGCAAACTGAGCTCTGCACATCAATCTGTTTTAAGCTTTCGTGATGAAAATGCTATTTTAAAAGTTGTTGTGGAAGAAAAGGAAAAGGAAAAAGATGATTTAAAAGCTGAAAAAGAGTCTTTAAAAGAAAAAATATCTGGTTTAGAAACAGATCTTGTGAATCTTAATGCTGAAAAGGGTGAGTTTCAAATCAAATTTGAAGTTTGTTATAAAGAAAGAAATGAAGCTTTCACCAAAATAAAGCAACTGGAGGACATTAACATGAAACGAGGTCAGACTGAACAGACATTAAATCTGTTGACCAATAAACTCCAAGACGAAAGGCTTTACAAACTTAAACCAGGTTTGGGTGTGCCAATTAATGAAATTTTGAAAAAGGCACCGGAGCACCTATATAATTTTGATAAATTTGGCTGCGCAATAAAACCCATTCCTGACATTGGCGCTACTTTTGTTGAAGCAAGTTCTCCTAAACCTTCTGAAGAGACCAAAGGTCAAGAAGAAATGGGAAAGAACAAGTCTGGTGACACTGATTCTCAAAATCTTTTTAAATCTGTTGGTTTTACATATGGTGATTTGAACGAAAGCTATGCAACTCGAAAGATCGAATTTACTGAGTTTGAATCACTATTTACCACACCTTCTAAAGAATCAGTGAGCACCAACACAGTTCTACCTGAGACTGCATGCAAATTTGATGAGTATGAATCGGATGTTGATCCATCTACTATACCATCAGTCTCAACTCCCATTGCTTCTAAACCTTTACTTTCTGAAGAGGTTGAAGAAGTTACTGCTACCGCGGATGAATCTTGTGTTCAAAATGATAAAACGGAGTTTATTGAGTCCATGACTGAAGCTACATTTTCTGAAATGATGAATGCTTCAGACTCTGATCCTGTTTCTAATTCAAAGGGATCAAATTCTGTGAATGATCATACATCTGAATTGATGAAGCAAATCGATTTGTTGCAACAGTCTCTTGATGAGGTTGAAGATGAAAACTTTGATCTCAAACATAAACTTGAAAAGTCTTTAAAAGTAAATCAAGAGCTTTGCATAGAGATCAATGATTTGAAAGTTACTATGTTTAAAAATGCTTCAAGTGATAAACAGATGTTCAATGATCCAAGCTGGAAGGTAAGAACCAATCCAGAATTTGATGCTCCTACAAAACCTACAGTTGTTTACTCTGACTGTCCTGAATATCCACCGAGTATTTTTGAAAAGGGTGAGACTTCAAAGAGCACTAGAAAAGAACCACCTTCTAAGTTAGAGACTAACAAGGTTCCTGTTTCTGTTTCAGATATAAGAGGAAATGGAGTTGGGAAGAGTAATAAGAATAAAGATCTTAGTTTGAATAAAAAGAATAGTTTGAATTCTAGTAGTTGTCCTACAGATAGTGTTATTTTGAATAGTACTTCTTTTGATAAACATGAATGTAAGATTTGTTCCGATAAATCTAAGTTTATGAATTTTGCTCGAAAGAATCTTTATTGCAAACACTGTTGGGATAATTCATTCAAATACTACTCCCCTCCTAAGTCCAAAAATAATAAAAGCAAAGCTAAGCTGAACTCTAAGTCTAATTCTAATTCTGATTCTTCTACACAACCAAAAGTGTATCGTGCTAAGGTTGCCAATCCTACTTCTAAAAAGCACTTTCAGGAATTAAATGTTAAGATGGTTTGGAAATGGGTTCCAAAACCGCGTTATGAATGGAGAGTGAAAGTCAAACCAGATGATATTCCTGAGTTGCTTGATGCTAACCGCGAAGGACCCATCCTGATATGGGTGCCTAAGCAAAACTAATTGTCTCTTTTGCAGGCCTGTCGATTGTGAGTAATAGATTCCGGATGTTCACGCCACATGACAGGATTCAAGCACCTCTTGCATAACTATGTGGAGGAGCCTGCCGGAGCAGTTAGATTTGCAAATTCTGAAGCCGAAGGCCACGTCAGAGGATATGGAATGCTCGATAATGGTGTTGTGAAGATTCAAAAAGTGCTATATGTTGAAGGACTTGATCACAATCTGGTCAGTACCAGTCACTTCTGTGACATGCAATATCAAGTTCGCTTCACAACCACTCATTGCTATCTAGAGGATCCCGATGGTTACGAAGTCTTCAAAGCTGAGCGCCATGGAAATCTATACTATGTAGATTTCCCTACACTGTCTGCCACACGTCCAGTATGTCTACTAGCCAAAGCTTCTAAAGCACAATCATGGACGTGGCATCGACGCTTGTCTCATCAGAATTTCCGATCTATAGCGAAGCTACAAAGACAAGGTCTGGTCAAAGGTCTACCAGAAATGAGGTTCGAAAAAGACTCACTCTGTTCCGCATGTGAGTTGGGCAAAATGAAGCGTAGCTCCTTCAAGTCCAAAGCTGAATCATCGACCTCAACAACACTGGAACTTCTTCATATGGACCTTTGTGGCCCAATGCGCACTGCATCTATCAACGGAAAGAAATATGTGTTGGTAATGATAGATGACTACTCAAGGTATACATGGCTCGAGTTTCTTCGCAACAAGTCAGATGCGCCAGAGTTGATTATCGCTTTCATCAAGCGCATTCAAGTACGCCTTCAACTGCCAGTCAGAATCATTCACAGTGATAATGGCACGGAGTTCAAGAATGACACCCTGAAGAGTTATCTTACTTCCGTGGGTATTTCACATAATTTCTCCGCCGCCTATACTCCGCAACAAAACGGCATTGTTGAACGGAAGAACCGCACTCTGGTTGAAGCAGCTCGTACTATGCTTGCTTACTCAGATCTACCCATGTACCTTTGGGCCGAGGCAGTCGCTACAGCATGTTTTACACAGAACCGTACCATTGTGGTCAAGCAATTTAATAAAACAGCATATGAGTTAATCAACAATCGTACACCTAATATCAAATTTCTTCGTGTCTTTGGTTGCAGGTGTTACATTCTAAAAGAGCGTCAAGGATTATCAAAGTTTGATAAGAAAGCGGATGAAGGATGTCTCGTTGGATACTCTCTGACATCCAAAGCTTATCGAATTTACATTATTCGAACTAAGACGGTTGTTGAGAGCATGAATGTCTCCTTTGATGAGAATTCTACAACGACTTCTGGACACAACAGTTCAGAACTCGGTCTTAACGACAAAGCTTCTATTCAAGCAAGAATAGAACCAGCTATAACAGGATCATCTTCTTCAAACTCTAACTCTAACTCTACTTCATCTGAGTTAGATTTATTGTTTATTGATGCCTTTGATGATATATGTGCAGATTTTGAAAAAGGCATATCAACATCAATAACAAGTGGTACAAACTCGGAGGTCTCTACTATCTCTGAAGACATGCCTGGACCTTCCGACGAAGTCACTGACACTTCAACTCCATCAGGTACAACTACACCGTTAGTTTCTGACTTTACTAATACTGAATCTGTCTCTACAGATAGTTCATCTGGAAACGAAGTCCCGAGCACTTCAACCGCTAGTCCAGAAGCTTCAATGTCAGAAACACCAGTACAAGATGTCCCGAGTACATCTGTGGAGCAACCTACCGTACAAGATGACAACGATGCATCAAATACGCAACAAGCAGTTGATGCACTACCAAGCACACATCGTTGGACTAAGGATCATCCCCTGGAAAACGTGATAGGTGACGTACAATCTGGTGTCACAACAAGATCTGCAACAGCTAACTTCTGCATGTTTTCAAGCTTCCTCAGTTCCTTAGAGCCAAAGAAAGCGGCTGAAGCTCTACGTGATCCTTTCTGGATTACTGCTATGCAAGACGAGCTGCTACAATTCGCAAGGAACAAGGTATGGCGCTTGATCCCACTACCTAAAGGTAAATCCGTTATTGGAACAAACTGGGTGTTCAGAAATAAGAAACACGAAGCTGGAGTAGTCGTGAGAAACAAAGCTCGTTTGGTCGCCAAAGGGTATTGTCAACAAGAGGGCATTGACTATGATGAAACATTCGCCCCGGTTGCAAGGATCGAAGCCATCAGAATCTTTCTAGCCTATGCAGCGCACAAAAACTTTACAGTCTATCACATGGATGTAAAGTCGGCTTTCCTGAACGGCGTTCTGCATGAGGAGGTCTACGTGGCTCAACCTGAAGGTTTCGTTGATCCTCATCACCCTGATCATGTCTATGTTTTAGACAAAGCGCTTTATGGTCTTAAACAAGCACCGCGAGCCTGGTATGAAACTCTCACTAAATTTCTACTTGCTTCTGGTTTCAAGAAAGGTACAGTAGATACAACCTTATTTCTTAAAAGGCAAGGTGATGACTTGATTCTTATTCAGATTTATGTTGACGACATAATATTTGGGTCGACAAATCCAAAATTTTGTAAGAACTTTTCAAAGATAATGGAAACAAAGTTTGAGATGTCGATGATGGGTGAATTAAATTTTTTTCTTGGTCTACAAGTAAAGCAATTACCCGAAGGCATATTTATTAATCAAGCTAAATATATAAAAGATATTTTGAAAAAGTTCAATATGTCAGATAGTTCAGTCATGAAAACACCAATGGCTACTGGTACACTCTTAGACGCGGATCCCTCCGGGAAGCCTGTTGATCAAAAGGTGTATCGTAGCATGATTGGATCTTTACTTTATCTGACTGCCAGTCGCCCGGATATAATGTTTGCCACATGCTTTTGTGCGAGATATCAGTCTAATCCTAAAGAGTCGCACTTAACTGCTGTTAAGCGAATCCTTAAATATCTCAAAGGTTCTCCTAATCTAGGCCTTTGGTATCCAAAGGATTCTCGTTTTGAACTAACTGCCTTTACAGATACTGATCATGCTGGTTGTAAGCTAGACCGGAAAAGCACCTCTGGATCATGTCAATTCATAGGTGACAAACTTGTAAGCTGGACTTCAAAGAAACAAAATTGTGTTTCAACATCCACTGCCGAGGCTGAGTATGTAGCTGCTGCTAGCTGCTGTTCTCAAGTCCTCTGGATGACGACACAGTTAAGGGACTTTGGATACAACTACAAGCGCGTTTCGATTTATTGTGATTCCAAGAGTGCAATATCTATAACTGCTAATCCGGTACAGCACTCGAAGACCAAACATATAGATGTACGCTATCATTTCATCAAGGATCATGTAGAAAAAGGTAATATTGAAATGCACTTTGTTCAAACTGACTTCCAGTTAGCTGATCTTTTCACCAAGCCATTGGATGAAAAGCGATTTCAATTTCTAATCAGCAAACTTGGTATGTTGAACATGTCTTAAACCTTACTCATGATTCAAGGGGGAGTATTACAAATCTTGATAGTGTGTTATTTTCCAACCGTTGTTAACGAGAAAGGAATCATTTTCATAAATGATTACCATTGTTTCTTTCACTTATGCAGGTTGGTTCAAGTGACTATGGCTTCTAATCACATCGGATTAGAACCCGCACTTCAGTGCCTTATTTTTCTGTTTTTTCTTAATCTTAAAAAAAAAAAAAAAAAAAAGAGTAAAATCTGACCGTGTGTTCTTAAAGATAAATACTTGCGTTTTATCTTGTCAATATACTTTGTCAAGTATTCATACACATAACGGTTCAGAACATTCTATTTTGACTTTGTTATTACCATGTATCAAAAGTAAAATCTTTCTATGGTAATACTCACGTTCTTTGTATTCACTGTTGATTGAATCAAACGTCATTTCATGTGCTTTCATTGAAAATATGTTTATATATTGTTCATATAAACAACATTCGTTTTTGATTCTCCAGCATAGTATTCTTCATGACAAATCGTCTATAAGCTTAATTGAAAACTCCTTAAGAGCTTAAATCGTCAAACTCTTTTAGTTTGAGGGGGAGAATTGCATCGTCAAACATCTTTTGTTTTGACATCTCCGAATATTATATTCTTCATGTAACAAGTGGTATTTGTGCTTACATGTACAAAACTCCTGTTGAACAGCATGTATTTTTAGGAAAATACATGGGATTCAGTGTGAGAACTTAACAGAACTTCCATGGATTCACGATAACTAGTGTTTCCTACCCAAGAAGTATTCCCTGAGTGATTGAGGGGAGAGGGGTCAAAAGAATTGAGTGTTGGTGTGTGAAAAGAGGTAACATGAAAAAGAGAGATTGGTTAGAAGTGAGAATTAAAAGAAAGAGGGTGAGAGAACAGAGTAAAAGAATATTAAACTCTGCACCAAACTTCTTTCTAAGCCGGGCAGCCACATAATCTGATTGGTTCACATTCTTTGGTGACCATCATTGAAATAGGCAACTAGCCCATGCCATCTCTTGCATACAACCTCACCAGCTACTCATTCTTTTCTCAAAAAGAGAATGTTTCACATTTTCTGGGGAAGCAGCACATACGCTATTGGTTCTTCATTTGGAAGATACTAATATTGAAAAAGAAGGAAAGTTACCCCACCTTCGAACCCTTTCTCATGCACATTGAGTCTTTGTATAATTTGTTGCTGTCTCAACAAGTTTACATACTTTGAGCCTAAATTGAAAAGCAATCATCTATGCTTAATTTCTTTCATACACATGCACGAACACACAGAAATTTGTTTTCTGTCAGAACGTTCATAGATAACCATGTGTTATTCGATGATTGAATGGAAGACCTGGGGAGTCTACATCAAACCAGCTCCTTATATAGTAACTTTGTGTTACTCAGTGACTTTGTGTCATTGACAGGCATTCTAACTGAGTCATTTGTTGATTCAGGGTTACACCTATTAACCTGTTTGAATTTGAAAAGATTCGAATGGTTACTACTTTCTATTTTAATCTGAAAAGATTGAAATAATCACTCTTTCCATCTGGGAAGACTGCTCTTATTTCCATACAGGGCTCGTTACATGATGAAGACTGTGCTTACGTGATCATACACAATGGGGGAGATTGTTTTGCAAAGTTTTGATGATGATGATTCTCACCACTCATCAAAAAGGGGGAGAAGATATAAAAAGGGGGAGAAGATACAAAAAGGGAGAATACAATCTGAAGATCAAAGATTTTAAAGATTTGAAGATTATTTAAAGATATCAAGTTTTGAAGTTTTGAAGCTATCAACGACATATCTGAAGAAAAGTGAAGACCCGAAGACAATTGCAAATTTTTTTAATCTTGAATCCAAAGGGGGAGATTGTTGGATCATAAATTGTATTCAAGATTAAAGTTAAAGTTCAGGGTTTAAACTGCAATTGTGCTAAAGTTAATTAGAGGGTTTATTATGTAATAATCTAATAGTTGTTAACTATTGGGCCTCAAGCCCGTTAAGCTTTTAGCTAAGCCCGTTAGGCCTAAAGCCTGGGTATTTAATGTTTTGGTTTATTAGATTTTAGGTTAGAATCCTCATATTTACAATAATCATATTATAGTGAGGTGAAGGTTTCTCTGTAATCCAAGGGTATCGAGAACACTCAAGGTTTCATTGTTTATTCAAGAGATTGGTATGTTACTCTGATTTATATATCTCTTGATTATTATTGTGTTGCTTGATTACTTGATTGATTGTTTACCAACTAGATTAAACTGGGATAACAGTCAGACTTAAGGATGGAAAGCAATAATTAGGGATTTTAGTCCTTTTTATATTTTCGGAAATTTTACACTCTAGTACCTCAAGTTCTTATTCTTTCACAAAGGCCTCAACTTTCAATTAAAGGAAAACATACAGATTCGGTCCTTACAGGTACTAGGGGTGTTCGTAGTGCGATTTGGAGCAAAATCGCAAACCACACCGCATATACCTCAAACCGTGGTTTGTACCTAACACACTTTACACCTACAATCGAATAATTATAAGATTAAAACTTCATTTTAAAATTAATGATTACGTGACCGTAGTCCAAAAAATAAAAATCTTTAACACGTCCGATTCCTACATACATGGTACATAAATATTGCAATTATTTTTATATACATATATGTACGTGTAATATATAAAATCAAAACTACATACATATATAATGTGCGGTGCGATGCGGTTTGAACCGCGGTTTGATAACTCAAAACCGCAAACCGAACCGCATAGTGCGGTTTGGTAGAAATGCAAACCGCAAACCGCACCGCGAAAGTTCTAAACCGCGCTTTGCGGTGCGGTGCGGTTTGGACGGTTTGTGCGGTTTGGCGGTTTAGAAGAACAACCCTAGGTGGTACCATCGTTGATGACGTTTAATCCGATAGAGGTTACCGACGGATTCGACTTCACCGCGACGGATTTTTCCGCCGGTGATAGTCATTTGTTTTGTAGTGTATGTGTCATCATTAAAAGAAAGTGATTGAATATTTTCCAAGTATTATAATTTACCATAATGAATGTTTTTTCTCTTTGTAAACTTCTGCCTATTTAAAGGATGATTAATGAGAAATACAAATTTATTCTCTGTGTTTTACTGTTGTCCAATTTCATTTATTCTATTACTCGTTATCAGCATGTTGCTCCGCCAAGAGAGAGTTCAGCCGAACAAATGCTAAGGTTGTTTACAATATTGGTATCGACACGAGGTATGTTTTTTTTAACGACAGGTTAACACACGCACACGTTCCCGGGGTATCCGGGCTCCCACTTAAGGGTGCCACCCGACTAATCTCCGTCGACCATGACCTAACCCAATTAAGGGTACCACTAAGTTATTTTTATATTAAATTTGTAATTGGTTGTTCATTACTAGTTATTTTAATACCATAAAATAAAATTTGTTGATGATGATAATCAAATTGAAAAACATAAAACCTAATTAAAATAACATTATATAGTTTTGCTTATAACGATTGTCGCCAAACTCTTTGGATGAATGAAACTCTTTTTTTTGGAACGCTCCTTTTATTGCCCTGGTCAAGAAAAAAAAATTATTGTTTCCTTTTTTGAAAATGAATTTCATAACTGTATGCATATCTTTTTTATTGAATATCTTGTTCATTTGGAATATAAATTTCATGATTAAAGATCATATTATTGGTATAATGTTTAGCTTAATGCAGTGGCGATTCCAGGATTTTTTCCTGGTGGGGCACCTTTGAAGGTAGATTAAGTGCCCGTAAGGTTGTCCGGTCTATTTTTAGCCTAAGTCCACCGTTTCGATAGATTTTTAAAGTTTTTTTTGGTTGATTTCAAGAGATTTTTAAGCTTTTTTGTCGATTTTGAGGGACTTTTTCGGTTTTTTAGTTGATTTCAAGAGTGTTTTTTAGTTTTTTGGTTGGTTTTGATGCAATTTTTTTTGTTGATGGGGTCCCAGGTAAAAAATTACTGGGGGACTGAAGATATAAAGTTAAAAAAAAACATATTTTTACCTAAGAAATTTCTCATTTTTTCCCATTTAATGGGGGGCCATCCTCCCACTACTTCCACACTAGATCCGCCCCTGGCTTGACGGCTAGATCTATTGAATATTGTTATCATGTTACATAGTGATGCATATGTTAATCAACGATTGGTTTTCTTTTTTATAATTTTATATCCAATCTATAATGTATAATTTTATACAATAACGAATGTGAATAAACTCATTATTGTAACATATTCTTTTTGGACTATCGTACATGTTGAATTCGACCGGTTAATTATCATTCATTTTGTTGCATTGTTTCGTAATCATAATCTTTAGTGAGCATACTTAGTTAATTAGTTTAATTATGGATTTATTAAGCATGTTTGATTGTTGTTAACTTATTTTTTCTCCTTTGTTTTTATTGTGTACATAAAAACAACATATAACTAACATAAGCATAAATTGCAATTCATCAATATCAATGTTTTGATATGTTTTAATGATTTATACATGTTTTAGGGTTAAATTATTTTCAAATGAATCATTGGTTTGAATATTAATTAGTCATCTATTTTAGTTATTGATTTCAAGAATATCTACTTATTAAAATAAATAATTATATTACATATTATTAGTTTGTTACAAATTTAGTATCTAATTATTTATTAAATTATTGTTTTTTTTATGAAATTGATTTTCTTTTCATAACAACAATATGATAATGATTATATAAACAATTTTCTCAAATAATGACATTTTTAAATATATCTTTAATCATGTTTTTTATAAATTGTTGGACGCATACATTGTTCAATTGATTATTTAATTGATCAATATTATTTATTTGTTTAGGTTAGTACTGAATTATTTATTTTAAAGCATATTATCGTAATTTATTTTAAATGTTTCACTTTATTCAAATGTTCATTTAAATGTTTATTTTATATGGATTTAGTCATTAAATTTATTCTTTCATATATTATATTCAAATGTATGCGGTAATTATGAGTTCCTACTCATAATTCATAATCTTATAAATATTTTTTTAAAGTTACACTTTTAATCCATATATTTTTTGGTATTTACCAAAAAGTCTTGAATATCCTTAATGTGTTAAATTTTTTGAATTTTTCTTTAACCAAAAACCAATATTTATTTGGCCTTGTAACAAAATATCTCAATATAACATTAAGGTATTAAAACATTGAAGTTTGGCTTCATATGCCAAACTCATATGTTTTTTAGCCTCATGCCAGAAGATATATAATTAATTACTACTGTTATCTTTGTTGTAGGATAAATGTATCATCGTCTAAAGGATATGACAATAAAGATAAATATAGAGATATAGATAAATATATCAGAGTTAGATTAGAACTGGAATATCTCATAGTTATCTATTTGTAACTCATCCTTGTTTAAAGAACTTATGATTAATGAGAATCGACATATTCCCTCTCTCTATTCTATTGTTATTTCGTTTTTCGTGGCTTTAAGTCGACACCAATATTTATTTGTGTAATGGCAAAATCTATTAAAATAGTATTAAAGTATTAAAAAGTTGAAATTGGATTCATATGTCGAACTCATATTCATTTTTGCCTCATGCCAAAAGGTCTATAATTAACAATGTTAATTTCAAACTGAATAAATCACAATATATCAATTGAATTTTGTCAAATGAGTGTAAATAGACCTAAGGTTTGTAGGAACTTAAGAAATCCAAGTGATTTCCCTACTGCATAGAAATCCAATAGATTGAGTGATTTCTTTTCACAAATTGTACATCATCAACAAAATGTAAGCATACAAAAATCCAATATTATTATGATAATGAAATTTCATGCATAATAAAATGATTATAGACCATGATTCATTGTTTTAGAAAATCATATATTGTCCCTTATTTACGACATCCTCGACTCGGAAGAACTTGAGTACCATATGGTTCGGACACAAGAAAATATGTAAAAACCATCAAAACCTTTTGACCCTAAACAAAAAAATATCAACTATTAAGGTACAAGTAAATACCTTGAAATTTTTGAGACAACACATCATTCACAACCTTCATAGGGAATATCGTTAACTAAAATCCCCCAATAACTACGGGTCACACTGAAAAGGAAAATCGGGAGTATTCATTACCATGTACTTCCTAAACTAATCATACATTGGAATGAAATTCACTCGATTACAAAGAAGGTGATTGATTTCAACAAAGAAATATTGTGTCTCAAAATGCATCTCAATCTTCGTGGTAAGGAACTCACAGAAGATGACATGATTCATAACATTATTTCCACTTTTCATCAGTGAATATAAATGAACCAATATAAGTTGGAATGTAACTTTTATGCAAACTCATCAACCTATTGCAAGTGGTTGAGAGACATAAAAAGGTTGTTTAGAATAACAAAAACCACATATGTTGGGACAAAGAAAATTTCCGAGATCAATAATGAAAGCATTAGAGGTGGAAACAACTCTAAAGGATTGTGAGTTAAAAACAACTTCATACATGTGACATTTATGCACCATGTGGATGAAGGGTCAGGGTAAGAGTCGAGAATGATTTTTCAACACCTAAAGTAGAGATACAACTACTGCCCCAAGTGATAATGGACAATAAAATAAGAAATGCACTAAAGAGTGCTCCTATCGAAAAGGCAACAAGTTGAAAATGAACTATATCATATTAATTTAAGATTGATTAAGCATATGTTTCTTTAAAATTTATCTTAAGCATTAATTTTAATTTCTTTCGCTTACGTAAAATCGAATATGTAACCATTATAGATTGTAAAGAAATACATCAAAACAAATACAAAACTCTCAATATTCCCCGTTACGTGTAGGAATGTATCGAGGAGAACTTGATTTTGTTTGACTTTTGACAGAATCTAAAAAGATAGATTAATACTTATTTTATAATTTATCCAACGAAAATACTTAGACGATGGACTGTCATTTTCTTGTTGGTACAAGATAAATAAGAACCTTGTTTAGATATTTGTATCAAATGGAAATTATAATGGAAATCAGCATATGTACATAAGTTCTAATGAATATGACAGGATACATATATCATGGAAACTAATGTGTCAAACTAGTAGATTATTGGGCCATCGAAACATATTTTGTCACCAATAAAGAACTTTGGGGCAATGACGCATATATGTTTCGACATGACCACGTGGGACACCATGGTCATGACATAATGATATGTGTGTTGCAAAATACACAAAGACACATTCTCTTTCGAGTGAAAGGCGAAATGAGGCAATTAACCACATTGCAACTGTTGACTTTTGCGGCACAAGAGGCAACAACACCATCATAGTGTGCCCTCTCGAATACCTAGAACTTTTGTAAACCTTGATCCTTAGCCAAGACAGGAATGAGACCATCCTAAAGCTAAGAACATAATACAAAAAAAAATCACTCTTACAACGAATACAAGGTGATATTTATGGACATAAACATCCATAATGTTGTCCATTAAAGTACTTTTTGTTATGGTATTAACATGATGAATGGATGTCGTATTATTGTCAACATGAAATGTTGCACTCCTAGCACAAGTTATACGTTTAAGAGCTCACCACCCTGATTATCTCATCAAGTCTACATGACTTGGAATGTTGGAGAATTTACATCATAAGGATTTGATGATTATTGCATATGTATTGGGATCAATATAGAGTTTTCTATACCCCGTGTGTATATATAGATATGATTGTGTTTGAATTGCATTGTATTGATTAGAAATGGCTTGATTTGGACTTTACAATATATATAAAGGTCTCGTAGAAATTGTCATCAAGAGAATATATATGGTAGCTAAGGCATTCGTTATGCACACCAATTCACCCACATTTGCCTGGGTTTATGCAATATTACATGCAACTTTACTTATTCGTTTTTAGACCCCACTACCAGCCCCCAGTCTCATGCGTACCAGTTGGTAACTGGATGTAAGCCTGATATTTTACATTTACGCATGTTTGGTTGTGTAGTATATGTACCAATTCACCCACACAGCACATCAAAATGGGACCTTAAATACGATTCAGTATATGTTGGATATGAATCCCCAATAATTATTCGCTACTTAGAATCCTTGACGAGTGATCTCTTTACCGCTAGATTTGCGGGTTGTCACGTTGATGAGACAGTCTTCCTATCGTTAGGGGGAGACAAGAAAACGGATTTTCTTTAGGAATGACATGAAGTGTCATTGAATATTCTCACTTTGTCTCATTTTGATCCCCAAAACTTCACAACGTGATATTGAAGTCAAACGAATCAAACTCGATACCTGATACATTTAATGTTATTCCATAAGTGAAAAGATCACATATACGAGATGCAAATATACTCGCAAGGCTAAAAGTCCCCAAACAAGGGCACAAGGTCACTGGAAAGTGCAGTGCAATCATACATGGTGGAGGTGTGGTTGAAGTCGTAGCTCCCAAAAGGAAATGGGGAAGCTACTTGGTTCGATAGATACTTATCTAAAGGAAGAGAAGAGTAACGTACAACTATTTTCATCAATACATAAACCTCACACGACGAACACATATCTTATTATTGTCCACACGAAACACTGCACTCCTAGCACCAACTATACATTTAAGGGCTCACCACCCTAATTATCTCATGAAGTCTATTGGTTATACTGGAGAATTTACATCATAAGAATTTGATGATAATTGCATGTGTATTAGGATCAATGTAGATCATCCTATACCTCCATGTGTATACATAAAAGTGGTTTCATAAAAGTTTTATTTATTTATTTATTTTTTTTGGAAAGGGTGTCCTAGGCTATGCCTAGACTAATCCCTTGGTAAATTATGACTGTAAGACATCAGCCCTGATTAAACCTCAGTGGATACAATTGTTGCATACGCCTGGATTCGAACCCTGGGTAGATGGGATATTCCACCACATCCCCCAAGGATTTAACCAATCTCACAAAAGTTGTCGTTAAAAGAACATAGATGGTAACTAGGGCATTGGTTATGCGCACCAATTTACCCATCTTTACATTTTTTAGACCTATTACTAACCAACCAATATCATGTGTACCAATTGGTAACTGGATATAAGTCTGATCTTTTACATTTATGCACGTTTGGTTGTGTAGTATATGTGCCAATTGTGCCACCACAACGCACTAAAACGGACCCTTAAAAATGATTAGGCATATATTTTGGATATGAATCTCCAAAAATTATCTGATTTTTAGAACCTTTGATGGGGAATCCTTCGCATGATTTGCAAATTGTCACTTTGATGATAGTCTTCCCGTCGTTAGGGGGAGATGGGAAAAAAATATTTTTCAAATGAACGACGGGAACTGTCATGGAATGTTCCAACTTTGTCTTATTTTGATCCCTAAACTTCACAACGTGAAGTTGAATTTAAACGAATCAAACTCGATACCTGATACGTTTAATATTATTCAAGAAGTGACAAGATCACACATACGAGCTGCTAATATACCTGTAAGGTTATAAGTCCCCAATAGGGGCACAATGTTGTGGGAAAGTGCGTTGCAATCACACATAATAGATGTGTGGTTGAGGTCGTAGCTACCAAACAGAAATGGTGGAAGCTACTTAGTTCAATAAATACTCTTCTAAGGGAAGAAAAGAGTAAGAAACGTCCATTAATCATCAATACATACAACTCTTATTAGATCGTCTCTAATTATAATTATGTCCATGAGTAATTACTGGAGGATGCTTTGAAGTTAATATTGATTCCCAAGAAGAAAGAAATCTCAAACAAATTATGAGTATATATATATATATATATATATATGAGTCGATGGACAGATCATAAATACTTATTGATGATATATTCACATTGCTCATAAGATGATAGTGCACGATGACATCGAACCATGTGCAGTTGAAGAATGTCATCAAAGCCTAAATGAAAAGAAGAAATCCAGGATAATTATATTATTTGACAAATGAACAGGTAAATCATTTGAATATATTTCAAGTAGTTTGTAGTTTGTAAGACCTGTAGGACATAGATAAATCATTTGTCAGAGAAGCATAATTAGAATAATTAAGTCATAATGTATAAGAATATCCATTGGCATAAGGTTTCTCACAACGCCCTGGATTGACCATGAGAAGACTTACGGATTGACCATGAGAAGACTTACTCTCTCGTAATGGATGTTACAACGTCCTGCTAATTAATTAGCCTAGTAGTTTCCGTAGGACTAGAAGATGCAACTCATAGATGTGGTTACTACATATTTCTATCGGGATCTATATTCAGAGATATATAAAAGTGTTTGATGATATTACATTACCAAAATCAAGTAACTCTAAACCACAAAGTGCATTTGCAGTAAAATTGAAACGCTCACTTTATAGATTAAAGCAATCTAGGCGGATGTGGTATACTCGCCTAAGTGAACTTGAATGGGAAATGATAAAAGAACAATGAATTGTGCCCTTGCGTATATATTTAGGAAAACAAGTTCCATATTTTATGTGTAGCTATATATGTCGATGTTATAAACAAATAGGTACTCTTGATAAATAAGAGAAACCACAAACTACTTGAAAAATGACTTTGTGAAGAAAGATCTTAGGAAAACTTGTTTTGTCTAACTACTTGAGCTAGGCACCGAGTTTGTGGAATATTAATCCACAGATCAGCATATGCTCGGAAAATGATCAGGCGATTTAATATGGACAAAGCGCATCTGACTAGCACTCCCATGATCGATCAAAGTGTTTGATTGAAACACCCCAAAATCTTCGGCTGAAAAGAAAACAGAAAAGCATCAGCAGTGCTCCGCGCGGCTACCCGTACGGGTAGAACCGTGTCGTGATTTGCGCGAGACCCTGTGCAATGCTCCGCGCGACTCTTCATGCGAACCGGACCGCGCTAAGTCTCGCGCGCGACCACTGTGCATTTATAAAAGAATGAACCGACCTCCACCCTATTTTCTCACTAAACCCTCAAACCTCTCCCCCTTTCTCTGCCAAACCGACCCCCATTTCCCCCAAATGAACCCTAACCCATTTTTGGGGGTTTCCCCCTAAAACCATGTGATCCTTCTTCATCAAGAAAGTTTTGGAAGCTAGAACCATAATCCCTCCATCTTCATCTTCCTCACCAAATTTCTTAGGGTTTCATCTGACCCTTTTCATCATTTTGAAGATTGGGAGTTTGTGGTTTATTTTAGGGATCTAGAAGAGTATTGTTGATGGATTCAACTATGGCAAAGGTAATCTTCTTTTTTCTTCATCTATGAAAATTAGGGTTTTGGTATAAGTGGAGATCTTTATGTATAATGTTTGGGAAATGATTTTATATGGTTAAAAATGAATATTTATGGTCAGAAATTTAGGTTTTGGAAGTTTTGGCTTTGAGGATTCAAGTTTCTTCAAGGAAGCTCTAAGTGGGGTAAAATCTAGATTTAGCCTAAATCTAGCAAGGTGGGTTCAAGTTGATTTGTAAAAACGTTGTACATGCCAAAATGTCTGTTTTAAATTATTTATGTGTTTTACATGAAATTATCAACTGTTGGGTTATTTGGGGAGTTTTGATTATTTGAAGAGTTTATCTTTATAAACCTTGCAAAACAACCACATTTATGATTTTTGGGCATTTTGATAAATAAGTCATAAATGAAAGTGTTTGATGATTTATTGCATAAATGGAGACTATTTGGTCAAAAATGCATTTTTACTGTTTGTTGGAAATATGCATTGTAACACCCTAAAACTAAGGATAACAAAAACTTTCCCAAAGAGGAGAAGTGGTATAAAAATTGCCATAGCAAGAGCCTCCCAAAAATGGGGAAATACAAACAAACCTGTTTAATCACAGTTGTAATTTAACGGACAATAAATAACAACCAACTAATCTAATTTCTACAACTAGAAAAGAGATTACAAAAAGGGTGTCATCTATACGCCCGAAAGACTTCTCCAAAATTAAATCCAAGTGCATTCCCCAAGCTCTCACCCAAGCAACTACGCCTGCTTAGAAGCGGCGCCACTAGAACCTGAGATACACATCGACACCAAACAAGTGTTAGGCCAAAAAGCCTAGTGAGTTGAACAAGAAAATAGCATGTTAAAGCATTTACAATTCTTATCAGTAGTTAACCAAGTTTCATTAAATGTGGAGTCAACGGGGGATACCCATAGCACCAATCAAGTTCCACCCAAAGAGCCGATATACCTTGATGCCAACTACTATGAGTGACATCTGAAAGGCTCGGCACATTCGAGGACTACAACCATGGCATTACCCCGAATGGCGGAGGTATAGGCACATACCCACACGGTGGCACCCAAGACTACATCCTCCTAGTGTCTACTGACTTGGTTCGTCCAACATGATTTATTAATCGACCTCAAGGCACAATATGACCAAGAATATTATCCGTACCAAACATGGGTACAATATTACAAGTCATTTAATATGAAGTCTATAACAAGACAAATATGACCACCGTTAGAGCATAAATATGTTGGATACAAGATCAAGAAGACAAAAGTCAAAGCTGGAAAAGTCAAATCTCATTAAAGTCAAAGTCTTTTGTAATAAAAGTTTGTAATCTTGAATTTGAAGTGAAATCAAACAAGTAATTTGATTGAAATCTTGTTTTGTGTTTGATTAATTGTGTTTAGGAACTAGAATCTGGGAATAACAATTGGTATCAGAGCAGATCCAAATCGAAAAATCAAGATAGACAGCTATAAGGGAAATGCTAAGAAGATGTGGGATCAGTTGCAAAAGATGATGATGGATTCCAAAGTTGGCAATCAAATGAAAGTGGCTAACTGCATAAATAGCTATGAGGAATTCAAAGCAAAAGAAAACGAGATCCTAGAGGAAACCTATGAGAGGTTTGTGCTTCTTCTGAACGAACTCTCAAAGAACAAAGTGAAGAAGAAGCAAATTGAAAACAACGTCAAGTTTTTAAGCATTCTGCAACCTGAATGGAAGAAGCATACACGTAGGATGAAGCAGATGAAGGATCTGAATGACATACCATTACATGAGGTATATGAGACTTTAAGGCAGAATGAAGAAGAAGTGGAAGAGAAAAGAGCTGAGAAAAAGAAGGCAGAAAAGGTTCCTGATCCTATTGCATTGGTAGCCGGAGAGAAAAAGAAAGAAAAGAAAGAGAAGAAGAAAAAGAAGAAAGTGCTTACAAGTTCTGAGTCTGAATCTGAATCAGATGGTGATGATGGAGAAAGCCTCAAACAGGCTATGTTGTTATTGACCCGTGCATTCCAGAAAAAGTTTTACAAGAAGCCGGGATCTAACTCACAGAGGTATTCTTCATCAAGTTCCAAGAATCATGAGCACCGAGAAAGGGTGGAAGGAAGGAGATATGAAGAGAAAATATATGTTGAGAAAAACCTGATGAAAGGAAGAAGTTCATGAATGACTACACTGTTGCAGAAAAGCCAGCAAGTGATCCAGTCAAATGCTACAACTGCGGCAAGATTGGTCATTTTGCAAAGGATTGTAGAAAGCCAAAAGTTCGGAATTCTCAATACTATCAGAACAAACTGCTCTTGGCAAAACAGCAAGAAGCAGGCATCGCTTTAATGGCGGAGGACGAATTTTGGCTAGATCATTCAGAAGGTGAAGAGGAAGAGAAGGAAGAAACTACTCATCTCTGTCTTATGGGAAAAGAAGTGAAGTATGATGAGTCAGATGACGAGACAACTGATGAGGTATTAAACTTAACTGAAAAAGATTGTGTAACCAAAATGGAAGCTATGATGGTTGAGCTTAATGATCTTCAAGTAAAACTGAAGAAAAAAAAGGACAGAGTTGCTAAAAGAAACAATAAGATATTTGAACTCAATAAGTCTGTTATTGGGAACAAAGATCTGATTGATTCTTTACGCAAGTCTGCTTCTGATTCTAAACTTCAAGTAAATTGTTTTGAAAAGAAGATTTCTGATTTTGAAGTTAAAGTTTCTAAGTATGAGTTTGAGAAGAAAGAATCTGCACTAACTGTTTATAAATTGCAGGTTGAAAATAAGCTTTTGAATAAGAAGGTAAATGGTCTGGAAGCCAAACTCTATGCAAGAGGACAAACAGATCAAACCATTTTTCTGAATGCACCTAACGAAGAGGCTGATGTTAAGGAAAAATGGGGACTTGGTTTTCAAAATCCCCATTACTTAAAGAAAGCTATCAGAAAACAACCGGCACTTTATAATTTTGATTTTCTTGCATGTGCTGGTAAACATACTCATTTAAAACCCAAATTTGTTACCAAATTACCGGAAGAAGTTGAGGCCAAAGAAACTGAAAATAGAAAGAATGTTAAGAAAATGCAACTATCATTTAACTATGCAAAGTTAAATGATAGTTATCTTTCAGAAACACCAAAAGTTCTTTCAAACGACTATTTTGCGAGCTATTCTGTTTCTGAGTTGAAGGCAAAACCTGCAGTTGCAAAGGTTTATGTTCCTCCACTCATTCTTGAAAGCAAAATAGTTGAGTTGGAAAATGTTTTATCTGATGAAAAACTTTTGGTTGATATTCAACAAAGTGTATTTTCTACTGTATTAAAGAACACGATTTTTCAATCTACATCTACAAAGTGTTCTAAAGTTTCTAAGGCACCTCAAACTTCGTCTGATAATTTTGATGATCTATTTGAGTCTGCAAATGATTTTCTTAATTCTGATGATGGGTGCATTGAAGAAATTGATTTGTTTGACTTCAATGCTTATCTTCCTGATCATTCTACTTGTCTTATAAATAAAAAAGTGTTACCAAGTGATGTTAATATTGCTGACTCATCAACTAAGTTTGGTGAATCAGTTTCTGTAACTGCTGATTACTATGCTCAAGGTAAGAAACATAAGAAACAGCGATTACAGAAACAGAAACACACTGGTACACAAAAGAAAACTCAGTCTCAAAAATCTGCTTTTCCTAATAAATCTACATCTTGTGTTTCAGATATAAGCAAGAAAAGGTTGAAAGCTCGAACTGAATGGCGACCAAAAAGGAAGGATGATGAGATAGCTGAATCAGTTTCTGATAATTCTTGTAATAGATCAGTTAGTAGTGATACTGATGTAGTTGATCAATTTGCTTCAAATAAACAAAACCTTGTAACTTCTTACAAGCGGTATTCAATAAAGCAATTGATTCAATTATCTCCTATTTCTACTACATCTTATCATTATCGGAGAAATGATCTTGCTTACTCTCATAATTCTTCTGATTGGTTCAGATCTTATCATGTGTATTCTTCAAGATCAAATATTTTTAAAGGTTTTCAAAAGAACAGAGGGTCCATTTCAAATGGATACCAAAATCTTGTGCTAATCTGTTAGGGCCCGTTTTTAAATGGGTACCTAAATCTATTGTCTCCTGATTTCTCTTGCAGACCCGGCATATGTGGTACTTGGACAGTGGATGTTCCAAGCATATGACTGGGCAAAAAGCTTTATTGCCTAACTATACAGAGAAATTCAGTGGAAATGTCAGATTTGGAAACGATCAGCTTTCACCTATCTTAGGATATGGTGATATTATTCAAGACAACATAACGATCAGTAAAGTGAGTTATGTCGAAGGCTTGGGGCACAACTTATTCAGCATTGGTCAATTATGTGATAAAGGGTTAGAGGTCAACTTCAAAGCTAAGAGATGTTCGGTTCGTACGGAAGATGGCAATGAACTCTTAGTCGGAAATCGAAAGACGAACCTCTATACCATCAATCTTTCAAAGGTACAGAATGACAATCAAGTTTGCTTGATGACAAAGGCTTCATTGCAGCAAAGTTGGCTCTGGCACAGACGTTTATTTCATTTGAACTTTCGTTATATCATTAAGTTGGTTAGTGGGAAATTGGTAAAAGGACTTCCTGAGCTGAAATACGAGAAAGAACACTTATGTGCTGCATGTGAGAAGGGTAAGATGAAGAGAGCTCCGCATAAACCGAAGCCTGAACCAAGCACTAGTTCTCCGTTAGAATTGTTACATATGGATTTGTGTGGTCCAATGAGAACTCAGAGTTTGGGTGGAAATAAATATGTGTTGGTTATTGTGGACGATTACTCAAGATACACATGGGTCAAATTTCTTCGATCAAAAGATGAGACGCCCGAAGTTCTCATTACTTTCTTAAAGACGACCCAAGTAAAAATGCAGCGACAAGTCAAGTTTCTACGAACTGACAACGACACAGAATTCAAGAACAAGATTGTTGATGAATATCTCGAATCAGTCGGGATTTCACATCAGTATTCTGCTGCTCGAACGCCTGAATAAAATGTTGTAGTCGAAAGGCGAAATCGGACGCTAGTCGAGGCCGCTCGGACTATGCTTAGCCAATCGGACTTACCTCTATTCTTGTGGGCAGAAGCTGTGTCGACTGCATGCCATACTCAAAATCGATCCATGATACACCGTCGTTTTCAAAAGACTCCATATGAGCTGATCAACAACAGAACACCAACAATCAAGTATTTTCACATATTTGGGTGTAAATGTTTTGTGCTTAACGACAGAGAGAGTCTGAATAAAATCAGTGCTAAGGCGGATGAAGGCATTTTTATTGGTTATTCTTCAACATCGGCAGCATATCGTGTTTATCTGAAGAAGTCAAAGACAGTTGTCGAGAGCGTTAATGTAACATTCGATGAAGATATGGCTTCCGAACAACTCGGTTCAGAACCCGTGATCACTGGAGTATTAGCTTCTGGGCAGATCAGTCCAGAACCTGTCTCTACAGAGAAAAATTCGGATAACGCTTCTACTTCAGTTTCACATTTATCTGATTTAGATTTGTTATTTGAATTCTTTTATGATGAGTTTCTAGGATCTAATGTATCTAAATCTGCTGTGACTAACAGGTCTGAAGACACAAGTTGCAATCATCCAGTCACTTCAGAAGTTTTAACTGAACTTGTATCTCCCGTTCAGTCAGAAACTCACATTCCATCAATTACTCCTACAGTTGAAGATATACAAGAAACTGCTGAGCCAGAAGTAACTGTTTCAGTTGGGTGTAATACATTGTCTACTCAACAGCCAGAATCTGTTGTCCAAATGATACTTCTGCACCTGAAACTTCAACTGCAAATCCTCCTCCAATTATTCAAACCGAAGGGTCTGATAGTGGATTTCAAGATGATGATCATGTTCAATCAATATCTACTCCACTCCCTCATGAGCATCGCTGGACCAAAGATCATCCATTACATCAAGTAATTGGAGATTTTGACAAGCCTGTACAAACGAGGTCAGCGACTCTTAATCAATGTATGCATGACTCATTTCTCAGTAAGATTGAGCCAACGCGAGTATCAGAGGCTCTTGCTGACTCGGACTGGGTATCTGCTATGCAAGAAGAGATCAATCAGTTTGAAGACCTAAAGGTTTGGAGATTAGTTCCAAAACCAGAAGGTAAAACAGTGATAGGAACTAAATGGGTATTCAAGAATAAAAAGGATGAAGATGGTATCGTCATAAGGAACAAAGCTAGACTTGTTGCCAAAGGTTACCGGCAAGAGGAAGGCATAGACTACGATGAGACGTATGCTCCAGTAGCGCGTATAGAAGCAATCCGCATGTTTCTAGCCTACGCAGCTCATAAGAATTTCACAGTCTTTCAGATGGATGTGAAAACAGCATTTCTGAATGGCATTCTTAAAGAGGAAGTGTACGTGTCTCAACCAGAAGGTTCGTCAATCTAGATAAGCCAGATCATGTCTACATATTGGACAAAGCCCTGTATGGTTTAAAAGAAGCTCCTCGAGCATGGTATGACGTTTTATCTAAATTCTTGGTCAAGTCCGGTTTTTCTAAAGGTAAGGTTGATACCACTTTATTCATCAAAAAGGAAAAAGCTGATATTATTCTTATTCAGATTTATGTTGATGATATAATATTTGGTTCTACAAATCCAAAATTTTGCAAAAACTTTTCTAACCTCATGGTGTCACGTTTTCAAATGAGTATGATGGGAGAGATGAATTTCTTTCTCGGATTACAAGTTAAACAATTTTCTACGGGGATTTTCATTAACCAATCTAAGTACATTTTGGACATTCTTCGGAAGTACAAAATGGAAAATTGTAAACCAATTGGAACCCCGATGGCACCAGGTACTAAGATTAACACTGATCCTTCGGGTAAAAGTGTTGATGTTAGGACTTATAGAGGTATGATAGGATCGTTAATGTATCTTACATCAAGTAGGCCAGATATTATGTTTTCAACATGCTTATGTTCTAGATATCAGGATGCTCCTAAAGAATTCCATTTGGCTGCTGTCAAACGGATTTTTAGGTATCTGAAGGGGACTGCAGATCTTGGTCTGTGGTATCCTAAGGATACTGGTTTTCAACTAACTGCCTATTCAGATACAGATCATGCAGGTTGCATGTTGGACAGAAAGAGTACTTCTGGTCATGTTCAATTTCTTGGAGACAAGCTCGTTAGCTGGGCATCAAAGAAACAATTATGCGTTTCCACATCGACTGCTGAAGCAGAGTACGTAGCTGCTGCCAGTTGCTGCTCTCAAGTCTTGTGGATGCGAACACAGCTGCGAGACTATGGATTCAAGTTTGATAAAATTCCAATCTATTGTGACTCGAAGAGTGCAATCGCGATATCTTCTAATCCTGTCCAGCATACGAAAACCAAACACATTGACGTCAGGTATCATTTTATAAAAGATAATGTCGAAAAAGGTACAATTGAACTTTATTTTGTTAAAACAGATTATCAGCTTGCAGATTTATTTACCAAACCATTAGATGAAAAGAGATTTAATTTTCTTGTCTCTAAGCTTGGTATGTTAAATCTTAAGACATAATCGGTTGTTACCTAATAAAGTTACGTATTGTTATTTTTCATCATTTTCTTTATTTCTATGTCTGAAGGATATCTGCACTTTAATTGTTTGCTCATGATCTCAGGGGGAGTAAGAGAAGATTTTAGATAATCTACATTATTTTGAGGGGGAGCATAACTAATTTATGCATTTTACTTAAATGACAAAATTTTTGTGATGCATGATTTTAGGGGGAACATATAATATCAAAAGGAGTAAGTCTATAATTTCTGATTATTTCAAATCAGAACTCGTACTTTAATCGTTTTACTGTTTTACGTCTTTTATTTTCGAATACATTTTGTGAATAAAGTTGCTTTGACTAGACTTTGAGACTTATGCAGGATGAGAGAGGATGACACGATCATATCATTTTTGACTTCAGCTGACTTTATGAGTATTAAGATTGAGCGAAAAGGTAAATTTCTTATCTTAATCTCAAATGTATCTGAAAGAAGGACAACTTTCAGACATCGAAAACATATTCTTAAACGTTCAAACCACTTCCCGATTCTTAAACAGATTTTATAATTTGGAAGTGTGATTTTAAATGTTTTCATTTTATTTTTGTGCTTAATTGATAAACAAACCGTGTGTTTCCAAAGATAAATACTTGCGTATTGTCTTTTCTATATACTTTCAAATATTCACACACATCGGTTTGACTTGGTTCAAAATGATCTTACCATGTCTCATATTGTAACCAATTTTTTCGATGGTAAGACACCCCGCTTGTATTTCAAAGAATTTTTAGCGTTATTTCATTTCGAAGCGTTCATTTCAAGAATGTCTATATTTTTTGTTTCGTATAGACACATATCCATTATTCTTGACCTTAAGCTTTGATTGTTATATCATTCATTTCTGATCATTTTCATACAATGTCAGATTTTCAAACAAGGCTTTTGCATTCATATTCATTCATTCAATATACTTGTTTGAAAATACTTCAATGCTTAAAAATGCTCTTATCTTCATGATTATTTTCTGAGCATATTCACATCTGACATTTGTATATGAGATTTAACTGCTATAGTTAAACCATTTGAGCAACATTATGCTTTCATAGGATTATATGGGTTCTTTGTGCTAGGACTTAACTTAACTTCTATGGATTCACGTTAACCAGTGTTTCCTATCCAAGAAGTTAATCCTTTAGTGATTGAGTGTGAGGAGTCTAAAAGAAATGAGTGTGGGATGTGTGATGAGGTAAAATGTAAAAGAGAGTTTGGTTAGATGTGCGTTTATTGATTAAAAGAAAGAGGGTGTGAGATCAGAGTAAAAGAATATCAAACTCTGCACCAACTACTTTCTGAGTCGGGCAGCCACATTACTAATGTTTCACAATTCTTTCGTGAACATTATTGAAACAGGCAACTAGCCCATGCCAACTCTTGAAAATACCCCACCAGCCACTCATTTTCTTCTCAAAAAGAAAATGTTTCACATTTTAAAGTGGACGCAACACATAATCTATCTGATTTTCATTTGGAAAATCTGGATATTGAAAAAGAAGGAAGTCTGCCCCACCTTCGCACTTCAATCATACACATTGAGTCTGTGTTTATCTACTGTTGTCTCAGTGGTTTACACAACTTTGAGCCTTATTGAAAAGTAATCACCGTGCTTAATTCTTTCTACACATGCACGAACACACAAGGAATTTGTTTCTTTGTCATAACATTCATAGAAATTGCCTTTGTGGTGTTTCGATGATTGGATGGAAGCCCTGGGGGAGTGAACATCAAAAAGCTCCTTTATATTGTGTATTCGTTACACACAGTGACTTCGTGTTACTGACAGGCATTTTAACTGATTCATTTGTTGATTCAGGAGTTACATATTCTTATTTTTGTCTAGATTTGAAAAGATCTGGATGATTACTTGGTTATGGATCACAGTATCAGAGGCTCTTGGACAGATCAGAATGGTCAAAAACATTTCTTGGGAGAAAAGTTTTGATGATATAGATGCTCAAATCATCAAAAAGGGGGAGATGATATCAAGAAATGTTAAAGTTTTGTAGTTTGGGGGAGATGGTATTAAGAAATGATAAAGTTTTGAGAGAAGATTTTCCGAAATGTCTTAGTCAGAAGATTCAAAAGTAAAGATTCGAGGAAGATCAAAGAATTTCTGAAGATTTGAGAAAAATTTCTTTGAATTTTATTTGCTAAAGCAATTCGAGCTGATTCTGAAGATAATTTCTTTCCAAAGACTGAAAGTATCTTGTGAAAGTTTTGGGGAGATTGTTCATTGTTTGAAGATATTTTTGGAAAGAATACAGTCAAAGAAAAAGGGGAGATTTTACTGACAGAGCTTAAAGGTGAAGACTGAATTGCTAGATCTTTCAACAGTGATCTTGAATCCAAAAGGGGAGATTGTTAGAGCATAAATATGTTGGATACAAGATCAAGAAGACAAAAGTCAAAGCTGGAAAAGTCAAATTTCAATAAAGTCAAAGTCTTTTGTAATAAAAGTCAAAGTGTTTGTATTTGTTTAGTTTCCTTGTTTTAGTTGTAAGTATAAATAGTTTCCTTTCCTTTGTAATTTAGAAGTAAGTCAACAGAAACAAAGCGTATTATTCAGTTGTATGTTTAGAGAGAGAAATCTGTTGAGAGAGAGAGAGAGTTCTAGAGAGAGAAAGTTTGTAATCTTGAATTTGAAGTGAAATCAAACAGGTAATTTGATTGAAATCTTGTTTTGTGTTTGATTAATTGTGTTTAGGAACTAGAATCTGGGAATAACAACCATATTTTAATCATGTGATTTTGACCCATAAAATGAAGTCCTAAATAATATACCATCTTCATAACAAGATACACACATTCATATCCCAACACATAGAAGCATGTTATGTATAAACATGTATTCATAAGAAAAAACCCCAAATACTTGCATTTAATATGAACACTTCAAATAGGAAGCAAGATAACAACAAATAGTACATTGTGATGTGTATCTAGTTTTAACAACAGGATTAGTAAACTCACAATCTAGGTTTTTTGACCAAAACTTAGAAAAGATGAAACCCTAGAAGTTGGATGAAGATGAGACTTGAATCTTGGGAATCTACTCCAATAAATGAACTCCAAGGTAGGTTGAATGCCCAAGGATTGATGTCTAACCACCCAAGGTTTGCAATAAAAGCTTTAAGGTGAGTAGAGGATGGATTTGATGCCCAAACCCTAAAAATCGCCTTTGAAAAACGAGTATGTGTGTGTGTTTGTGTTTTGAAATCGGCTGAAAAGGGGTTTTGGAGACCAACAGGTCGCCCCGCAACTTGTGCCGCGATTTGCACCCGCGGCATAAGTCGTTCGTTTCCTTAAAGGCGTGCAATCCAATGGCCTACGCGGCTTATGCCGCGACTTCAACACACGGTGTAAGTCGCGTGAGTCACTGTTTCCCAAGGATGATTCTAAAGCTTCCAAACCAAACTAAATAATCATATTTAAACAAAATAGAAATTAAGCATATAATTCTACTTCTATAAACGCATAAACATAAGATTAACAAAACCTTATACTTACTTGAATTTCCGGATGTTACAATCCTCCCCACCTAATTTGGATTTCGTCCCCGAAATCACATTTATACGAACAAATGAGGATAACGCTTCCTCATATCATCTTCGGATTCCCAAGTGACATTAGCACCGCGATGGTGCTTCCATTGAACCTTGACCATGACTACGTCCTTATGCCGCAACTTTTTTACTTTCGATTCCAAAATCGCTTCTGGCTCTTTCATACAACGGTTTCCATTATCAACTCGGATTTCCGTCAAAGGAATCACACTTTTCTCTTCGGCTAGGCACTTCCGCAAATAACAAACGTGAAAGGTAGGATGTATCCCATCCATCTCTGGTGGTAAGTCTAACCGATAAGCTTGTAGACCAATCTTTTCCAAAATAACAAAGGGTCCAAGGAAACGAGGACTAAGCTTCCCGCGCTTCCCGAACCGAATAATCCCCTTCCATGGAGATACTTTCAACATGACACGATCGCCCACTTGGAAATCGACCGGTCTTATTTTCTTATCCGCATAGCTCTTCTGTCGGTCTTGAGCTGCCTTCAATCTTTATCGGATCTCCTTTACTTTATCCGCTGTTTCTTGAACTATTTCCGGTCCGACGAATTGATTCTCGCCCGCCTCAAGACAACAAACTGGGGTTCGGCACTTCCGTCCGTACAACGCCTCGAACGGAGCCATTCCAATACTGGAGTGGTAACTGTTGTTGTAAGCGAACTCCACCAAAGGTAGGTGTGAGTTCCCGCTCCCGCCAAAATCTATGACACATGATCTCAACATGTCTTCGAGCGTCTGAATTATTCTCTCGCTTTGACCATCCGTTTGAGGATGGTAGGTCGTGCTCAGGTTTAATCTAGTGCCCAATTCTTTCTGCAAGCTACCCAAAAATTTGAGGTGAATCAGCTGTTCCGATCCGACACGTTAGATTGCGGAACTCCGTGTCTCGACACCACCTCATCGATATAAAGCTTAGCCAATTTCTCCATTGGCAAGGTCTCTCGCATAGCAAGAAAATGCACACTCTTGGTCAAACGATCCACGACCACCCATATCGTATCATGACCTCGCAAGGTCTTCGGTAGATTTGTCACAAAATCCATGGTGATGTTGTCCTACTTCCACTCGGGAATGGACAACGGTTGCAAACTCCCGTACGGTCTTTGGTGTTCCGCCTTGACTTGAAGACACGTGACACACCTCTCCACATAATTGGCCACGTCCAGCTTCATCACTGGCCACCAATAGTTCAACTTTAAATCCCTATACATCTTGGTGCTACCAGAATGTATAGAATATTTTGACTTATGCGCTTCCTCGAGAAGCAACTCCCGATTTCCACCAAACTTTGGCACCCAAATTCGCCCTTGGAAGAGTTTAAGTCCGTGACTATCTTCCGTCAAAAGTCCACTTTGCTTCACCATGACTTCGGATTTGAGATTTTCTTCTTTGAGTGCTTCCATTTGACCCACCTTAATGTTTTCCAAGAGGCTCGATACAACATCGATTCTCATGAGGGATAACTTAACACTGCCTTCATAACTCCTTCGGCTCAACGCATCCACCACCAAGTTGGATTTACCGGGATGGTAGACCAAATCACAATCATAGTCCTTTAGCAACTCAAGCCAACTCCTTTGTCGCATATTGAGTTCCTTTTGATCGAATATGTACTTGAGACTCTTGTGATCGGTAAAGAGATTACATTTTGTTCCATACAAATAGTGCCTCCATAACTTCAATGCAAAGACCACCACCGCCAATTCCAAGTCATGAGTCGGGTAATTCTTCTCGTGATCCTTCAGTTGTCGCGACGCATATGCTATCACTTTTCCCCGCTGCATTAGCACACACCCGAGACCCATCTTGGAAGCATCGCTATAAACCACAAAGTCGTCCGATCCCTCGGGCAAGGATAGGATAGGAGCTTCACATAATTTCTTCTTGAGCGTCTGAAAGACTTGCTCTTACGCGTCGGTCCACAGAAAACTGACATACTTTCTTGTGAGGGAAGTGAGTGGCGAAGCTATCTTAGAGAAATCTTCGATGAAGCGTACGTAGTAGCACGCCAACCCCAAGAAACTTCGGATTTCTGTCGGACTTGTTGGCGGTTCCCAAGTCATCATTGTCTCTATCTTCGCCGGGTCCACGCTCACCCCGTCTTCAGACACCACGTGACCCAAGAATTGCACTTCCTTGAGCCAAAACTCGCACTTTGAGAACTTTGCAAACAACTGTTCTCTTCTTAGGACTTCCAATACTTCCCGCAAATGTTCCCCATGCTCGTACTCGTCCTTTGAGTAAACTAAAATGTCGTCGATGAAGACAATCACGGACTTGTCTAAGAATGGTCGACACACGCGGTTCATCAGATCCATGAATATGGTCGGAGCATTGGTTAAGCCAAAGGGCATCACCAAAAACTCATAATAACCGTATCTTGTCCGAAAAGCCGTTTTCGGTATATCTTCCTTCTTCACTCTGACCGGATGATAACCGGATCTAAGATCTATCTTTGAAAAGAATCCCGCACCTTGTAGTTGATCGAAAAGGTCGTCGATGCGTGGTAGAGGATACTTGTTCTTCACCGTGACCTTATTCAATTCCCGATAGTCGATGCACATCCGCATGGACCCATATTTCTTCTTTACAAATAAGACCGGAGCTCCCCAAGGTGACGAGCTCGGTCGAATAAATCCCTTCTCAAGAAGCCTTGAAGTTGTGTCATCATCTCCCGCATTTCCGTCGGGGCTAAACGATAGGGTGCATGAGCTATCGGTGCCGCTCCCAGAGTTAGGTCAATTTGAAACTCCACTTGGCGTTCGGCGGTATCCCGGGTAAATCCTCCGGAAATACGTCCGGGTAGTCTCGCACGATTTTCACGTCCTCTACTGACATCTTCTCTTTCTTGGTGTCCACTACGTAAGCCAGGTACGAAGGGTAACCCTTCGCTAGAAACTTACGAGCTTTAAGGGAGGAGATAATAGGGTTGCTTCTCTTCACTTTCTCCCCGTAGATGGTGACCATACCATTTTTCGGCAAAGGAACTTGGATCATCTTTTTGGAGCAAAAGATGTCAACCTTATACCTCACCAACCAATCCATGCCTATGACTACGTCGAAACCCCCTATAGCCATAGGTAACAAGTCTACATCGAAGGAACTCCCATTGATCTCTAGAGTACAACTACGGAAACACTCTCGGACGATAACTTGATCTCCATTAGCTACTTCTACTACTAGTGCATCGGGAAGTACACTACTATGGATGACAAATTGATTACAGAAATTTACCGATACAAAAGAACACGTAGCACCCGAATCAAACAACACACGAGCGGGCAAGGAGTTTACTAGAAACATACCCGAAACGACATCGGCGGACTTCTTCGCCTCTTCGGTAGTCATTCGGAATGCTCGGCTTGGCGCCCTTGACGGTTGCTCGACCCGCGTTGTCGATCCAAAAGAATTTCCTCGGTTTCCGCCCACCAACTTTGGGCAATCCTTCCTCATGTGTCCCGGTTCCCGACACTCAAAACAAATCGGCCCTCGGATAGGGAAATCCCGAATCACATGACCTTTCTTGCCGCACTTGGCACATTCTACGGGACCCGAATGAGGTTTTGGGTCGCATGGGCTAGAGTGCTTGACTTTGCACTTATGGCACCATCGTGCCTCACGACGATTATCGCCAACTCATCCGCTCATGAATGGCTTTGACTGACGAATGGGCCCAGACGGCCCTTCCCACTTCCTCTTCTCACTCACTGCAACTCTCTCATCTTTCTCTGCCTCCAAATCATCTTCTATCAGAAACGACTCTTCAATCACATCCTGGAGAGTCAACCCTCTAGCATTCCTTACGGCCGTCTTCATACTAGCCGGTAATCCACTCTGATAAGCTTTGCTTTTTGATCTCTCATATGGGACAAGATGTCCCACCAAATTTAACTTTTCCAAGAAAATCTTGGAGTAGTCGACGATGGACAGAGTCCCTTTCTTCAAGCCTCCGAATTCTGCCTCCAACTTGTCTAGCGACCTCTCACTGCAGTACTTTTCCATGATCTTCCTTTGAAAACCGGCCAAGTCAACTTAGCCACAACTTCAGGAGTGAGGGCGGACCGTGTGAGGTTCCACCAGATGAGGGCCTCACTCCTAAGTAGTTGAGAAGAGAACTTCACCCGTTGCGAGACATCGCACTCACTAGATTCGAAAGCCATCTCTATTTCCTTCAGCCAATACATGCATGCAACCGGATTTGCGGACCCCGAAAACTCCTTCGGGTTGCACCCCATAAAAGCTTTGTAGGTGCATCCCTTGGTCCTTTCTCTGTTTCCATTCATCGGTTGCTCCTCGTTCCCCACCATTTCCGGTCTACCGCTCGACCCCATTACGATGTTTTCCTCCATCGTCTCATGATGGCGGTGACTGGCATCTCGATCTTCCAGAAGCTTCATGAAAAACTCTTGTTGCTGTAGTTGTTGTTGGGCCATGGCCGAGTTCATGGCCACCATCATACTATCCCGAATTCTAGTTTCCATGGTCATTTCTTCTATGACCGGAATAGTAGTGGAAATGTTGGTTCGAGGTATTTGCTCGGGTCCTCCGCCCAAGACATTGGTCACTGGTGGCCTTTCAGTAGCCACGACCAAACCGGGTTGATCGGCTGTAGATTCATCTTCTACATGACCCTCCGGCGTATTCGGTAACCTGCTCCGAGTAGTTACCATTGAAATCTGCCACACAAGTACGAGAAAGAGATTGAGAAAAGACTAAACGAGTTGAACTCATTGTACGTACTAATACCTTCATCAATTATCATAATAATAGTAAATCAAGTATGCTCACGTAACAATACATTCATAATAGCATTAGCTAAGTGAAATTATGAACGAATCATACACAAGAATTCTTGTCACCATAATTACAACTCTTAATTTGTGTAAGTCCTAACGCTCTCCCCACCTAGGATTTCTACCCCAAGTGGACAGTTAAGCTATACAGTCTTAGGTTTAAGTCTAGATATGCTAAAACAATACCTAGTTCACTTAAACTAAAGCTCTGATACCAACTTGTAACACCCTAAAAATAGGGATAACAAAAACTTTCCCAAAGAGGAGAAGTGGTATAAAAATTGTCATAGCAAGTGCCTCCCAAAAATGGGAAAATATAAACAAACCTGTTTAATCACAGTTGTAATTTAACGGATAATAAATAACAACCAACTAATCTAATTTCTACAACTAGAAAAGAGATTACAAAAAGGGTGTCATCTATACGCCCGAAAGACTTCTCCAAAAGTAAATCCAAGTGCATTCCCCAAGCTCTTACCCAAGCAACTACGCCTGCTTAGAAGCGGCGCCACTAGAACCTGAGATACACATCGATACCAAACAAGTGTTAGGCCAAAAAGCCTAGTGAGTTGAACAAGAAAATAGCATGTTAAAGCATTTACAATTCTTATCAGTAGTTAACCAAGTTTCATTAAATGTGGAGTCAACGGGGGATACCCACAGCACCAATCAAGTTCCACCCAAAGAGCCAATATACCTTGATGCTAACTACTACGAGTGACATTCGAAAGGCTCGGCACATCCGAGGACTACAACCATGGCATTACCCCGAATGGCGGAGGTCTAGGCACATACGCACACGGTGTCACCCAAGACTACATCCTCCTAGTGTCTACTGACTTGATTCGTCCAACATGATGTATTAATCGGCCTCAAGGCACAATATGACCAAGAATATTATCCGTACCAACTATGGGTACAATATTACAAGTCATTTAATATGAAGTCTATAACAAGACAAATATGACCACATTTTAATCATGTGATTTTGACCCATAAAATGGAGTCCTAAATAATATACCATCTTCATAACAAGATACACACATATATATCCCAACACATAGAAGCATGTTATGTATAAACATGTATTCATAAGGAAAAACCCCAAATACTTGCATTTAATATGAACACTTCAAATAGGAAGCAAGATAGCAACAAATAGTACATTGTGATGTGTATCTAGTTTTAACAAAAGTATTAGTAAACTCACAATCTAGGTTTTTTGACCAAAACCTAGAAAAGATGAAACCCTAGAAGTTGAATGAAGATGAGACTTGAATCTTGGGAATCTACTCCAATAAATGAACTCCAAGGTAGGTTGAATGCCCAGGGATTGATGTCTAACCACCCAAGGTTTGCAATAAAAGCTTTGAGGTGAGTAGAGGATGGATTTGATGCCTAAACCATAAAAATCGCCTTTGAAAAACGAGTATGTGTGTGTGTTTGTGTTTTGAAATCGGTTGAAAAGGGGTTTTGGAGACCAACAGGTCTCCCCGCGACTTGCACCCACGGCATAAGTCGACCGTTTTCTTAAAGGCCTGCAATCCAGTGGCTAGGGGTGTTCAAAAAAACCGTTGGACCGCTCAAACCGGTCGAACCAAGTCAAACCGGACCGTTTTTGGCGGTTTGAGCGGTCTGGCGGTTCGGTCTGGTCTGGAAAATTGCCAAACCGGGCGGTCCGGTCTGCGGTCTGGAGGTTTTTTTGGGCGGTTTGGACCAAACCGACCGCCAAATATATGAATATATATTTTTTATTTTTTTATATATATCTTTATTATAAAGAATAGATGCTATAAAACCCAAATGTCCAAGTATATACAAAAAGGTCCAAGGTAATTTAAAAGATTGAAATCTTTATGGATTGTGGAATACAAAGAACGGAAAAATGAAGAAGTGAAGTCGTGGATTTTATTTGTACTTTGCATATTACTTTTTTTTAGTGTTTTGTCTTGGGATATTTTGTTAACTTTTGTGGACTTTGTTATTTTGTTGTGGACTTTGTTCTTTATTTCAAATGGACTCAAGCCAATGAGCCTTTAAAATTCAAAGTTTTATATTTGTTTATGTTTAAACTTTAAAACTCACTAAAAGGCCTAAACCGCCTAAACCGGTCGACCAAACCGCCTAAACCGCAGTCCGACTTGACCGGTCTAGGCATTTGATGTCAAACCGCTCGGTTTGAAAAATCAATAAACCGCCACTTGGGGTTTGGTTTGTGGTCTGAGGGGTTAAACCGCCCAAACCGGACCGCGAACACCCCTACCATTGGCCTACGCGACTTGTGCCGCGACTTCAACACACGGTGTAAGTCGCGTGAGTCACTGTTTCCCAAGGATGATTCTAAAGCTTCCAAACCAAATAATCATATTTAAACAAAATAGCAATTAATCATATAATTCTACTTCTATAAACGCATAAACATAAGATTAACAAAACCTTATACTTACTTGAATTTCCGGATGTTACAATCCTCCCCACCTAATTTGGATTTCGTCCCCGAAATCACATTTATACGAACAAAAGAGGATAACACTTCCTCATATCATCTTCGGATTCTCAAGTGACATTAGCACCGCGATGGTGCTTCCATTGAACCTTGACTATGACTACGTCCTTATGCCGCAAATTTTTTACTTTCGATTCCAAAATCACTTCCGGCTCTTCCACACAACGGTTTCCATTATCAACTCGGATTTTCGTCAAAGGAATCACGCTTTTCTCTTCGGCTAGGCACTTCCGCAAATAACAAACGTGAAAGGTAGGATGTATCCCATCCATCTCCGGTGGTAAGTCCAACCGATAAGCTTGTAGACCAATCTTTTCCAAAATAACAAAGGGTCCAAGGAAACGAGGACTAAGTTCCCGCGCTTCCCGAACTAAATAATCCCCTTCCATGGAGATACTTTCAACATGACACGATCGCCCACTTGGAAATCGACCGGTCTTATTTTCTTATCCGCATAGCTCTTCTGTCGGTCTTGAGCTGCCTTCAATCTTTCTCGGATCTCCTTTACTTTATCCGTCGTTTCTTGAACTATTTCCGGTCCGGCGAATTGCTTCTCGCCCGCCTCAAGCCAACAAACTGGGGTTCGGCACTTCCATCTGTACAACGCCTCGAACGGCGCCATTCCAATACTGGAGTGGTAACTATTGTTGTAAGCGAACTCCACCAAAGGTAGGTGTGAGTCCCAACTCCCGCCGAAATCTATGACACATGATCTCAACATGTCTTCGAGCGTCTGAATTGTTCTCTCGCTTTGACCATCCGTTTGAGGATGGTAGGTCGTGCTCAGGTTTAAACTAGTGCCCAATTCTTTCTGCAAGCTAGCCCAAAAATTTGAGGTAGCTGTCCCGATCCGACACGATAGATTGCGGAACTCCGTGTCTCGACCCCACCTCATCGATATAAATCTTAGTCAATTTCTCCATTGGCAAGGTCTCTGGCATAGCAAGAAAATGCGCACTCTTGGTCAAACGATCTACGACCACCCATATCGTATCATGACCTCGCAAGGTCTTCGGTAGCTTTGTCACAAAATCCATGGTGATGTTGTCCTACTTTAATTCGGGAATGAACAACGGTTGCAAACTCCCGTACGGTCTTTGGTGTTCCGCCTAGACTTGAAGACACGTGACACACCTCTTGTTGGGAACTGAAGAATTCATCAAGTATGGTTAATGCTGCTAGTTCAAAGTTACTACTGCTAGAAGACTTAAAAGTTAATACTGCTAAGTGTTACTACTGCTAGTAGTTAATACTGCTAGTCAAAGTTAGTGCTGCTTGAACAAAGTTAGTACTGCTTAGCTAGTTAGTACTGCTAGTAGTTAGTGCTGCTTATTAGTTAATGCTGCTGAAGATTAATACTGCTTATATGATGAATATTCGTATGAAAGGATATACATGGAAGCTTAGAGATATACATGGAAGATATACTGAAGATATTTTATTTATTGTAATTATCTTTGTTTTCAGTATATATATTGTATAGTTTAGAATAGTAAGTTAACTTTTGTTTTTTATTCTATAAGAGAGAAAATCAACCTCAAGGCATAAATCCTAATTCTAGAGAAGTAGAATTCGTATTGGTGAGCCTGTTCATCAATATTGAGGTTGAGTGTGTAATCTTGTAACTTCAAAGCATTCAATACAAGTTTACAGTTTGTTCTTCATATCTACTGTGTTGATTTACTGTTTCATTGAATATCAAAGTGTTATTCCGCAAACTTCTTTGATATTGTTTCTGAGAATTAATTCTTGTTGAGAATTCGATACTGACAAGTGGTATCAGAGCCAAACTCTCTCAGAAACAGTTATTCATCATGGAAAATCTTACAGAATCAAGCAGTACTTTGGTTTCTAAGGTTCCAATGCTCAAACCAAGTGAGTTTGACATGTGGAAGATCAGAATCAGACAATATATTCTTCTCACTGACTACTCAATGTGGGATATCATTGAGAATGGTCCTTCTGAAGCTGGAAGGATAGGACCAGATGGGAAAAGACCTCCACCAAAGACAGATGGTGAGAGGAAGATCAGACAGACAGAGATGAAGGCCTTGAGCACTCTGCTCTTGGCCATTCCCAATGAATATCAGCATCAATTTTGCAACTGCACTGATGCTCAGATTCTCTGGAATGCTCTAGAGAAAAGATTTGCTGGAACTAAGAGCATCAAAAGAAATCAAAGAGATGTTCTAAAGCAGCAGTATGAGAACTTCACTTCCACAAAGAATGAGTCTATGACTCAAACTTTTGATAGGTTCAACAAACTCATAGGTGAACTGGCTACTGTAGGGGTGAAGATGGAACAAGATGATATCAACAGAAAGTTCCTCAGATCTCTTAGGGATGAATGGACTATGTACACTATCTCATATAGACAGAGTGACAATCTGGAAGAGAAAGAACTTGATGATCTATACAATGATCTAAGAGTTTTTGAAACTAAGGTAGAAACCAAGAAGAAGCCCTCTGGTAATATTCACAATGTTGCACTTCTTTCAGCATCCACTGATACTACTGCAAACCCTGAAGCAGTTAGTACTGCCAATGGAGTAAGTTCAGAAAAAGGCACTGAAACTATCTTTGAAGCCTTTTTGTCCAGTCATAGCAGCAATTCTTTGATTAATGATGATCTGGATCAAATTCACCCTGATGATCTGGAGGAGATGGATATTAAATGGCAGATGGCCATGTTATCCATGAGGGTGAAGAAGTTCATTAAAAGAACTGGAAGGAATAACTTCTCTCAAAGAAGAGAAGATGGAGCTGGTTTTGACAAGACCAAGGTGGAATGTTATAAGTGTCACAAGAAAGGACACTTTGCTAGAGAATGCAGGAGTGTTGTTCCAAACAACAACCACCAACAAGCTCAGAATGGAGGATACAATCAGAACAAGAATCCTGCTCAAGCCCTTGTTTCTCAACAAGGAATGGGATTTGACTGGAGTGATCAAGCTGAGGAAGCCATTCAGAACCAAGCTCTTATGGCAGAAGTGTCTGATCTCCTCTCTGAGGTAAGTTCTAATCTTTGCACTACATCTTGCATTGACATTGTTACAAGATACAGGGATCACAATCAAAGTATGTGTGATGACCTCAAAAGATTAGAAAAGGACAGAAGAGATTATGTGTTGATAGTAGAGAGATTTGAAGAGCAAATCAAAGGCTTTCAAGCTAATGAACTTCAACACTCTTATGACACAAACTATTGGAAGTGGGAAAAGAATGAGTTAGAAACCAAACTGTCTAAGTCATTAGAAGAGAATGATAGGCTAAAAGAGGAACTGTCAAAAGTTAAGCTTGACATAGAAAAGTTTTCTTATGCTTCAAAAGCAATGGATTCTCTTCTAAAGGCTCAAATTCATGATAAGATGAAGCCTGGTATTGGATACAACAATACACCCCCTCCTTACAATAACAACTATATTTCTCCTACATCAGACTTGTTAGAAACTAAGGAGAAAAAGGACTTGTCTGAAGAAGCTTTTAAGATAGATCCTTTGGATAAAGTAGTAGTTAAGGATTTGACTGAGAAAGAAGCCAGTGATAGCAGGAATAATCCTGTGAGTAAAAAGATACCATTAGAAAATAATATTATCACCAATGAGGGATGTGGGAAAATCTGGGTCAAGTCCAAGGAGATAGAGAAGACTAAAGGAAAGGATAACAAGGTCCATTACAAACAAACCACAGTTGTGAATCCTGGATCTTGTAAACAGTGTGATTGCAATAAAGCCAAGAGCCTAAATTCTGGTTTAAAAAGAGGAAATCAAAGAAACTGGAATAATCAATGGGCTCAGAAACAAGGAGTTGATCTGAATAAAATCAATAGACCAAAACCTTGTTTTATATGTGGCAAGTTGAATCATTTGGCTAAGTATTGTTACTTTAACCCTATTAACCAACAGATGAACTTTCAAAGATTTGTGCAAAAACCTGTTGGTTATAGGAAGGCTGGAAAGAATCATGTGATAAAGAAATCTGTTGAAAGTAAAGGCATTTTAAAGAAAAAGATTTTAAAAGAAAGTGTCAAAATGTGGGTACCTAGAATTACTAACAGTATTAGTACTACTAACAATATTAGTACTGCTAACACAGTTACTACTGCTAACAGTGTTAGTACTGCTGAAAATATTAATGCTGCTAATACTGTTAGTACCTCTTCAAAGGTTAATACTGCCAACACAGTTACTGCTGCTAACACAGTTACTACTGCTAACAAAGTTAGTACTGCTAAGCATGCAAGTGATGCCAAGGCAGTTAGTACTTCTAAAACCAGTACTGATTCTAGCAAAAACATTTCCAAGCCTATTATTGTAACAAAGTACTCCAAGAATGAGGAGTTAAAGTTCAAAAATCTTGTCAAGAAAGAATGCAAGTATTTTGATGAGAAAGGGTACCCAAGACCACTTTGGCTTGGGTTCCTACATCATACTAATTGATTTATCTAATGTGCAGGGCAACCAACAGCTCAAGGGAAAGAGCATTTGGCATGTTGATAGTGGTTTCTCTAGGCACATGACAGGCAACATGTCATGCCTTCAGGATTTCAAGCATATCAATGGAGGACATGTTGCATTTGGAGATAATCTTACTGGTGGTAAGATAAGTGGAAAAGGTAATGTCACCAAAGGTAAGATGACATTTGAGGATGTCTACTATGTTGATCAATTAAAGTACAACCTGTTAAGTGTATCACAGGTTTGTGACAAACAACATAGTATATTATTTACTAATAATGAGTGTATGATCCTTGCTCCAGGGTTCAAGGTAGTTGATGAAAGCATGATACTACTTAGAACTCCAAGAAAGGACAATGTTTACTGTCTTGATATGGACAATGTTGATAGTGATTCATCTCTAAATTGTCTTGTTTCAAAAGCTTCTGTAGATGAATCCTCTCTATGGCACAGAAGGATGTGTCACATGAATTTCAAGACTATGAACAATCTTGTTAAAAACAACCTTGTAAGAGGTTTACCTTCAAAAGTCTTTTCATGTGATGATCATTGTGTTGCTTGTATTAAAGGCAAACAACACAAAACTTCTCATAAGACCAAAGAGTTAAATTCTGTTTCTTCTTGTCTCCAGTTACTGCATATGGATTTGTTTGGTCCTACAAATGTTATGAGTATAGGCAAGAAATCTTACTGCTTGGTTATTGTTGATGATTACTCCAGATTTACTTGGGTATATTTTCTAAGGACTAAGGATGAGACAAGTGGACTTATCAAATCCTTTATTCTAAGAATTGAAAACCAAACTAATCAAAGAGTAAAAGTCATTAGATCAGATAATGGAACTGAGTTTAAAAATCTTGATCTAAACACCTTTTGTGAAGAAAAAGGTATTGAGAGGCAATATAGTGCTCCTAGGACTCCTCAACAGAATGGTGTTGCTGAAAGGAGAAATAGGACACTAATAGAAGCTGCTAGATCTCTGTTGGCTGATTCAAAATTGCCAATTACCTTCTGGGCTGAAGCAGTTAATACTGCTTGTTATGTCCAAAACAGAGTTCTAGTGGTCAAGCAAAAGAACAAGACCCCATATGAGCTTTTAAATAAAAGAAAACCTTTCATTGGTTTCTTCAAACCTTTTGGGTGTCCTTGTACAATTCTAAATACCAAATCTCACTTAGGAAAGTTTGATAGCAAAGCAGATGATGGATTTCTTGTTGGATATTCATCTCAGAGTAAGGCCTACAGAGTTTTTAACTCATCTTCTAGAATAATTGAAGAAAGTGACAATGTCAAATGCAATGAGAACACACCAAATCCTGTTGGGTCTGGACCTCAGTGGCTATTTGACATTGATTCACTAACTAACTCTTTTGGTTTCAGTAATGAGAATGCAGGTTCAGGAAGTGGAGGATCAGGGATCACACAAGTTCAAGAAAGTATATCTAAATCTGTGATTTTTCCCATACCCACAGTGAATTATGTTGAAGACTGTGAAAAGGAATCATTTACTGGACCAATTCAGAGTGAAGAAGAAACTAGAGATGAGGAGACTCAAGAAAATAATGAAGTGGCATCTGAAAACACTTCAGTTGAGTTGCATGACTCTAATCTAGAGGCTGGACTGAATGAAGAACCTAGTTATAACACCAGAGTTCAAAAGAATCATCCTCCACAGCTGGTAATAGGAGATATATCTTCTCCTATGATGACTAGACATCAAAGCAGGCTTCAAGAAATGCAAGATCAACAGCATACAGTGCTTTCTTGTTTTCTATCTCAGCTTGAGCCTAAAAAGGCACATAATGCTATGAAAGAATCTAGCTGGATAGAAGCAATGCAAGAAGAACTGTTACAGTTCAAGCTACAAGATGTATGGGATCTAGTAGACCTTCCTAAAGGTCACAGAGCAATTGGCACAAAGTGGATTTTCAGAAACAAGAGAGATGAAAGAGGTATTGTCATTAGGAACAAAGCAAGGCTGGTGGCTCAAGGATATACTCAAGAAGAGGGTATAGATTATGAAGAAGTTTTTGCACCTGTGGCTAGAATAGAAGCAATCAGACTATTCCTAGCCTATGCTTCTTACATGAACTTCAAAGTCTATCAAATGGATGTAAAAAGTGCTTTTCTCTATGGATCAATTGAAGAAGAGGTATTTGTCTGTCAACCACCAGGGTTTGAAAACCCAAGCTATCCAGACAGAGTATACAAATTAAAGAAAGCACTTTATGGACTACATCAAGCTCCAAGAGCATGGTATGACACTCTGTCATCCTATCTCTTGGAAAATGACTTTGAAAGAGGAGTCATTGATAAGACTCTATTTATCAAGAGAAAGAAGAAGGATATCTTGCTGGTCCAAATCTATGTTGATGACATTATCTTTGGATCTACAAGAGACAACATGTGCAAGGAGTTTGAGGATTTAATGCATCAAAGGTTCAAAATGAGTTCCATGGGGGAACTTACTTTCTTCCTTGGACTCCAAGTTCAACAGAAGTCAGATGGCATTTTCATCTGTCAATCCAAGTATGTGCAGGACATTCTAACCAAGTTTGGTTTCTCAGAGTCAAAACCTGCCAGCACACCTATGGAAACACACAAGCAGATAACAGCAGATCTTGAGGGGGAGGATATGGATGTGCATCATTACAGATCCATGATTGGCTCTCTCATGTATCTCACAGCATCAAGGCCAGATATAATGTTTCCAGTCTGTGTATGTGCAAGATTCCAAGTTAGGCCAAAGCAATCTCACTTTCAAGCTGTTAAGAGGATATTCAGATATCTCAAAGGGCAACCCAGATTGGGACTTTGGTATCCTCATGACTCACCCTTTGACCTAATAGCATACTCAAATAGTGATCTAGGTGGGGCAAACTTGGACAGAAAATCTACTTCTGGAGGATGTCAGTTTTTGGGTGCAAGACTAGTCTCATGGCAGTGCAAGAAACAAACCACATTATCCACATCTACAACAGAGGCAGAGTACATAGCAGCTGCAAGTTGCTGTTCTCAAGTCCTATGGATTCAGAATCAAATGTTGGATTATGGGGTAACCTTTCTACACACTCCAATTTTTATTGACAACAGCAGTGCTATTAGCATTGTGAATAATCCAGTCAAGCACTCAAAAACAAAGCACATTGAGATCAGGTACCACTTCATAAGAGATTGTAATGAAAAGAAACTTATTCAAGTTGTAAAAGTTCACACTGATAATCAGTTTGCTGATCTATTCACTAAAGCTTTTGATGTGGGTAGATTCACTTTCTTGATAACTAGTGTGGGAATGATCAACTCTGAATAAGCCCCTTCTCAAAAAGTGATTTTATACCTGTATAATTTTTTTCTTCTTGGTGTTACTAATCTTCTTTTCCAGGATATGCATAGCAGTACTCAGTGTTTCGCAAGTTTAAAGGAGTAAGTTAGTTAATACTGCTAGTTAGTTAATGCTGCTAGTAGTTAATACTGCTAGTTAGTTAATACTGCTAGTTAGTTAATACTGCTAGTTAGTTAATACTGCTAGTTAGTTAATACTGCTTTCAGTTAATACTGCTAGTAGTTAATACTGCTTTCAGTTAATACTGCTTTCAGTTAATACTGCTAGTAGTTAGTACTGCTAGTGGTTAATACTGCTTTCAGTTAATACTGCTAGTAGTTAATACTGCTTTCAGTTAATACTGCTTTCAGTTAATACTGCTAGTAGTTAGTACTGCTAGTGGTTAATACTGCTAGTAGTTAATACTGCTCTAGGTTAATACTGCTTATGTCCCGAATACTATAAATACTCTTTGCCCGCCTAAAAGTTCATAACGACTCTTTGCATACTGTTCTCTTGCGCTCTAAACCTTTTCTCTCTCAAGTTCGAAGTTTTCAGGCAAGCTTTTCACTAAGATCAATGGCATCCATGACATTCATCGACGAGCACAATGAGATTGCGATGCTACAAAAGCCAAAGCAAGCTGCAGGATTTCATCAGATTGTGGATTTCCTCAAGTCAAGCCATATTGCTCATGCTCTTATTGTATCCCCTACAATCTATATCGAGCATCAAAGGCAGTTCTGGGCTAATGCCACCATTGTTGTTGAGAATGGTGTGCAAATGATCAAGACAAGAATATGTGATCAATCACTAACAGTTACTGAAGAGGTTATTCGCATCAGTCTACGTCTAGACGATGCCTCTGGTATAACTTCTATCCCAAACGATGAACTGTTTTCAAATCTTACAAGAATGGGGTATGGAGGCCCATTGGGTGTTTTCAAATTCTCAAAAGCCAAATTTTCACCCCAATGGCGTTTCTTTATCCATACTCTTATGCACTGTATCTCCAAAAAGACTACTGGATGGAGTGAGTTCAGCAGCACTATTGCTTATGCTTTGGTGTGCTTGGCCACTGCCAGAAAGTATAACTTTTCTAAAATGATTTTCAGTGATCTTGTCTCAAACATGGGAAACAAAAAGAGCTTCTTTATGTATCCCAGGTTTGTTCAAGAAGTCATTACTCATGAATTGAAGGATATACCTCAACCTGTTGGGGTATATGTACCTAAACCCCCAAAGGCAAGGTTTTCTCAAATATGAGAAGATCTGCTGGGGACTCTGAAGGAGTTGACACCCCATTGTTCTCAACAATGATGGTGGTGTCCCAAACCAATGAAGGTATGGCAGCAGGGTCACGGCCCCCATTAGACCAACCCACTGCTAGCCAATCCCAACCTTCCCTCTCAAAATCTATTCCCCAGTCCCTTCTTGAAAAACCAACCTCTCCTATCACCCAAACTTACAAGAGGAAACAGGTAAAGAAGGCTCCTTCCCTTCTTGTACCATCATCCCCCAAGCCTTTAAGCCCTCTATTGGAGCATTCTCCAGTAGAGAATATTCAAAGGGAATCCACAAGGGTGTCTCCCAACCCAAAGGAGGTGCTCTCTGAGGAGGAGGTAGAGCATATGGGTGATGAGGCTGCCACTACTCCTGCTAGCACAGAGGAGGACAGTGGTAACATCAATAAGACCTCCCCCATGGCAACTTTGAATGAGCAATCATTCGAAGGTCCCTGGTGCCAAGAAACCACAGGGGTGGATAGTGCTTCTGCTAGGCAGAAGACTTCCACTACTAAAAGATCCAATGATCCTTCAAAGGAGGGTAACACTTCTAGAGAAGGTGATGACAGATATAGTTACCAGGAATTGATGGAAACCATGGGAAACATCAACCTAGATGTTATGAAACAAGGAAAAGAAATAGAGGAGATGAAGCTGGTACAGATTGCTAAGCTAAAGAAGATGGTGCTAAGTCTGGTACAGAGGAAGAAGAGAAAGCAATTCCAACTAAGGAGAAGGAACGCTGAGAATGATGCTCCCAAAAAGGGGGAGATCAACATGGAAGAAGCCACAAGAAAGGGGGAGCTTGATGGAGAGAAATTTAATGTTGAGGGGGAGCAGGAAGCAGAAACAGTTACTACTGCTGACATTAATAAAGCAGCAGAAACTGTGAAAGAAGTTTTAACAGATCTTGAGATTGCAGAAACCTTACTTAAAGCCAAGAATGATACTCCCAAGGTCACTTCAAAGACCAAAGGAGTAATCATCAAAGAACAAGGTGAAGTGATCAAGAAAGATAATAGCAAGAAGGCAATGAACAAAGACAAAGGAAAAGCAAAAATGGTGGAATCTGATCAACCAATCAAAAAGCAAAGGTTGGTTGAATCAGATGAAGCTTTAGCTAGAAAGATGCAAGATGACATTGAAGAGGAAGAAAGAGTTCAGATGGAAAAGGACAAGGAGATGGCAAAAGCTCTAGCTGTTGAACTGAATGAAGCTTATCAACTAAGTATGGCAACTGAAATTGCACAGAAGAAAGCTGCAAGTATGAAGAAATCAGTGGTGAAAACAGTTGCAAAGAAGAGAAAACCCTCAAAGACATTCCTAGGTACCCAAGAGAGAAACAAGATGATTATATTTCTCAAAGGTGTTGTAGGAGTCAAAAAGGAGATGTTCTCCAAAATGTCTTTTGAGAAGATCAAAGAGCTGTATGATTCAGAGATGTTGAAGCTTCAGGGAAATGAAACTGCTAGGGTGGAGATGGAGAAGAGGATAAAAGAAAGTAATGACTTTGATTGTCAAAAGCCATTTCCAGATGAGCAAGAAACACCTCCTAAGAAAGAGTCCACTCTGAGAGAAAGTCTAAGGACTTTAAAGAGAACAAAGATGATGGCAAGGAGAAAGCCAATCAAGAAGCCTAGAGTATCTGAAGAAGAGGCTGAGAAGGTTGCTGAAGAAGAAGGGGCACCTGAGTCATCTAAACAGAAAGAGCCATCAAACACTGATGATGTAAATTTGTATATGGTAGTGATGGACAAAGTGCCTGAACCAATTTCAGCAGAACCTGTAGGAGTTAAGCCTCCTGAGGTCATTCACTGGGATACATTGACAGTGGATGGAAAGGAATACATAAGGCTGAAAAGAAAGGATGAAAAGTATGAAGTGTTCAACACATGGGCAAAAATTGTCAGAACATGCTCTAGATCAGATCTTGAAGAGATGTTTGAGATAGGAATGAAGTTGTATGCAGATATTCTAAAGGCTCCAGGGATTTCAATTACAAAACTGGTAATGGAGTATTTGTGTATGATGTTCAAACCTGAAGAAGTAGAGCATTTGATCAAGGATGTCTTCAAGTCAGTCAACAGTTGGACTCTATATGAAATTAGTGGAGTATATACAGTGACTTTGGATTTAAATCACACTGAATACTTCCTAGTGGATAGAGTGTATAATCATAGCAGATTGAAGCTACATGCCATGCTGAAGAAAAAGTTAAGATGTGTTCCAGATTCAGAAATGGCTAAATACTTGATTCAAAGAACCATCAATCAGAGTTTGGGATTGGATGCAAACACTGGAATTTAGGCCATGATAGAGTTTTGGGAGCATCTTGAAGAAAATTTGAAGAACTTGACTTCTCTTCCTAAAAGTCAAGTTAGGGGGAGATTGTTGGGAACTGAAGAATTCATCAAGTATGGTTAATGTTGCTAGTTCAAAGTTACTACTGCTAGAAGACTTAAAAGTTAATACTGCTAAGTGTTACTACTGCTAGTAGTTAATACTGCTAGTCAAAGTTAGTGCTGCTTGAACAAAGTTAGTACTGCTTAGCTAGTTAGTACTGCTAGTAGTTAGTGTTGCTTATTAGTTAATGCTGCTGAAGATTAATACTGCTTATATGATGAATATTCGTATGAAAGGATATACATGGAAGCTTAGAGATATACATGGAAGATATACTGAAGATATTTTATTTATTGTAATTATCTTTGTTTTCAGTATATATATTGTATAGTTTAGAATAGTGAGTTAACTTTTGTTTTTTATTCTATTAGAGAGAAAACCAACCTCAAGGCATAGATCCTAATTCTAGAGAAGTAGAATTCGTATTGGTGAGCCTGTTCATCAATATTGAGGTTGAGTGTGTAATCTTGTAACTTCAAAGCATTCAATACAAGTTTACAGTTTGTTCTTCATATCTACTGTGTTGATTTACTGTTTCATTGAATATCAAAGTGTTATTCCGCAAACTTCTTTGATATTGTTTCTGAGAATTAATTCTTGTTGAGAATTCGATACTGACACCTCTCCACATAATTGGCCACGTCCAGCTTCATCACTGGCCACCAATAGTTCAACTTTAAATCCCTATACATCTTGGTGCTACCAGGATGTATAGAATATTTTGACTTATGCGCTTCCTCGAGAAGCAACTCCCGATTTCCACCAAACTTTGGCACCCAAATTCACCCTTGGAAGAGTTTAAGTCCGCGACTATCTTCCGTCAAAAGTCCACTTTGCTTCACCATGACTTCGGATTTGAGATTTTCTTCTTTGAGTGCTTCCATTTGACCCACCTTAATGTTTTCCAAGAGGCTTGATACAACATCGATTCTCATGAGGGATAACTTAACACCGCCTTCATCACTCCTTCGGCTCAACGCATCCGCCACCACGTTGGATTTACCGGGATGGTAGAGCAAATCACAATCATAGTCCTTTAGCAACTCAAGCCACCTCCTTTGTCGCATATTGATTTCCTTTTGATCGAATATGTACTTGAGACTCTTGTGATCGGTAAAAAGAGTACATTTTGTTTCGTACAAATAGTGCCTCCATAACTTCAATGCAAAGACCACCGCCGCCAATTCCAAGTCATGAGTCGGGTAATAATTCTCAGTAAACTTGTTAGCTAGTTTTAGCTCAGCGTCAACGCAACGTCATTGGAATCATATCAAATTAATCTTTTGGAATCACTGACATGGGATTATATTTTATCTATAGAAACAAAAATAGGATTGATAATGGAACTTCAATATATATTAAGAATGTGAGTGGCCAATGTACCAACCCTTATGGAGAAACACCAAACAATTTATTTATATGTATTTGCTTATTCAAATGAATCATTTAAGATTCCAGGAGAATGTGACATATTTGTTTACCAAAGTATTACCTAAAACCATATTTGGGAAACATATAGTAAGTATTAAAATGCAAATGTTTTCCAAACCCCCTAGATTAATGCACGAGTAGGGGGAGTAATAGACAAAAGGAGGTGTCGACTAAACATGTATTATTAGTGGGTTGTGCTCTTTCCTTGCCCCAAGGTTTTATTTTTCTCGTTGGGTTTTGTTCTTTGGTGCAATGTTTAGTAATGCAACAATTAATAAATCATCTTGTTTTCTAAACATCTTGATTGATGTACGAATTAAGAAAGATAGTAAACTAAAGCAAGTGTTTACTAGTGCCTTGTACTCTTTCCTTCATCTAAGGGGGCGTTTGGTTTGCAGAATGTTTTTGGATGGAATGAAATATGTCAAAGGAATTTTACTTTGAAGGAATTGAAATGAGATGTCATCAGATTTGACCACCTGTTTGGTTAACAAACATTGGAATGGAATTTGTTAAGGGAATTGGAATCTGTATGTTTGGTTCACATAATGTAGCTTTGGGATTGGAATGAAATATTAGTAAATGACCAAAATACCCTTTTTGAAAATTTTGAAACCAAATTCCAACTATTGTGGTTCAGGTCAGTGGTTCAGATCGGTGGTGGTTTAAAATAGTGATTCAAATCGGTGGTGGTTGACGGTTATTCAGAACGGTGGTGGTCAGTGGTTGTTCAGATCGGTGATGGCTAGCGTTTGTTCAGATCGGTGGTGGCTGGCGGTGGTTCAAAATGGTGGTGGTCGACAGTAGTTTAGAACGGTGGTGGTCGATGGTAATTCAGAACGGTGGTCAGCGGTGTTTCTGATCGGTGGTGTTCGACAGTGGTTCAGAACGGTGGTATTCGATGGTGGTTCAAATTGGTGGTGGTCAGCGGTGGTTCCGAGGTGGTCAGCGGTGGTTCAGAACTGTAACAACCCGAACTCGCAGAAATAATGCATAATCGACTTTAATATAAAACAATGCCAAATGGCCCTAAAACAACAATTCAAATATCACGGTTTACGGAAACAACCTATTACACAACTGAGATTTAAAATAGGATTAACTAAATCCAGGATCTAGCAAACAATCTTCGCCTACGCAACGCTTCTCGCCTACAACTTCTCGACTTGGCCATTTTGCTATCGCATAACACACCCCCCGACTTGGCCATTTTGCTAAAACAATGTATGCATACATCTCCACATATCAAAAACGATAAATACATAACTCGCATTAAACGATAAAGCATAACTCGCATTTAACAAAATCTCACATATAAAAGCTATCGCGTAATCATCAACGATAAAGTTTTTGGTTAGAAAAACTCACCTGCTTGCAAGGACCTTCTTACCCACGCTCCAATTCCTTAAGTGGGGCACCTAAGGTTTAAAGGAACACAAATAAACCAACTCAGGTCTCAAAATATACTAACCGACCCACCTCCCGGGCCCTCACTCTCATATGCTGACTCCCGGTTGTGCACCGGGGTCACCCGACTCCTGGGTCACCCCCGGTCTTACCCTCCTGGCTCCACCGAGGCTCCCCGCCTTCCGGGTCCGACCCGGGCCTCCACTCTCTCCTTCCGGGGATTGAAACTCCCGGGCGCCCCGTCTCCCAGGGTCCCCGCCCGAGTCCTCTTATCCCGAACTCCCGGGTTGTAACTCCCAGTAGAGTCACTCCCGGTCTAGCGACTCCCGGGATCCTCCTAATCTTCTTATCTGGTTCGGCTAGGCTGACAATTGGGCGGCGGCGACGACTCGACCACCCTTACGGGGAAGACGATTTCCAGTTGTTGGAACCGCTACGCAAACCCACCAAAATTAACACCTCCCAACCCATTAACCCAAGCGATATGAGATGATTCATAGGGCTCAAACTCCATTTATTTTTTCCAAAGAACCAAAACACAGACTCCTCCCTTTCTAATCAGGACACAGATGATAATCCATACATTTTCAACAATAGGAGGCACCAACCAAGAGAAAATTACCTTGAAGAGATTGATGTAGGCTTGATTTTAATTGCAATTTGTCCCTTTGCTTTCTTTTCTCCAAAATCTCCTTCAACCTTCTCTCTAGCAATAGTTCTCAGCCGCAACTAAGGAATGAGAGATAAGTCTCTAGGGTTAAATTCATCTTATTCAACTTTACCACTAGCCCCTTACACTTTTGAGCTTTTGAGCAACCACTCCCCCTACTCTACATTTATATCAAATGAATCCGATTATTACAATATATTCCCCTCAAAAGATTTCGTCCCCGGAATTCCATCGTTGAACAAACTAGGGTACTGGGACCTCATGTCCGATTCCAATTCCCAAATCGCCTCTTGGCCCTTATGAAATTCCTACTGCACTTTCACAAGTCGAATCTCTTTATTCCTCAACCTCATCACCTGGTGGTCCAAGATAGCCACCGATTTCTCGATAAAGCTTAATTTCTCATCCACACACACTTCATCCAGCGGTATTGCCACATCAGCATCTGTCAAACAACTCTTCAAATTCGAAACATGGAACATAGGGTGGACTCCTCGCAGATCCTCGGGTAGATCTAGCTTGAACGCCAATTCTCCAACTCGCTCAATGATAGCAAAAGGTCCAACGAATCTTGGTTTCAATTTCCCTTTCTTCCCAGAATAATCCACAACCTTCCAAGACAAGACTTTTAACATTACCCTGTCCCCTACTTGGAACCTAAGACTCATACTTTCCTAAACAACTTATCTTCACTCAGTCGCCCAAACCATTCTGATCAACTTTCCAACCATTCTGATCAACAGTCGAAACATATCCATCAGATTCACCCCTCGATAAACCACAACTTTCTTATGTTGGAAAGGATTCGTCTAACATATTTGCAACGTCTCCAAACAACCAAACCAGATATTTTCTACTTCGCCTACACACCTGGACTACCGGTTTTTAAAACACACCACTTCAAGGTTTTCCATACCATTTCACTTCTTAAAAGAAAGAATTTTACCAGAGTCAACCTCTCCGACAACATGCATTTCTGACTACAATGATTACCGCTCAACTCGCCAACCTAAGATAGGCACCCTTAGATATCACAATAAACTCACAGTCATAAGTTTCTTCATCCGGTAACCTGCCATTGCAAAATAACTTCTCTCAGAACGACATACGTCTAACGCAAAAGCACTTTCTTCTCCAAACCATACTAATCGCAACCCAACGATATTACCCAACTCGTACGCAATATATACATCGCCTCAAAGGATCACCTCATTCCCACATAAGTAAAAAGGAAATTCCACATTTCATCACCTTCATGGTCCACTACCTCCAACTGAACGGATCATAATGACACCCACTTCAACTTCTCATCGCATCCAACAATCGTCCGATCATATTGATAATAAAGTCAACCTTTACTCGCGCAACAAGGGGTGACCATGCTCACCCAAAACTATTCCAAATAGTTTAACATTGGATGACATGTTCACTTAGAACCTTTTCCACACAATATCAAGTCTGACACAAAGATCTTTCACTCTTAGCACTTCATCCACCCACTTTTTTCCACCTTCTTCTCGAAGCCCCAAACACGCTTCCACAGATTGGCCTACCAACCGGTGCAAATTTTAGGCCAACCGAAATATTTAGTTTTCTCAACACTAGAACCATATCATACACCATAATCTCCTTCTCACATCCTCAATAGAAGTTCATAAACCCACTACTGGCAAATCTGAAAACAAAGCTCCACATTTCTGTGTCATTCGCCAAACTTCTCACTCTCCTCTTACTCACTTATTCAAACATATTATCTTCTCTCCCTCTCTCTATCTCTCTCTCTTCACGCTTGCATGGAACATTGCTAATCCAACATTACTTACTCCATTTTTTGACAGTCCCAAATGTGTCGAACGCACATTTACATTACTACGCTTAGCCAAACGGTTTCCCACAATTCTTACTCGAGATATCCAACCATGCCCTTTAAAAAACAATACCCAATGCTTGGAAGCGCCGTGCAACTCAGGCTTTCCAAACAGGGTTGTCCCATCCGCTAGAATTCCTTCACCCCCAGAGGATATTTTGACATTTCCACGGATTGTCATAACTACTACCATAACATCAAGAACTAATCAATTCGACATTTCTATCAATATCTTAGTGGAATAGGATACATTCACCCAGCCACTTATCGCAACTCAGAACACATGGTTCCTCTTTTAGATGGCCACCAACTATCACTCGAACACTATATTCTCACTTAGAAATACCACCATGCCAACCAAACACCCATACATCTCAACGACACGCTCGCCACTTAAGAATATCTTACCAGAAATCTACGCTCAAGGATTTCCACTTACGCCCATTCCAGTCCAACGACAGGAGCCCTCTACTTACTCTCAAGGAATTCCTTACCACAACAAAGACGTGCACGCCTACTTTGGCTTAAAATATCATTAACTCATCCACACCACCAAACTTACCCTACATCTTCACACTACAATCAATAACTTCATGATTAATTGTACTCATACTAAATATTGCCCCCTACCTACTAACCGAAACACTAATAATCGAAATAAAGTCATTTTATGACTTGGTCTTCCTCGACTCTGATTAAACCAAAAATCTAATTCCCCAACACGCTCTCAATCAGCTGAGAAAAATACTTCACTCCTATACGAACCATCAAAACCTCTTAGGAATTCTCCTGATCCAACTAGCGATCTTCCATTTTCGTAATGCCCACACAAGGTGGTCCAGCAGCATACCATGTACACACACTTCCCGAACAACCTATTACTTTAACATAAAAAACTCAACAATTAACCATAGCCACTTCTTCAACTTTCAGAGTCCTGACAACGACCTCACAATTAGTCGTTGACTTCAGTATCAACGGTCGACATGGTGATCCTTCGACAATGTCTCCGTCCAACAAGGATTCCCAATGGAACCTACATCTTCCAACGCATCATAACTAATTTTTTGTTCCCCAGCGACTTTACACAATGAAGACACAAGATTCACTTGATACGTAGTCTAATTACAAGACCACCTTAAAACTCTAACTTGTCGCTGATAACCTTTCATCAACGTACCACTACGATACTTATCAACATGTTGCTATAAGAAGTATCTTAAAGACTTCAAATTCTACCCTAGACATAACCACCCGCCGACAACCACATCTCAAGTTTCCCGACAAGAGTGTATGATACTATGATATGAATGTTCCTAACGTTAAAGACCAAGACTTCCGTCATTCCCTGCCTTTCCCCCAATGGGATCACCAAGGTCCTGAATCGACCATCAATGGCTCGATCGCCACATTTCCACTCTCAAAACATTTCCTCATCCTTGGTTGCAACAATTCCCATGACCTAGAGAGTTCATAGCCTTCATGCATGACAACACAATAGTTTAAGACCTTTGACACATTTGAATTTTTTTAGTAAATACCACCTTATAAAACAAGCTTGAGTGTATACAACACTACACTGGCATAATTGAATAGCCATGCACAACGATCTTGAAAATCGTTCACACCCAGCTCCACGATGAAATAAGCCTTATCCAACCAAAATCAATGTTGGCATAATTGAAAAAAAAAATATTTTCAATGAAACTTTACTCATGCGATTTATGAAATTTCGGAAAAATTACTTATACTGAGCGAGTTAGTCGACTCTCACCCTCGTTGGCATGACGAACATGTTCGTACCAGTCTCACTGTTAAAACCATGTGATCAAACGATATTTAAATTTCCACAAAAATTAACTCATTTATAAAATAAGTGAAATAATTCTCCAATTACCAAGCTCAAAATTTAACACCACGCAAATAACTTGTCCTTTCCAATCCGAACACATGTTTACACGCATCAACTCGTCTTCAAAATGAATGACTCGCAAGGCTCACACACACACAATTATATTTGACATGAAACACTCAAGCAACTTGTTCGAAAACACAATGCATGATACCCCCTTTTACATTGAAGGTTATTTACTCTCACAAGGTCGACCGATTATACTCATAACAATTAATCACAGACTCCTTACTTCTGACCTACCAGTCAGGTCCCTCAACAATTGCAACAACTTTAAGCACCAACTCTTCCCAACATCCTTGTATGTCCAACTATTGGTTACCACTGCGACTAATGATTTGCAGATCATGCGACTTCCCTTGTCCCAAATAGGCTAACGAACAATAGCCCCTCTGCATTCTATCCTTACCCCAAATTGCTAAACCACACTGCTATCCTTCCTCATCCTCCCTTCCATTAACTAAACAGGTGAAAGGCTCACCTCTGTTGCCCGATACTTGTGTTGGGCTCTCAAGAACCCAATTGATCGACGTAACACACTACCATAATGAAGACTCACTAGAACTTAGGAACTCACCTCCAAACGGTTATTCTTCCCCTTTTTGGCCCAAGAAGTTCTTCCTCAAGTCGAATTATCTATAATCCGCACAATGTTCACCACAAAGGTGTTAACTTAACACCACAAACGAGCTCACCCAACACTCCAGAACCAACACTATCATTTCACTGATAGGACTCACTACCCAAAAATACACCCATCGATCATCTCAACAATAGCAATCAAAGTATACTCATGCACCTGTAAATTCATAATGGCATTGCCCAGACGCAATTCTGAATTTACCTTACATGAGAGTCCTCACTACCATTGTCACAATTCTCGGTGATCAAACTCTACCTTAATGGCTTCCTATATCTCAGTTGTGTCCCTCTATCCGACAGTTTAAGTTTAGGCCTATCCGGTCACCTAAATCCCTTAAACTATGGCTCTGATATCAACTGTAGCAACCCGAACTCGCAGAAATAATACATAATCGACTTTAATATAAAACAATGCCAAACGACCCCAAAACAACAATTCAAATATCACGGATTACGGAAACAACCTATTACACAACTGAGATTTAATACAGGATTAACTAAATAAGGGATCTAGCAAACAATCTTCACCTACGCCACACTCTCGCCTACAACTTCTCTATGTCCTTGCTAGAACCCTCTGCCGGGAACTTTCCTGAAAAGGTTTTTAGTTTGGAAAGAGTGAGGGTTAGACCGAAAGGTCTAGTGAGTTCCCTCTAATACAGTTGACGCCAAAGCCACATAAAAGATTTATCGAATTATAAACCAATTCAGCCTTTTAAATAAAACATCATACTTACAAACATGCTTCTGGCACACATTATCGTCACACGGAGGTGACAGTGTGTCTGGCTTATACTGCTTTATTTGGGACACACCCCAATGGCATATACGGGACACACACCCCGGTATGAGCACAGACGGAACACAATGTATGCATACATCTCCACATATCAAAAATGATAAATACATAACTTGCATTAAATGATAAAGCATAACTCACATTTAACAAAATCTCACATACAAAAACTATCGCGTAATCATCAACGATAAATTTTTTGGTTAGAAAAACTCACCTGCTTGCAAGGACCTTCTTACCCACGTTCCAATTCCTTAAGTGGGTCACCTAAGGTATAAAGGAACACAAACAAACCAACTCATGTCTCAAACGATACTAACCGACCCACCTCCCAGACCCTCACTCTCATATACCGACTCCCGGTTATGCACCGGGGTCACCCGACTCCTAGGTCTCCCCCGATCACGCCCTCCCGGCTCCACCCGGGCTCCCCGCCTCTTGGGTCCCACCCGAGACTCCACCTTCTCCTCCCGGGGATTGAAACTCCCGGGATCCCCGTCTCCCGGGATCCCCGTCTCCCGGGGTCCCCGTGTAACGCCCGAAAAATCTAAGGTAAGTAATTCTCTCGTATTTGGTTATCTTGTTAAATTGGAACTGTCAATCGTGTGTAAGTTATGCGTTATCGATCCGTCAATATAATACCTCCTAAAATTTTTTATGGTGCGTACAAGTGTTGAGTTTCGACTGAATTTTCGGGTCTCGGGGGCTTGGTGCAACAGTGCCACGTGACAGTGCCAAGGGCACAGTCGAAGGGCACAGTCGCGTGGGTTGTACCGTAGGTCGGGGTGTTGGCGCGATAGTGACCACGCGACAGTGCCAAGGGCACAGTCGCAGGTCACAGTCGCGTGGCATATACCGCGAGTCCGAGTCTTGGCGCGATAGTGACCGCACGACAGTGCCATGGGCACAATCGCCGGGCACTGTCGCCGGCGGTGTCTAAGGTATAAAAGTCCAACTTTGACTATTTTGACTTCACTTTCTCATCTCAATCGTTTTGGAGCCGAAATAGAACACCTTAGGGCAATTTTCTTCTCTCTTAAAACCCATCAACATTCACTCAAACCCTAGTGGTAGTTGGGGGCATTTATTGGTGATCAAGGAAGCTAGAGGGTCATTCAAGGGAAGCATTCAAGTCACATTCAAGTCTCCATTTTCTCCTCATCTCAACCAAGTTTTCTAGGGTTTGTGTAAAACCCTAAATAGTGAGTTTTCTACTATTATTTTCAAAAGAGATACATATCTTGTGTGTTTATTTGTTTAGCATATCATGTGTTTATAGAAATCTGATCACATGATAAGTTTGACCTAACTGCTAATTTTGAGATGATTGGAAATATTGTGATGGTAGTACAAGTGGGTCTTAATGGTATTATTATTGATGCATCTTAAGCTTAGTAATATTTATTTTAATGAGCCATGGGCATCATGTTGGGATTTGCACATTTAAGAGTTTTGTACCTAAATATGCTTGGGATTGATCGATGTCTTATACATGTATCTTATTGGGATGGAATTATGTATATAGACGGATATTGTACGTACGTAGGACGAACCATGAGTAAGTACTAGGAGGATGTAGTCTTAGGCGCCACCATAACGGTATGCGCCAAGACCTCCGCCATTTGGAGTAATGCTTGGGAGGTAGTCTTCAAGTGTGTCGGGCCTTTGGGATGTTGCTCAAGCGAGTGAACATCAAGGTACATTGACTTGAGGTAAAACTCATTGGTGTGATGGGTCTCCCCCATGGTTGTTCCTTCATGACCCTAGTGACTAAAATGATGCCATTATTCATAACATGTTTTATAGATGTATGTAATGTTCTTGTTCAACTCACTAGACCTGTTTGGTCAAACACTTGATTGTTGATATGTATCTCAGGTTCTAGTGGCGCAAGCGCCAAGGAAGCCTAGCCGACTTTTAGTGGTGAGATTGGGAACATTTTTGGGTTGCCATGCTTGAAGACGATCCTTTTTAGGAAATAGTTAACAACTGATTTGTAATCTTATGTCTGGCAAGATTTAGATTAGGAAGTTGTCATCTATTATTGCTTCTTATTACAAACTTGTAATTAACAGGCATTTATTGTTCCTTTTTGTATGAGCTCGTGCTTTGGCATTTCTATGTATACCATATTTCCATTTTCCGGAAATTTTTGTTTGTCCCATTTTTGGGGTGTTACAAGTTGGTATTAAAGCTCTAGTTTAAGTGAACTAGGTGTTGACTTTAGTATACCTAGACTTAGACTGGGTGTATTTGTAGGATCACTGTCCATATGGGTAGAGCATTCCTAGGTGGGGAGAGTATTAGGATTTCGGAATTGCATTGATTGAGACTTATGATAATGATAACAAGGATTCTTGTGTAAAATACGTTCACAATCTCACTTGGCCAGTGTTGTTCTGAATTTATGATTACGTGAGCATGCTTGAAGTTGTTTTTATGATGATTGATCCTTGTAGTAGTACATATTGAACCGGTTATTTTTTAAAGAATTAACCGGTATGACTCTTATCATGTGTAACAGTTCATTATGGTAAACACGAGGAGTCGTGTCGGGGTGTCCGAGGATGCAAATGAAGCAAGTGTAACCACCCCGGGAGTTACTCGGCAAGCAAACCCAACGGCAAATCAAGTAATTCCACCGATACCCCGTATGCTAGAAGGGATCATAGATGCGACCCCTCAAGTGAACTTAGAAATCGAGAACCCGGTTGTTCAGGAAGTGGACCCTCAATCGGTTCTATTGGCTAGCATAATGCAAATGATGAACTCTGCAATGGACCAATGGGATGAGAGACTCATGAAAGTCTTGGAGGACAGGGATGCAAGCAATCAGAGACATGAGATGGTGGGGAACGCAGTGTTGGGATCAGGCGGTCCTGATAATGCAGTTGGGACAGAGGAGCATGCGACCAGAACTGACAAGAGGAAAGAAGGGGGTTGCTCTTTCAAGACTTTCCTGTGCTGTCGGGCTCCGGAATTCTCCGGGACGACTGACCCACTGGCATGCATGAAGTGGACCCAAGATGTGGAAATGGCATTTGAGTCGAGTGAGTGCGCGGACTCACAACGAGTCAAATTTACATCTCAACTACTAAGAGGGGATGCGTTAAGTTGGTGGAATGTTACCCGAAGAGCACTTACCCCGGAAGTTTTGGCCAAGCTCACTTGGCCAACTTTCAAGAAAAAAATCATGGATAAATACTGCAACGACCGAGCACTCGACAAAATCGAAGACGATTTTTGGAACCTGAAGAAGGGCAATCTAACTATTGCCGACTACGCTAAACAATTCATGGATAAACTTGGCCTAGTTGAGCATTTGGCGACCGATGAAGGGTCAAATATAAAGGCTTTCTTGAAAGGCTTGCCGGCAGAGATGAAGACGGGTGTGAGGAACGCTCAACGATCTACCTTGAAAGAAGTGATCGAAGCTGCTCAGTTAGTGGACGATGACTTACTACAAGAGAGGGAGGAGAAGAAATAGCAGGGTGAGAAACGTAAATGGGAGGGGAAAGCCGGGCCCGCACGACCTTCCAAACCCTTTAACGGGGGGAGGAGCATTGATCAGCGTCGGGAGGCAAGATGGTGCCCCAAATGCAAGAGTAAGCACTTTGGGCCTTGTAACCCGAAGTCGTTCTCTCGGGCGTTGGAGTGTTTCAAGTGTGGGCAAAAGGACCACTTGAGCCGGGATTTCCCCTCACGGGGAGTTTGTTATGAGTGCCGGGAACCGGGGCACATCAAGAGGGATTACCCTAAGCTAGCCAAGGGTAATCAAGGAGTGTCGAGCGGGGCAGCGCAGAGGAAGGAAGTGCAACCGAAGGAACCAAGTAGGGCCTTCTGGATAACAGCAGAAGAAGCAAGAGAGACGACGGACGTAGTTTCGGGTACGTTTCTAGTGAACTCTCTACCTACCTGTGTTTTATTCGATACCGGTGCAAACCGATCTTTCGTATCCACCTCGTTTTGCAAGAACCTCGCTATTCCTGTTAGTTTACTGGATGATGCTCTAGTGGTAGAGGTAGCCAATGGGGAACATATGGTAGTATGGGAATGTTATGTTGGGTGTACCTTAGAGTTAGATGGAGAACCCTTCACTATAGATTTGTTACCGGCCAATATCGGGGGGTTCGACGTGATAGTGGGGATGGATTGGTTAGCTAAGCACGATATCGGTATCTTTTGCTCTAAGAAGTTGATTTGAGTACTCTCGTCTAAGGGTGGAGAGGTGATAGTCTACGGAGAGAAGAACCGGGGAACCAATATGATTATATCGTCACTCAAAGCACGCAAGAGCCTAGCCAAAGGATGTGTTTCGTATTTAGCCTATGTGATCGACGCGAAGCTAGAGAAGAAGAAATTGGAAGAGGTGGACGTGGTGTGCGACTACCCGGATGTCTTTCCGGAGGATCTACCCGGACTTCCACCGGAACGGCAAGTAGAGTTCCACATCGATCTCACTCCAGGGGACGCCCAAATTGCTCGTGCTCCCTATCGTCTAGCGCCGACGGAGATGCAAGAGATGATGACGCAACTGCAAGAACTTCTCGAGAAGGGATTCATACGACCAAGTTCGTCGCCGTGGGGAGACCCGGTGTTGTTCGTGAAGAAGAAAGACGGGTCCATGTGGATGTGTATAGACTACCGCGAGCTCAACAAAGTTACCGTGAAGAATAAATATCCACTTCCTAGGATCGACGACCTCTTCGATCAACTTCAAGGAGCGGGGTGCTTTTCTAAAATCGACCTGCGATCTGTCTATCATCAAGTGCGGGTCAAGGAGAGCAATATACAGAAGACGGCATTCCGGACGAGATATGGCCACTATGAGTTCCTAGTCATGCCCTTTGGATTGACTAATGCTCCGGTCGTCTTTATGGATTTGATGAACCGAGTATACCGACCTCTTCTCGACAAGTCAGTCATAGTCTTTATCTACGATATTCTTATCTACTCTCGGGACGAGATGAAGCATCGATGGCATTTGCAGGAGATCTTGGAAATTCTTCGGAAGGAGAAGTTGTTTGCAAAATTTTCGAAATGCGAGTTTTGGCTTCAAGAAGTCCATTTCTTGGGCCATGTTGTATCAAAGGACGGGGTGAAAGTGGATCCGACGAAGATAGAGGCGATGATGAATTGGGAGCCACTGACGAGCCCAACGGAGGTAAGAAGTTTCTTGGGTTTGGCCGGCTACTACCGACGGTTTATCCAAGACTTTTCGAAAATCGCATCTTCACTCACGTCGCTGACAAGGAAGAACGTTAAGTTCTTATGGACCGATGCGCAAGAGAAAGCCTTCCTCGCTCTCCAAAAGAAGTTATGTGAAGCACCGATCTTATCCTTGCCCGAAGGATCCGAAGATTTTGTAGTTTACAGTGACGTCTCCAAGTTTGGACTCGGATGCGTTTTGATGCAAAGGGGAAAGGTAATCACGTACGCATCGCGGAAACTCAAGGATCACGAGAAGAATTACCCTATGCATGATTTGGAGCTAGCGGCGGTGGTATTTGCCTTAAAGTTATGGCGACATTACCTGTACGGGACAAAATGTACCCTATTCACCGGTCATAAAAGCTTGAAATATATCTTCGACCAAAAGGACCTCAACATGCGTCAAAGAAGATGGTTGGAACTCTTGAAGGATTACGATTATGAATTTCTTTACCACCCCGGTAAGGCCAATGTGGTAGCGGACGCCTTAAGCCGAAAGAGTTACGGAGGGGAAAGTAAAGTAACGGTTGCTAGAATCGAGGTGATGTCAAGTCTTGTGGAGGACATCAAGAAGAGTCAAGCCGAAGCACTTCGTGAGGAGAACCTCAAGGCCGAGGTCATGGTGAAGCAAAGAGAATTATTATCAGAGGATAGCCGCGGTCTTAAGCTATTTCAAGGGAGGATTTGGGTGCCGAAAATCGGGGGAAACCACGAGTTGCTTTTAGCGGAGGCACACAAGTCAAAGTACTCCATTCATTCCGGAAGCACCAAGATGTATAGGGATTTGAGGATACATTATTGGTGGCCGGTGATGAAGCTTTATGTGGCTAATTACGTGGAAAAATTGGTCACTTGCCTACAAGTCAAGGTGGAACATCAAAAGCCCTATGGAAGTTTGCAGCCTTTGACCATCCCGGAGTGGAAATGGGAACACATCACTATGGACTTTGTCACGAAATTGCCAAAGACCTTAAAGGGGCATGACACTGTTTGGGTGGTGGTAGACAGGCTTACCAAGAGTGCACATTTCTTGGCAATGCGGGAGACGCTACCGATGGACAAGCTTGCTAAACTCTATATTGACGAGGTGGTGTCACGTCACGGTGTCCCACTATCAATAGTCTCGGATAGGGATAGTCGGTTCACTTCCAAATTTTGGGATGGGTTTCAAAGGGAGTTGGGCACGAAAGTTAAGTTGAGTACGACGCATCACCCCCAAACCGACGGGCAAAGTGAGAGGACGATCCAAACTCTCGAGGACATGCTTCGATCGTGCGTCATAGACTTTGGAGGGACTTGGGATTAGCACTTGCCTTTGGTGGAATTCGCATACAACAGTTATCATTCGAGCATCGGAATGGCACCCTTTGAAGCGCTTTATGGACGGAAATGTAGGACTCCAGTTTGTTGGCTCGAGGCCGGAGAGAAGCAATTTGCGGGACCGGAAATCATACAAGCAACGGCGGACAAGGTGAAGGGTATTCGAGAGCGGTTGAAGGCGGCACAAAACCGGAAAAAGAGTTACGCGGACAAGAAGCGAAGACCGGTGGAGTTCCAAGTGGGGGAACGAGTGATGTTGAAGGTGTCACCTTGAAAGGGGATCATCCGTTTCGGTAAGCGCGGAAAACTTAGTCCCTGTTTCCTTGGGCCCTTCACGATATTAGAGAAGATCGGACTTCAAGCTTATCGATTGGACTTACCGCCGGAGATGGACGGTATCCATCCTACATTTCATTTTTGCTACCTTTGCAAGTGCTTAGCCGAAGAGGAAAGCGTTATCCCTTTGACGGAAATTCGGGTGGACAACGGGAACCGATGTGTAGAAGAACCGGAAGCCATTCTAGAGTCAAAGACAAAGCAATTGCGGCATAAGGACGTGACTGTGTTGAAAGTCCAATGGAAATACCATCGAGGTGCTAACGTAACGTGGGAATCGAAGGAAGACATGAGGAAGAGATATCCTCATTTATTTAGTGAATAAGATTTCGGGGACGAAATCCTCATTAGGTGGGGAGGATTGTAACGTCCGAAAAATCTAAGGTAAGTAATTCTCTCGTATTTGATTATCTTGTTAAATTGGAACTGTCAATTGTGTGTAAGTTGTGCGTTATCGATCCGTCAATATAATACCTCCTAAATTGTTTTATCGTATGTACAAGTGTTAGGTTTCAACTGAATTTTCGGGTCTCAGGGGACTTGGTGCGACAATGCCACGCGACAGTGCCAAGGGCACAGTCTCAGGGGACAGTCGCAGGGCACAGTCGCGTGGGTTGTACCGTTGGTCGGGGTGTTGGCGTGATAGTGACCACGCGACAGTGCCAAGGGCACAGTCGCAGGTCACAGCCGCGTGGCATGTACCGTGAGTCCGAGTCTTGGCGCAATAGTGACCGTGCGACAGTGCCATGGGCACAATCGCCGGGCACTGTCGCCGGCGGTGTCTAAGGGTATAAAAGTCCAACTTTGACTATTTTGACTTCACTTTCTCATCTCAATCGTTTTGGAGCCGAAATAGAACACCTTAGGGCAATTTTCTTCTCTCTTAAAACCCATCAACATTCACTCAAACCCTAGTGGTAGTTGGGGGCATTTATTGGTGATCAAGGAAGCTAGAGGGTCATTCAAGGGAAGCATTCAAGTCACATTCAAGCCTCCATTTTCTCCTCATCTCAACCAAGTTTTCTAGGACTTGTGTAAAACCCTAGATAGTGAGTTTTCTACTACTATTTTCAAAAGAGATACACATCTTGTGTGTTTATTTGTTTAGCATATCATGTGTATATAGAAATCTGATCATGTGTATATAGAAATCTGATCACCTGATAAGTTTGACCTAACTGCTAATTTTGAGATGATTGGAAATATTGTGATGGTATTACAAGTGGGTCTTAATGGTATTATTATTGATGCATCTTAAGCTTGGTAATATGTATTTTAATGAGCATGGGCATCATGTTGGGATTTGCACATTTAAGAGTTTTGTACCTAAATATGCTTAGGATTGATTGATGTCTTATACATGTATCTTATTGGGATGGAATTATGTATAGATACGGATATTGTACGTACTTAGGACGAACCATGAGTAAGTGCTAGGAGGATGTAGTCTTAGGCGCCACCATGACGGTATGCGCTAAGACCTCCGCCATTTGGAGTAATGCTTGGGAGGTAGTCTTCAAGTGTGTCGGGCCTTTGGGATGTTGCTCAAGCGAGTGAACATCAAGGTACATTGACTTGAGGTAAAACTCATTGGTGTGATGGGTCTCCCCCATGGTTGTTCCTTCATGACCCTAGTGACTAAAATGATGCCATTGTTCATAACATGTTTTATAGATGTATGTAATGTTCTTGTTCAACTCACTAGACCTGTTTGGTCAAACACTTGATTGTTGATATGTATCTCAGGTTCTAGTGGCGCAAGCGCCAAGGAAGCCTAGCCGACTTTTAGTGGTGAGCTTGGGAACATTTTTGGGATGCCATGCTTGAAGGCGATCCTTTTTGGGAAATAGTTGACAACTGATTTGTAATCTTATGTCTGGCAAGATTTAGATTAGGAAGTTGTCATCTATTATTGCTTCTTATTACAAACTTGTAATTAACAGGCATTTATTGTTCCTTTTTTTATGAGCTCGTGCTTTGGCATTTCTATGTATACCATATTTCCATTTTCCGGAAATTTTTGTTTGTCCCATTTTTGGGGTGTTACACCCCACCCAGGTCCCCTTACTCCCGAACTCCCAGGTTGTAACTCTTGTTGGAGTCACTCCCGGGTCACCCCCGGTCGAGCGACGATCGGGATCCTCCTGGTCTTCTTATCTGGTTCGGCTAGGCCGACAATTGGGCGGCGGCGGCTGCTCGACCACCCTTACGGGGAAGACGATTTCCAGTTGTTGGAACCGCCACGCAAACCCACCAAAACTAACACCTCCCAACCCATTAACCCCAAGCTATATGAGATGATTCATAAGGCTCAAACTCCATTTATTTTTCCAAATAACCAAAACACATACTCCCCCATTTCTAATCAGGACACAAATGATAATCCATACATTTTCAACAATAGGAGGCACCAACTAAGAGAAACTTACCTTGAAAAGATTGATGTAGGCTTGATTTCAATTACAACTTTTCCCTTTGCTTTCTTTTCTCCAAAATCGCCTTCAACCTCCTCTCTAGCAATAGTTCTCATCCGCAACTAAGGAATGAGAGATAAGTCTCTAGGGTTAAATTCATCTTATTCAACTTTACCACTAGCCCCTCACACTTTTGGGCTTTTGAGCAACCACTCCCCTAACTCTACATTTATTTCAAATGAACCCGGTTATTACAAGAACGGTGGTCGGCGGTGGTTCATATCGGTAGTGTTCGGCAGTGGTTCAAAGCAGTGGTCAGTGGTGGTTTTGATCAGTGGTAGTCGACGGTGGTTCAGAACGATGGTCGGTGGTGGTTCGAATCAGTGGTTGGTGGTGGTTCAGATCAGTGGTTTAGAACGGTGGTCGGTGGTGGTCAACGGAGGTTCATATGGGTCTGGGTAAATCATGTAGGGAAGATGGGGATAGTTTTGTCTTTTTGAGAAAATGAGATAGAATGGAATTAAATTCCTTCTCAATTGTGATGGAATGACCAAATCCATGAATGGTGGAATGTGTGGAATTCAATTCCATTCCATGGGAAAGCAAACGCCTGAAAAGGAATTTGGTCAATGGAATTGATCATTCCAATTCCTTCAGCTTCCGTCGGAATCCTTCGAACCAAACGCCTCCTAAAGTTTTTGTTTTTCCCCCTAGGTTTTGTTTCTATGACCTAAGGTTTTAATGAGGCAAAACTTATGCACGATCACTCATTTGACTCGGAACAAAGGGGAGTGTTGAAAGATTATGTGTCATCATCAAAAGAAGTGATTGAAAGAATCATTTCCATGTATTAGAATTTACCATAATGAATATTTTCTATTATTTGTAAACTCCTCCCTATTTAAATGACTTGTGATTAATGAGAAAATACAAATTTACGTACTCTCCTTGTTTTACTGTTGTCGAATTTCATTTATTCTATAGTAGGGTGTTATATATGTTGATGTAAAGATTTTGGAGTTCTTTTTTCTCTCGCTACAATGACTATGCTGAAATGTATGATAAAATAGAGAAAAATGAGAGGGAGAAAGTTGAAATCTCTAAAACTTAATGTTGTTAATGGTGATATATTATTCAATATGTTTCCATTAATGAGGTTGAATGTATTGGTTATAAGTTTTTAGATGATGATTTTTTATAAAGTTATGTTAATTTTTTTGAATATCCTAATTTTGAATATTCTATTTTAAAAAATTATACCATACTTGCAGTAGATGCTGCTAGTGATTAGCTTTGTATGTCATAATGAATAGTAGACACCATAACCTAGGTTAATAAGGTGTGAAACGACATAACCATAACCTAAGAAAATATAGCAAACATTTTGACGTAATTAACCATTAGATGAGCATTTCTTTTATTCCTTTTAAAGAGAAAAACAACAAGGAGAATTAAAGACACAACTAAACGGTCTACTCGTCGTCGTAACCAAGATCTTCTTCAACCTTCTCGGCGGCATCTTCAGCGATCTCATCTCCCACGTAATCAATCCCCTCCGCTATCGCCAGCCCACCCAACAATCCCGCCGCCGCACCAACCGCAAGCCCAGTCCCCATACCATACTTGCTCTTCTTTTCCTCCTTATACCCACCACCGTAACCAGGTTGCCCATAAGCCTGATCGTCGTATTGCGGAGGAGGACCACCACCATACGGTGCAGCGTAAGGTGGCGGAGCATGGTAGTGTTGCGGTGGCGGAACACCGTATGGAGGTGCGTAGTAAGGATCCGGCGCACGATAACGTGGTTCCCTGATGTAGACTTTCACCTCCACCTTGCCGTGGGGACGGCCTGAAGGACGTTTAAGCTTTAAACCATCAGCGAAACACTCACCGATTCCGACCTCATCAACGACGTCCTTAAGTTTGAGCTTGGCGGAGCCGATTAAGGGCTTTATTTCCTCCGCCGCTTTCGCATGAACAATGTCGATGAAGAGAGTGGAGTCCTGGATGAGATCGTTGAGAGGAATGACGAGTTTTTGATCCCACACCGGCGACTCATCGCCCACCTCATCTACCAGTGTAGAACATTTGTTTTGTGGGTCAACCCAGACGACGGCGTAGGGCTTGAGAGGGCCATAGCGCCAGTTGATGTTTTTGAGGTTTTTGGCGGAGGAAATCGTCAGCTCCAGTTCGTAACGCGCCGCCATGAATATGATCCGCCGGTGAATGAAGGAATCGGTTGTATTGATCAAATGTTAATGGAGGGTGGATGGCATATATAGTAGTTGTACACCAAAACTTAACATGAAAAACCTATTGTCCAATCAACTAGTACTGTAATATATATTAAATAGTGTGACGTTAGTTTTTTGTATTAAAGTTTTAAGATTACAAAATGATTATTTAATTTCAAGGTATATGTATTTTTATTTTATTAGATAATAATATTTTGAGTAAAGTACATATTTTGTACCTCAAATAAAAGGATTACAATTATCATTGTTTTAGTTTTAATGTTGTTACGGATTGGGTTCATTGACCTAACATTATTAAACTTAACTCCGTTAAATCAAAAATAATATGGTAATTACATTTTCATAATATTTATATATGTATAAAGTTATCAGGGGCTAACTGGAGATTTATCTTTATACATATAATTCTAATAATTGACTTCCAAATTTATTTTTATTTTGTCGATCCAAGAGATGTGATAAACATGTGATAATCGTCAAATACTGACCAAGTACAAGACCCAATCCAGAATATGTGATAAACCTATGATAATCGTCGAATACCAAGTACAAGACCCAAGTCACAGATGTGATAATAGTTGAATACAGAATAAGAACAAGACCCAATTTAGATATGTGATAAACCTCTGATACTCGCATCCCTATATGTATTGAGTCGAAGACCCAAGCCAGAATATGGAATAAGCCTTCTTCTCTTGTAAGTCAAATATGTGTAAAACCCTAGATTTTTTGAACTCCACTCTTCGATTCTCTACTACCCCTGTGATAATCGTCATACCCGTGTTATAAATAAGATGGAATAAGTCGAAGTCGTACCTGTCTTATAAGCAGAATCCTTGTGATAATCGTCGTAATTGTTTGAGGAATTTCTTTGCTAGTCGCCCTGTGATAAATATTGTGATAAACGTTATGATTTGAATGTAGAAGATTAAATAAGTCGAAGCCCTAACTGCATATGTGATAAACTTGTGATACTCAAAACATACCAGAAGTCGTCTTCTTCAAAGTTGTGATAAAACCCTTAATTGCTTGAAATTCTCTATGATTTTCTACTTCAACATACTATCGGCCGTCGTGATAACCACGACCGTTGTGATAACAACTATGTTGTATAATTATTGTTTCCTAGATGATCAGAAAAACATTATCATATTATTTGAATTTTATCATATCAAATTACCGATTATATCCTTCCATGTTTTAATATAATAAAAAATCCTTTAATATTAATTAAAATTTTAAAACTCCCTTAAAACGTCTATTAATTAATACTTCAATTATAATACTTGGCTTTGAGGCTATTCTCGTATTTTCGTAAATCACAGGGGTTCTCGTTTGAACCATTCCCTAAAGTTATATACCTAATATATATACACGTCTGGCTACAACACCCCCTAAGAATCTGCAAGCCGACACCCCTTCCTTTACTTCGACACCCTTCTTCCTACCCCATTTACGGCCACTCACCGCTGCTCCCTCTTCCTCTCCATACACCCCTTCAGCCCTTCTCTCCTCCTCTTTTCTCTTTGTTCACCACCTAAAACAACAAAAAACCATTGAACATTCAACACTATCTTTGATCACTAATGTGGCCATAGAAAACCCCTACACCTCCTCCCAATCTCCTCCTTCCCCTTCCATTTTCTCTGCCCTAAACCCCCTCCCTACAGAATGCGCTTGAGCAAGTATATAAATCCTCTATTTTCAAGTACTTTTATATAGATTTAAGGTTATTTTTTCGTTAAAGATTTTTTAGGTAATTGCAACAGTATGGGTGTTCGTGTATAATGTTCAGTGGATTGTGAAGCATTTTGGTGGGATGATTTATGGTTTTGATTTTCGAAGTTGAATGAAATGAAGATGAAGGGGGGGGGGGGGTGCAAATGAACTAATAAATTGAACCATTGTAAGTCGATGCCAAAACCCAAAGAGTGACAACCCAGTTGTAGATCGATGACAAAACCCAAATAAAATAGAGGGGATGACAGGAGAGAACACAAAAGGAGAAGATGAAAATGAGGGTGGTCACTTGAACCATCGTACAATTAAAAGAAATCATTTTAAAAAGGTAAAATGACAAAAAATCCCCTTACACGGTCATGTGATGAGGGGGACATAAAGAACTTAACAGACACATATCTTACGACGTTAGAAGTAGGGACCTCATCCACAACAAAATGAAACCACAATAACTTTACATATAATTATTTTGTTTGAAAGATCCAATCCATACTTTCCATAATCAAAAGGATAAAATTTGTAATTTGCTCTAATATTTTAATTTCAAAACTTTTTACTCAACAACTTTACATGTATTATAAATTACTGTAGATAATTATAATTTCTAATTTTATAAAAAATTGGGTTTATGTATTCAACATATTTAGATTCGTGATTAATCTTTAATAATTTGACATTTTACTAATATATAGGATTAAATTGTAAAGTTGTTGAAGATAAAACATGTGGTCGTAACTAGTATATATTATGTTATTATAAAAAAATTACGTGTATATAATAAAAAATCAATAAATATAAATTATTACATAGAAAATAATATGCTTATAATATTTTGTTTTAATTAAAAAATGATTTAATATGGAGAAGAATTGTTGTATGTACCAATTTTTCCCCAAAATAGTAGGGGTTTGCAGAAAGTGTCTATACCATTTTTTTCTCCAAAATATTAGAGGTATGTAGAAAGTCGACCGATCCAAGTTAAACCGATCGATCATAGTCGGATATTCAATTGTAATTGGATCGGATCGGATCAAAAATTTCAACATCCAATTTGGATTGGTCGGTTCTTGGATGACAGTCCAGAATCCAATAAAGCCGAACCGATCCAATCCAATGGTCATCCAATTATCATTTAATTAACAATTATATATAATTACTGACATCTTACGATATTGCTTTCTAGTTCATATTTATATGTAGTGTTTTTTTTCAAAAAATTAAGTAAATATATGAATAATTGGTTGAAATAGCGGATTAATTGGTCGAGAATTGGCTCAAATATTGAATGAAACCAATTTGATCCATTAGATAACCAATAATAATATATGGATGGAACCGATCCGATCTAATCATCCATTGGATTTGATTGGATCAGATGTCCAATGTTAATTGAATTGAATCGGAAGACAAAATCCAACATCCAATGGATCTGATCGGATCCACCTAAATCCATTGGATTCCAACCGATAAACACCCCCTACAAAATAGTGCAAGCAGTGGTGTTAAGATCATTTGTATTACATATCAATTTCTGTCAAGTTAACTTTAACAATTATTACAATTATTTTAAAATTATTCTATTCATCAACAATTTATCAATATATTCTCATCAAATATAAGTTAAAGGGAAATTAATTAAAATACCCGTATTTCGATCCCGTATTACCGAAATACCCCAAATCTCCCTTATTTTGCCGAAATACCCCTTTTTTCCGGGATCGTGGCCGGGATTGACACCCATCCCGGGGTTACCTTCATCGGCGGCATGAATAGTGACCGAAATACCCCTTTTGGCCGGGATCGTGGCCGGGATTGACACCCATCCCAGGGTTAGCATCATCGGCGGCGTGAATAGTGGTTTTCCCGGCGTTAAGCCGGGATGAATAAGGGAATCCCGGCATTAGTCCGGGATGAACAGTAATTTCCCGGGGTTGGGGGCCGGGATGGAAGAGATTCTTGATCAAAATAAAATCGACGGTTGGGATTAAGGGAAATTAGGTTTAGAAGTGTTCCCCCATTATTATAAAAGCATGGTCCCCAATTCAAACCCCACCCCACACAACCACTTCCTCTCTTCTACTTCTAACTCTCTCTTCTATCTCGTGTATATCACGCTCGGATTTCGACTCGAGTTATTGGAGTTTTAGCAATCTTCGATATGTCTCGTCTATTTACTTTGGTAAGTTTTCTTTTAACCCCATTGTAGTTTTATATTTTATAAAATATTTGTTGTATGTTATTTAGACTATGTGTTTGATTATGCGTTTATTTTAGAGATTATGTGTTATGTTTATGTTGTTAATATGCTAGAGTATTTCGTGTTTTTTAGAGTGTTGCGTTAATTTTAGAGTGTTTCGTTAATTTTAGAGGTTGCGTTAATTTTAGAGTGTTGCTTTAATTTTAAAGTGTTTCGTTAATTTTAGAGGTTGCGTTAATTTTAGAGTGTTGCTTTAATTTTAGAGTGTTTCGTTAATTTTAGAGGTTGCGTTAATTTTAGAGTGTTGCTTTAATTTTAGAGAGATTGCGTTAATTTTAGAGTGTTGCGTTAATTTTAGAGGTTGTGTTAATTTTAGAGTGTTGCTTTAATTTTAGAGAGATTGCGTTAAATTTAGAGAGATTGCGTTAATTTTAGAGTGTTGCGTTAATTTTAGAGTGTTTCGTTAATTTTAGAGTGTTTCGTTAATTTTAGAGGTTGCGTTAATTTTAGAGTGTTGCTTTAATTTTAGAGGTTGCGTTAATTTTAGAGTGTTGCTTTAATTTTAGAGTGTTTCGTTAATTTTAGAGGTTGCGTTAATTTTAGAGTGTTGCTTTAATTTTAGAGAGATTGCGTTAAATTTAGAGAGATTGCGTTAATTTTAGAGTGTTGCGTTAATTTTAGAGTGTTGCGTTAATTTTAAATATTTTAGAGATTGCGTTAATTTTAAAGTGTTGTTTTACTTTTAAATATTTTAGAGTGTTGCGTTTATTTTAGAGGTTGCGATAATTTTAGAGATTGCGTTAATTTTAGAGTGTTGCTTTAATTTTAGAAAGATTGCGTTAATTTTAGAGTGTTGCGTTAATTTTAGAGTGTTGCTTGATATTATATTGTATGGTTGGGGCCATTTTGGCATTATTATAAGAAGATTAAAGTGTTATCTTGCTATTCTTTGGTTGGGTTGTTACATAAAGTTTTTTATTTGGTACATATTTCCAAAAACATTTAATTAAATGAAATAACGATACAGTTTTTAAACCCAACTTAAAATAAGTATTTTTGGAAAGTGTAGACAAAGTTTCATATATAGAGGTTGCGTTAATTTTAGAGTGTTTCGTTAATTTTAGAGGTTGCGTTAATTTTAGAGTGTTGCTTTAATTTTAGAGAGATTGCGTTAAATTTAGAGAGATTGCGTTAATTTTAGAGTGTTGCGTTAATTTTAGAGTGTTACTTTAATTTTAAATATTTTAGAGTGTTGCGTTAATTTTAGAGTGTTGCGTTAATTTTAGAGTGTTGCTTTACTTTTAAATATTTTAGAGAGATTGCGTTCATCTCCAAGTGTTGTGTTTTTTTTAAATAACTATAATCATAAACCTTTTAATCGCAACATATCGATTTGGATTTTGTCAAACGGGTGTAAATAACCCTAAGGGTTGTAGGGATTTAAGCAATTCATGTGATTCCCCTACTACCTGGAAGTCCAATAGAAATATTAACTATAACCAAAAGTCGTTGTCTTTTATTCGTTACATACTAGGAGGATTTTCATTACGTCGATCTGTCTTTCAAAACACGCCTTGGGTTCGCCAAGGAAATTAGAGATATTTTTGCAGCGTGTCCACTAGAAGGCATCATTGCAGGCTTTGCAGAAGGCATCATTTCAGGCTTTGAAGAGGCATCTTTCAGCATCTTTCAGGAATCGTTTGACCATGTGCACAAACCTATCTTCGCATGGACTATAAGTAGATGCTCCGGTGAAGTAGTAATTCACAACTTGCTATCTATCATTTCTACTCTCTTCGTCATTTACAAACATTCTCTACATTTTCATAACTTAATGGTTGGAGGTTCACGTGGAAGGGGGAGAAGGTCAGCGAATGGGGCTGGCACTTCACGCTCCGCCTACAGCGAACAATTAAATGATGGAGCTACGAGGGTTGACTGGGGAGTACCAGACACGACGGAGGAATGGGCGCAGTTTGGGATAAGTGCTTATGATGAACCAATTACGCCGCAAGAGTGGGAGCAGTATGATTTTGCACGAGAGTCATACTACAATGCTCATGGGGGACAATACCCACCTACGTATCCCACTAACCAGGGACTGAGTTTACCAATGTCTCAAGTACTGCCTACAAAGTTGAAAGACTCATGTGATGAGACAAATGCGGAGATACGACATATCGGCAGGAACTGGCTACGCAACATGGAATTGCAAAAAGAGAAGGAGGCCATTATTTCGGAGCAGAAGGAGTTCTTGGAGATGATGAAGCAGGATGTTAGGGAGAAGCAAAAGGAGATTAAAAAAATTAGAAGATGAATTGGTAGAAATCAAAGAAAACTACACCGGCATGGAGGAGCAAATGAAGGCAAAGGCTGGTTGGGTCAAGAGCATCCGAGAAATCTATCCGTAGTAGGTTTCTCAAAGGGTGGTTAATCTACCTGTAACGATGGTCTAATGTTTTCTTTTCTTTATTAATGTTTACTTTATCGATGCTTTAATAAAAGGATGCTTTAATGATTAACTTGTTTTTACACAATATAATTCCACAACCACGAAAAGGTATATTAAATGAACAATGAACATAAATATCATATCACTTCACATACACGATGAGATCGTTACAATCAAGGGAAGTCAATGTTAAGGTCAATGCTATCATGCCTTAGGGTTTCATGTGGTTCTAGGTTCGATGGCCCCTAAGAGCGAAATCTTTGGCTACTTGAAGCTCTACTCCTGGGCACGGTTGAAGGGGCAGGAGTTGGACATTCACCACGAGTATGTCCTACTTCTCCACACCTAGTACAAGTTCTCTGTATCGGATCCTCACCCCGGGATGGACGCCGATCGTTCTTTCTTGGCCTCCCCGCACGTCTCTTTGTTATTAACGGTGGATAGCATGGCGGAAGGGGGACGTGTGGCAAAACCCATGATTGAGGGGGTCCAACTGGATTGATTACTTCATGATATGTTGACCGGTAAGTATGGGACGTGAAGTAACCTAGAGCTAGATCGCTACAATCTCTACAGTTCATAGACCTTGCAGCTGTGATGGCATGACCACATGGTAACCCAAAATATTGCCATTGTTTACATTCACAAACACGGTTGAGCATATCGGCAATCGCGTGTCCACGGGTATCCCGAACATCGAACTTATCATATCCAATCCCTCTTACCCTCCATTGCGCAGACTTTCCCGCCCTTTTGAGAATCTTCGCCTCCACCATTGGAGTGAGATGATTACACATTTCACCTACAAACATGTGTGTGTTAACTATGGTACGAATTATAAATAACACAAGAAGAGAAAATAACATATAAGTTCAAGATTTCAAAGTTTATCAACCTCCATTTTGTCGTCGAAGTAGGTACCACTCTTGTTGAAAAGATCGGACGTACTCCATCAGCCCGACAATCGATAACCTACGAGCAAAACGGGACAGTGCATTCACCGACTCTGTACTATTAGAGGTCATTATGTTATATCGATGTGCAGGAAAATGGGCCCTTGACCACCTCTCCTTCCCAGTAGTGTCCATAACTTGTGCTCCACGATCTACTTCATATCGTAGTGCATCCATGTACCGGTCAAACTCCGTAACCGTATATGCTTTGCATGCCTTCCAGTAGGTCGGGCGGTTTGTAGTAATACACCTATCTGTGCTTTTCACGTTCATCTCCAAATGTCGACAACATAGGGCATGAGGGGTCGATGGGTACACGGCAGAAATTGCGGCACTTATTGAAGGAGACCTGTCAGACATAAACACCAGCCCTTCTGGGACTCCGATACATTCTCTCAACCTGGACAGAAACCAACCCCACTCCTCCCCCGTCTCGGACTTGCCTACTCCGAAATCCAAGGGCACGATGTTGTTATTTCCGTCCATGGCAACCGCCAAGAACATCATACCCAGGTAAGGTCCCTTTAAATGGGCAGCGTCTATTACGATGACAGGACGTAGGTTTGCCAAAAACGTGCGGATCTGCAAATAACGTACAATTATTGTACATATACGTGGAGCAACTTTGTAAATGTTATAATTTATAATATGTAAAGATATGGCGTGTTGATATACGTACCGCACATCCAAGAGCAGCGAAACAAAACTCAAAACGTCCGTGCGAATCCGTCTTTATTCTGGTGTGTGTACCCGGGTTCTTCAACTCCAAATTATATAAGTACATAGGGAGTCGTTCGTACGACTCCTCGGGAGTGCCTCTCACCATTAGCAGGGCCTTGCATCGCGCACGCCATCCTTGGTGGTAACCAATATTGAGCCCGTACTGCTGGTTGATATCGTCGACGATGTCATTCGGCCGAAATGACCTGCTAGCGTCAATAAACTTCCCTTTCAAAATGTGGCCCAAAGTCCTTCTGTTGGCCTGTCAGTGTCTAGAATTCAGTTGCGTCCTGGAACAAGTGTGCACGTCATTCAGTTTCCTAACGACAAACATCCCTCCTTTTGGGCCCACGGACTTCGCCGACATACGCCACTTACAATTTTCTTGCTCACAGACAACCACGTATCTGCTATTGTCGGATTTATCTGTTCTAAACACAAAACCCTCTTCCAAGAACTTAATTTCGAGCTGTATGGCCATTTCCTCCTTAGTATCAAATAGTTGTCCTTCACGTATGCTTGTACCGCGATTGTAAGGTACGGGTTGGTAGGGTGGTATATTGGTCTCCGGGTTTGGAAGGGAAAGAGGCATATCAAAATAATCGTTATACTCACCAAGTGATTTATTGTTAGGGGTATATGTTTCTTCTTCTTCGTCCTCATCGGTATCGGTATTTGATCTGTCCAGATCAGATATACCCGTTGTGAAAACATGGGTTTCGTCATGAGCAACTCCAGCAAACCGTCTTTCTTCGTCTTCTTCTTCTTCTTCTTCTTCTTCTTCTTATTCTTCCTCTGCTTGTTGTTCTTCTTATAGTTGTGTCTCCGGAACAACATCGGGATATGAGTCGTAAGGACGATATGAATGATCAGAATAAAGTGTGGTGTCATAGGATGCCTAAAATTGAGAATCAGGCTCCTGTTGACTACCACCGAGATGGATTTCGTCATCACCTCCGGCATCATCTTTGTCATCACCTTCGTCGCACATCAATGTTGCCTCATACACAAAGACTTTTGGAGGTGTTTCTGAATCGGCTGCAATTTGCATAAAACCAATGATTAGTTCATCGTTGTTTAGCTCCACTAGTGAGCGATCTTCACGTTTGAACACCAACTTGCAAGTAGCAGAATCTTCGATTCCACATTTTCCCATGGCATAATGAAGAAACCTCTTCACGTGTACCCAATATAATCCCACTCATTGTTGTTTTGAACCCACTGACCATCGAAACATAAATAGAGCTTAGCTTTTACAACAGGTGAACTCATCTTTCCAATTGTATGAAAAATGAAGCAATTCAAACAATGAAAGTTAAGAGAAAGAAAGAAAAATGCAATGGATCTGATGAATGTCTTGCATTATACTGATCTTTAAAGGCAAAATTTATAGCCGATTATTATTAGTTCAAGGAAAAATTCAATGACAAGTACAATTATTGTATGACATAGTAGAAAAAAACAGTAGAAAGAATAGTAACAAAAACGTGAAAAACACTGGAATCACATGAAATCATACGACCAAACCCTCATTTTCTCAAACCCTAAATTACCCAATCCCGGCCCCCATCCTGGCCCACATCCCGGACTAACGCCGGGATTTCACAATTCATCCGGGCCTAACGCCGGGATTTCACTATTCACCTCGTCTTTGAATGTAACCCCGGGATTGGTAAGCATCCCGGCCACGGATCCCGGAAAAAAGGGGTATTTTGGCAAAATGAGAGAGATTTGGGGTATTTCGGTAATACGGGATCGAAATACGGGTATTTTAATTAATTTCCCTAAAAAAGCTCTAGGCAAACTTTTTACTACAATTTAATATTAGTTTATTAAAGAATATTGATTGTAATAAAATATTAATTCAAAGCGCAAAAATTAAAACATATAGTAAAACGATTACTTTAAATCTAAATATTTTAATTTTAAAAATAATTTCTAATTAGGAAAATACTCATTAAATTGCTATATTTATATATGTTAAAATAGTTATATTAAAGTAAGTCTTATTTCTTAAGATGAATTTAATTTTATTATTCATAAAATCTAATATTTTTATTATTTCTATACAGTTTTTATATATTAAAGAATGAAATAAACAAAAATATTTACTCATATATACTAGATTATTTGTGTTTTTTTTAATTAGTTGTATGAAATCCTTTTGTTTGTAATTTATTAGTTTTGTATTTCAATTAACTTATACATTTACCTTTTATAATAGGGAATTTAATTAAAATACCCGTATTTCAATTGTATCTTACCAAAATGCCCAAAAACTCTCCATTTTTGCCGAAATACCCATTAAGTCCGGGATTGTGGGCCGAGATTTGAGATATCCCGGAGTTGTCAATTTTTTTTGAGAAATAGCGGGGTAACCCCGGGATTTAGGGCGATATCCCGGGGTTGGGGAAAAAATTTAACTGAATTTACAATTTGGCGGATAGAGGCCGGGATGGGCCAAGTGGATAGCAAATTCATAAGATTTTATATGATTTTAATATATATATTTACATTTTATACCCCTAAAGTTATTTAGTTAATTTACTTTATACCTTTTACTTTTCTATTTTTCATTTTACACTTTCATCCTATTAACATATATAATCGTATATTAACTAAAATCCGTTAAAAAAATACGTTTTAATTTTAACAAGTTACACCATTATAACCGTCTCTTCGTTACCTTCGAAATGAGTCCAATATTAAATATTTTGGATTTAATTATTTATTATATATCATATATACTACATTAGTAATATTTTTAAATATCATTAAACCACTACCAAAAATATGTAAAACTAACAAATAAGGTGGGACTCCCATAACATATTAAGATGCTAACAAACATGTCTTAAATTTGGTCAATCATTTCATCTTATTTTTTTACCATTGACCCATTAAACATAAAAATAAAATTCAAATATCCTCATTTTAAAAATAAATGTATTGAAATTGTCGTCTATTTTCATCCTATTAACACATATAATCGTATATTAACTAAAATACGTTAAAAAATACGTTTTAATTTTAACAAGTTACACAATTATAACCGTCTCTTCGATACCTTCGAAATGAGCTCAATATTGAATATTTTTAGATTTAATTATTTTATTATATATCATATATACTACATTAGTAATATTTTTAAATATCATTAAACCACTACCAAAAATATGTAAAACTAACAAATAATATTAAGATGCTAACAAACATGTCTTAAATTTGGTCAATCATTTCACCTTATTTTTTTACCATTGACCCATTAAACATAAAAATAAAATTCAAATATCCTCATTTTAAAAATAAATGTATTGAAATTGTCGTCTCTGTATAATCAATAATTCTTAAAAGTTTTTACAATAATAATGATATTAAAACTAAACCAGATATAATATATAATAACACTAAGGTGAAATAATTGACCAAATTTAAGACATGTTTGTTAGCATCTTAATATGTTATGAGAGTCCCACCTTATTTGTTAGTTTTACATATTTTTGGTAATGGTTTAATGATATTTAAAAATATTACATATGTAATATATATGATATATAATAAAATAATTAAATCCAAAAATATTCAATATTTGGCTCATTTCGAAGGTATCGAAGAGACGGTTATAATGGTGTAACTTGTTAAAATTAAAACGTATTTTTAACGTATTTTAGTTAATATACGATTATATGTGTTAATCGGATGAAAATGTAAAATGAAAAATAGAAAAGTAAAAGGTATAAAGTAACTAACTAAATAATTTTAGAGGTATAAAATATAAATATATATATTAAAATCATATAAAATATTATGAATTTGCAATCACTTGGCCCATCCGGGCCTCTATCCGGGAAATTGTAAATTCAATTAAATTTTTTTCCCCAACCTCGGGATATCGTCCTAAATCCCGGGGTAACCCCGCTATTTCTCAAAATTTTTGACTACTCCGGGATATCTCAAATCCCCTTCCACAATCCCGGACTTAATGGGTATTTCGGCAAAAAAGAAAAGATTTTGAACATTTTGGTAAAATACAATTGAAATACGAGTATTTTAATTAAATTCCCTTTATAATATGTATATTGAAGTTTCTTATAATTATAAATGCACCAAAATTTTATAAAACATTATCTATTGTACTTCTAAATATTTTTTAAAATGTTACCACTAATAAAAATTTATAACATGATAAAAAAAATACTAAATAATAAACATATTGTTCATACATAACTCAATTCAAGTGTATAATTACGTTTATGCCCTTGTAGATGTCAAACCCAGATCTAATCAATAATTACTATATGATTAATGGTTGGGATTACCTTAATGGTTAAGAAAAGCATGACTTTTGGATCCATCCAATCAGAATCATCGATATGCGAGTCTTTTTCACACGCTCTGAACGCGGCATTTTAAGAATAATAAAATGTTCTTTAATATATTTTTTTTTCTTTCCCCATTTTTTAATTTAATATTTTGAACAGGAAATTTATTCAAAATTTCATCCTCATTCAAATCGAAATTGATTTTCTAAACCCCTAATCTAATTTCTTCAACTTCGATATATTAAGAACGGTATCCCAATATGAGTAATGTCATGATAGTCTCATTGTTTGTAGTAGGGGCAAACCCGTTCCTGACATTTTTTAGGTTCTGAGCGAGATGTAAAAGTGGACCCTCGATAACTACAAATTTATTTTCAATATATTGTTTATATCATCAAAAATAACATTGAATTCAATAAATACTAATCATTTATGTAAAATCGTTTTTCCTAGTATTCCAATAATTATTTCTAAATTAGTATTATCTACCATATCATTTTTTACATAACATCGTCAATCCGTTCCACCATCAAAGACATGCCTTATGATATATCTTTAATATATAGATTGAAATCATTTGAGGTCACTATGTTGACCATTTGGAGTAATACTTTAAGTAAATCAAAACAAATTAGTTGAGTTTTCACATGTTACTTGATGTTGATGGTTTTCATAACCATTTTAAACTTTTAGAGTTGAAACAAACATTTTAAGAACCATCAATCTTATAATCAAAAGTCCATATGGTTTGAGATGTTATTATCGTTTTAGAAATAAGAGAGTACTTAAGATTTATGTACTTAATATTAGGTAATAAGGAGTCAATAATTTTTGGAAAAAAAAAGGAAATATAGTTCTGAAATCCTAAATATAGATATAAATTGGGTCGTCTCATATAGTTGGTAATTGTTTTCAAAATGTATGAGTTTTCTTAGTTAATAACAAGAAATCTACTTTATTCTAACACACACAAAAAATCATGCGGATGGAATAATCAAAATAGTATGTGGAAGATGAGTAATAGAGTATATATCAAGGTTTCTAGGCAAAACTAGTTTTTAGATAAGTAGTGGATAAAAAAAATTAAACTTAGAGAAACAATAAACAATATTATAAAATGAAAGATCAATTAATTTTTTTATAAATTTTATTGTCCAATGTAATTAATTAATACATGCTTGGGCCCTTAATATAATACTAAAAAATATAATTGGGTCCTATTATATACTATTTTTTTGTCTTTTTAATTAATTTTTTTACTACTTTTTTTTGAACAGCAATAGATTTAGATTATCACAACCAAATGATTACAATGAGTTTGGGACAAAGCCCAGGAGTTACAACCCCAACAAACGACCAAAGCAAAGACTATACCAAGACGAAACAAAAACTTATCAAGACCACCCACATACAGAAAACTACCGCCAAGTTTGCGAGAAGCAAACCCACCTAAGGCGAGACAAAAAACAGAGATTCGAGCAGACCCCGTAACATCCCAAAACTCCTTCAACCTTCCCGCGTGCAGCGACCAAACTCGAGCATACAACACTTCTGACTTGTTTCTGTCTGTCTCTTGAAACCGCGTTGTGCAGACCCGCGAACAAGTGCTTAAACCGGGGTTCGACAACCAAATTACCCAGTTGATAGCCAGCTCGCCATCCCTCTTTGAGATCCACTCGAATGTCTTTAGTTGTAACTCCAGCAACCGATCTTAAATCTTGCCACGATCCTTTTCAAAAGCCATTTTGTTACGATTCTTTCCCCCACGATGCAATTGCAGATAGCCGCCTTACCTCAACTCAAATTGGGGCACGACAGCCACGATCCCCAATCTATCGCAAGATCTTTATCTCGTTTCGTCACCCATTCGAATGTCTTCATTTGAAACTCGTAAAAAATGTCGTCCACCGAGCCGCTTACCTTATCAAACACTAACCTGTTACGATTTCCCCAAATTAAATATAAAAAGCAATCCACCACCCCTTGCCATCTTCGAATCCCTCTTGAAGATAAACTTGTTACGTCAACGTTCATCAATATTGCACCCAAGTTATTCCTTGAAACCATCTCTATTTTCCACCATTTCCCAAGTTGTTCCCATAGTTTTTTCACCTCCACACAATTAACCAGCGCATGATCAACAGTCTCGACTTCGTTGTTACAACGTGGGCAAAGAATTGAATCAAGGTCAATGCCCATATTATCCAACACCGATCTTACCGGAATTCTCCCTTGCGTGGCTCTCCACAAGAATACGTTTATTTTTTTCGGAGTCACTCTACTCCACCTTGTGACCACATCAGTTGTTCCTCTCCAAACTCTCTTTTCTTCTAACAACAATCTCAATTTTTTTTACCGAAAACCCTTCTTGTATATCCAACTCCCATGTATTCCTATCGTTCACCTCGATACTAGGAGTGAATTCATCCAGCACTCTTCTTAGCTCTTCCAATTCCCCTAACTCTCTCCCTCTCGGCCCTCTTCTCCACCCCCATTCCCACGCTCCTTCCTCCCCACATTTACCCCATCTCCCCGCAACCGAAACCCCTTTATCAGTCTCAAGATTATAAAGTCTCCTAAATACAACCTTGAGAATGCCTTTATTTGTCCACCTCTCGTCCCAAAACCTAGTGTTTACCCCATTCCCAATTAATTTCCCAAAGGAGGCAGAAAATTCCACCCCCTCCCCATCGATTTCCTTCCCTACCTTAATAATATTTTGCCACACCGAAGCACCTTCCCCCGACCCTTGCCTCTTATTTTCCTCCACTAGCCCCCCATCCCATCCATAAATGCTTTTAATAACTTTGACCCACAACGAATCCTTCTCCTTAAAGAATCTCCACCACCACTTCCCAATTAGCCCCCGATTCATGTCACGAAGCCCCCCAACATTCAAACCCCCCCTCTCAAAAGAACCCACTACCGTATCCCATTTGATCCAATGACGACATTTTCTTTCACTCTCCCTCCCCACCCCAAAAAAAATTACTTCTCACATTTTCAAGGAGTTTTACCACACCTATCGGGCTAAGAAACATCGAGAAATAATATAACGAAGCACTTCCCAAGACCGACCTAATCAAAGTCCACCGTCCTCCAAAGGACATCATCCTCGCTTTCCAAGATGCTAGCTTTGATTTCATTTTATCTATTACCGTCGACCAATGGTTAATTCTTTTCATAGACAACCCCACCGGTAAGTCGAGGTATATAAATGGAAGAGTACCCCAACCACACCCTGCACCATTAGCCCAGTCTTGAATTTCCTCTTCAGCAACACCCACACCCAACAATTTGTTCTTCACTAAGTTTAGTTTAAGTCTAGATATCGCGTGGAAGAAACGTAGAATCATCATGAGATTCTTTAAATTGGCCAATTTCCACTCCCCGAAGAAAATTACGTCGTCCGCGAATTGCAAATAAGTAATCTTAATCCCCTCCCTCCCAACCGAAATTCCTTCAAAACCCCCTTTTTCCACTGCTTCCTCCATCATATTATGGAGGCTTTCAGCGACGACTAAGAACAAGAATGCTGCGAGAAGGTCCCCTTGTCTTAACCCCTTATCCATATGGAACTGCTCCGTTGGTGATCCTTTAACTAAAACCGATATCCTTGCTGACTTTAAACATGATTCGATCCATCCCCTCCATTTTAACCCGAACCCCAAGACCTTCAATCTGTCGAGGAGAAACGTCCAATCAACCGAATCATAGGCCTTCTCAAAATCCACTTTAAAGATTAATCCCTTCCTTTTCGACCTCTTCAGATGGCTTACCACTTTGTTTGCAATTAGAATTTCGTCCAAGATTGATCGACCTTTGAGAAAGGCACTTTGCTCCACACTGATAATTTTACCAATGACCATCTTCATCCTTTCCGCAAGGATTTTGGAGATTATTTTATACAAGGTCCCAATTAGGCTAATCGGGCGGAACTCATCTAGCCCGATTGGGTTTTTGTTCTTTGGAATTAGAGTTAAGAACGAATTATTGCATCCGCTATGAATCTCCCCCTTCTCCCAAAACTCGTCCAGCACTACCATTAAGTCCCCCTTTATTACATCCCAATTTTTTTAATAAACCCGATTGTGAATCCGTCCGGCCCCGGAGCTTTGTTACTCCCGATTTCTTTAACCGCGTTCCAAACTTCTTCCTCCGTTATCCTTCTTTCGATCATTATTGCATCATCCTCTGATATCCTCTTCGTGCATCCCAACCTCAATCTCGGTTTACCCTTTTCTCTCCGCTGCGTATTTCTTCTTAAAGTGTTCAAAGATGTGGAATTTTATTCTATTTGGGTCCTCTGGCCAATCATTATCAATATTCAATCCAAGAATCGCGTTTCTCCTCACCCGGATTTTTACCATTGCGTGGAAGAACTTGGAGTTTTCATCTCCCTCCTTTAACCATTTAATTTTTGCTTTTTGTTTGCCCATCGCGACGCATTTTGCTTCCAATTCCAGCCACCGTTTTCGCGCTTCCCACCATTTTTCCCGCTCCCCGTCATTCAGCGGCTTAGACTCAGCCTTTTGTTCCCAATTATTGACTTCTTCTCCTTTTAGTTTCAATTCACCAGTCGCCCCTCCTCCACGGCCTGTCCGACTCCAGTTTTTAAGCGCGTTTTTTACGTTCTTTAATTTGTCTCTGAATCGGCAATCCGGTCTTATTGACGTTACCTCTTTTTCCCATGCCTCCTTTACCACCCCATGAATACTATCCTCGTGAAGCCAAACATCAAAAAATTTAAATTGATATGGACCAAAATCGGCCCACTCATCGTTAAGCATAATAGGAACATGATCCGACCATTTCCGCTCCAAAGTTTTTACACCCAATTTTTTCCACAATAAATTGAATTCGTTTGATACCAAAAATCTATCTAGTTTACTAAATTTTTTCCCATCATCGCTAATACGAGTGAATTTGGTGCCTCCCAATCGGACATCTACAAGACTATTCCTATCTATGAAATCATTAAATTCCTCCGATCGTTTGAGATTTGTTGCCGAATTTAGCCTTTAACCTTCGTTTCTAACCTCATTAAAGTCACCAAATAGTACCCATTTTACTTCCCTTTTTTTACAGAATTGATCCAACTTGTTCCACACGACAACCCTCTCTCGTTGATCTCGTGGCCCGTATACATTAACGCACCCTATCAAGCCATCAAATGACCCCCATTTGCCTATCACTGCCAAAAAATTTGCCTCTTCCACAATGAATTCACATTTGAAGGAATTTTTGTTCCACATGGTTAACAGTCCCCCCGAATTACCCTCCGCCTTTACTTGGGCATAATCACAATCGTCACTCCCCCAAAGGACCCTTGCAATGTTATCATTCACACTTTTTAATTTTGTCTCCTGCAGTCCTACCATACATGGACATTCCTTTTTACACATCCCTTTCATCCAATCTTGTTTAACCGATGCTCCTAAACCTCTAATATTTAATGAGATTATCTTCATAATTTAATGGGATTCGACCCATACCTCGCGATACCCAGATAGAAACTACTGATCCTTTCCCCCGCTGGGGTCTTCCTTTCCGTTTCCCCATTGCACCCCAATTTTTGCACCGAAATCCTTCAGCCCCGTTGATATATCAACGCTGTTAATATCGTTCAGCACTGCTGTTTGATTTTGACCCGATGCCGCTGATTTAAACGACTCCGCTCGACCCTGACTTCTTGATTCAGAATTCCTTCCTTGCCTTTTCCTTCCCCCCTTGTTTTGTACATTGCTTCTAGCAAGATGTTTAAGATAATGAAAACTAACCCTACCTCTGCCGAAGGTATTACCATCTCCCTTTCTTTTTGATCTCGCCCCCAGACCACTGGGATTTCTTGAAAGATTATCTTTCTTTCTCTTAGCCTCGTCGTGTACCCCTTCCATCAACATTTCCTTTCGATGGATATGCAGATCCTTTTGTTCGTCAAAACTCCTACCGTCCCCCTCCTTGTTATCTACGGTTGTTTTCTTGGGTTTGAGGCCCAACTCCGACTCAACACCCAAATTAATCCCTTGGTCCAACTCCACACCTTCTCCTTTATGGAATGACCCACGGTTCAGATTATTCACCAGCCCACTTAAAGGCCCAATGTGCTTAATTTGAATTTGATCATTAATCATGGTTTCGCCTCCATATGCACACTCTTCGGAAAATGGCACCCCTTTATAATTAATTGCATTAGAATTCTCAACCCCTTTCACTTTTGACGTTTCAGCTTCCTTGTCTATGAACGTTCCTTCGTTGAAAAATTTCTGGCAACCTATGTTTTTCTGGCCGATTGCACCTCTCCTCCGTCGACTTCGTCCCTTTCCTGTTCGTCTTTTTTCTTTTCCTCGACCCTGCTTTCTTCTACAATCCAATCGTCCTCACTTCCATTATTGCCTTCCGACCAAACCGATGGTGCTTCTGACTCTTCACCCTCCGATCCGCTGTTCCAATTGTCCTCCTCATCTTCCTCACTTACCCGACATCCCATTAGGCTATTGTCCTCTTCCTCTATTTTAATCGTATAACACAGGTTTCCCACTTTTATGGATTCTATTTTCGCTATTTTATCAACGTACCCAGTACTGATCAGGACCTTTCCCCACATTAGAACCTGACTCTCCTTCATATTACAATTTTGATGTTTTAGTACCTTTCCCCACTTTTTAGCAATTTCCATAAATGTAGCTTCATTCCACACATGTAAGGGGACACCTTCAATTCTTAGCCATGCCAGTCTATCGGAGGGTCGAAACCCTACCGACCATCTTCTAAAATCTTTTACCCACCTGTGGATCCCGTGGTTCTTGTTTTTCATTACATTCATCAACCCGCTATCTGATTCAAAATTAAACAGGATGCTTCTTCCTCCCAATAATTTCATCCCACACTCTGATAACTCTTTTGTTTTGAATACCGTTTGTATATTCTCGATATCTTCCATCGACTCCACTTGGCCTACCGCACACTTTTGAAGATAATCCAATGCCTCACCTTCCGGTTCCCACACCCCCAATAGTTGCCGTTTTCTGTCATCCTTTGCTTCTTCAGTTGATCTAAGGCTCTTTACCGCTTCCGCTTCCGCATACGATACATTCTCCTTTCTCTTACTTGCTACGTTATTCGTGGCCGCTGCTTTAGATTTTTCCCCACACACCTTAATATGCTCCATCACTCTATTGTTATTCCCCTTATCGTTAGCCAAAAAGACCCTCAATCTGTATGTTCCAATCCAAATATCATTAAGCTTTTTCTCTAGCGTCAATCCGTCCTCCACCAACTTGAACCGAATGAATCCGAAATTTTTCCCGTTCCTCAATATTTTGTTTGCCATGTAAATCTCTGCAACTACTCCAAAGGATTTGAATATCCTCCATAGATATCCTACTTCACACCCCTCTGGAAAGTTGAAGAAGAGCAACGATGTTATCTTTGGAGACTTGTTTCTAAAGGTACGTCGGAATTGTAGTGACTCGTTATAACTACTTGATTTCCTATAGCCCGAATCTACCCGCTCTATCTCACCCACTCCCCTGCCGAAACTCACTCCTCTCCTCTCCCCAACTCTCTCTTTCCGGTAGAAGCTCGCTCCTCTCCCCTCTCTCTCTCTCTCTCTCTCTCTCCATTTAGAAACTTTTTTTTACTACTATATAGTATATAATTCAAAATTTTGGGCCCCTATTTCCTTTGGGCCTTGGGCGTGCGCCCGACCCGCCCTCTCCCAGGGACGGCCCTGAGTAGGTGTATACAAAAAACCGTCAACCCGCGAAACCTGTCCAATGCAAACCGCTAACAACCCAATTAAACCCAACCTGTTAAACCGTTCATCCTCCAACTTGCAAATTAAGAGGGTTGAAATTGGGTTACGCTTATTTCAACTCGCCTAACCCATCAACCCACCGCTAATATATAATTTTTATAAAATTATATATATATATATATATATTTATAATACAAGAATAATAAAAACTAGTTCATTTAGATAAATTTATAGCCCAATATATATAGGGGTGGTTTCAATTGGAAACCAAATTTCATTGGAAACTTTGGAAACCAAATTTCAACCATTGATCTTTTTAATCAATGGTCAAGATTCATTTAAATTATATATGATAATAAATTAATTAATTTATTAATAAAAAATAATGATAATATGTTAAAAGGATAAATGTGTCTTTTTCTTTTGTGTTTCAAATTTGGCAACAAAGATGAAATATGGTAATAAATTAATTAATTTATTAATAAAAGATAATAATTATATATGGTAATAAATTAATTAATTTATTAATAAAAGATAACAACAATATATCAAGACTGCCTTTTTATTATCTGTTTATCAATATTCAGTATGTAAAAACCCAATTAAGTTTCATTACCATTATTGTTTCATTACTTTTCCATTATGTTTCACTATATCAAATCTGTTTCATCAGGTTTCACTATATTAATATTTTGTTTCACTATATTAATATCTTGTTTCATTACCTTTCCATTCCATTATGTTTCACTACATCAAATCTGTTTCATCAGGTTTCACTATATTAACATTTTATGTTTCATCAGGTTTCACTATATTAATATTTTGTTTCACTATATCAAATCCATTATGTTTTACTATATTAATATTTTGTGCCTGGAGGTAATATTGAAGATTCCATATGAATATAAACTTTCATTCATTGGATAAATCAATCACTGATTCATAAGAATCAAAAAAAATAATTTGATTTGTAGCTTGCGTATGAATCAATTTGTGTTTACCTAAATTAGATGTTTCATGTTTAAATTAATAAATGATCAATATTACCATATATAAAATACATTAAAATTAAATAATTAATATTATAATAATAATAACACTTACCATATATATTATGAAATTATATAAAAGACTAAAATAACCTTATCAATTAAAAATAAAAATCAAAAAAGGAAATTCAATGATTGGTTAATTTCATTTTCCAAAGTTTCCAATGTAATAATGGTTTCCAATTGATCTCTCCCCTATATATATATATATATATATATATATATATATATATATATATATATATATATATATATATATATAATACATTTTACTTAACCGAACAAACAAATGGAGGTTTGTTCGTGTTCGTTCATTAAACTTAACCAAACAAATGAATGAAAACGAACGGTAAAAAAACGAAATATTTTGTGTTCATATTGGTTTGTTAAAAAAATGTGTTTGTTCTGTTCATTTACGTTTGTTCGTTAAGATACTAAACGAACGTAAACAAACGAACGTAAACAAGCGAACATAAACGAACGAACACAAATGAACAAAAAACAACCGTCATTAATCATCATTTCGTTCCGAAATAACATAACAAAATGAAAAATCGGGTAAATTTAGGAATGATAAAAAAAGGAATACTAAAATTTTAATATAATTAATGATTTTACATATTAATATCATAATATATATATATATATATATATATATATATAAACAAACATAAATAAACTAACATTAATGAACAGAAATGAACGAACGTTCATGAACGTAAATGAATGAACAAGCTCATTGTTCATGTTCGTTCATTTAACTAAATGAACAAAAAAAATGTCTTCATGTTCGATCAATTAAGTTTTCATATGCTAAAACAGTTGGCAAGGCATAATAATAAGAAGGTGGGTCAGAGGAAATGATCAAGATCGTGCAAAGGAGAGAAATTGGCGAAGAAGAAATCAGGTTCAGAGGCTGTGGCAGCGGCTGCGACGCTATCGGTATCGAACGAATTAAATAGCAAAGAGGAATCTGAAGGTGTGGAGCAGTTTGGGCAAACGATTGGAATGGTCTAGAAAAGTCCACAAAATGCGATTCAAGAGGGTGAAGTCTCAAAGACAGATGGAGCAACCAAATCAGGTGAGTGTCGATACCCAAAAATTTAGAATGAATTGTATATCCGTGAATATGAGGGGAATAGGGTTGATCGGGAAAAAATCTTGGTTAAAAGAAATTTGTAGATCAGTAAATCCAAGCCTATTGGGAATCCAAGAAACGAAAATTAAAAAATGGGATCAAGTTCAGATTAGAGGGATTTGGGGAGGAGATGATGTAGAATTTGCAAAGGTTGACGCCAACAGTAATGCGGGAGGAATTATTACATTGTGGGATAAAAAGATGTTTGATTGTGAATTCGTTATTGAAAGATTCGTCCTTCTTGACGGTGGTAGGTTCTTGGGTGGGAGTAGAAGGTAAGGTGGGGTTTGTAAATGTATATATGGTCTGAATGACTTTAAACGTAGAATGGAATTATGGGGTGGATTAGAAAAAAATTGTAGTAAGGGACGAAGTGAAGTGGTGTCTGTTTGGAGATTTTAACGAGGTATGGGGGTCCCATGAGAGGCTAAATTCAAACACGAATCTTAGGGGGGTAAAAGAATTCAACGACTTCATAAATAGAAACAATCTGATTGAAATTCCGATGATGGGGAGAAAGTTCACGAGGATCAGCGACGATGGGTTGAAATTCAGCAAACTAGATCGGTTCCTTGTGACGAGTGAATTTGGGTGCGTGTGGAGCAATTTGGGGGTAAACGTTTTGGAGAGAAGATGGTCGGATCATGCTCCTATCATGCTTTACGAAGATAGAAATAGTTATGGATCGAAGCCGTTAAAATTCTTTGATTCGTGGATGAAAGAAGAAGGGCTAGAGGAGTTGGTGAGAGCTACTTAGGGAAAAAATATTTGTTCGAATCGACCGGACTGTGTGTTTCGGGATAAGCTAAAAAATGATAAAGAAGCTATTAGAGTTTGGGGAAAAGAAAAGTTTGGGGGTTTAGAAAAAGAGTTGGGGGATTGGAAAGAAGAGGTGTCGAAGAGAGAAATAGAGGCGGATCAATTAGGTTGGGATGAAGTAAATAGGGAAAGATGGTTGCTTGCCCGAAAAAAGTGGCTAGAATTGGAAGAAAAGAAATGCGATATGGAGAGGCAAAAAGCAAAGGTTAAGTGGATAGTGGGAGGGGACGAAAACTCAAAACTTTTTCACACAACGATTAAGTATAGAGAAAGGAAGAACTCGATTAGAGGTTTGGATACAAACGCGGGGTGGACGGATGAGCCAGGTAAAATCAAGGAGTATGCACATGATTTTTTCAAAGAAAAATTATCGTCTACAAGATCAGGGGGTCCTTCTCTTCACGCAAAAAAATTTAAAAAATTATCAAAAGAGGATGCGGATTGTCTGGAACCCTCGTTCGATGAAGAGGAAGTCTTGGAAGCAATTAAAAGTTGTGGGAGTAATAAAGCATCGGGGCCAGATGGTTTCACTTTTGGATTTATTAAAAGATTTTGGGATACGGTTAAAGTGGATCTCATGAGGGCGATAAGATGGTTCGAAGATAAAGGGGAGATTAGTCGGGGTTTCAATTCATCCTTTCTTACTCTGATCCCTAAAGTTGCAAACCCGACTAACCTAGGAGAATTTAGGCCAATTAGTTTAATTGGTATTTTCTATAAGATAGTTGCAAAGGTGTTAGCAGAAAGAATAAAGACCGTGATGAAAAAGGTAATTAGTGATGTTCAAAGCACTTTCGTGAAAGGTCGATCCATTCTTGACGGAGTCCTAATTTCCAACGAGGTGATCGATTTTATGCGTAAGATGAAAAAAAAGGGTTGGTTTTCAAGGTTGATTTCGAAAAAGCATACGATAGTGTGGAGTGGGAGTTCTTGATTGATAGTATGCAAAAAATGGGTTTTGGAGATAAATGGGTCTCATGGATAAAGGTTTGCCTCAATTTCGCTTCGATGTCAATCCTAGTCAATGGTAGTCCAACGAAGGAATTCAAAATGAGAAAAGGCTTGCGACAAGGTGACCCATTGGCCCCGTTCCTTTTTCGCATTGTGGCTGAAAGTTTACACTTGTTAATGGAAGAAACGGTAAACAAAGGTGTTTTCGAAAGCATCAAGGTGGGAGCCAATAATGTATCAATCTCACACTTACAATACGCGGACGATGTCATCTTTTTTTCTAAGTGGAGCCTAATCAACCTCAAAAACCTCCTTAAAATCCTTAAATGCTTTCACTTGATGTCGGGGTTAAAAATCAATGTTAGAAAAAGCAAAATCTTTGGATTGGGTGTTGCGGAAGAAGAAGTTCTAAGCTGGGAAAGAAGTGTAGGATGTGGCTCGGGTACTTTTCCGTTTACTTATTTGGGACTTCCAGTTAGAATCTCAATGTGACGGTTGTCTCATTGGGAATCAGCGATTGAGAAAGTAAAAAAAAAGGTTAGCATCATGGAAATCTAAAGTGATCTCGTTTGGTGGTCGGTTGACTTTGGTTAAGTCGGTATTGGGAAGTCTTCCATTGTACTTTTTTCTCCTTGTACCGTGCCCCGAGTGGAGTGATAAAAGAGCTAGAAAGGGTGAGATGTAGATTCTTTTTTTTTTGGGGGGGGGGGGGGTTGGTGAGAGCGTAAAAAAAGGTTTAGTGTGGGTAAAGTGGGAGAATTCGGTGAGGAGTTTAAAAAATGGGGGTTTAAATATAGGTAGTTTGAAATCGATCAATTGGGCACTTTTGGGAAAATGGTGGTGGCGTTTTCGAGTCGAAAAAAGGCATATTGGGTAAAAATCATTGAAAGTGTCTGTAACACCCGTAAATTTTGGCTTTCACATCAGGGACATATGTATATTCGATGTATGTATTTTCTCTCCCAATTAATGCGTTACTCCCCATGGTAGGAAAGTTTCCAAAGTTTAAGTATTTGAGATTTTAGGAGTTGAGGCAACTCTTGTGGCTTACGCGGGTTACCGCGCGGCTTGGAGTCCGCGACCAAAGCCGCGGGACTTACTGGAGTCTGCAGGCCCAGGGACACGCGCGGCTTACACCGCGACTTCGTAGCTGCGACCAAAGTCGCGGGAGAGGGTCTGCAGGTCATAAACGGGATTTCTCCCTTTTTTCTCATTAATTGCATTTGGGATTTATTGAAGACGTTTTTGGAAGAGCCAAAGGTAGGGTTTCCTTTCCCCCTCATTGATTTCTAGTAAATGCAAGGTCCTTATGCATTTATTGGGTTGATTTAGGTTGGTGGTTGTGTTTAAGAGGTTGTGTATCAAGATCAAGTGTCTTTTCTCTTCTCCTTTCAAGAATAATCATTTAGGGTTTCTACAAACTCTACAAGGTGAGTTTTCCTACTCTTAACCTACATATTTATTAAGGATTGCTAGTTGTAACTCTTTTGATGTTTTCTATGCATACATTGGAATTTATGTGTATTTTGACCTATAAGTATGTTTTGGAACATTAGGGGTTTTTGTATTTTAAACTATAATAATGAAGTTTGTATTTCAAAAATAAGATCTCTAAGTTTTATGTTTTCTACATTTATGAATCTCAACTTTCTTCCCTCTGGGATGTTGATGAACCCAAAGTGGAAAACTAGGGTTTTGGAAAATGATAGTATTGGATTAACAAATCATAATTATGACTCTTAAATTGGAATGTACATGGTGTATTGTTGATGGGTTATATTTCCAAGTCTCCTCATTTACGGGAGCCAAGATTTTATGTTAGTACCCTTATACATATGATCCACTTATATGAATGATTTAATATGAGTATTGTATGTGCTAGTATGTTTTGGTTTTTGCTCTTAAGTACGATGGATCCATAGGCACGGTGTTCCTATGTCCCCGTTTTGGACATTAGGTTCGCCGTTTTAGCACGGAATAGGCATCGGGTCACCATGATAAGTAAGGTGTGTACCTATACGGTCGGGTAACGTCTCATTGGCAGTAAGGTGTAATTCCCTTGTGCTAGAGTTCCCCGTTTTAGAACTCTCAAGAATAGACCTAGAGGGGTTGACTTGATGTTTTCGAGCAATAGACTTAGAGAAGTTGAGCTCATTATGTGATTTGTGTTAATTGTACCATGTTTTAATCACTAATGGTTTATTTGATTTATTGGTTTTAGCTCATGGCTATATCCTCCGCGTGACTCAGAATGGGTTTAGTACTTCCATTCCTGTTTGATTTGTTCTCACTAGGACTTAGCCTAACACTTATTCTTTGTTGTCATGTCTGGCAGGTCATCTTAGCGGTGGGGCACGTCGGGACTGAGGGTACGACCTTGGGGTCGTGAGTGGTCTTTTTGAGGAAACATAGTGACCAACATCCATGGATTTTTGAAGATATACTTTTGGAAGGATTGCGACACCCGACCATAATCTAGTTAACCAAATTTAGATTATTAGGTTGTCGTTATATGCTTCATCATTGGGATTGTAAATGCCTTACTTTATACCCCGTTATGGGATGACACACTTGGGTTGAATTGCCTTACTTTTTCACAGGTTTAAATTATCCCCTATTTTAGGGCGACAGGCTTCGCTATTTTCAAATGTCATATTGTCGAAATTTCGAATTTTATTTCCGCTTAAATTTTAGAGTGTTACAGTATCTATGGGGAGGGGGGTTGTTTGATAACGAATTATGTGGTGTTGGTGCAGGTACGGTTTGGAGCAATATAGCTCGTATCGGGGGGGGGGGGGGAGTGGACAACATGGGGGTTCCATTCTCAAGCTCCTTTCGAAAAAAAAATTGGAGACGGAAAGAATACAAGCTTTTGGAAGGAGTTATGGACGGGACCAAAAATGCTAAAAGAAGAGTTCGGAAGAATCTACCGTTTGGAAATGGACAAAGACGCAAAGATCGCGGGTAGAGGAACGTGGTCGGAAGAGGCGTGGAGGTGGAAATGGAAATGGAGAAGACCACCAAGGGGAAGGGAAATCAGCGAGTTGGAAAATCTCATCCGAAGGCTAGAAGACAACCATCCTGTAAGAGGTCGCGAAGATAAAATGGAGTGGTCGGTAGATGAATCAAAAATCTTCAAGGTTAAGAAATTAAGAGAGGCTATGGAAGAGGGAGGATCGAATCTCAACGATATGGCGGAACCGACAAAATGGGTGAAAATCATTCCCAAAAAGGTATGTGCTTTTATATGGAGAGATAGAAGGGGAAGAATCCCATGTCGTTCGGTTCTAGATCGAATGGGGATAGACTTACATACAATACTGTGTCCTAGATGTGGTGAATCGGTTGAAACGGTTGATCATGCTTTAGTATCTTGCCTAGAGGTAAAACAATTGTAGATATTAATTGGAAGATGGTGGAAAAAAAACCTGGAAGCGGCGGCATCGGTACGAGAAATTCTTCAAGATGGAGCGAGTTCGGTTAATAATAATTCGATCGAATCGCTTTGGAATGGGGTGATTTGGGCAGCCTTGTATCTAATCTGGGAGCACAGAAATAGGGTAGTATTTAGAGGCGATAAAATAAAATTTGTGGACCAATTGTACGAGTTCTAATTGATCATCTTGGAGTGGATAAAAAGACGCAGCAATAAGATTTCGGTCGATGGTTCAAGGTGGTTCACGGCTCCGTATTCTCTACCTTAATCCGTCAGGAGATGTGCAGGAAAGAAGTGTGGTAACGAGCTGTGGTATTCTGCCGTTGGGGTCTAAAAGTTTGCCTCTCGCAAACTTTAATCGTCTCATTTTGTTGTCGTCATTAGTTGTCTCGTTTTGTTATCACCTCTGTTACTGTTTTGTGTCTGTTGTCTTGCTTAATTTCAAGGTTGTTTAGTTGTTGTTGGGGTTGTGGCATGCTGTATGGGTGGCCTTGACAATGGTCCTGGTTTTTGGTTGTTAGTGGTATAAAATTTTGCCTTTCAAAAAAAATCTTAAATAAACGAATAAAAACGAAATTCTTACCGAACGGTTCGCTAAACGTTTGGTTCATTTAGAGCCCTAGCACTGCTAAGTGCTAACCAAATAACCTCTTAGTTCGCTAAATGTTTGTATATTTTTAGTAGTATTTATCGTATTTCATTCTACAGTTTTATGTAAACTACTAAACCGCCCAACCCGCAAGGGTTGAGTTGGGTTGGGTTATACTTTTGAATGAGTTGAGTTGGGTTGAGATTTTTCCAAACCGCCATAATTGGGTTGGGTTGTAAAAATGTCCCAAACCATCCAACCCAACCCGCGTACACCCTAGTTTGAAGTGATAACGAATGCGTTATTCACTTGGAGTCGTTGCAATATATTACAAGTCTCTTTATAAGATGAACACTATTTTTTTGGTTGACGTAGAGTAAAACAAAAAAGATAAGAAGATGACGTCACTCCAAGGAAATTGATTACCTAGGTTTGTACCTCTTGGATGGAACCATAATGACGTACATCATATTTATTCACAATTTATTTGAATAACATGAATGTCCTGACAGCGTCAACAATATGTTGACATACACATCTTACGACATTTAGAACTGAAAAGCAACGTAAAGAACATATATCTACAAACCGAAAACTAAATGCTAAAAGTCTAAACAATCTCTATTTTGTCCAATACCAAATAAGAACAAAATTGAACCCAATAAAAGCACATGAAAATCTCTTAACTTGCTTAGCATATTACTAAGCATTCTCATTCTATAGTAAACCACATGTATTGCCATCTCCTAAGATTCATGACACAGTCGGTTAATAAGCTCAACAAATTTATGGTTTTCATGTTAAAACAATGTAAAACATTTCAAAATGATATTACTGAAATCATATTGAAACTGTGCATGTCAAATGTACTTTATAAAGGATTTGATCAAATCACTTTCCTTATTTCTTTCCTTTTTGCAGCTTTGACCTCCACTAATATCTCCACTAATTTAGGTCATTCCTTGTTTTTTATCACCTTCCCCTGTATTTATTTACCCCTTGTATCATCGTTTCAACACACAGAATAATATACAATACACAAGATTTGATACCTTCAATTTCTAGATGGTATCAGAGCGGGTTTGAGAGAACAATCAAAACCTAGTCAGCGGCTGCTATAGCTACCGAGAAGAACTAGAAGGAAGGGGTGACGGGAGTGCCCCTGACTCAAACTCTCCTTATTACATACATGCCTCGGATTATCCTAGGCAGATGCACGTCAATGTCGTTCTCACAGACAACAACTATGGTGACTGGTCGCAAGAGATGATGAACTTTCTATTCGTCAAAAAACAAGGTAGGGTTCATTGATGGCACGATCAAGAAACCCGAAAAAACATCACCAAACCATATGGCATGGATATGATGTGACGCCATGGTTAAAGGATGGCTCACCACGTTCATGGAGAAGGATATACGAAGCAGTGTGAAGTATGCAAGAACAACTTTGGAAATCTGGTCCGATTTTCTTGTGAGGTTTGGCAAAGATTTAGAGTCTCTAGGATGAGAGTCAATCAATTATACCCACACCCCATTGCACTTGCAACGAGTGCACGTGTGGGATTGGAAAACGATTGACCGAGCATCAAGAAAAAGAAAGGTTGTATGAATTCCTAATAGGACTAGATGTTGAGTTCATAGTTATAAAAACAGAGATCCTAGCAATGCAACCGATATCAACTTTGGGAACATCTTATCACCTAGTTGCGGAAGATGAACGACAAAGAAATATCTCAACCGACAAGAAAGCTCCATCAGACACTGTTGCGTTTAAAGCCTACATGCCCTTACGACGTGAAGGCGGATAGAATCAGCAACGAGACAGGAACAACCAAAAGGGAGCAAAACGGGGTGAAGAGATAGTACACTGCAATTTTTGTGGTAAAGAAGGGCACAATCGAGATGGGTGCTTCAAGAGAATAGGGTATCCATAATGGTGGCTAGGAAAGACCAAAGGTGACAAAGGAAGAGCAAGGGCAGCCTGCATCGAAACCGGGTCAAGCCCCATACCCGGTCTCACCAATGAACAATATGAAGTTTTTTTGAAACATTTTGCAGATTCCAACAAAACATCCAAATAGGAAAAGCAACCAGCAGTGAACATGGCGGGTAAGTTGAATCAAAACAGGGATTGGGTTGTGAATTCAGGGGCTTCCGAGCACATAACCTACAGAACCGATCTCCTTGAAAATAAAATAAAGGTTTCTTGTGAAGCCGTTGTTATTATACCAAATGGTGAAGTCGTTCCCGTTGAGGGAAGGGGTGATTACACCCTACCAGGAGGAGTCAAAATAAAGGGGGTCCTACATGTCCCTACTTTCAATTGTAACTTATTATCTGTTAGCCGATTGACGAAATCTCCAATTTGAAGTGACTTTTTTCCCTATTTTTTGTGTTATGTAGGGGTTGCGTTCAAGGAACTTGATTGGTGTGGGTAAGTGCACAAGAGGTTTGTACCGGATGGGGATATTTGGAAGTGAAAGGAAGGAAATGATGACAACTGTTGATACATGGCACAAGAGATTGGGACATGATTCCGAAAACAAACTTGCTCAAGTCAATTTTCTTAAGAATGTTTCTTTTGAGGGTAGAAATAAAGTTTTTGATTCTTGTGCAAAGGCAAAACATACCAGGTTACCTTTTCCTATTAGCACTGTTAAAACAAACGATTTTTTTGAGTTGATACATTGTGACATTTGGTAGGCGTTTGGAAATATTTTTTCTCACGTTCGTCATGAATTAGCAGTATGAGTCGTGATTGGTGTGGGTAAGTGCACAAGAGGTTTGTACCGGATGGGGATATTTGGAAGTGAAAGGAAGGAAATGATGACAACTGTTGATACATGGCACAAGAGATTGGGACATGATTCCGAAAACAAACTTGCTCAAGTCAATTTTCTTAAGAATGTTTCTTTTGAGGGTAGAAATAAAGTTTTTGATTCTTGTGCAAAGGCAAAACATACCAGGTTACCTTTTCCTATTAGCACTGTTAAAACAAACGATTTTTTTGAGTTGATACATTGTGACATTTGGTAGGCGTTTGGAAATATTTTTTCTCACGTTCGTCATGAATTAGCAGTATGAGTCGTGATTCTGGCTATCAACAATAGCGAATGCAATGAGGTTCAAATGTTCGTTGGCATCCAACACAATGACACATAAAATGTGGCCACCATACTAGGTCTTAACGAAAGTCCCGTTCACACAAACCACTAGAGAATATTTTTAGAGTAAATTACACCGGGGGTCCTGTGGTTTGCCCAAATTTTGGATTTGGTCCCTAAAATAAACTATATACGGTTGTGGTCCCTAACTTTTTAATTAACTTTCACTCATGGTCCTTCTATAGTTAATGATGTTAATACCGTCCAACCCCTTGTTTAAATCAAAGGGCGAATCAATCATTTAATTAAAAAAATAATTAACTTATTAAATCTAAAAATCAACCTCATTTTCAAGATATCAATGTGATTCTCTTAACCTCCTAAAGCTATACTTGCATCTCTTGTCCCTCTCACCCTCTGCATCTCTCCTAAACTAATCGTACCTTCCAAGTGAAAAGGATCGCAGGTCATCAATGTAATATATATATATATATATATATATATAGAGAGAGAGAGAGAGAGGGAGGATCAAACGAGAATGATATATGTTTAAAAGAACAAAGGGACAATTCTGAACCAATCATAATTATTAAACAAATAATTAATTTTTTAAATAAAGAAGTTTATAAAAGGGTATTTTGGTCTTTTTTTACTCCTGATTATTTTAGGATAATCTTCAATTCCTAAATATAAGTGATTTCCTGATTATTAGAGATCTCTCTCTCTCTCTCTGATATTTGATCAAACGTATCCACCAGACCTTGAGTCATTCATTCATACTTACATAGGTTTATCCTCCATGGAAACACTCTCTGTTGAAAGCTTCTCATATGGTTGGTTGGTTAACCAAAATCCGTCTCTTGATATAGCCGATGATGGTTCTTTCATCGAGATGGATCCTAATCTCTCGCCCTCGAAAATATTTCTTGTTCATCAGGATTTCGATTTCGATCTTCCAACTTCCCAATCTCCGACTACTTTTGTAGATGCCGATAAGCTTATCTCGAATGGTATTCTGATTCCTGTGAATTCATATGATGGTCATTCTACTACTACCTCCAACTCCATTCCAGTTTCTCCAGTCTCCTCTTCAATCACACAACGAGATGTTCCATTGTATCGTAAGAGTCGTTTTTTGTCATTACGTAGGTGTAACAGACTGCCTAAAAGAATCATACAGAAGTATATGGATTTGGTTAGGCCACTTCGGTGTAGAATGAGACGCGTAAGGTCTGATAGTAGTAGGGTACAAGGATTCGAGAACTGGGAATGTTCAACCGCTTCTGCTCCCAGGAGAAGTGAAGCGTGTTGGGCGAATAATCGTCGCGGATCTTGCGACTCCGAGAGCTCTATTCATGAGGCAGTCATTAATTGTAAGATCTCGTCGAAGGTGGTTCTGAAGGCAAGGGGCAAATCAACGAAAGGATCATCATCATCGGCATGAACTTCGACCCTAAACCCTCCATCTCTCAGCTACTCATATTTAAAGTTGCAAACCTAATAGAAACATTTTGTCTAAGTTATTTAGAACAAAATCACATATGATTTTGGTGTTAAGTATTATAGCCAAGTTATTTAGTACAAAATCACATATGATTTTGGTGTTAAGTATGAATTTGGTGTTAAGTATTTAGAACAAAATCACATATGATTTTGGTGTTAAGTATTATAGCCAAGTTATTTAGTACAAAATCATATATGATTTTGGTGTTAAGTATGAATTTGGTGTTAAGTATTTAGAACAAAATCACATGTGATTTAGGGTTGCAAACTAATAACATCATTTTATCTAAACTATTTATCATAAAATCATATATGATAAAGTGAAAGATATCAAATATAAGAATCTGTCCAATTACTATAAGGTATAATCACATATGATGCATACTACACTTAAACAATCTGTCAAATTTCTTTACAATATAATCATAAATGATTTTGGATTGCATATTGTACACCATATAATCATCTATGATTTTGGGTTACATATTCGGGATTTGCTTGAAAAAACAAACAGGACCAGGTGAACTACCAAAATGGATTAACCGGATTTGCTTTAATAAAGGAAAAGGATAAATATGTTTTTTATTTGAATTAAATATTATAATCCCTGTTTTTAGGAAGTTAATACTATCCTAAATTATCCATAGTATAATATGACTTTATTGCCCTTTTACTCTTAACTTTAGAAACTATTATTTTCGGAATTAATTTAAAAAATGATTGACTGAGAATCGTCCCTTTATTCTTTTAAATAGCTTTTATTCTCGTTTGAACCCACCCCTATATATATATATATATATATATAGGGGCCTAATCAAATGAGAACTAGGTAATTTGTGGTAACCGTGAGATCCAATATGAGTCACACATTTAGAATAATTAATATTAATTTTAAATAAATAGAAAATGATATTTTAGTAAATTTGTTTATTTCCTAAAATATAACCTTATTCCTAAATTTTCTTATTTCCTTTCACAAAAGGGTATTACATTGTGTTATCACGTATTTTTTATGTTTATAAAAGGGTATCATAGTGTACTATCATGTTTTTTCGATCTTTACAAAGTGTATCACAGTGTGCATCACTTATTTTCGATGTTTTTTTCGATCTTTACAAAGTGTATCATGGTGTGCTATCACGTATTTTTGATGTTTACAAAAGGGTATCATAGTGTGCTATCATATATTTTCGATATATTTTCAATCTTTACACAGTGTATCACAGTGTGTATCACGTATTTTCGATATTTATAAAGTGTATCACAGTGGGCATCATGTATTCGCCGGAATAATATTTGTTGGAGAGAGGGGAGAGAAGAGAAGAGAGAGGAGATCTCAAAAATACCTAAAATACCTTTGATTAAATTTTTTAATTAAAATTACCAAAATTATTGATTTCCTAATTTATCTTCTGATTTGTGGTTAAGATTGGATCTCACGGTTACCACATATAACTGAGTTCTCCCTTGAATGGTCCCCTATATATATATATATATATATATATATATATATATATATATATATATTATCAAATGTGTCTCCAAAAATATTATTGGAAAGTCGCCCCCATAAGTAAAGCAGTTTATGTACAGTTTCCAGCCACGATTCATTTTGCTGCGCCTTTCCGAAATACATCGATAGAATTCTCCTAACAAATAATATCATCTAGATTAGCATAAATTATATATTTCGATCTTCATCTATTTCTCCGTTTCTCAAGCATTGTAAACATCGACGATTATAGTGGATTTTTCGGCACTCTCCTTCGCCCGTGGTTTTTCCCGTTTTGGGTTTTCCACATAAATCCAGTGTTGTTTTCTCTCTTATTTTTTTCCGTCAAGTTTAAAATTATGTTCCGTGGTTGATTAATTATTATCTCCGTTGAGATTTCAAGTTTATCGTTTCCGCATACAAACCCGTTTGAGTTTATTTTTGGATCTTGGGTTGATTTCGATTAAGTTTATACTCGTTTTGTGAAGTTCGATAGAGTGTGGTGTGGTCGGAGTTTGCAACAATCAACCCTCCCATCCTAGACTAGACTAGACAGAGAAGGATGATATTAGACTTAGGTGCCGTTTGTTTTTTAAGAGGTCTAAAGTTTGAAGTCTTAATTTAGTTATGATTAATAAGAGGTGATGTGTAAAAAGGTCTAAACGATTCAGACTTAAGAGTCATTAAGAGTTTTTTTTTTGAAAAAAACAAACAGCCCCTTAGATTTGACAATGCAACATCCATTTCCCCAACAGGTTATGCAGTACCAATTCGACTCATCCCTCCCGTCCTTGACGTACCCATGAACGTGCTTGCAACCATTGCCGTCCTTTAACTTCGAGCAAGCAGATAGATAGCATCGAAACAAGAGTGACATAAGTCAGTACAACTCGTCTTTCTTCCATTTCACCAAACAACTTTCTCGATTCATCAAATAGTTTGCTTCTACAAATCATGTCTAGCTCAGTTGGTTTTCCCAAGGGCGGTAACATCCTAGGGGGGTTGTGGATGGTATCCCAATCTCCCCGGGTTCGAATCCAAGGGGAGTCAATTTGAGGGCATGAGGAGTACCCAGTCCTTGGGTCGGTCCAGTCGTTGACTGGCTGCCCCCCAGCCTAGTCTTAGACTGTGGTTGGGCTCTAGGTTCAGCGTAAGCTGGGCCGGGACAACGGCGGATTAGTGGGTTGTCCGATACCGCCGGAGAGGTGTGCGTGTGTTCGTGGTAGTCGTTCGTTGGTTCGATGCCGCTATGCCTTTCAAAAAAAAATAGTTTGCTTCTGTTGTATCCCGCAATCATAATATTCCAAGTGATAAGGGGCGGAACACAAGCTTCACAACCGCAGGACCGGACCTAATATATTATATAATTTGTAGTCCTTACCAACATGGACGGACCTAAGAACTTTTTCATAGGGTGGCACCATATTTTCTCATACGGTTTTTATTAACATGTCTTAATCTTTTTACCAATGTTCATATCGTCCTATGTGTTTTCAGCCTAATTCCGCTGTTTCAAGGGATTTTTAAAGTTTTTTGCTTGTTTTCGAGAGATTTTAAAGTTTTTTTTATCGATTTCGAGAGACTTTTTCGGTATTTTTTTGTGGATTTCATGAGATTTTTTTGGTTTTTTTGGTTGATTTCAAGGGTTCTTTTTGGTATTTTGGTTGATTACGAGGTACGGTTGCACTTCTAAAATAATACGGTTGCACATTCTAAAATGATAGGGTTGCACCTTTCACATACCTAAATTTTTTTACCTTACGACAAGAAACAATACGGTGACACGTGCCATCGTAGGCACCACTGTAGGTCCGTCCCTACTTACCAACCAATGACACAATTGTTTATTGAATGTAAAAAGGCAACAAATCTTCAATAAGTTTCGTGATCACATCAGAGTATCTTTAATAAGAGGTTTTAATTATCAAAAAAATATAGGTTATTAAAGAATCACCATTGGAGTTTAATAGGTTAAAAAAGTTAATTAAGCTCACTACTTTATTGATTAGACATAGAAGTGGGGGGGCCCAAACTAAAATTTTCTTTTTTATTACTCAAATCCATGGTGCTCACTACTTGCAGGTTGAAAAAGCTCAGGGGTGACCCTTGATAGCACTGCAGGCCATCCGTCTCTCACTGATGGCATCGCTTTTCGACTTGCATCGAAAACCCGTCTAGCATCATCGACATTCCCACGTAATGTATATATGTGTATCAACTATGTTTCGATAGCCGTATTAGAACCGAACTCGAACCCAAACTTAAACATGTGACAATGTATTCCCTTCCCGATTCCCGAACCCACCGATAGCGCGTAAACTCCTTTAGCAGAAACGGAAACGTGTAACTATTGGGCTTAATTCACATTCCCCTTCAACATATCTACGTACATAGCGATGGCATATCCGGTAGAGCTCGTGCACGAGTATCCCTTGATCATCATATTCCAAAGGAAAACTTTCGGTTTAGGAATTCCGCAACAGAAGGCAATAATTTTGGAGCTTACAAAAGGATCTAGGATTACACCTCTTACGATGGTTTGCAAGTGAATTTGCTTGAGTTGGTCCATCGATTTGCCAATAGAAAAATTAAAGGGTTTGTTTTCAAGATTGATGCTACATGGTGCAAAGATACCATTTTTTTTGTAAAGATACACATCGATTAAAGCATCCATCTTAAACTAGTAAGAAAATCACGTTGATATCTTGAAGATGAGGTTGATTTTTAGATTTAATAGGTTAATTATTGTTTTTTTAATTAAATGACTGATTTGTTCCTTAATTTAAACAAGGGGTTTGGATGATATTAACGTCGTTAACTATAGAAGGACCATGAGTGAAAGTTAATTGAAAAATTAAGGACCACCACCGTAGGTAGTTTACTTTAGGGACCAAATCCAAAATTTGGGCAAAGCACAGGAAACTCATGTGTAATTTACTCATAATTTTATATCCGTTTCTTGTTTTTCAATATGAACAAAAAAAAAAGCAAGTAACTTGGAATAAGATTCCTTCATCATACCCCTCTCATGTAATGTACCAAACGCTAGTCGCATACCTAATCAAACGAAATCGCAAACTCAAATATAATCTAGTAATGATTCCATAATCTGTCGTAACCAAATATTATTTTGTAATGATTTCATAATCTATTGTAAAGCGTTCTTAATACGTTTGATCGTAACAAATTATCATTTTGTAATGACTTGGTAATCTATCGTAAAACATTTCTAATTAACACGTTTAACAGTAACCAAATATCATTCCGTAATGACCTCGTAATCTATTGCAAAACGTTCTTAATACATTCTATCGTATGTTTATAACAAACATCATTTCATAAGCTATTGTTATTTCGTAAGACATTCTTAATACATTATATCATAACCAAATATCATTTTGTAACCAATCACAACCATTTCGTAACTTCATCTAATATAATCGTAGAACTTTCATAATATATTTGTAATACATCGTAAAGTCATTCGTGATTAACATGACTTTTTATACAACGAACTAAAACGTAGAAGATTGATCGATGGAGGAAGTTGTGAGTATTATTAACAAATGATGAGTAGTTATATACAATTCATCATTGATGATGATGATGATTTTGTATTGATGATGGTGATTGTGTGTTGATCTTATCATAAAAAATATGCTTTATAGCGTAGAGGACAAAACTTGGGTTTTCGCTGCTTTCCATTAGATTCCAACATATGGCTTGGCAAACACGAATTTGTTACATCATTGTAACTCATTTTCACGATATCTGGACCATCATCACCTAAGTGTATGACATATGGATCAAACTTATTCCATGTCCAAACTCAAGTCGTCATCATCAGCAGCACGCTCCGCTTTTAATTGTAACAAAATCTTGACTTCAAGTGTTTGGTACGAATTGAGTGGATGGACTGATACATGAACTTTTTGGTTCCAATGTACATAAAAGTGATAACATTATTGTTTCGAACGTTATGGCACATGCAATTTGGGAATCAATTTTAGGTAGCACCGGTTTAAATGGTTGATCGTCAAGGAACCATAGATCCCCAAACCCTTGAAAAATAGACCCCCAAGTTGCACGTAGGTTAGATCATCAACTATCCTAATAAGCGAAGACCTCTTAATTGACATTCTTAAAAAATTAAGTATCTTCCTTTATACAAATAAGAAGCACATACAACTTTCGAACCTTTAGTAAGGAAAACAAGGTCAACTATTCTAATTTTGATGTAATTGTTTTCATAAGCATTTTGTAATTCATTCGAAGTTGTTTCTTATCGTAATATTTTCGTAATTGTTCACATGTTGTTTCATGTCATAGTGTTTTCATAAATTGGTCATAGCTTTTCGTATTGTAATGGTTTCGTAACATTTCCTAAAACTAATAATATGTTTGTAACTACTCGTAACTATTTTGTAACAATTTTAGTACCAATTCTTAATTTTGTAATGTAATTCGTAACAAGTTCATAAGTTCCTAAGTATTTCGTAAAGTCATTTGTAAATAATTCATAAATTCGTTTTTTAAAAGTTACGATGTATATACGGATAAAATTAAAAAACAAAATACACATATATATATATATATATATGTGTGTGTGTATCCTATCAATAACATCATGGATCATGCCTTGTTTTTGTTGATGTTATTTGGATGTATGTCGTGCTTATTGCAGCGTTTCCTTATCAAAATTCAGAATAACATATGATTGCTCATATGAAGAAAAAAAAATGTAACTTTTATGCTTACTACGACCTATCTTGAAGAACAAGTACGAGATCTGGATTTTAGGGACCATTTATTAAGAATGTTGTTATTTATACCCTACATTTGAGTATAAATTACCTTGGAATACGTAAAGTTTTAACTATTCATTTGTATTTATTATTTCGTATCATTATTGTAATGATGTTGGCTAGTTGGAAATTGAAATATTTATAAAAACAAAATGTCAAATCCTTCACCAATATATTATATATTTTATTATTATTATTATTATTATTGATTTTATTATTATTTATATTATAGTTTGTAACTATTATATATTTATATTATAGAGGAACGATCAAATGAAAACCACCCTAATTTTGAAAACCGTGGAAACCCTCGATTTCATTGGTTAAGTTAATGAAATTGTTTCATGAAATTGTTTAATTTGATGAAATTGTTTCATATAATTCTTTTATTGATGAATCGTTGCATATATTTGTGTTTTTTATGTAAAAATGAAAAAATTTCATCAGACTGCGAAAATACATGAAACAATTTCATCAGAATGAGAAAAATAGATGAAATTACATAAAAAAAAATACAAATATATGAAACAATTTCATTAACAAAAGAATTATATGAAACAACTTGATCATATTAAACAACTTTATGAACCAATTTCATTAATTTAACCAATGAAATTGACGGTTTCCAAAGTTTCCAATCTAATATGATTTCCAATTGAAACCACCTCTTATATTATATGTATTATATATACAAGCACATTATAATATTTTTGTTATTCTATAATACTAATTAAAACATAGTTTATATTTATAATTATTATATAATATAATATAAATACAAACTCTGGTAATTTTAAACTGTATTAACTAATTATACTACGAAACTCGAAATAACTCTTAAATATAATTACTTTAAGAGTAAATTACAAATTTGGTTCCTATGGTTTCTTGTTATAACACTTTTGGTCTATACTGTTTAAAAATTACAGATTCGCCATTCGAATATGCAAAAACATCCGGATTTGGTCTCTGACTCTAACGGCTGTTAAAAAAACTCGTTAAGTCAGGGGTATTTGAGTCTTTTCCACTTTTATCTAATTTTTCTTTAATAAATGGATAATATCTCAATTACAAGGACTAAAAATGTAAACATACTCTTTATATATACCTCTCACCTACCCCTACCCCCATCCCCTTTTCATGTGCATCACTCCGGCGAACCACCTCCCCTCGCCCCTTAACCTGTGCATCACTCCGAAGACCCCTAAATGAGCGACAATCTCGAAATCTAACAGCATGTGAGGTCTTCACCGCCTCCTTCTTCTCCGACGGTCACAAGTCATCGTCGGCTCCCTCTTCTCCAATGCGGTCGCAGGTCATCGACACCGAGGTCTTCACCACCTCCCTCTTCCTGTTCATGTTCACTCCTCCCTCCTGGTTCTGTCACAACACATAAATTCTTTGATTTTCTTAACAAATGTGGCCTCCTATGAAATCCAATAAGTAGGGCTTCAGTACTGCTAATGTTATTGGGAAGCAATACCTATTCGAATCATCGTCGGATGCGATCTTTAACAATAATATGGGTCGGGAATTTGGCCGTCGATGTTACAGATTCAGCCGAGGAAGTCCCAGTTCTCCATGGCTCAACTTCGTTCTAATCGAATAAGGTCAACAATGCACAAAATTCACCGCTTTTGTTGTTATTGAGAACAGAGACCGGTTCAATTGAGTCATCGGAGACTCTCCAGAGGTGGATAAAGTCGCCGGGGGAGGCTAGGATATCACCGGATGAAGCTGCCGACGACGATTTTGCAATGGGATGGCCGGGAGGTGGCGGCAGTGGCGGATGAGATGGCCATGGAATAAAGAGTGTAAGGGGATTCGTATGTGTTGGTCCCGGAGGTGCTTAACAAGTTTGTAGAAGGGGGGGGGGGGGTGAATACAAACACAAAATTTAAAGTTTAATAAATTGTTTATTGATAAATCAAACACAATTTACAAGTCTGTTGCGGAATAAGATTAAGTAGAACTCAATCTAAACAAACTTAGGAAAACACTAAGATGGTTGCACAAGAATATAGAGAATGGGGATTTTAGAAGTATAGAAAACAAGGGTTTCTATATGATAGAAAGATGAAGGCTAGAGGTGAGCGCGCTCTTCAGATGAAGAGGTAATCTTTCTATTTATACCCTATTCATTAAATGCATGGCAGGGCACTTTACACGTGTCATTCATTGATTGGCTTTGAGAGTTTGACTTTGGGAGACATGCTTTCGACCGTATCATGAACAGTGTAGTTGACAAAATTGTTGTACGAATTATGGCAGAGGTATATCCGTTCTGACACATCGTACTGGTTGTGCATGGTAAGACAAAAGAGACTTGAGGCATAAGCTAAGTGATCATCGATTGCTCAATATCTCTTCCTTCAGAGATATAAAGAGGTTCAGCTATCGCTGAAGCTTTTACTTAGGTTTCTTCGCGTCTTTGCTTCACTGATATCCGCATCAGGTCACTAGTAGACTTGTCTTTGTTCAGCAACTTCGTCTTCGATTCAGCTATGAACATCTTGTTGACGCGAAACTTGTCTTCAGGGATTACGTTACATCTGAAACCATCAGCGATAACTGAATAGACTCAGCCTGATCGCTGATAGTGAAACACTAATACATATGAATGTTTATAAGAAAGATCATCAGTGATAACTGAACATACTCAGTCTGATCGCTGATGATGAAACACTAATACATATTAATAAACGTAATTTTCACTAAGTATACAAGAGGGTCTTTATCAAATCACTGAGAGAGTTTGGATCAAAAATCTCCCCCTATTTGATAATGACAAAGTAACTGAAGAAAATTACTTTATAATTCAAAATGAGGAATAATCAGGACTCATAACATACATGTCCCAATTACTATTTTGAGGGATCTTTTACAGTACTGATAGGGTTAAGTACTTCACTGAAATTTTCATTAATTCAAAGATAGAATTACAAGATATGAAAATTACAAGTACAAGTGAGGAACTAACTACTGTAAGTTTAACTAATAGATCACAAGAAATAGAAAATTAATCTATCAGTTATCTAAAGAAGACTTTGGAGGATTAACCATATAGTCAGGTATTTCTTCTCCTCTTTGCTTTCGATCTGAAGATTCTTGACTAATGATTGTCTTGATCGGTTCAGCTAAAGGAGAGAAGTTACACCATAAGCATAGGAGATCCTTGAGATGGCTGAGGGGACAGATAGGAATTTCAGAGACTCTTTGGAATCTGAGTTGTTCCTCATCATCTCTGAAGAAGATTCCAAAAGGCTCTTTGAGTACTTTCCCTGCAATATATAGACCACCAGGAGGCAGGGATAGATCAAGTACTGAGAGATCAGGAGGAGGACCAAACAGAGCTTCTTTTGAGAACTTGATGGAGGTGTCATTTCTGATAGCAGCGACATTTTCAGATGAGGAAGAGACAGGCTTTCTTTTGAGTTGCCTTGGCTTAGAAGGAAGAGCAGATGGCACCTTTAGTATAGCAGCGACTCTGTTGATGAGAGCATCAGTGATCCCTTCAACATAGCCTTTGTAGGTTGATTTGGATTTCTTCAGCGCATCTTTGAACTCTAGCCATTCCGTGTAACCGAGACTTTCAAGCTTTGAAACAAACATAGCCTTAGAGCTTCCATCCTCTCTAGTTATCTCCATCGTTACAGAAATTCGGTCCTTCTTCCTTTTCCCAGAGATGACAACGGCAACGATCTTCATTGGTTCTGAGCGATAGTCGACTTTATGTTTGCACCATTCGACAGTGTTATCGCTGACCGCTTGTTCTTTTGAGCGCTCCTCTTCAATTTCCTTCAGCAAAGCATCCTGGACTTCCACTGGATTCTTTTTCAGCTTCTTGTCTTTGACTTGAGAGGACTGAACCTTGAGAGCTAGAGAGGCATCTCTTTGATAATTGGCAATCAGTTTCTCAGCCCTGACAGATTCTTCAGTTTCAGCTTCAGTCAGGAAGTCTAGTTCTGTAAATGTTATTTGAAGAGGGACCTTCAGTCGTTGACTCTCTAGATGCGATATCATCTATGTTCTTCTCTTCATCTCTTCCTCTTACCAGTGAGATGGTCTAGAGGGCCTTCCTGGATGGTGTAGGGCTTCTTCTTCTTCATTTTCTTCATCAATCTCATTTAAGGAGATTGGGATTATTGAGTCATCAGCTATGGAAGCTGGGATAATTTGTAGTTCCTTTCCCTTAAGCAGGGGAGAGAACTGTCTGGTCAGAAAATAGATGAAAAGAGTTAGTGTATGTTTTGGGAAGAAGAAAGATGAAGGCTAGAAAGAAACAGGGGATGGGAATTTATAGAAAGATATAGGAACAAGTGAAAGGCATACCTAAGAAGGATTCTCCCCCTCAAATGGTGAAAAGCCTTTCAGGCTTCCCTCAGTAGCTGAACCCTTTGATTTACTTTGGGAAGGGGTTCCTGAGGAAGTTCCACCTTTCTCCCCTGCTGTGATAACTTCTTTCGAAGTTATCCCTGATGAGATGGTTGCTGCAGAAAACCATAGAGATTGGTCTTCTTCTTCATCATCATCATCATCATCATCATCATCATGGTGTTGCTCTTTATCTTGATCCTTGAGATCAAGATCTTCATCCTCTTCTTCCTCCTCTTCTTCGTCTTCAAATAAAACTTGATCGAGTAAAGATGGAGGGGCTTTGTCAGCAATCTTCTCCCCCTCAACCTGAGAGGGAGGTTCTTCCGTCTGAACTTCAGCAGCAACAGCATCTTCCTCAAGATTTTCTTCAGTACGCTCTTTCTCCCCCTCTTTGTCATTATTAGAATGGGGGAGGTCAGAGATGGAAGGAGCAGCTTTTGATGATGCCAGGGACCGGACTTCAGCCTCCAGACGCTCTAGACGGTCTTCAATCATAAGGATGTCTGAAGTAGCTTGATGAATAAATTCAACAGCGACATTCAGAGAGGTGCGGTCCGCCTCTGTGAAAGAAGGAGTGGGCGTCGGAGCTAGTGCATTCAGCTTTTCCAGAATTTGCTGGAGGAGTGATGTGCAGGAATCGACCTTGGTAGATAAATCCTTTACATCCTTGCTGAGAAGTTGAGTTTGTTGATGATTGACGACTAAGTCCTCTTTGATCTTGACAACTTCTCCCTGAAGATTTGAGATTTGGGAGGCTTCAGTTTTTGAGGCAAGTAGTTGTCATCTTCTTCAGCTCTTCACCAGCGGTATTCACAACGCTGGTGGTTTCGTTGATGGAGGTGGTGACAGATTCCACCTTGACACCCAAATTGTTGACATGAGAGTCAACAGTTGCCATAGTAGGACCTGAAAGAAAAGCTAGCTTATGAGTACCAGTCTTATATGGAGAGATGGGAGTTGTAATTGTGGGTTTAGGTATACCTGATGGTTCAAACATATTGAAAAATTGCATGTCTCTTTCAAAGGTTTGAGCATCAGGTTCTATAAATGCAACGTGAGGTGGCTGCACGAGAGAAGGAGGGTTAGAGAGCAAAGAGATGGGAGGACAAGTAACAGGGATAGAAGAAGTTTGGGGTGGGGTAGTTACCTCAGTTGTTTGTTGAACTAAGATGGGCTGTGTCGTCACTGATGTTGTGACAGCGACCGAAATCGCTGGCACGGTTGATGTGATGACGGTTGCAGATGTAGAGGAGAGTCCCAAAAAACCATCTAAGGTAGTTTGTTGAGAAACTACCTCCGGCCTTGAGCTAGTGGCAATGGTCTCCTTAGTCAATTTGGCCTTCTTCGAAGGACCATAGAGACTAGTTGATGGTCGTTTTGAAGCGGTGGTAGCGGCAGAGCTAGCAGAAGAAAGAACCTCCTGCGTGGCCGCTGAAGTAGAAGAAGTGTGGAGAGAGAGACGGGAGCGAAGAGTAGAAATACCTACCTCGTTGTCGACCGACTTGACCTCCAGCGATCGCTGACCCACTTTGGCGAAAGAGCCATCGTGAGTAGTGGGGTAAGAGTTGGGGTAGAGAAACCTCAGGTATGCACAGATGAACCGTACATATGGGATCTTGGGATCCCTCTCCGTCTTCTCTATCTTTGACTTGAGATCGTCAAAGATAGTGGTGGCAAAGTCGAAGTTCTTTCCAGCGATCACTGAGTAAGCCATCTGGAGTTGAACTTTGCTTGCTTGATCAAGTGAACCACTCTTCCCACTCATACATTGAATGAAGTGAGAGAAGATGAAGTTCAGTTGAGAAGGATGTTTGCCTTCTTGATGAGAGTCAGCTTCTTGTTGGGGATTGTGGAGCGGGGCTTGTTGTCCCAACAGTATTCCATATCATCCAGAAACTGGATGAGTTCAGGATCAGTTGGAAGGGCGTCAAATCCACTCTTGGGTTTGTCAGGAAATCTGAGTGCCTTTCTCAGGCTGAATGCAGTCATCATGCCTGAGCCTAAATTAGTGCTGAAAGAGATAGCAGGAACCTGGTCACCTTTCTTGTTGGTGATGGAGGTTTCTTCAGCAGTGAACCAAAACTGTTGAAGAAGAGTTTTGGATGGTTGAGGATCCACAGTGATTGCGTAAGCAATACACGACTGCTTCAGGAACCTAGCTGCTTCCACCAGGTGTGGGTATTTGATACCATCGAAGTCTAATCGGGCAAGATGATTGTTCTTCGGAATTTCAGATTTAGAGGGAGCAAACTTGACACTCTTGGAGGCAATGAGTGTTGACTGTGCCATTTCTGAATAGGGAAAGAAATGAGAATAGAAGGAAAGAATTAGAGTCTAAAAATAAAGAAGTTTTTACCAGTTTCTATTTGGAGAAAGAAACATAGAAAAACCAAAATATTTGAAGATTAAGACATTGTTCTTAGTTGAAGAATGAAGAACAATAAGAAAACCAAAGGTTTTGAAATAATAAAATCAAAAAGAACGATTTTAGTGAACAAAAATCTTGTAAAAACCCTTAATGATGAAACATAGATAAGATTTAGTAACAAGATTTAAGACAAAGAAAATCAAAATAACCTGTTGATCCTTAAGGAAGAAGATGCAAATGCTTGAAAGAGTTATTTGCAAATGCTTGAGAGAGATTCTTGCTTGAAAAGATTTCCAGAAAGCGTAAAACGATAAGAATGAAAAAACATCCTTTTTATACGTTAGAGAGTGAGAGATAGAGAGAATGAGGCGGGAAAACAAACGTTCATCATGACATGGACACGTCCCACGAAGTTGATTGGATAGAAGGGCAACGGACGAACGTGTCAGAAAAGGCATGTCGTGGATTGTCGGTTCAAATGACGTCATAGGAGAGAGAAAAACGATTCATTTGTCCTTTTTGAAATTATCTTTGAAGAAAAGTCAGAGATAGGTTTTCCTTTGTGAAAGAATCCCTGATAAAAATTCAGAGATTGATTTTTATTTCAGAAGGATCACTAAAGAGAAAATGTCAGTGATAGATTTTGTTCATCAAAAAGCTTTTAATCATTTGAAGAACGAAAATGATTATTTTTTTTTTGAAAAACCAACTTGCTGAATGAATATTCAGTGATGGAGAATAAGAGAACATACCTGAGAGTCAGAAATTTATTCAGAGATTGAGTGATAAAGGGGAACTTATAATCACTGACATAATGCATGAACGATGAAGAGTTACTCTTCAATATTCAGCATTCCAAGCTCACTGATGAGAAAGTTGAACCTTGTCTCATCAAGAGGTTTGGTAAACAAATCAGCTAGCTGATAGTCAGTGGGGATAAAGTGAAGTTCAATATCACCATTCATCACATGATCTCTGATAAAATGATATCTGATCTCTATGTGTTTCGTCTTTGAATGTAACACTGGATTATTTGCTATGGCGATAGCACTAGTGCTGTCGCAATAGATTGGAATCTTTGATAGCTGAAGGTCATAGTCTAATAGTTGATTTCTCATCCATAAGACCTAAGCACAACAGCTTCCAGCGGCTACGTATTCAGCTTCAGCTATGCAAGTGGACACTGAATTTTGCTTTTTGCTTGTCCAGCTTACCAGTTTTCCTCCTAGGAGTTGACATCCACAAGTGGTGCTCTTTCTATCGAGTTTACAACCTGCAAAATCACTATCAGAATATCCAGTTAGATCGAACCCTGAGTCTTTGGGATACCAAAGACTGAGGTTAGGAGTCCCTTTCAGATATCTGAAAATTCGCTTAACATCGATCAGATGGGATTCCTTGGGTTCAGATTGATAGCGTGCACATAAACAAATAGAGTACATGATGTCCGGTCTGCTCGCTGTAAGATACAGTAGGGAGCCTATCATTCCTCTATAGGCAGTGACATTAACAGGTTTTCCAGATGGATCTTTGTTAAGTGTCAGAGGAGGTGCCATAGGAGTCTTCATCACTGAAGTTTGTGTTAAATCAAACTTCTTCAGCATGTCTTTAACATACTTACCCTTGGCTGATAAAAGTACCTTTGTCAGATTGTTTGATCTGAAGACCAAGAAAATATGTCAGCTCACCCATCATACTCATTTTGTATTCTTTCTTCATTCTTTCAGCGAAGCGAGTACATAGAGATGGGTTAGTAGAACCAAATATGATGTCATCGACATATATTTGTACAAGAATAATATGACCTTTTATCTTTTTGAAAAATAATGTATTATCAATTTTGCCACGTTCAAAATTTTCAGATATAAGAAAAGATGAGAGAGTGTCATACCAAGCACGAGGGGCTTGTTTTAGACCGTATAGAGCCTTATCCAATTTATAAACATAATTTGGATACTTAGGGTCATAGAACCTTGAGGGTTGTTCTACATAGACTTCTTCATTCAACTTTCCATTTAGGAACGCTGATTTTACATCCATTTGATACACAATGAAGTCTTTGTAAACTGCATAAGCTAAGAATAGTCGAATTGCTTCGAGCCTAGCCACAGGGGCAAAGGTTTCATCATAGTTTATGCCTTCCTCTTATCTGTATCACTGAGCAACAAGTCGAGCCTTGTTGCGGGTTACAGTTCCATGTTCATCTAACTTGTTTCTAAACACCCATTTGGTGCCTATAACAGTTTTATCAGATGGTCTAGGAACGAGATTTCAAACTTTGTTGCGAGAGAACTCATTCAGCTCTTCTTGCATAGCACTGACCCAGTTTGGATCTCTGAGGGAATCATCATCCTTCTTTGGATCTATTAAAGAAATAAAGTTGACAAAGAGACAGATATTACCTGAACTTCGTCGTGTCTGAATACCTGCATCGGGATCACCAAGAATTTGATATATGGAGTGATCTCTGGTCCATCACTGAGCAGGAGCATGATCGCTCATTTCAGAGATTGGATCAACAATAGGAATGTTCACTGATGAAGAAGCCTGAGGTTCATCAGCTATTAATTGTTGAGAGTCAGACAAACCATTGTTTTCTGAGAGGTGTTCAGACGAAGATGGATCTGATGGAAGAAGTGTGTTTAGAGGCTCAGATGAAACCCATGAGGTGGATTCAGCGCTAGGAGGTATGATGTTTGGATCATCATCAGCAGCTGGAGGATCTGTGTGCTGATGGTTTGAGAAGAAGGGTTATGTTTCTCTGTAATAAGAAAACATCCAAGCATTTAACTCTTCATTGTCAGCGATTGGTTTAGAGTTCGCTGAGCGAGTTTCATCAAAGGTGACATGAATTGTTTCTTCCACAGATTGTCTTCTTTTGTTGAAAACTCTGTAGGCTTTGGAGATAGAGGAATATCCAAGAAATATTTTGTCATCCGCTTTTGGGTCGAACTTTCCAAGTTGATCTTTGTTGTTTAAGATAAAGCACTGACAGCCAAAGATATGAAGAAAACTGATAGATGGTTTTCTTCCATGAAAAAGTTCATAAGTTGTCTTCCAAATCGCTTTACTATCAGCGATCTGTTTTGAGTAAAACATGTTGTGTTTACAGCTTCAGCCCAAAATTGAGTAGGGAGGTGAAAATCGTTGAGCATTGATCTAGCAGCTTCAATGATCGTTCTGCTTCTTTTTTCAGCGACTCCGTTTTGCTGAGGTGTTCTTACTGAAGAGAAGTTATGAGAAATTCCCATGTTCTCAAAGAAATTGTTTAGAGAATTGTTTTTTGAATTCAGTTTCATGATCACTTCTTATTGAACGAACAGTGAGATTATTCAGCACTTCCATCTTTTTAACAAAAGATATCAGTTCTTCTGGAGTATCACTCTTGCAGTGAAGAAAGATAACCTAGGTGTAGCGAGAGTATTCATCTACAATGACAAGTGTGAATTTCTTTCCAGCTATTGATTGGATGTTGACAGGGCCAAGCAGATCCATATGCAAGAGTTGAAGAGGACTTGTCACTGAGGAAACTTGTTTAGACTTGAAACTAGCTTTCGTCTATTTTCCTTTTTCACATGCTGAGCAGAGAGATTCTTTAGCATATGAGTGCTGAGGAAGACCAGACACCAGTTCCTTTGATGAGGGAGAATTCAGGGTTTTGAAGTTTAAATGAGAGAGCCTTTTGTGCCATAGCCAGTTGACATCAGAAGAGGCTTTAGAGATAAAACATACGTTTTCAGTGGTAGTAGAGTCCATATCTATTACATAGACATTTTCTTTACGATAACCACTGAGAGCAAGTTTTCCTTTTTCATTCACCACTGAACATGCTTTCTTGGAAAAGCGAACTTCATAATCTTTATCATATAGCTGACTGATGCTCAGAAGGTTGTGCTTCAGTCCATCTACATAAGTGACTCTTCTGAAGGTAGTTGTCCCATTGCTGAGGACACCAAACCCTCAGGTATATCCTTTTCCATTTCCACCAAAGGTCACAGAGGGACCTTTCTCTTCCTTGTATTCAGTGAGCAGGTCTTTTTGTCCTGTCATATGTCGAGAACATCCACTATCGAGATACCAGATGCCCTTTGATCCCTACAAACATAAGGAAGATTAAGCTTTCTTTGGTACCCGTTAGTGGAGATGGAAGGTTCAGCAATCTTCACAGCAGATGAAGATTCAGCGTCAGTGATAACCTTCACTTTGGTTAATTTCTTAACCTTAGTGGTATTTTTCACCTTAGTCGATTTTTCAGCTTTGGTGACCTTCTCAGCTTTGGAGGCATTCATCTTTACTTTAGCTGTTTTATCAGCTTTAGTGGCGGTTGGACATTTGCTTGCAATATGGTCAGTAAATCCACAGTGATAGCATTTTCTATATTTGAAAGTGGTTTTAGGACCAGAAGTAGAAGGTTTTGAGAATTTAAAATGAGCGGGTCCAGCTCCAAGAATGCTTTTCTCATGAGATCTGGGAGGAATTTTTATTTCTTCAGATCTCTTAGGCTTAAGATGAATCTTTAGCTTTGGAGGACAGAGATCAAAGATTTCTATCACAGAGCTAGACGATTGATTCGCTGAAGGTATAGAAGGAACTTTCAGCTTTGTTTTCTTGGAAGTCTTCTGAGGATAAAGAATAGATTTTCCTTTATCTGCAGACTTAGAGTCTTTAGATATTTCCTCAGGGATGGTTTTAGAAGAAGATGAAGGATAAAACTGATTATAAGAAGTGTCAGAGATAGAAGAGACAAACGTTCCAAACTTAAGCATGGAACTTTCTTCTTTAGGCTCATCCTGTGGTTTCCAAAAACCAAGACCAGTTCTATCACTGCCAGGAGCTTGAGCATTTATTATCTCAGTGATCTTTGTTGATGATTTGCACCATTTTTCAACAGTAGCCTTTTCTGTATTTAAAGCAGCGATGGCTTGTTCGCGTTCAATGTTGATGATTTCATTAACAATGACTTGATCATTCAAACTTTCCTCTAAAAGAGTAAGTTCTATGATCTTTTCATGACATTTCTCTAGTTGTTCAGTTAAATCAATGTTTTTGTTCTCAGCTAGAGTTTTTCCGTTTAGAGCATTGTATAGATCAATCGTCAGCACGTCAACAGCGCGACTTCTCTCTTCTTCAGGTAGAGAGGGATTAGTAGAGATATATACCTGAGATGATATATAGATCATAGAAGTTTCAGTTGGTTCTTCCACTTCTTCTTTAATCTCAGCCATGATGCAGAGATTATCGACTTCTTCATCAGAACTTGATTCTTCTGATTCAGCCTAGTCATGTTCTTCAGCGATAAGACCTTTACCTTTTCGCTTGTAGTTTTTCAACTTTTGATATTTTTCTTTCAGCTTAAGGTATTTGTCATCGCTGGATCTTCTCGAGGTAAAAGGTTTGAAGACTTTCTTCGACATGCACTCACTTGCAAAGTGTCCAATCTTTTCACAGTTAAAGCAAGTAGCAGTAGCCTTATCAACAGGGGTTGATTTTGGCTTGTCAGTGAGAGAGAGAGGCTTATTTCTTCGAAAATTGCTCTTTCTTGCAAATCTCTTAAAAGAGTTTTTCAAGAGTTCTAAGGACTCATCAAACTCTGAAAGATCAGTGTCTGATATATCCTCAGAATCAGAATCTAACTCAGTGATAGTGAGAGTAGATCGCTGAGATGGAATTTTCTCTGAAGAGGCTAAAGCTGGAGTGCTTTTGGAGTCTTTAGAATCTTTTATAAGATTCTTCTTCAATAGATTTGATTGCTCATAGTTAAGCAATATTCCATACAAGGTGCTGATTGAAAGAGAATTTAAGTCTTTTGTCAGCTTGAGACATATTGAATAAATGTCCCAGCATTCAGGAATACATTCTAAGAATTTTGTTAGGACCTCAGAATTAGAATAGGTCCTACCAACGGTTCTTAGATCAATGATTAAGCAGTTAAACCGCTGATGAACATCAGAGAGAGATTCATTCTTACCAGTGATAAAACTTTCATACTGTCTTACCAAGTTAATCTTTCGAGTCTCTTGGATTTCAGTGGTGCCTTCATATTGAACACATATGGTTTCTCACATTTCTTTAGAAGTTTTAAGATGCATGATGGAATGGAAAACTTCATCAGTCAGAGCCATAGAGATAATGGTCTTTGCCCTTGCATCGATACCAACCTTCTTTTTGTCTTCATCACTCCATTGTCTAATTTCCTTAACAACATAGCGTTCAGGAACAAAAGGAGTGGTGGCAGTAGCTAGAACTGCAACTATGATTTGGACAGGTTCATAGGGTCCATTTGCTACGTACTCAGGTATAGTGGGATCTGCACCTTCAAGAAATAACATCATTCGATTCTTCCAGAGAGAGAAGTTATCTCTGCTAAATCGAGGAGGTTTGGAAAGTGAACCATTATCATAGTAGTTTGTGTTTGTGTTAAGTGCCATATTAGAATAACAAGGAAGAGAATAAAGCAAGATCTTGTTTATTAGATTAAACAGTCTGCTCTGATACCACTTGTTGGTCCCGGAGGTGCTTAACAAGTTTGTAGAACGGGGGGGGGGGGGGGGGGGGGGGAGGGGGTTGAATACAAACACATAATTTAAAGTTTAATAAATTGTTTATTGATAAATCAAACACAATTTACAAGTCTGTTGCGGAATAATATTAAGTAGAACTCAATCTAAACAAACTTAAGAAAACACTAAGATGGTTGCACAAGAATATAGAGAATGGGGATTTTAGAAGTATAGAAAACAAGGGTTTCTATATGATAGAAAGATGAAGGCTAGAGGTGAGCGTGTGCGCGCTCTTCAGATGAAGAGGTAATCTTTATATTTATACCCTATGCATTAAATGCATGGCAGGGCACTTTACACGTGTCATTCATTGATTGGCTTTGAGAGTCTGACTTTGGGAGACATGCTTTCGGCCGTATCATGAACAATGTAGTTGACAGAGTTGTTGTACGAATTGTGGCAGAGGTATGTCCGTTCTGACACATCGTACTGGTTGTGCATAGTAAGACAAAAGAGACTTGAGGCATAAGCTAAGTGATCATCGATCGCTGAATATCTATTCCTTCAGAGATATAAAGAGGTTCAGCTATCGCTGAAGCTTTTCCTCAGGTTTCTTCGCGTATGAGTAGAGTCGTCTTTGCTTCACTGATATCCGCATCAGGTCATTAATAGACTTGTCTTTGTTCAGCAGCTTCGTCTTCGATTAAGCTATGAACATCTTGTTGACGCGAAACTTGTCTTTAGGGATTACGTTACATCTGAAACCATCAGCGATAACTGAACAGACTCAGCCTGATCGCTGATAGTGAAACACTAATGCATATGAATGTTTATAAGAAAGATCATCAGTGATAACTGAACATACTCAGTCTGATCGCTGATGATGAAACACTAATACATATTAATAAACGTAATTTTCACTAAGTATACAAGAGGGTCTTTATCAAATCACTGAGAGAGTTTGGATCAACAGTATGCGACATAATTGTCGGATCTGACTTGAGATTCTAGTGTTGGTATCCATTGATGGGAATTCAGCGTCGGAGATTGGTGATGGAAATGGGATTTTCCGACGAGTACTGTGAAACTTAAAAAACTTGAAAATTTCGAAAAAAAAACAGTTTATGAAACTTAAAAAACTTACAAATTCCGAAAAAACGGTTTATAAAACTCGCCGGAATTGGGGGAGGTCGCCGGAGTGGGAGGAGGTCGCCGCGAATGGAAGTAGGTAGCCGGAGTGGGAGGAGGACGCCAGAATTGGATGAAGAGGATGAATCGTGAGCGGAAATCGTCGGAATTCGGGGGTAGGAGGTCGCCGAAATTTTATGAGAAGGAGGGAGAGAGAGGGAAGGAGATATGGAGATAATTGAGAAAATTAAGGAGATAATATTAACTAAAATTAGATAAATTCAAAATAGTTATTAATTCAAAATATTTAAAACCTATTCCCAAACTACCCTTTCCCTCCCTTTCCATATTTTTTTAATAAACTTAAATCCGGAAATTTCTCAACCGTCAATCAAAATAATGGATGACCTAGATTGGTTTACATAGTTCATAAGATTAAACGGGTTTACAAAGTTACCTCCCTCTCTCTCTCTCTCTCTCTCTCTCTCTCTCTCTCTCTATATATATATATATATATATATATATATATATATATATATATATATAAGTAAGTAAGTTACATTTTTGGTCCTTGTAATTTACACATTGTTTATTTATCAAAGAAAAATAAGATAAAAGTGTAGAAAGACTAAATTACCCCTCACTTAACAGAACCTTTTAACGATTGTTAGAGTCAGGGACAAAATCCGGTCGTTTTTGCATATTCGAATGGTGAATCTGTAATTTTTAAACTTTAAGGACCAAAAGTGTTATAAACAAGAAACCACAGGGACCAAAAAAATGGAAACTGAAGAACACCCTAATAGCCCTTGATCTGGACGTTATGCACTTGTGCATACAAGTAAATTAAGTTATTTTTTGGTTTTTATGTACGTGTGCATTATGCACTTGTGCATATGCACAAATGCATATTACAAATTACTTGTATGCATAAATGCATACTATCCAGATCAAGGGCTACCAGGTGTTCCTCAGTTTTTCGTTTTTTAAATGTTTTCCCTTGAACCTGACCCTATTTTAATAATATAAGTAATGGTGTCAACTCCAAAATGGAAAATCTGTTGGAGATTAATGCAATTTTTGTTAGAGATTTTGAACTTTGGTTTTCCATTTTAGAATTTTTTTGGATAATCTATCGGAGATTCTCTTACAAGTTAAGCATAATATTAAAATTAAAAGACAATTATGTAATAATTAATCAAAAAAGTGTAATAATTAATGAAGGGGTTAGGGTGGGAGGGGGAAGGGGTTAGGGTGTATTTATGGGAGGGGGAAGGGGTTAGGGTGTATTTAAGAAATATAGGGTGCCAATAAGAGCATCTTCAATGAAAGTTCTTGTAAGAAGCTCTTTTTTGCACTTTTTTATTGTCACCTCACTTCCAACTCATCAAGATAAAAAATCATAAATGTCTACAATGTAGTTATTATAAGAACTTCTTTTGTGGGTTCAGATATTTTTTTCAACTTTAATAATTATAATAAAGACAAGAAAATAAAATAAAAAAATAAGAAAAATATCACATCTCACACATTTCATGGTAAAATCCAAGATTCTTATTTAAAAACCTAAAGAAGTTTGGGTTCTTATAAGAACTCTTCACAATGCTAGTTCCTACAAGTCATTGCACTTTTTACTTATAAGAACCTTGCATTGGAGATGCTCTAAGAAGACCTTTATAATAATGATAAGAAATAGTAAATATAAGTGAATAGTCAAAACTTTGCATATTCCAAAGTAATTTACAGTCAAGGTAGGGTGTAAATAACACCCCTCCCAACCTAACCACTAGGTCTTTGGCCTACCTCTATAAACGCTTCTACCTGGGGTGCCCGTACTAGGGTTCGAATCCAGGGGGAGAAATGATGTCTTTTCCGGTGCAGACTTATAGAGGTAGGGTCTGTAGGGTCCACAAAAGTGGGCCACGGGGCCTTGGGTCCCCGCCAATAAACCTTTAGGTCTTTGGCCTAGTGGCCACTTCTCTTCCGTAAACGCTTCTACCTGGGGTGCCCGTACTAGGGTTCGAATCCGGGGGAAGACATGATGTCTTTTCCGGTACAAGCTTATAGAGGTAGGGTCTGTAGGGTCCACAAAAGTAGGCCACGGGGCCTTGGGTCCCCGCCAATAAACCTTAAAAATAAAACACTAAAAATGATGCATCCATTGAAACAAAAAAAAAAATCAATAAAAAATAACACTAAAAACCATCTTTAATATTATAATAATAAACATCTACAAATATTAAACTTTTAATCGGTATATACTTATATAATTATAAAATTTTAATATTATATTAATTTATATTTATAGAGGTCTATTTTCCACCATTTTTTACCTCTATTTTTTCGTGTTTTAGGGGTTGTTTGTTTTTTTTTAAAAATACCTCTTAATGACTCTCAAGTCTGAATCGTTTAGACCTTTTGACATTCAGGCTGTTTGTTTTTTTTCACAATTTTCAGAACCTCTTAATGGCTCTTAAATACATCCTAAATAAGAAGTAGTATCCTAACTTCTTAAAATCTCTTATCCCGCCTCATTTCATATGCTCTTTTTCTCTCAAGCCGCCCCAGACGTTAAAAAAACAAATAGTCTAATTGATTCACATTTATGACTTCAGCACCGCCTCTTATTAATCAGAAGTGAAATAAGACTTCAAACCTCTTAAAAAACAAACGCCACCTTAGTGTTGGGTTGAAGATAAAAATACCTTCATTTTTGTGTTTTTAGTTGGGTTGAAGATGTCCTTAGGGGATGCAAATAGTAATACCCATATATATCTAATCTCGGACTCTCAGTTCGATTTTTATGCCCTTACCTCTCTCATTAGAATGTACCATTCCATACGTTAAAGAGCAGGGCAGAGCAGATATTAGGATTCTTCGATAAAATCAGTAACAAATAAATTCCAAATTACCATTTTACAACCAAAATTAAAAAAACATCATTTTCTTTTGAAACAGATAAAAGTATTTGACATATATTTGAAAACAATGTATTATCTATATCTATACTATATTATAAAAACGACATAAAAAACTCTTAATTACAATATTTTAAGCACAAGTTACAACTAATTAAAGTCAATTACTTAATTTACAAGTTCTTATTGCTTTGGTACAACCTTTCCAAGCACAGTATCTCACATAATCATCTATTTGTGGAATGGATACTCATTTATTAATATAAATATTTGTTTTTTTGGTGGAGGATTTTATAAAATAGATTTTATATTAGCATAATCTATTTTAAATGTAGATTTTACATTTAAATCTATATTAATGAGTGTAATATAAAATCTTTTTTCTTCCGTATTTTTTTATATTACATCTCATAATGATTTTTCCATATTTTATTTTATAAAATCTTTTTCCATATTTTATTTTATAAAATCTTTTTACATAATGAGATGTAATATAAACTCTTTTTTTTTCCGTATTTTTTTTGCTAATATAAAATCTATTTTATTTTATAAAATCTACACATATTTTATATTAGCATAATATAAAATCTACATGTATTTTTTTGCTAATATAAAATCTACACGTATTTTTTTTCACGAGCATTAAAAAAAAAAAAAAAAAGATTGATATGAATTAAAAATAAAAAATAACGAGATACACTAATAAATTATCGTATTCTTTAAAATAAAAATATTGCACAATACTTTCCAAATTAACCAAGTGCAAAGAAAATAAAATAGAAACAATGTAGATATAAAAATATTATTCCATATTTTAATATATTTACATTTAAATGTAAAATCGAAAATGAAAATAAAAGATTTTAAAATATTCTCTACATTCACTATAATATATATAGCTTCTCTATGTATCATCTGAGTACAAGAAGAAGACAAACGGTCGGGTGTCAATGGCGAAACCTGCAACTGAACAAAAGGTATTCCACTATATTTTTGTTTCTTTGAAAAACTACTTTTTTATTTTATTTTATTTACTGAGGATTTGTTTATATTTCTCAAAACCCACAATCATATTTTATTTACTGAGGATTTGTTTATATTTTTCAAAATACATTCGTTTTACACATTGTATTTCATTAACTGTTAACAGAGAAATTACGTTTCATTTTAACTTGGTTCAATATTCCAACAAAAAAATTATCCTCTCGTGCAATGCACGGGCCCAACACTAGTTAATTATAGAAGATGCCTAATCACAAAATTCAAACATTTATCAGTGATTTATTAAATGCTAACCAGATAAGCTGTACGCTGGTACAACTGGCAAGAACCAATAATCTTATGGCAAGGACATAGAATCTTACCAAATAAGTGAGGACGAAAACTCTTACCCAATTAATGTGCTTACCAGCAATCTTACGATGCTAATTTAATGGCCGAGAATCTTACCCAATAAGGTAAGGGAGGATGGTGAATCTTACCAGACTAATGCATACTAGGTAAGAGACAGTTTACCACCAATCTAACCATGTCATTTCATTTTGAAGGCCGAGAATCTTAGGGGCCGTTTACCAAACGGTTACCGGGTAAGCGTTTACCGGCAAGAGTCATCCTCTCATTTACCTTATGGTGTAACATATCCGGCCATCGACATGGATTGAGGGTAAGCTTTTGTAACCCAGTAAGCGAGGTAAGAGTCATCATCCTCACTTACCAAGTAAGACTCCCGATCCTCGTCTTTCCTCTTATCGGATAAGATACTCAGTCCTTGTTACTTCACCCCGTAAGGTAATTGAACCAGTAAACGCTTACCAAGGTAAGTGATTAGTAAATGGCCCCTATGACCCTTTGTGTCTGTATTAATTTCTGACCGCACGGAATCTCCATCTTCGGATCCTTTGGATCTCGCAAACTCTTTTACATTATAAAAGTACATATAATCTATGAAACTAAACTTATCTTTATAATAGCTTGATCAAATGACATAATGAAAGCCAAACAATGCCTACTTTTTGGCTAAAGTTACCACCAGATTTCTATGCAGAATAGAATGGAACATGACAGAACAGACTTGTCACATGTTTGGCGTGACCATATGTGGGACACGATAGAACTAAGGGGTCGTTTACCTAATGCTTACCCGGTAAGTGCTTACCAAGTCACGTTACCTTATCGATGGACATGGCAAGGACCATGAATCTTACCCGGTAAGAACAATGGCAAGGTCCAAGAGTCTTACCCGGTAAGTGATGGTTACGACTCTTACCCGGTTAGCGCTTACCGGATGATTTATTGCGTACGATGCCGTTTTTCATGGACTAAAATCTTAACGGGTAAGGTAAGTGATAGTGTCGAATTTACCGGTAAGCGCTTACCGGGTAAGTAATTGGGTAAACGGCCCCTAAGTGGAACAAGCATGGGACACACTTGTCCCACTCCAACCCCCTAGAACTAAGTAGAACAACAATATTTTGACTAATATACCATTTCTTAAAAACAAAAACATAAAACATGTAATCTCATCATCCACGCCTCCAAGCTAGGGGTGTGCAAAACCCGAATAGTCCGAAATCCGAATCCGCATCCGAATCGAAAAAAAGGTGTTTTTGCAAAACCCGGATACCCCGAAATCCGATAATCTGAAACCCGACATTTGGGAGGATATATGGGTTCGGATTGGGTTTGATCGTTGGTCACCCAACCCGTCCGAAAACCCGAAATAACATAAATCTATATTTTAAATACTATATATATATATTTATTTATTTATCTAATTATTTTTTGAAAATCGTAAATTATAGTCTGTTGAAATATTTTCTAAACTTTAAACTTGCTATCGATTTCATCAATCTTTCAATCGATTGTATTCATCCTAAAAAACGATTGAATTTATATATAACTTTTGCATTATATAATACCCGAACCCGACCGACATCAATCCGAAACCCGACCAACCCAAACCCGAAACAACCTAAAATCCGAAACTTAAAATTTGGGTTTTGATTTCCATATCCAAAATCCAATCATGATAAATTAGTTTTATGTTTTTGATAATCCATTGCACTATGTATTAGTGATGTAAATTAGTTTTATGTGATGTAATCTATGATTTTTTATCAGGGGTAAATTCCTCATTTAACCGGTCTGGTCTAGTCTAGTTCTGTCATGTCTTGCCAAACGCTGGACAACTGTCCTGTTCTGTTCCGTTCTATCTTGTCTTGTCTGCGTACCAAACGCACCCTAAAAGATTTAAAGTGGTAAAAGAGACCAGAATCATACTACACCAAGGGGATCTGTCTAATTTACAACATTTCAGGAGAGGTAACATAGGTAGGAAGAACTCGCCTCTTGTTGACCAACCAATCGAACGGCATCTAATCTAACATAACCCGACAAAATAATTACAAAATAAATCAAGAAGAGAAACCTTACACGGTACTCCCCAGGTTTAGCGAACCATCTTTCATCAGCTTCACACTCAGGCTGTTGAATCTGCCTCTTGAATAATGTCGAGAAGCTTTTCTCCAATCGGTTCCCGTTTTCATCATGGCCACAAACTCATCATAGCTGATTTTCCCATCCTGCATCATTGGATATGAATAGTAGAAGTGAGAATAGAAGATTCCAGAAACAAATGTGAGCAAGTTGGACCCTTCATTCACCTTATCTGTGTCAACTTCTTGGAAGATGTCATTTGCAATATCTGCACAATTATCATCTCCATCTTCCATTAAGGTATCTCGAAGCTCATCAGACTCTATGAAACCGTTACCATCTTTGTCAAAGTATGAGAAAGCCTTGTGTAGATGCTCATCGTTCGCCATTTTCCTCACGTGTAGTGAAATGGCAACAAATTCACCATAATCTAGGGTGCCTTTTCCGTTTGTATCTACCTGTAACCAACAAACAACTTTCAATACTTAATCAGTGTCACTGAAGATCAATGTAATTTCAAAATGAAGTGTCGTACATGACACATATTTTTACACGACATTTGTTTTTGTATGACACTTTTTCAAAATAATGTCATTTAAAAAATTTAACAAAACGTTTTATTTCAAAAGTGTCATAAAAAACTTGTTAAGACACCCAAAAGCATCATAAAAACTTATTGCAACGTGTTAAAGCAGATTCTGTATCATCTCATTAATAGCCTAATCTCTTTGTAATCATGCTAATCATGGTGTGATATCACAACAATAATGTAGCATGATATGGTGGATCATATCTTGTGCATTAATTGTATTGATACTAACCGGCTACTATAAACTTAGGTCTTATAAAGCGGTCTATTAGGACACTGACATTTTTGGTGTCCTGTAAACCCGATTTTGTTGTAGTGATCATTGATGATTTAGTAATTGTTGAGTAAGGTAAATGAAGACAAAGCATGCAGTTAGACTCACAGCTTCAATAAGCAACTGTATTTCGGACTCCGCAAGCTGTGTATTCAACTTTTGCAATCCAGTTTTTAGCTCTTCAATTGTAACAGTGCCATCATCATCCGTGTCTATCTTTTTGAACGTGTCTTTGATATCTTCAACTTCTTCATTGGACAAGAAATCAGCAATAACCTATACATAGAAAGCCATCACAAATTCAGGTTGATGAACTGCATTAATAAATAATATAGGTGCATTTTTGTTACGTAAAGAAGAAAAAAAGGAAGAGAAAATTAAACCAACCCTCAGAGCTTTTCTTTTGAATCTATTCATCATTGAGAACTGCTTTAGCCTTGACTTGACGACATCACCAAGGGGAACATTTGGGGCTTTTTTAGCATTTTGGAGCCAAGAATGTTCTGTAAGCATAGAGAATTATACATTAGACAGAGACCAAAATAAATAAATGCATGCATGAATGCACAGTCATGTGATAATTGAATTCATATCTATGACTATGAGTTGTCACCAATGTTCTAAAAAACTCGCCGCACAGCCGCCATGGCGCGCCATGGCACCAAGGCTTGTGTGTCACGCCACGTTAAGCCCATGGCACGCCATGGCCTAATGCGCAATTATCGTAATGAGATATTTGATTTTTCTTTACGTTTTTAATGTCTTATTTGCAAGTTTTTAATATATAACCTAATTTAACTTGCTTATTACTATTGACTCATTGAGTAACACTATAAAACATACGTTTTTATATATAATATTATATATGAATTAGAAATTTGACGCCATAAGTCACGCCTTGAAAACGCCATGGCTTCGCCGTGGCTCCTAAGGCTTGAGGCTTGGCCTCGCCGCCACGCCACGCCTCACGCCATTTAGAACCTTGGTTGTCACATAACAAATATCAGAACTGTAGTTCAAAGGAAACTACTTCCACGTCCTAAGAATACTACCGTCTCCAGTCCAGAAACATTGGAACATTTGACCCTACATGCATATTGATGATCTGATAGAAATTGTTGACCAATAGCCAAACACCCGAAATGCCCATGAACAATCATATAAAGAAAATCATGTGATCCAAATTCGACTACTAACTTTTTTTAATGATTACTATGGTGCCAATTGGTGCTTTACTGATTTACAGATTTCCCGAAAAGGAATCATTGCAACTCTTATGGGACATCCCTAAGACAGAAAAGTGCGCATTTCTTGTGAAACAGAGGAAGTATGTGTTTTATGAATGGATAAAATTCCATTAAAAGAAGCCTGTTGAAGTTGACATAAGTATATGGGAGGGCAGCAAGTGCTTGGATGCATTATAAGTGCAAATGTCCAGTCACCAAGAGACAACATCCACATGCAATTCGCTTAAGAGAAAATGTAAATACTAAGGTGGCTGCCATCTGTCCACATAAACATGAACAGAATTAGAAGCGAGGGTGTGGGAGATATCTGGATGGCACCAATTGGAGAAACGAGTAATGTGTCTTGCACCCATCTAGAGGCCCAAGCCCATTCCTAAGAATACTCTAGATTAGTTAAGAAGGGGTAATTTGGGTATTTAGAATAAATAGTTAGTATAAATAGGGTGGATGCAGGGGATGGTAGATTGGTAGGCATGCTGAAAATTAGTGACTTCTATATGGGAGAGTGCTAGCCTCTCGAATGCTAGTTGTTCTTTGTTTTCCTTTGTTAATCGAAGCATTTGACAGTGTAATTGTCATCTGGTTTCCATTTCAATTGTTCAATCGATTTGGTTCTTAACATAATGATAAAAAATTGCTTGAGATATTTGATCATCTGCAACATAATGCCTGATTTGTTCCAAAAAGGGGGTCATTAGGAGAAGTACGGGAGGATAAAAATTAACAAGGTGTGTAAGAGTTTGGAATATAACTGTGGACTCGGCAAATACACTTAACCTTGGTTGATGAACTATTAACTATATAATAAATAAATTGGTCATATTACGAGCAGTAGAAACAAACAAGTCAATTAGATTCTTCTACTAGTGCTTTTCACAATCTAGAAGCATACTGAAAGATGTACACATAGATTCAGGGCATAGAAGCATGTATGGCGTTCACGCCTTGTGTTTTATGATTGCTCTGTACTAAGTAAAATAACCTAGATTATCACATGGTGATGGTGCGGAAGTGGCTTCAAACTTCAGATAAATGTCGATCTATTAAATATTCTCCATATTTGGAACTAAGATGATTAAGTTTCTATGCCAAGTGAGCCATTCATGTGACGTGAATTACTTCCCATCCATCACCCCAAAAGTGCTTCACACTATAATTGAAACAGGTGTTACTCATGAGGAATGTGATCATATGTTCATGTGACACAGTAAAATTATACAAGCACGTGCGCGAAAGGCTGTAAACGTAGAGCTGCTAAAGACTCATGAGATAGCAAGGGTGACTTGATGAATGTTAACATATGCACTCCGTATCCAATGCATTGCCCTCAGAAATAACTATGCTCAAATCATGTAAAGAACAAGGAAAGTAACTCGAAATTAGCATTCTCCATTATGAACTCTTAAAAGGCACTCCATACCTTCTGCCCCACTCTTCATCATTTGTTCCAATATTTGGGGGTTGTTTGTTTACCTCTTAATGGTTACATTAAGAGGCAACCTCTGAATTGCTAAGAGGTAAATCTTGTTTGGCAAAAAAAAGGGATGCCTCTTAATGGTTCCAAAATCCTCTGAATGATTTTGTATCATGGTCCTCCCTTAACCATTAAGTGCCCTGATTTCATTATGAACAATTAGCAAACAACCATATTTCATTTTACACTATATCATTCAAACCTCTTAACCATTCAGCACTAAACCATTCAGCAACTTCCAAACAGCTCCTTAGTTTCAATATGTTGGCAGTAAATCTGGCTTTCAACAGCCAAATTTTTGAATCATATTTACATGTTATGTGGTAGTTCCAAATGCATGATATAATTAGCAAGTAGAAAAATAGGCAGGAGAGTTGATGAATCTCCTGTGGCAATACCCTTCTTCGAAACAATTTATCCACTAAAAACTCTCTACCTTGCAAATCTAGGTTTGCAAGACAAGAATGATCAATGCAAACCAAGTATTCAAACCAAACATTCAAGCATCCATCATTCCTTCACCATGACATGTAAAGCCAAAAAAACCTCCAAGCAGGTGGTCATTGTTGACAGGTGGGAATTGGGGTTGCAAAAACAAACGATGTTTTGGAAAAAGAAAAAAACTGGATTTCAAAAATTAAATATTGCAGGCGTCGATCTTTTCATGACACAAAACATACCAAGCACTTGTTTAGCCGTGAGGCGAAGCTTGGGATCAGGCTCCAACATTTGACGTACAAGACTCTTGGCACCTTCAGAAACACTAGGCCATGGTTCACGCTTGAAATCTATTAGCCCGCGAAGAATGGCTTGTGCAACCCCTTGCTCTGACTCTGCATTAGAAAACTCGCTATAAACAAATAGAAATTTAACTTGTACACTAAGAAATTAACAGAATTTTGCCAAGCAAATGTAAAATTTATACAGTAAAGAACATTGCTTGGAGAAAGGTAACAAATGACTATTCTAGTTGATCACCAAATTTCAGTATTTCACTTGGCCCATTAAAAGATATCAGTGAAGAACCAAAAGAGTGTAGCAATCGTGTAGCACAAACATTATCTGCCCCCTTCCCACAAACAAAAAAACACAAATGCTACAAATATGTTCATAAACATGAAGAGTAACATATTGATCATCTAAAGAAAGAAGATTTACCTTCCCAAAATGGAGGTACACCACATAATAAAATGTAAAGAATTACTCCTGCACTCCATATATCAATCTCTGGCCCGTAATTACGCTTAAGCACCTCTGGAGCCATGTAATATGGGCTTCCAACAATTTCAGAGAACCTCTCACCTATATATAATAAGTTGATTGTTAAAAAATCCATTCAAGCAATAGATATTTGATCCAATTGGTCAATACTTTCAGATATTTGTAATAAAGATTGAACAGCAATTTCCCCACCATATGGATTTAAAGCATCACCAATGGGAGGTTCTTATAAGCAAAAGTGTTGGCTGAAGATAGTTCTTGTAAGACACCCACATCCTCGGAGTTCTTGTACAAGAATCTTTGTGCTTACCTTGAACTTTGTGTGAAATGACATTTTATTAGTTTTTTTAAAAAATTGACTTTTATATGATAATTATTGATGTTGAAAAAATAAATGGGACCCACAAAAGGGGGTTCTTGTAAGAACTACCATTGTGGAGTTTTATGTAGGTTCTTAATTTGGTAAGTTAGAAATAATGTGGCAAGAAAAAGTACAAAAAGTGGGTTCTTATAAGAACCTCCATTGTAGATGCTCTTACGCAACAGTATCTTTGAACTTCTCATTGAGGAGTTCTGTTTAAATCAATAACTATGGACTTTGAGATACTGCAGCTTAGAACACATTGTTTGTCATCCAAAGCGAGGAAGGAACAAACAGGCTTGTGTGACACTGGATAAGTGATAATCTAGGTCCATGCCCCCTTTTTGGACATTCATAATCCTAAAACTTACAGTTGACTTAAAGCTGAATATAGCTCAATCTGAAGAAAAACATTTTATCACTAAGCAGCAACAGATAAACAGGCCAAGGCCCAACGAACAACTGGACTTCTACCAAGCTTTGATAACAAGCCTAGACCTGAAGATTACAATATCCATTTCAATTGATTCACGTAAAAGCATGGAACAAAGGGAAGGTGGCAAAAGCTCCAAATCCACCATTCAGGCATTTAAGGATGGACCAAAAAATATGAGGCTAATTTCTAGTAACAATGTTTCAAAGGTCTATGGTTAGCATAGTTGACTCCCAGTCAAATCTGTGAATCTCCATGCCTTAGTGGATGGTGAATTTTCCCTAATGTCATGTGTTCGTACTATTTTGACAGAGTTCAAGAATCTCCTTCCTGTATATTGGCAATATTTTAACTCCTTACGCTTCCATTTGTCTCTTCAACTCAAACATCGACTTAGAGATATCATAGACATTTAACGCCATCTTAAAAGGAACCGTCCCCAACTAAAAAGAGAGGAAAATCATGAGAGAAATTTAAAACCAAAAAAAAAAAAAAAAAAAAACTCTCCGATCCTACATAGATCCATGCTCTCCACACATATGCCAACTCTACTATGTTAAAGAAGAGATAAATCAGTGGGTATACGGTGTCAAACTATATATAAACGCAATTGCAACTAAGAGGATCTTACGACAATAAAAGCATATATCATATATGGAGCCAAAGGTGCTTCGACTCTAATAGAATAATAAGAAACAAAAAGGAAGTGCTGATTCTCTTCACCATTTCTCAAAGAAGTATCTCAATAAGCATAGCATAAGGTAAAAACCAACAAAGATAATGAAAACTTGAAAGGAAACTTGGTAAAAACGTACAAAACAGTGCATACATGGGTGGAGTGAAGTATAAAATGGCAGTGCAATGCTAGATCCAAACTCAACCTCATAATGGACATCTGAGTAATTTAATATAAAATACTCTACCTTCGTAAATCTAAGAACACAATAATTTCATGCTATGTTTTCCCATATAATTTATAGAACTGAAAAATGTCCTAGCATAGCGCAAAATAAGATAATGACTTTGTAAATCCAATAGAAACAATAATGAGGAGCCTCATTTGCATATTAATTTGCGGCCATAAGTTGTAAGCCTTAGTTTATGGTAATATTTGGAAGGAAAGAAGAAAAGTCACCTGGCTTGAAGAAGATAGATAAGCCGAAATCAATGGCTTTGAGAGGCGAATTCTCCTTCTTGTTCGCAAACAAGAAATTTTCCGGTTTCAAGTCTCTATGAATCACTCCATGCTTATGACACAGCTGTACAACCTCCACAATTGTCCTAGTGACTGCGGCAGCTGCACGCTCCGTATAATGGCCTCGTGCAACAATCCGATCAAACAGCTCTCCGCCTTCGCACAACTCCATCACCAAATGCACCGCATTCTCATCCTCACAAGCCTCCCTCAACGTCACAATACTTGAATTTTCCGGCAAGTGCTTCATGATCTCCACTTCTCTCCTCACATCATCAACGTCCACCGCCGTCCGTAGCTTCCGCTTCGAAATCGACTTACAAGCCAACAACTCCCTCGAGATCCGATCTATACACAAGTAGGTCACTCCAAATTCTCCGCGGCCAAGCTCCCTATCTAACGCATACTTCTCTTCAATAGTTTCCTTCGATACATCAGCTAAAACAGTAACCGGTCCCTTCTTCACGTTTCCAGCGTTTCCCTTCTCCTTCCGGTTGGTATGATCATGACCAGAGTAGTTCGATGACTTCACATCCTCCCTGGCAACCGCCGCCGGAGATCTGCAACAGTTCCCCATCTAATTCAGAGATTCCAAAACTGAAATCGAGCTCAGAGTTCCAACACGAAGAACCCCCAACCCTAGCTCCAGTAAGCTAGGGTTTTACATCACCATTTTAGCACAAAATCAAAAGCTTATCCTATACCATTGGAATCGAATTGTAGAGAGATAAAAATTCGAGGAATTGTGTGAAAAGCAAAGTGTTTTTAGCGTCAAGTAATAAACTAAATAATGGTGTGTCGCCGATTAGTTATTGTTTTGTAGATATTGTCTAATTTAACCCCCAAAGTTTTCAAGTATTCATATTTAGTCCTTTTAGTTCTTTTATTTTTTCAAAAATGAAAGGATTATGAAGAAAAGGGCACAAAAATCGAAAATATGTCCTTTCATTTTCATTTGAGATCTTACTTTGTATGTACAATCACGACGAGTATCAAAGACATTGGACTCGAACATACAAGTGACATGATCATCATTATCGATCTGTTTGTATCAATGTACACTAATTTAATAAATTCATTTCAGTCAGATAGACGAAGACAAGACCAGACCGATGATAATATCATGAATGTTGATGTCATTATTCATGCACATATTTAGTTTTTTCTTTATTTTTTACTTTAAACATTAACACAACATACTTTTAAATTTAAATTTAATATAAATATAATTGATATAAAATCAATAATGACATCAAAAACTTTGTACATACAAAAGAATCAATAGTAAAATTATTAGGAAAGAATAACAAAAGAAATATTAGTCAGCTTTTGATCATAACAGTAAAGTATTTAAATAAAATTGTTTTCATTTTGGGTATTGTGTATAAGAATAAAATACCATTTTCAAAATTCATATAATTATGGGGATCAATAGTTAAGATGGATTGAATTGCACAAATGGTCATTAGTTGGTGTCTAGATTTTAATTTAAAAAAATAAAGAACTAAACTTGCTATTTCAGTTATAGTTGAGGGATCATTTGTGTAGTTTATTCTTAGAACCCATTCCCTCGTTCTATCCTTTCACCATATTCGCTTACCAAGGTTATGGGTTCTTTTTTTTTAACAGAAGGTTATGGGTTCTATTTTTAGTTTTTTACCTTTTAATAGTTTTATTAGAAGTCAAATTTTGAAGATCAATCTTATTTATAAAAAATAAGTCTCTTTCTTAATGATTTCAAAATCCTCTAAATGATTTTATATATTGGTTGTTATTTTGAACAATTATCAAACAACCATATTTAATTTTGTACAATATCATAAGAGTCTCTTAATAATTATAACCACTTAGGCTATGTTTGGCAAAAAAAAACTAGCTTATAAGTTAATGTACATGTTTGGATGACCATAAACTAGCTTATAAACTAGCTTATTGAAACGTTACTCAAAGTAGCGTTTTGAAAAGCTAGCTTATCAGCTACAAGCTAGTTTGCCAAACAAAGCCTTAATCATTTTGTACCAAACCATTCAGCAACTATCAAACAACCCTTATGTTTGGCAAACTAGCTGATGGTTGATAAGCTAACTGGTAGCTGATAAATAAATTATGTTTGACAAAAACTACCTTATAAATTGAAAAAATAATCAATTACAAATATTTCATAATATAATTCAAAACAATTATAATAATATAATGAATTTTTTTTCTAATAATGTAGTATGTTAAATAATACAAACAATATAGTAAACAAAACTTAAATAATATAATATGTTAATGAGAAAATTTAAAATTGATTATCATATATATATATATATATATATATTATAAATTAAACAAATTTTATAATTTTAAATAGCTATTACATATAATATGAATAACAAATAAAATTTGTCAACCTCACATATCTTAATTAATTAATATTTTTTCAAAAATATATTTAGTAATTAAATTAAGTATTTTATTAAAGTTATTTAGCATATTTTAATTATCTATGAAATAAAACAAGTATAACTTTAATTTTTATGTAACTTATATAAACATAAGAGCTAAATCATGTGAGAACCAAAAAAAGATTGAGAACCGTGAGAACCGATCTAAACCGTAATTTGGTTTTGATCCTATGGTTATAATTAAAGGTTGTTTCACCACATGAAAAGGGCATAATCGTCATTTTGGTAACAAGATTCACTAGATGAAACATACAGATTTATTCATCAGATGAAACTCTTAGATTCACCATATGAAACACACAACTTCACCATATAAAAAACGTACAAATTCACCATATGAAACACAAATTCACCGGATGAAACACATGCTAACCTTATTTCACCTAATGAAATCAAACACAAGTTTCATCTATAATTTATTTTCACCTAATGAAATCAAATACAATTTATGTCTATATAATCATCGATTCATATCCGATTTCATAATCATCGGTTGACATGGACTCAATCTTCTCCGGACCATCTTCTCCGCCTTCTTGTCGATCGCCGATTTCCGAATTCAGAAGAGAGTGAATCTGCCAAAAGACCAAATGAGACAATGAGGGAAAACGAGTTTGAAGGATTTGAATATAAAAACCCCAATATTGAAAACAGCAGGAAACATCAATATTTAACGAACTTTGATAAAAAAAAATCCATGATTGAATACAGTATCAAACAAGACAACAAACACCAACCATTGTTGGATGAATTCAAACAACAACATCACCAAAATTACCAACAACAATAGCACCAAAACCATTACTAACAAGAATTCAAGAAAGCGAGAGATGGAGAAAACGAGAAGGAGCAGATTGATTTCAATCGTATTTTCTTTGATCCCACTCCATTTCTTCCAATTCCGTTATTTGTTCATCGTCTCCAATTCCGTTATTTGTTCATCGTCTGCGGTCATCACGTCTGTTGATTGCTTTCACTACCTGCAATTAATAACAAAAACTCCTTAGGGGATTTTCGGAGAGCCATGAGAAGAAAAACAAAGAGATAACTTTAGGGATGGAACAAAGGTAGGATAAAAGTAGCAGTTGTAGGGTAGAAAATATAGAGATACACAGCAGCGACTGCAAGGGATTGAATCATGAGGGAGGAAATCATTAGAAATACAAAAAGGAGGAATCGTGAAGGATGTTTTTGGATTTCGTTTCTCGATTTACAGCAACCGTAATAAAGGATTCAAAGATCGTTGATTCACGTAAGTTCTCAATTATCTGCAATGTAACCGAAGCAGAGAGGTACAACAGCCGCCGCTGCAGAAACCGCCGAAAAATGGAGTCGTCTCCTCAGGCGCTACTCCGTCGAGGGCGGTGGAGGGGGAAGGGCGATGGTTCGTGTCCTAGAGGCTGGAGGAATTAGGTTTGATTACCAGAATTGGAATTGGGTTTCTAATCGTGATCTTCTTATTTCAAAAACTCAAATTACAATTTTACCCTGAAACTTCTATATTAGACATGAGATTAGATACTATTTTCACATATATTACAAAAATGCCACCTTTTTTAATTGCCTTTGATTAAAACGTTTGGATGATTGAGATTGGTTCTCACGGTCCTTAATTTTTTTTCGATTCTCATTTGATTACCGTCCTATAAACATATTTAGAATGGTTATATTTGTTTTTTGATATGCAAATATATTGAATAATAATTAAAAAAATTTGATACAGTTAATAGCATTTATAAATAATTAATATTTTTTTATTAATATCTATTGTGTAATTAAAATTAATTAAAAAAATTAATTAATAATTGTTAATTAATTTTAATTACTATAAATTAATATTTATTTATAATTAATAATAATAATTAATATTTATCAGAATCATAATTGGAAAAAGTGTCAAAAAAACTCTTTATAAGCTACTTCAAACAGCTTATCAAGAAGGGGAAGAGTCCAAAAAAAACCCAATGGATTTCAATGATTTGAATTGGACTTTTCAAAACATGTTAAATAAATCCTTGAACTTTCTAAAACCTGTTAGATACATCCTTATTACCTATAAAATTGGTTAATGTGGTAAGATAATTGAAAAGGTTCGGAAAAATCCAACGGACTTTTATATTTTAGACGATTAAATCCCTAGACATTTTTTGAACGAAAAAATACTTACATTTATAAAACAAAACGAATATACAAAGTTGTATCCGAAGCATAAATAGATGGATATAAAAGTTGGCATAATTTATTAAAAGTTGAACCAAAATATACCAAAAGTTGCGCCAAAAAATACCAACAGTTATGCCAAATCTACCAAAAGTTGCGCGAAAATATAGCAAAAGTTGCACTAAAATATACCAAAGTAACGCCTAATCTATGTTAAAGTTGTGGCATGAACTAGTCTTCATTTGCATCATTAACTTTTGGTGGAGATACAACCATTTGACTTTCCTTTAATCCTTCTTGATGTCCAACAACAGTCTCACCTTCATCATGATCTTCATCATTAACAACAACCTCATTTGAAATTGGATACGATAGGATGCCTTCGGGCCATGCTGGTTGTGGCACACCTGATGATGTCTTTAATGATGAAGATAAAGTGTAAGAAATAGTCATTAAAAATGTTATTTGAATCTAAAAATCAAATAATGACTTATCCCAATTATTGCTTCTTCTGTGATTGGATTATAAGAAACACCTACATATGATGGTATCCTCCCACCTCAATTGCCTCTTCCACCTCTACTGTCTCTTCCATCTCTATTGCCTCTTCTTGTTGAAGTCAGTTTTGGAATGTTGACTCTTAGTATACATTTTGGCTTAACAGGTTTAGGTGGTAGGTCCTTCTTCTCATTCTTACAAGTCATGCATTATGCCCCCCTGTAACATCCTAAAAATAGGGGTAAACTTAAACCTGAATAAATGCAGAACATGACATTCTATAATTAAACAAATCACCCTTACAGGGGAAATAATAAGGCGTTGACATTCTAAAGCAATGTAGGAGATACAAATCAACAACCTACTAATCTAAACTAAACTAGTTTAGATTACGGACGGGTGTCGCTATCTCCTTCCCAAAAGAATTCCGGTAAGCCAAGGCATGCCATATCTATACTTCACCAAAAATGCTAACTCTGACCAATTGGTCGTCCGCTCAAACCCGACGAGCCCCGCCGCTAGAATGACCTGATATACATGCCATTTAAAAAAAAGTGCACCTCCTGCCATTGTTGGCAATGCAACACACAAATCACACACGCCTGAATTCTAGTAAGAGAGAATTGTAGAGAGACTTTTTTTCACACAGTTAAGTGTGTTCTTGGTGTATTCAGAAAGTTAATGAAGATAATCTGTTGAGTGAATCATTCTTATTATTCTTATTATCTTTATTACTTGTGTGTGATTCTACCAAATAGTTCAAACCAGTTTATGCACTAAAACGCTTTCGCACATCATCTGTTCTTGCATATTTGGTTTTGTCATATCATTGTTGAGTAAAACTGGGATCAACAATTGGTATCAGAGCAAACTTTGATTTTCAATATCAAAGGATCATGTCTGTAATGATTCCAACTTATTTGGTAGTTTGCTTGAACTGATTTCAGACTTGTTCTTCATTCTCAAAAATCAGCCCCTATTTTGCGTTATTTTCAACTAGTTTGGATTTGACACATTTATAGGAGTTGTTTCTTATTCGAAATCTTTTTAGTGTGTGTTGTAGATCAACTAGATCTCTTTTCTTTTCAGTTTAATCCTAAGCTCTCATTCCGTCTTGTTTCAATCATTTCTTGTGTTCTCCATTACTTGTACTCTATTTTTCAACAAAATCTCTTTTTCTTTCAAAATGGCAAATGCAAAAACCTTCTTCACAGCTGGATCCCAAACCAAACCTCCAACTCTGTTGAGAGATGAATATCCTCAATGGAAGATTCACATGGTTCATTTCCTAGAGGGAGTTGATAAAGATCTTGTTAACTATGTTAAAAATCCACCGTATGTGCCAATGGTTATTGTTCCATGGGTACCCGCAACTGAAACCACACCAGAGGTACCTGAATACGAAAAACCCAAGCCTATCATTGAATGGGCCCCTCAAGACTGGGAAAAATATGAGATGGGAAAGAAGGCCAAACGATTACTCATCATGGCCATCCCAAATGATCTATTTCAGTCTTTGGATGCATGTGAATCAACCCATGATCTGTGGGTAGAACTAGAGAAGCAGCTTGAGGGTGGAGCAAAGACTCAAAAGAACAAAAGAGCTCAATGCATAAATGAATACTATGCATTTAAAGCTCTGCCAACTGAATCACTTCAGAGAACATATGATAGGTTTAACTCCCTGATAAAAAAGTGCAAGAAGTTTGGCATCCACAGAACCTCTGAAGAGAACAATGTTATATTTCTCAAGAGTTTGAATGAAGAATGGCTTCAGTTATCCATGTCTCTACAAACCAATCAAGACTTAGACACATGGACTTTGACTGATCTCTTTGGCACTCTGGCTGCACAAGAAAACTATGTAGTCCAGACCAAAACCCAGATGGGTGGACCTTTGGCACTTGTAGGAAAAGTCGTAGAGGGCCAAGAGAAGCCACAAAAGGAGAAAGCCCAAGATGAAAGTGTGAAATGGAAGAAGAAGTTGAAGAAGGTACTGATGGTTGATAGTGAAGAAGAAGAGATTACTGATGAAGAAGAGGTAAGTATGGCCTCGATAGTTAAATCATTAGCATTGATCACCAAAGAGTTCAACCGTGGACTCAAAAAGAATCCTGCATTCCACCGAGGGACAAAAGAGAGAGAAGGAAGAGGTGGCAGATTCCAGAGTCATGGGCCATAGATGGAGAGAACCTACCATGACCAAAGACAGTTTGGGACACCACAGGCATATGAACCAAGAATTCAAGGATGGGAGGAGTTCTACGATCAACAGAGGATGTTTGACCAGAGAAAAAGAGAGCAGAGGACAAATGAATACCAATAGTGACAGGTCGAGTATCCACAAATGGGTGCGTAGAAGGACGACTTGAGAGGACCTGAGAAAGCATTGACCACTACCCCACAGAACACTGGGTGCTTTAAGTGCGACAAGCCTAGACACTATGATGCTGAACGCTGAAGCCATCCTAACAGAGGACAACCTGTTCGAGATTATGCCTTCTACAAAAAGAAAGTTGCGTACTATGCTCAGAAATCACTAATGGCAGAATAGGACAACTGGATCTCTGATAAATCTTCTGATGAAGGGGATAGAAACACATTGTTCTGTGGTATGGCAGAGGTCAATGACTCAGAAGCTGAGAACGAGGTATCCACTTCTAATTCTTGCCAAATGACACGAAGATCAAATTGCTTAAACTCAGAAGAATTTCATGCATTTGAAAAGACTTGTTCTGATTTGAAAAAGAAACTTGCATTTTATGAGAGAGAAGCCAGACTTCTTACTCAAGAAAAGGATAAAATAACCTTGGAAAAGAAAAGTGTTGAAAATGAACATTTCACAGAAGTAAAATCCTTGAAACAGAAGGTCACTTATCTTGATCTGGCTTTGAAAAATAATATCAAGCAGATTAAGGATAATGAAAGTGACCGAATGATTATTCTTGCTCTTAAATTTTTTTTCGAAAGAGAAAGAGAAGTTATCCATCAAGACTTGCTCGACAGAGACCTTCTGATAAGGAAATATCAAGATGCACAGAAGGTTCATGAAAAAGTAAACACCCAAGTTGGCCGAAGAGGAATTGGGTTCTGTGACATAGATCCTTATACTGGAAACAAAAGGAATAAATCCTTATCCTCTATCTTCGGCCCTGGGGAAGTTCAAAAATCAGGTTTTCCTAACTTAACTTCTGTATTTAAGAGGCGAAGAACTTCTGGAGGACTACATGAGAGGAGTCCATTGAAGATGACAAATGTTTAGTATCAAAACAGAGATTTGACATCTTCAATCTCTGTCAAAAGAGAATCTAAAGCAAAGAAATATCTAAAAACTCAAGATCAGATAAGACTCTTCAAATTCGGCTATCCTGAAACTCAAGATCACGTGGCCTTTGTATGCAAGATAATCCCTGAAAAGGAATTGTCCTCTGAGGCGCCTGAGTTCATTCCTTCTTCTGCAGAAGGAAGGTTGATATTTTTTTTGAAAATGACTTAATAGAAACCTATGAAAACAACTTTTTTAATAGTCTTGATATGACCTCTATCGTACAAGAAATCTTTGAACAAGATTTGATGGAAATCTTTGAACAAGATTTGATGGAAATCTTCAGAGTTCCTGAAATTGTCCCATGTATTTTAAAAGACTTAACCACTTTCATGGACAATAATGGAAGAGATTGTGGCATATGTCCAGAAAGTCATGCCTCTATCCACAGAGACTTCCTTGACTCAGACTCAAAACCTGAGGATGATTCAACGTCTGTCAATTCAGATACTGTCTCTGTCGAACCAGAGATAGTACCTTGTAAACTAGAGGGTTTTAAACTAACCTTTGGCATTCTTAACATAACAATTCCTCCCAAGGAAAAATCTGCAAGATTCCCTATCTGTCCTGACTTCCTAGACATGTGCATACAAGCTAAAACTTCTCTTGAGCTTGAAAAGATTAACCAACAAAAGGAAATGTCATCTCAAAGTCCAAAAGCTCTAAGACCTTTAAAGCCAAATCAAGACAAGTACACTTGGAAACAAAAGTAGAAATGGATTAATAATGACAAATCTTTTGCTCCTATGGCAGTGAAACCAAGGGAGGGTTACCACAGAAGATGGGTACAACCGAAAGATCATCCGGAGAGGAGTTTTCTTAAAAATAAATCTAGCCTAGATAGGTCCTTCTGTAAAAAAAAGTCTGATGCTAGGAGAGATTGTTATCGTAAATCCTCTGTACCCATTTTCAAGGATTTCAATAAAAAGTTTAAGAAAGTTGCATCAAATGTTCATCATTGTGATTGTTTTAAGCTCATGCATCAATTAAGCCAACATTTTTCTGGTCCATATTGTTTCCTCTCTAGACCCAATGGAAAGAATGCCAAATTCAAGGGTCAGAAGAAACAAAATGGTTCTTTTGTTAAAGAAGTTAAAGCCAAACCTAAGGATGTTAAGGCAACCTTAAAGACTCCTAACAAAAGTGGACCCTTAATCTATGCAGCAGAAGCAGCATGTGCCCGTGTGGTATCTAGACTCCGAGTGCTCAAGGCACATGACTGGCGACAGAAGGTTACTCTCCTCCTATAAAGAAAAATCTGGAAGAGATTCTGTAACCTTCAGAGATAATAGGAAAGAACAAATCAAAGGCTAAAAAGTCATTGCCAAGGAGGATGTCGATGTATCCAGAGTTGCATATGTGGATGGCCTTAAGCACAACTTGCTAAGTGTAAGTCAACTCTGTGATAATGGATTCAATGTGAAGTTCAACAAGAAATTTTGCTCTCTACTAAGTGAAGGGACAAACACAGAGCTTCTGAGAGTCGACAGAAGAGGTGATATGTACCTCATGAACTTTAAAGCAACAAATAAAGATGAAAAACTTTGTCTTGTTTCTAGTAAGAATGAAGAGGCTTGTGTAACACTCTAGAAATTTGACGAATAAAATTCGGAAATTCGGCAATATGACGTCTAAAATACGAAGGTCCAAATACCATGTAAATATGAATTTCCAAAAGAACGAATCCCAATATTTAAGACAGCCAAAAACCCATAAATAGTCGGGTTAGTTTGCACCATAAAGTTTGCAAAAAGAATAGGACATCAATATTACAACAACCTACTTAATCTAGGATCCATTCAAATCTAGATTAAAATGGGTGTTGCGATTTCACTATAATCTCTCTTCACAAAATTCCCCAAGAGACCGGCACTTTGAGAACTCCTACGTGCCCGGTTGACAAGCCCGACATCCTAATTTCCTCCACGAGTAGGATCTGTGAGGAAACAACAACCACAACAAGTGTTAGGACGAAGCCTAGTGAGATTTCATAATTTATATAATTCACAAACAATAATATCATATTTTAAGTAAAACAAGTCTTGGGTTACCGAACTCCATCGTCTCACAATTATTGTTTCCACCACAACCATAATCTCGTACCTGAACACAAACATACAAGAGATAACCCTTGAAAATACGGGGGAGACCCGTTTCCATCGGGGTGACGTTTACACGGGGAGTGGTGTCACCCATGATGTTAATGTATTACACCTCATGTCCCGGTCCTAGTTCCCATGCCATAAAGACATCACAACCTCAAACCATAATCACCGCCTTTATTGCCTACTCCATCGAGTTACACCTCAAGGTCTTATGGGACATTATTTCCTATCCATTGCTAGACGAGTTACACCTCAAGGGTCCACGACCCCCTATTGCCTACTCGCTAGTAACCCACAATGACTATCACAAGGTCCATATAATATACAACTACCTCTTCGTGCACAAGTAGTAGTGTTCACATTCTTATCAGGTGATCAACATTTGGTAAGCATTTATAACCACTTATACACCTCTTTTCTACATGTAAATATCAGTTCATCTTTACTTCTCAAGGTACCATATTCCTCATGATCTCATACATGTAGTCACAAAGGTTTATTTTACTCATACTATATCTTCATAAAGTTATCAGCTTAGATCAAAACCATAACAATAAGGGTTTCCTCATGAACTCATCATACAAGCATGGAATCAAAGATCCATATTCATTTAGTTACCATAAAAGATATTATTAGGGTTTACTAGACATGCTCACCCTTTTAGGGTTCATAAAGTTGAAAACTCTACAAGTTAGGTCACAAATCCTAAATGAACAACACATATGTATAATGTAGGTTTAATACAAGTAACAAATAAGTAATAGAGTATTTAAGGAGTAGAAACTCACTAACTAGGGTTTGTAAGTAAAAACCCTATAATAAGAATGGACTTGGAAGAGGTCTTGAAGCTTTAATGACACTAAGGATCTTCTCTAACACCCAACAACCACTTGGAAAGACAATCAATGTTAGGGTTTGGTTTGAATCATTAATGGAGGAGGGAGAAGAGAAAAGATGAGTGGAAATTGCCTAGAAAGAGAGAGAAATTGTAGACGTGGAACAAATGGAAATAATGACCTAATTGCTCACAAAAACGACTTAAGGATTCAGCCTCTCGTCCCTCTCTAGCGACTATGACACAGCGACATTACCCCTGGCATTGTCGCCGGGGCAATGTCGCACAAATACACCCCCTTGCTGGAAATTTGGCCGAAAACTCACTACTCACTCCTCTACATGCGACATTGACCATGCGACTTTGCCAAGGACATTGTCGCATGGCAATGTCGCCCCTGGCCTCCCTCAGGCTGTTTGATCGAAGCTCGGCGTCCCAAATTCCAAATCCAAGAAGTCTTTGTCTACTATAGGTTCATGTGTTCACAAAGTTCCATGGTTAAACCCAAATTCATCACATTACCATGTACATACATGAATTCATTCACTTACACACACACACACACATACACACACACACACACATATATATATATTCACACTTATATGCACATAATTACATATATCTATATACACCTTCGTGGATACAGTTATTTTAATAAACTTGAACACCCACGTTTTAGACATTTTAAAATTAAGTACGACATGCAAGATATATGATTAATCGACCCATAACAAGAGGACTAGACAAGGTGCTTCCTAACGAATCAATTACACGAAAAAAGGGTTTGAGAAATTTTACTCGAAGATTTTCGGGGTGTTACAGCTTGGCTCTGGCACAACAGGTTTTGTCACTTAAACTTTCATACTCTTGACAAACTTGTTAAACTGAATCTGGTAAGTGGTCTTCCAAACTTAAAATTCGATAGAGATCATTTATGCCCTGCTTGTGAAATGGGCAAACTCAAAAGAGCTTCCCACAGAACCAAGTCAGATGTGTCTTTCACTAGGCCTCTGTATATGCTTCATGTTGACCTCTGCGGTCCAATATCTGTACAGAGCTTAGGTGGCAAGAAGTACATACTTGTTCTCATTGATGAATTCTCTAGATATACATGGGTTGAATTTGTCCGAAAGAAGTATGATATTCCTTAAATATTAATCACTCTAATGAGAAAAATCCAAGTTCTATATGACAGCAAGGTATAGAAGCTCAGAAGTGACAATGGTACTGAGTTCAAGAACTCAACCATTGATGCTTATCTTGCCAAAGAGGGCATTTCACAAAACTTCTTTGCCGCACGAACTCCACAACAGACTGGTGTTGTTAAACAAGCTGCCAGAACTATGCTCACTGCATCTGGGTTACCAACTTCTTTTTGGGCAGAAGTTGTCTTAACCACATGTTTCACATAAAACAGATCTATGATTGTGAAGAGACATTCATAGACTACATACCACTAATCAACCAGAGGAAGCCAAACATCAAGTTCTTTCATGTGTTTGGGTGAAGATGCTTTGTCTTGAACGACAGAGAGCAAATTGGAAAGTTTGACCGAAAAGCTGATGAAGCCAAGTTTATTGGTTATTCATCAACCTCCAAGGCATACAGAGTCTACATACTCAAATCAAGAATGATACCGGAAAGTATCAATGTTTCTTTTGATGACTCATTCCAAGTGACTTCTGAGCAAATCAGCTCAGGACTCGGATATCAATCGCAAGCGTCTGGCGCAACATCTTCTCGAGTAGCTGAGTTAAATCAATTATTTGAGGAAATGTTCGATGATGATGATCCCTCAGGGGATGGTCACAGAGCCTCTGGAGTCGAAGTCTCTACGGACCAAGCACCACAAGGTATATATCTTACTGCTCCTGATAATACTTTACCCTCTTCAACTACTTATGTAGGTACAACAATTGAGGGGGAGCATGCAGAGAGCATGATTAACCAAGATTCCATGATCAATCAAGAGGAAAATGTTACTCCAACGACCATAGAGGACACATCTCTAGAGCATGCTGAGAACTCATCCAGATACCACAGAGGTTTCTACTCACATTCAGGGTGATTCATCAACTTCTGTGATAAACACAAATGATCAGCCTTCTACAACGAAGCTATTCAAATACCAACTACCTTACCCATAGAAGTACAACTTGATGCTACTAATGACCATCTTCCAAGGATGACCAAGTGGACCAAGAGTCATCCACAGAGCCAAATCATTGGTGATCCTTCTGAAAAAGTAAAGACTCGATTACTGCTAACTTTTGTTTCTGCACAAATTTTGTTAGTATGATTGAACCAAAGAAGGTCTTTGAAGCCCTGGATAATCCAAATTGGGTAGAAGCTATGCAAGATGATCTCCTACAATTTGAACGCAACAAAGTATGGTCCCTAGTACATCTGTCGAAAGGCAAAACTGCTATTGGGACCAAATGGGTCTTCAGAAACAAGAAGGATGGATATGGAGTGGTCATTAGGAATAAAGCAATATTGGTGGCTAAAGTATATTGCCAAGAAGAAGGGATTGACTACGAGGAAACCTTTGCCCCTGTCGCAAGGCTAGAAGCAATTAGGATATTCCTAGCATTTGCAACCCACAAAGGTTTCAAGGTATACCAAATGGATGTCAAGTCAGCCTTTCTAAATGGTCAGATTCAAGAAGAAGTATACGTCCAACAACCACCAGGTTTCGAGAGTTCAAAATTCCCAAATCATGTCTATGTTCTGGATAAGACTCTGTATGGACTCAAACAAGCCCTCAGAGCTTGGTATGATCGAATCTCAAACTTATTGCTTGAAAATAAGTTCGAAAGAGGTACAATCGATACTACTTTGTTCTACAAAAGGAGAAGAGGTGAGATTTTGCTTGTCTAAATATATGTGGATGACATTATATTTGGCTCTACTAATGAAAACTATTGCAAAAAGTTTGAAACACTCATGAAGAGTGAGTTTGAAATGAGCATGATAGGAGAATTAACTTTCTTCCTCAGGCTCAAGTTAAACAAACTACAGAGGGAATTTTCATAAATCAATCAAAATATATCTCTAACATACTTTCAAAATTCAAACTCTTTGACTCTTTTGTGATGAAAACCCCTATGGCCACTGGATCTAAGTTACATTCTTATCCAGAGAGCAAATTTGTCGAGTGCAAACTCTACAGAGGTATGATAGGGTCTTTTCTATATCTAACTGCAAGTAGGCCATATATCATGTACGCCACATGTCTTTGTGAAAGATATCAAGCAAATCCCAAGGAATCTCATCTTTATGTGTTAGAACCATGTTTGAATCAATTGTATTTTAGTTGTTTGAGTTTTTCTTGTAAGTATTGTATGGGGTCAAGGCATGTTTGACCCATATAAATACCTTTGCTTTGTTTGTTTCCTTGTAAGTGTAAGAATGTAAGCTATGTCATTTTGTATGTTCAAGTCTTGTAAGCATTCAAGTGAGATATATGACATGAGACTTGTGACAATATTTCTCTCTCTAGATTTTCATTGATTCTTGATTTGTTTCTTGATCTTTAATTGTCAAATGCTTGAATCTGGAACCACGACAAGTTATTGTCACAACAAGAATCTGTTCGTCATGAGGAGTTCGCACTTCACTGTTTCATAGATTGATTTTGTGTTTTAGTATTGTTTTTGTCAAATTTTTTATTTCATTATATGCGTATAGTGTTCTAGACCATCTTTGATTCATGTTGTATTAACAAATTTACTGATTTTGTGTGTCAATTTCTCAAATTTGTGAGTTTTTAAATTTTCGAGTTCATCATACTGTAATTTGATCAATTCATACTGATCATGTTGTTTCTTGGTGAAATTGATGCCTAAGATTTGTTCTAGATGATATTGTGATCAAATTCACAAAGTTTCAGAGGCTAATTCAAAGGATTGAAGTGAATTCAGTGGATTAAAGTGGTTTTCAAATCGACAACTTCAGAATCCACAAGATCTGAAGAATTCGCATGTTCTTGGGAATAACATGCATGCAACTGAAGGAAAAGAGTTGATAAGGACATAATTCACATCCCTCTTATACGAAAAGAAAGGTTTTCGCATCATGCTTTATGCGAAAAGATGAAATCCGCATGAAAGTTTTGTACGAAAAGTGCAGAATTTGCATACTGAAGACTAAAGATTTTTTCTAAGGGAGGATTTTGCATCGATACGTGAAGTTGAGAAGGCTGGATTTTTCTAAGTCAGAAATTCGCATCTCATATATGTGCGAAAAGTTCAAAGTTTGATTCTTATAAGTTCAGAATTCGTATCCAACAGTGTACGAAAAGAAAGAATGCTCATCACACTGCGTGCGAAACGTAGGAATCCGCATCCTACATTGTGCGAAAAGTCAGAATTCTCATATAGCTTTGTGCGAAAAGTGAAGGATCCACATCCTTTTGTGTGCGAATTTTGCTCATGCGAAAAGTTTTTTACTTTGTGTGCGAAAAGTATACTTAGAATAATTTTTGAACCTTTTCTGATTACTTTTCAAGGTTGATTTTTCTGATTATCTGACTAACGATCATTTCAAGCATCTTTTCAGATATATATTTTAAAAATGCCTTACACAGATGAGAAAGGAAACACTGTTTTGACAAAAAAAGACTGTGTTGTGGCATACATGCCTGAGATACCAGCAATAGAAGCTGAAAATGAGAAGCTTAAACTTCAGAATGCTGAACTAAAAGCTGAGAATGTTGATCTACAAGTTAAACTGAAGAAAGCTAAAAAGCAGGTATCTACCTATCAGGCAAAGGGAACTGATTGGATCAAGAAGGTTGAAGAGAGAAGTAAAAATGAGAAAGCTGATTTGGAGAAAGCTGATTTGGAGAAAACTTTTAATCTAAAGTTGTCTGATCTTTCTAAGAAGGCTTTACAAGAAAAGAAAGATTTAGAAATCAGATGTATTAAACTCTCTAAGCAAGTTTCTGAATTTGAAAAGATCTTAATCTCTGAAAGAGATATCTTTGAAAAAGAAAAGAAAAATGCTAAAAAGAGAAGTTGTGTTTTTCAAAGAGATTTCAGAGAAAAATAAAAGCTTGGAAAAGGATTTTGAATTAGAAAGAAAAGTTTTTGAAACTGAGATTTCAAAACTAACAAACAAGCTAGCTACTTTATCTTCTGATATCTTGAAAGGACAAAAGAGTAAGTCTGATCTGCAAAGCAAGTTTGATAAGTTTTGTAATGAAAAATCTAAATTGACTGATAAAATCAAACAACTAGAAATAGCAAATGCTGATTTGTCTGATAAAATAACAACTGATACAATTGACTTATCTTCTTATGATGATGACTTAGCTGAATTAATTTGTTCATTTCAATATGTTTCTAGCTTATTTCAGAAAATGATTTTCAAGAAGAAAACTGTCAAACCAAATGTCTTGAAAACATATCAGATTAAATCTCCAAGTTCATTCTATGTCAAATCTATTGATAAACTAGCTACTTATTTTTCAAAATCTGGAAAGAAAGCATCTGGGAGAGATCAGATGATTTGGGTTGTTAAGGGATCTCTAGAAGCTGACAAATACCAGAAATCAAGTGCATCTACTTCAAAGATACAAAAGAATAAGTCACCTAAAGGTAAATCTTTTTCTAAGCCTGATTTCATTAAGTCTGCAAATCATTTAATCAGATTAGCTAAAAGAAAAATCTATTGTTCTTATTGTGGCACTGATGATTTTGTATACAAAGCACACATTCATAACTGGTATGGATCATACTGAGTTTCTACACATGACTCTGCATATCACAGAAGTAGGAACCATTCTAAGAAGTTTCCAAATGCTAACAAAGAAGGACTCAAGTTCATATGGGTACCAAAATCTGTTCAACATGTGATGCAGGAATCTACACTCAAGAAAGAGTGAAGGAGTTATGACTTCTGAGTAAAGCAACTCAGGACTCAGTCTTCAATGTCAAATAAAGATTGACTTCTAATCAATTCAGATTAAGACTCATGCCTCAAAGACTACTACTGAAGGATTCTTTGACTGTCAAATGTTTCAAGGGGAGTATTTCTACATTTGAATATCAAATAATTGGGGGAGAATGTAAAATTGTTATATTTTGGAGAGAATATAAGAATATCATATTTTGGGGGAAAATGTAAATGTTAAGTTTCAAGAACACTGAATCAGTTGAATGAATGCAGGTATGAAGGGGGAGCATATATGTACAAAACCAAAAAGTCCATCTCAAGTCAAGGGGGAGCAAATCTGAAATCAATATTCAAGGGGGATAACATACTAAGGGGGAGTAAGTGAGTTGTGTGTGTGTAAATGTTTTTCAAAATAAAATTGAGCTTAAATGTTTCCATTTTTGAAAAATTTCCTTTTTAGGAAAGTTTCTATTTGGGAATTTTTGGAAAATGTTTCTATTTTTGGCAAATTTCCTTGTTTAGAATGTTTTTGAAAATTTTGGAAATTTTGCTAAGTCTAGAATTCGCACATAGTGACATGCAAATTGTAAGAATTCGTACCCTGTGGTGTGCAAATTTGTGTATTTCACACCCTTTGATATGCGAACAACTACTTCTCGCATCCTTTGATGTGCGAAAAGCAGTAATTCGCATACAAGGTAATGTGAATTTCTTTGTAGGCACAACAATTCACATATTGTGTCATGTGGATTGTTCACACATATTGTCTTATTTTTTTCTAAGACAATTCACTTCTCAGTGCCATGCGAAAAGTGATACCCACTCAACTCGTGTCACGTGTAAATTTCATTCTTGGGTATAAATATCAATGTTTTCCTCAGATAAATCACTTTTCTCATCTTGGAAAATTTATACGTATTCTCACTTACAGATTTCTCTAAACCCTCTTCTGCAATTTTTGAATTTCAGACCTCGATTCTTCGATTCTTTCAGATTCAAAGGGTAGGTCTTGATGTTTGTTTTGATTGTTGTTATTTTTTGTTGTTTGTATCAATTCTTATGTAGGTTTTCCTTGACTGGAGTTTAGATTTAGGTTTTTAGGATCGATGAGGACTGTTTATTTTCGAACATTTGAACTGAATCTTTGTATATTTGAACTTCAAATCTCTTAATGTTCTTTGGATGTTAAATTTGGACTTAATAACATGATTGGATGTTATTTTTGAACCCTAGACATGATTCCTATGGACAAATTTTGGACAATTTTGAAATGATTGATAATTGACTCTTCGACTGTTCTTCAGAGTTCTTGAAGTTCTTGAACTAAAAATCATTTAATCTTGATTAAAATGGAATGTAATGTTAGAATTAATGGTGTAATTGTTAGTGGATCAATCAAGAATCCTCACGATTCCATTGAATCAATCAAAAATATTTGTAAATCTCCTTAATTATAGTTAGGATTGGTTTTGTGATTTATCATTTATGTAAAATGTTGTACTTATCCTTTGTATCTTTTAGTATTTAAAGGCATTAATAGAAGACCTCAAAGGCTAGGTGTTTTTTAACAATCTCTATTTAGTATCAGAGCATATCGATCCCAAACCCTAGTTCATCCTTTCTTGTTGGTTTCCTTCTCCTCTACCATGGCCTCAAGTTCTCTCTCTGTCAACAATGGAGTGGACTCTCTTCCATTATGTACTCTAATTCATATGATAAACATTAAATTGTCTTCTACAAATTATCTCTTGTGGAAAAATCAAATGGTTCCCCTCCTTTCTTGCCAAAATCTTCTTAGCTATGTTGATGGAACCATCCAACCACCGCCTACGACGACGATCGATGATGACGGAAAATCGAAACGCAACCCATATTTCATTATCTGGCACACCAATGACCACCGTCTTCTCATACTTCTTCAATATTCTCTCTCTGAGGAAGCAATGGCGAAAGTTCTTGGTCTCACTTCTTCACGTGACGTTTGGTTGGCATTAGAAGCAGTGTACAGTCACAGTTCCTTGGACCGGGCTATGAATCTTAGAAATGAATTGAATCTGCTAAAAAAGAGAACCGATACAGTTTCTGCATATGGAAAAAAAATTCAAAGGTATATGTGACCAACTATCGGAAATCGGAAAAACGGTGGATGAGCTAGAAAAATCCCATTGGTTCTTACGCGGGTTGGGTCCATCGTTCTCTGCATTTTCCACCGCTCTTATGACTATCAAACCTATGCCTCCTTTCCGTGATCTACTATCTCAAGCTAAGAGTCAAGAGTTATTTCAAAGATTAGTCGAAGAAACACTGGTTCCACATGTTCCCTTTATTGCTCAACAATCTCTCTCACAACGATCTAATCATGGTCGTGGTAATAATTACAATTTTTCTCCTCGTGGACGCTGTTAGGTCTGATTTTATAGTAATCATTGTATTTATAAGGCTTGGTCAAATACTGTGTTTAGTGTCCTATACTGTGTTGTATTGACCAAGGGTATTTAAGTCTTTTTGGTCTTAGTTTGGTGTAAGAATTCTCACGCACATTAATCACATTCTTGTTTTGCGCATCAAAGTTATCTCTCTCTACTTTCTCTCTCTAAAGATTAATTGATCTTGGATTATCAATTGGTATCAGAGCCATCTGAATCTTGAGAGGATTGAGAGTTTGTAGTTTTGTATCTGAATTTGTGATTGAAATCGAAAATTTGATCGATTTTCTTGATTTTTTTCAAGAAAATCTCGTTTTCTTGATTTCTCATCAAATTTGGATGTGTTTTTGATCGAATTGTGTTGATTTTGGACTTATTAGATTTGTTTTTGTTAATCAATCTTGTTCGTTTCAGTTTATTTTGCAAGAAAAACAAGTTTTGATTGTCGATTTTGAGTTTTAAAAGTTTTCTGGAAAACTCGAGTTCGGTACTGTTCTATCATCGAATTTGAGATTTTGTAGATTTTAATTGAAATTGTTGCTTGATAGCTGTTAAAAAGGTGTTTTCGATCATGTGTATGTGATTTTCTTGCTTTAATTGCATTGTTTGAATTGATATTGCGAATATTTCTTGATTTACTTCAGTTTGCGCATGTTCTTATTGATTTGCGCAAGATTCATACCATTTTGCGCAAAGTTCTTGTTGTTCTAATCCGTGTGTTAGTGCTTTTCAGGTTTTCGCATTGGACTATCAATTGGTTTTCGCATTGGACTAATTACGCAAAGCCCAGTTTGCGTATCAAGTGCCATCCGAGAATCAAAGTTTGCGTATCAAGCTACATACGCAAAGATCATTTTGCACATCAAGTGGGATCCGAAAAGTTCCTTTTGCGCAACTGTCTGGATCCGAAAAGCCTGGTTTGCGTATCTGTCTTCGTGCGAAAAGCTACTTTGCGTATCTCATTACATACGCAAGACCCTACTTTGCGCATCCCTCTTCTTACACAAAGCTTCTTTGCGCATCCCATAGCATACGCAAAGCTCAACTTTGCACGTCAGCCTTCATACGCAAAGCTCAACTTTGCGTATTCATCTGCTTCCGAAAAGTTTGGTTCTCGTATCTCTCAGCTTACGCAAACCTCAAGTTTGCGCAAGTCTAAAAAAAAAAAAAGAGTCTGGAATTTTTTTTTCTGAAGATTGTCAACTATGGATTCTACACAGTTTGCTTATCAAGCTCAGTTTTACAAAAATGACATTATGATGTCATTGGGTACAGAAAATCCTCCACCGGTACTAATTGATGAAAATGAATTTACTCAGTGGCAAGATCGGTTCCTGAATTTCATTGAACGACAAAAGAATGGAAATGACATGATGACCATTTTATCTGAAGGACCGTTTGACAGACCCAAATTGGCTTCTGGATTATACAAGCCTACTAAAGAGTATACACATGAAAAGTTATCTACTTATCAAGCTGATCGGGATATTAAAGCAAATTTAATGCTGGCCTTTCCAAACTCTGTATACAACAGGATTGATTGTTTCAAAACTCATCCTAATCTGATGTGGCAACAACTTGAGAAGATTATGCTTGGTTCTTCAGTAGCTACTCAACTCAGACATATGCGCTACATGAATAACTTTGAAGAATTCAAAGCCAAGGATGGGGAGTCATTGAAAGTTGTGTATGACAGATTCTGTGCCATTATAAATGACTTGAGAAAGATTAAAGTGGAAAAGACTGAGCTTGAAACAAATATGAAGTTTCTCAATGCACTTCAACCGGAATTGAACAAGTCATGCCACAGACTGAGAAACGATGTCAGAATCTCCACTATGCAAATCCAAGAACTATACGAGATTCTGATGACTGATGAGAGCTTGGTGATAGAGAAGAAGGAAAAACTTGAGAAAAAGAAGAAATTAGTAGACCCGGTTGCACTCCTCACAAAGCAATTATCTGAACAAGCGTTGTCTGATAACGCTTACAACGGGTCAACTGAAGATGATGGTGAGGCTTTGCAGAAAGTTATGATCCTTCTCTCTCAGCATTACGAGAAAAAGTTCCAACCTCGATCGAGTTCCAACACTTCTCGCTTCACTTCTGGTTCAACAGTCAAAGTGCCTGAGCCAAAGTCTACTGCTTGCTACAATTGTGAAAAGCCCGGTCACATCTCTAAGGAGTGTAAAGTGGAGAATGTTCGGGATTCGACTTACTATCGGAAGAAAATGGAGCTAGCTGAGAAAAGAGAGAATGGAATTGCTTTGCTGGTAGAAGAGGAGTACTGGCTGGATCACTCTGATGATGAAGCAGAAAATGTCGAGATCGCTCATATGTGCTTAGTTGGAATTGATCAGTCAGATGATTCTGACACTGATCCTGATGAGGTATATTCTGAGTTTGACTACAATTTCATTACCTCTCAGATGAATATTATTATTTCTGCTTTATCTGATCTTCGTGCAAAACTCTTATCTGAAAAGAATTTAAATTCAGAAAAGTCAGATTTGATTGACAAACTAAAAATTTCTTTGAAAGATGGAAAATCAATTTTAGAAAATACTAAAGACATCTTTCAAAAGAAATTGGATGATTTGGAAAATTCAAATAAATCTTATCTTGAATCTTTGACGTCTATGACTAATTTAAAAGATGAATTTTCTGATAAAATAAATAAGTTAGAAGAAAAACTTTATCGAAGAAACCAATCTGAACAAACAATTTTTATGAACAAACCGAGGAGTGAAGAAGCTTTAAAACAAAGGTGGGGACTTGGTTTTGACAATCCTCATTGTTTAAACAAAGTTCCTACTTTATATAAATACGATTATCTAGCTCTTGCACACTATGCTCCTCAGTTCACATTTCATTGGACTAGTGAAAAGGAAGTGTTAGATCTCGAAAATGAAAAAAGGACAAATAATAAGAAAAATGAAATTCCTTTTGTTTATACTTATGAAAATGCCAAATATTTTCCTGAAAAATCAAGAAGAGGAAAAAGAATTTTAAATGATATATCTCCTATTAAATCTTCAGTATCTGATGATTTTGTTTCTTCTTATGCCCCTGATTCTGATAAGGAAAATATTTCTCCTATCATTTATGATTCGAAGAAATATACTCCTCCTTTAGTTTTAGAAGGAAAAATCATCGATCTTAAAGATAAGATAGAAGATCAAAATATTTTGAAGAAAATTGAATCTGATATTATTGTTTCTTTCATGACGTCTAGTCTTGAAGAAAAATTATTTTCTCAAAAATCAGATTCTATTTCTAGCCTTTCTTTTGATTTTCAAGAAAACAAAAAGGAAGTTTCAACTTTTAAAATCTTTTCTCAAAATAATTCAAACTCCGAGGCCAATTCAGATTTATTAGTTGATCAGATTGGTTGCTTAGATAAATTTATTTCTTCTGATTTAAATATTAAGTCTAAAATTCCTGATGATTCTTTTACGCTAAATGATCAATATTATAAACCTAAGCGTAAAAGAAGACGGTCAAAGAAGTCAAAGAAACGAGATACAGTTCTTTCTGACAGTTCTAATTCTTCCGATTCAATTCCTACAGATAGGACTTTGAGCGCTCAGTCAAAGAAGCAGATCTGTAGAGCGAAGCGAACATCTGATGAACATACTTTTGATGGGGATAAATGTGTAGACAAACTTTACAACAGTGATTCATTTGCTATATGTAATAAAATTTCAAAATACTCTATAAAGCAAATGATTCAAATTTCAAAACTTGTCTCATGTTCTTCCTCAGATTCTAGTTCTGATGATTATGCTTTCTCTTCTGATGATTGTGATTATTTGTCTGATCATATTCCTCGTGCTTTAAATGCTAAATCTAACAAATATTTCCCCATAAGAACTGCAACTAACAAACTCGGGCCCAAATTTAAGTGGGTACCCAAATCTTTATCTGATTTAAAGTTGCAGGCATCACATGTTAAGGGGGAGTAAGGGAAATTGGCTTCTGAGTACTTCAGCTCAGGACCCGTACTTCATAGACTTCGACTTCTAAACAAATCAGTTTAGAACTCGTTCTTCAATGATTTAAGCTTCTGACTAAATGAGATACTGTGAGTACATCAATTTTATTTCCGCTGCATTTTATCTCTGATTATGATGTGTTCCAGTTTTTCTCATTATTTTTCAAGAATCTGAGCTTGTTCAACTTTTTCTTAATTTTGTATAACCCAATTTTTTTTTAATTTGAGACACAAATTATTTTTATAATGTGAAAGATGAAATAACTGAATTTCATTTTGTTCCAACTAAATATCAATTTGCCGAATTCTTTACATTTTGTCTTTAAGGAAAATTTTTAACATCGGCATATTGAGTTTAAAAGTTTAAATCTTTACAAATTTTATTCTATAAAGTAAAGTTTTACATTTTTTCTTTCTTTTGAATAAAATATGTGTCTAGGATAAATTTTCAAGTTCTTTTGTTTATATTAAAGTTTTTATATGATCAAATTTCAAGTCTTACAAAAGTCGAAAAGTCAGCAACATGTTTGAAACTTTTATTACTACTTTAAAGTTGTGTGATTCGGGATATTTATAGTTTACAATGCTTGGAAAATTCTAAAAAGTCAGAATTATAGATCGGAATGAAAATATGGGCTAAGCATTTAGACGTTGATCTGAGTGATTGAGATGAATAATAAATTCTTAAAATACAGAAATCTTTGAGTTTAAAAGTTTGTACCTGTGACCTTTCTGGTTTGGGAAAGTAAGTTCCGTGGGATGCTCGTCATCTGGTCCCCTAAGGTCAATTGATCTGGGAGTGATCGAACCCAAATCCTTCTATAGAATCAGATCGAAAGTCATGTTCTACTGGTATGAATGGGTTTAGGATATGTTGATGTAGCCTTTCTGATCTGGGAGAGTAAGTTCCAAGGGGTGCTTGACACCTAGTCCCCTAAGGACAACTGCTCTGGGAGCGGCTGACCCAAATCCTGCAATAGGGTCAGATAGAAAGTTACGTTTACGGCATGTTCTTTACTTAATAAACTTTTTGATCAAAAGATGCCAAAGTGCACGAACTTAAAAGATGCCAAAGAGCACACTCATGTTAAGATGCCAATGTGCACACTACTAAAAAGATGCCAATGAGCACACATCTCATGATACTTGGTGATATGTTTAAGTTGCGATAAACCTATAAATTTGTGATAATCTTAATTTTTGATGGATTAGTGTGAGTACATGCAAAGTTCTCTATTATATTTTTAGAATTGCATTTTCTTGAAGCTAATCGAAGATTCGCATGTGAGCACACTGAATAGATTGCTGGAAGTTTTTGAAACTGAACATGTTTTCACTTGATATGCAATAAAACTTGTTTCTTTATCCAACAACATATATTTGATTTCAACTAATTGATAAATTTGTCATATTTCACTCAGTAGAATTCAATTTGTTTAGTGTTTAAAGTTTTATATGTTTAGTTGTTTTAAAATTTATATTCAGTATATTTTTTTCTTTATACATTAATTTTTGATCATTGTGTTCTCATAAATATATTTTAATGGGTTTATGCATTATTCAAGGGGGAGTGAACAAAGAGAATATTTTTCAAAGTTTATATCTGTTTTTGAGGGGGAGTATCTGATTCTTTATATGAATGCTAACTTGAATTGTCAAATTTAGTGCATTTGTGTAGGGGGAGTCAAAGTGCTAATCAGGTAAAAATTTTCAGACTCCAAGTCAGATTTGCGCAATCAGTTGGTCGCGCAAACCGTGCTTTGCGCATCCTTCGTGAAACGCAAACCGTGCTTTTTCACATCCTGCGTGAAACGCAAACCGAGCTTTGCGCAACTCACGAGTATCGCAAACCTCAGTTTGCGCAACCAACATGACGCGCAAACCTTCCCTGTTTTCTCTGTTTCTTTGATTTTACAGATCTTATGTTGTCTCGTCTCCAATATTTGCATGACCTAGTTGAACCAGTTCATCAAGGTCATGAGGGGGAGAAATCAGAGAAGTCAAGGAGATTTTAGAGAGACAAAGAGCTCAAAAGTTTATCTGCTGATCAAGATTCGCTCAAAGATTCTATTCTCTCAGCTACAAATGATTCTTTTGCTGTTCCAGCTCCGAACACCACAGTTCATTCAAGATTATTCAAAAGAGGTGTATCGTCTAGAGCTCAAGGCAACAAAGACAACTTAATCTGAAAGATGCTGAGAAGAAATTTTTTCTTAAAAGTCAGAAAGCTTCACAAAGTCGCTTTGTTGGTTCGTGCTGTTTAAGAAGATGATTTTTGAAGACCAAAGCGCCAATGATTACTAAGGGGGAGATTGTTAGGTCTGATTTTATAGTAATCATTGTATTTATAGGGATTGGTCAAATACTGTGTTTAGTGTCCTATACTGTGTTGTATTGACCAAGGGTATTTAAGTCCCTTTGGTCTTAGTTTGGTGTAAGAATTCTCACGCACATTAATCACATTCTTGTTTTGCGCATCAAAGTTCTCTCTCTCTACTTTCTCTCTCTAAAGATTCATTGATCTTGGATTATCAGACGCGGTCGTGGTCATGGCCGCTACCCTCCACGCTGTCAAATTTGTTATACCATCGGACATTATGCAAATCATTGTGACCAGCATTTTGTTCGATCTTCTAAGAATTTTTCAGCAAATCTGGCCGACTCTTTTGCAACAAAGTTCTCTATAAACCCAAAGGTTGCTGATTGGTTTGTGGACAGTGGTGCCTCGGCTCATATGACACCATCTACCTCAACACTAGACTCCAGTATTCCTTATCCTATCCATGATTGTGTTCCTTATGGTAATGGTAATAAGTTGTCAATCTCTCATATTGGTTCATCCACTTTATCTTCATCTATTAAGTTATTGGATGTCTTGGTGGTTCCGCACCTAACGAAAAATCTGCTTTCGATCAGCAAATTGACATCTGATTACCCTGTTAATATTGTGTTCAGAATCGCAAGACAGGAGACACAATAGCTCAAGGAAGACGTAAGAATGGTCTATACATCTTGGAACAAGCTCACAAGGCGTTCATTAAAGTTATTTATTCAAATAAATCACGTGCATCTTATGAGTTATGGCATGCTCGATTAGGCCATATTTCTTTTGACACTATTCAGTTATTAAATAAGTTAGGACATTTATCTGTTACTTCATTATTGCCCAAACCTGTGATTTTCTCTTCTTGTCAATTGGCAAAGAGTAAACGGTTACCCTTTTAGATTAATGAGAAACACTCTTTGCATGTTTTAGACTTAATTCATTATGATTTATGGGGGTCGGCGCCGATTAAGTCTACTGTTGGTTACCTATACTATGTTATTTTCATAGATGATTTCTCTCGTTTCACATGGTTTTATCCGTTACGATTGAAATCAGATTTTAATGATGTATTGGTAGCCTTCAATGATCTAGTGACAACTCAATTTTCATGACCAATTAAAGCTTTTCAGTCTGATGGTGGCACCAAGTTCCTCAATCACCGTGTGCGTTCTTTCATTGTAGACAAAGGCATCCATCATCGTATTTCATGCCCGTACACACCGGAGTAGAATGGTCTGGCCGAACGTAAACATCGTCATATCACCGAAACTGGGTTGGCGATGTTATTTAATGCTCAATCTCCTGCACATCTTTAGGTAGATGCATTTATTTCTGCTGTATACATTATTAACCGCCTGCCTTCATCGCTGCTGCAAAATAAATCTCCGTTTGAGGAGTTATTTTCCGTGCCACCAAATTACAAAAACTTTCGACCTTTTGGATGTCGTGTTTTCCCATATTTACGTGATTATTCGCAACATAAGTTCATTCCTCCGAGCATTCCTTGCATCTTTATTGGCTACAATAATCAATACAAAGGCTATCGGTGTTTAGACCCCAAAAATTCCCGTCTCTACATATCTCGGCATGCACAATTTGATGAAGATAACTTCCCATTTCATGGGTTGAAAACAGGATTGAATTCAACAAAATTGGCTTTTTCTAACTTTAATGATCCTACTGCGGGAGGTCCAGCAGTTGACATACCGACTACATCGACATTCGATCACTCAAAGGGGTCTAGACTTGCATCATCTAGGCCATGCAAAAAGTGTTGTAGGACTAGTTCCCTGGATCCCTCTTTTCCTTCTCACATGGATTTGTATCGCTCTCACTTGTATTTGCCACGTCCATCTCAACATCATGATTCTCCCTCTCAAGATGCTTCTACAGGCTCTCCAACCTCCATGCATCCCTCCACCTCATCCACACATCCTATGGTTACTAGATCTAAAGTTGGGATTTTTAAGCCTCGTCATATGGATGATTTGACCCATGTTTCCTCCAATGGGATGCTTACCGCTTTATTTGCTACGAAGGATCCAAAGGGATTTAAATCTGCAGCGAAAAATCCTCGTTGGTTAGTGGCTATGGATGAAGAAATGCATGCACTCCGTACCAACAAATACTTGGGAGTTGGTTCCTAGACCTACGCACTCTAACGTCGTTGGCTCAAAATGGGGTTTTCACACAAAATATTTATCTGATGGTTCTGTTGATCGTCTAAAAGAACGTCTTGTTGGTCAAGGTTTCACTCAAATATCGGGATTTGATTATTCTCATACATTCAGTCCGGTTGTTAAAGCTTCCACGGTACGCATTATACTCACTCTTGCTGTCATGCAAAAATGGCCTTTACATCAACTCGACGTCAAAAATGCCTTTCTCAATGGCAATTTGATTGAAACGGTATACATGGAACAACCACTAGGGTATGTTGATTCTCATTTTCCAAACCATGTATGTCGACTGAAGAAAGCCATTTATGGTCTTAAACAAGACCCACGAGCTTGGTACCAACGCCTCAGTGCCTTCCTCCATCGTCTTGGTTTTTCCATTAATCGTGCAGACACGTCATTTTTCGTCTTCTCTAAAGGCTTAGTCCATATCTATCTACTGGTGTATGTTGATGATATTATTTTTACTGGCAATGACAATCCCTTCATTCAACAATTTATCTCACGGATAAATCAAGAATTTGCCGTCAAAGATCTTGGTCGTCTTAGCTACTTCTTGGGACTAGAGGCCACTTACGATGACAATGGTCTATTTCTCAGCCAAAATAAGTACGCCCATGATATCCTTGCCCGAGATGAAATGTTGGAATCAAAGCCCATAGCCACACCTATTGTTGTCGGTCATCAAGTCACTCTCTTCAGCAAGCCCTTCATTGACTCTACATTGTATCGTTCACTAGTCGGGCCTCTTCAATACTTGACTATCACATGGTCAGACATCTCGTATGGTGTCATCCAAGTCAGCCAATTTTTGAATGCTCCGACTATTGATCACTTTCAAGTCGTGAAACACATTCTACGGTATGCCAAAGGCAGTCTTTCCTTCGGCTTAAAATTCACTCGTAGTCCTGTGGCCAACTCTACTTGGTTATTCTGATGCTAATTGGGCCCGCTGCATAGAAACTCGACGCTCCACTTTTGGGTATTCCATTTTCCTTGGTGGTAACTTGGTTTCATGGAGTGCCAAGAAGCGACCTATTGTATCATGCTCTAGCTATGAGTCAGAGTATAGGGTTATGGCAAACACAGCCGCTGAGCTTATTTGGGTGACACATCTGTTACACGAGCTACATATCCTACCTCTAGACAAGCCCCTCCTGCTCTGTGATAATCGAAGTGTTTTCTTTCTTAGCCAAAACCCGATTGCTCATAAACGTGCCAAAATTGACATCGATTATCATTTTGTTATGGAGTTGGTTCTTTTGGGAAAACTATCCACACGGTTTGTTCCTACCAATTTGCAGCTCGCTGACATATTCACCAATGGTCTTTCTAGACCTTAGTTCGAGCATTTCCGTTCCAAGCTTCATGTCGGTCCCCTGCTGATTCGCTTGAAGGGGGATGTTAGTGGATAAATCATGGATCCTCACGATTCCATTGGATCAATCAAGGATATTTGTAAATCTCCTTAATTATAGTTAGGATTGGTTTTGTGATTTATCATTTATGTAAAATATTATACTTATCCTTTGTATCTTTTAGTATTTAAAGGCATGAACAGAAGACGTCAAAGGCAAGGTGATTTTTAACAATCTCTATAGTAATCTTGTTTTCAAACTCAAATCGACACCATCTGTTAAGTAATTTTGGTTTTTAATTGAAAGTTAATGATTTTTGGAATCTGGGTTTTTGGTCATGTTCATGAGTTTTTGATGAACACCATGAGTGTTCTTGATGTTCATGTTTAAACTTAGAATATTTTCAGATTTGAAAATTCAAATCTCAAAGGCTCATGCGAAGTTTTGAGTTGTCAATTTTTGTTGAAGTTAAGAATTCGCATATTACTACATGCGAATTCTGAGTTTTCAATGTTTAATTCTTTCAAGTGAGGAATTCGCACCTTGCTTCATGCGAATTCCATACGTCAGAAAAAATTTCAGAATTTTTTTTCAGAAATGAATTTTAGGTTTTAACTGACAAATTGGACAACTGTTCATACTTTTTAATTTTCAGGTATTCCAGTGGCTGATAACCAATATGTGGAGCAACAAGTCTAGATGAATGAAAATTCACATCAGCATCAAGGGAATATCCTATGCCTTCATCCAGATCTGACTACCAGCCTCAACCTGGTGTCAATCCTGATCTGATCTTAATCACACCATCAGAGATGAAACAACTGTCACCAAACAATCATTTTATGGACTTTCAGCACCTGAAGATAGATCCACTTGTTCTTGGTATTCTACAGAACCACCCACTCAGATATGCACTAAGTGCTCAAGCTGTTGTTCCAAAGTTATATTTGCAACAAGTTTGGAAGACTATCAGATTTCTTACCAGACAAGTTGGAAATGAAAGAGTTCCTCAGTTTGAACTACAGATTGATCACTTTACATCAATTCTGGATTATCAAAGGCTCATATATGTGTTGACTCTTCCAGAAGCCAATTCTAGAGAGGGAAGTGATACTTATGATGAATTCCCAACTGATAATGAAGTATTTAAGGGAATTAGAAACATGGGGTATGTTGGACAGCTGACACAAGTCAATCACTTCAAGAAGAACAACTTACCTCCATTCTACTACACACTCTTCTCTGTGATCAACAGATGCCTAATTGCAAAGGTTCATGGAACTGATAATGCCAATATCAACATATGTCTATGATTTGCATGTGGATTATGCTGATGTTTTCTGGTCTGAATTATATGAGAGAGTTATCTTTAAGAAGACTTCCAAAGCTCCATCTTTTTTGCCATATCAAAGGTTCCTTACTCTAATCATCAGGAGTATGTTCATAAGCAACAAGGAGATACCGAGAAGACTCAATTATTCATTTGCACCACATCATGCTATGAGATTTTTGATGAAGCAAAATAAAGAATTCAGTTATTCTATGCCTATTCCAGAAGCTTCGCTTGATTATGCTGATCCGGAATACGGATGTGTGATAGAATATAGAAAGTCTACAGGATGACCAGGACCGGTTGCCCCTACCCCAGAATTAATCCCTAGGAGAGAGGAATCGGTGAGGGTTCCTGCTACCCAGGGGGTGCAAGAACAGGGAGTAAAGAGAAAAAATTCTGAGAGGGGAACTGAAGGCGGTCGGAGACCTAGACTGGAGACTTCAGGGTCATAGGCTAGCCTCACATCTAGTGACACCTGCAGCTAATGAAAGTCAAGGCTCTGAAACTAAGACAGATCATGCAATAGAAGCAGTAGATGAATCTGATGAGGAAAGCATACCTTATGCAACAACTGATGCAAATGATGAAACTGATGCAATTGATGGAAGTGTTGGAAATGATGGTGATGATAATGGTGATGATATAGATCATGATGATACTGATAATGATAAAGATGATCAAGACAACCAAGGTGGTGCTGCTGTAGAAGATAATGCTCATGATGTGTTTGCTGAATTCTATGATGATGATGCCATGGAACTGGATTTGGATACTACTGTAAGTAATGTTGTTGGAGACATATGGAGTGATGAGGGAGCTTTAGTTGAATATATAAATGTGAGTTTGAGTGGAAGGGAAGAAGAAAAACATAGTGAGAGTGTGATAATCCTAACCTACCAATCCAAAAGGGCAGCCACATCTACTACTTCGCCGCATGTGTTGCGAGCAGGTATTGAAAATGATATAAGTAGCCCACTTATGCAACTGCACACCCAAGCCAGCCACTCTATCACCTCCCAACAGGAGATATTTTCATCAAATCATGGGGACTTGGCACAAAATCCACCTAGTTCTCATTTGGAGACCTCAGGTATTGAATCTAGAGAACATCAACCTGTTAGTGCACAAATATGTTGGATCCAAGATCATGGGAATTAAAGTCAAAGCTCAAGTCAAAGTCTCTCAAGCAAAGTCAAAGTCAAAACTCAAAGTCAACAAAGTCAAAGTGTGTTAGCTTTCTTTAGTTTAGATTCCTTTGTAATAATTCCTTAGTATAAATAGTTTTTGTTTTGGTTTTATAAGCGTGTGCAGAACTTAAGTGTGTGTAAGGAATGTGAATCTAAGAATACGCATCCAGTAAGTGTAGAGAGAGAAAGTGTGAGAGCATTCTGTGTACGCAAACTGTAAACTGTGAAATTGGAATTAATCATATGACGATTGGGATTGAATTTCTTGTTATTAATTGTGATTAGAACTTTTATTGTGGGACAAACAATTGGTATCAGAGCATACAATTGGTATCAGAGCAGAAGTTCGATTGAATTTTCAAAATTATGTCTTCGCACCCTGTTTACTTGAGTCTTGATCGATTTTTTAAGTTTGCACTGTAATTGTGAGTTTAATTGTTTCTACAGTGTTCATGTGATGTTTTAGACAAGTCTTGTATTGGTTTGAAACATATTTGCACTGTAATTTTGGTCAATTTTGAGTTTTTGTGATTTTTGAGTTCATGAGTTCCTATGCACTGTATCGAAATCAAAATGAATGTTTGAGTCGATTTGATTGTAATTCATTAATTGTAATAGGTCTGTGTACTGTTAGTGAATGAATTTGTGAAGTTTCAGACTCAAATTCGAAGATTTAATGGGTTTTTGGATCAATTGAAGTGTTTTTAGATTGAAAACTGAAGAACTCGCATAGATCACTCAAGAACTTGCAAGATCCAAATATTTCACATAGAGAATTCGCAGAGTGCTTGATTCCTGAAGTTGACAAGTGCAAAATTCGCATAAGAGTGATATACGAATTGCACAAAATTCGTATATAGTATTATACGAAAATATCAGAATTCGCATAGCAAGTTGAATGATATTTGTCTAAGGACATAATTCGCATAGTGCTAGATACGAGAAGTGAAGAATTCGCATATGCCTACATGCGAAAAGGTGGAATTCGCATAAGCCTACGTGCGAAAAGCGAGGATTTCGCATCAAGCATCGTACGAATTTCTTCAGAATTCGCATAGAAGATTGGAAAATTTTTTCTAAGTAGAGATTTCGCATCTCTTAGTTGTGCGAAAAGTACATGCAAAAAGTTGGGCTATGTCAAGAATTCATATATAGACACATACGAATTCTTCAGAATTCGCATAGTGTAGTGTGCGAATTTCTAAGATTTCGCATCTCATTACGTGCAAATTCTCCAAGTTTTCAGTGGTGTGCGAATTTCTCCTGATCTGCGAGTTCTTTTAGTGTGCGAATTGTGGAAGATCTGCGAATTGTGGTGTTGTGCGAATTGTTGAAGCTACAGTGGTGTGAGGATGCTTGCCTTAGGAAATTTTTGGAATTTTATTTTTGAAATTTTTTCTGAGAATTTTCTAATTGTTGATTATTCTTTCGAACTAATGATCTTTTATGCAAGTGTTATCAAGATGGGATATTTTGATGATGATGAAGAAGATCAGATTTTTAAACTCAAAATTGAGAATAAAAATCTCACTTCATCGGTTGATTATTATTCAAAGAGATCAAAGAAATATCATTCTGGAAAGAAGTTGCTACGTGAAGAAGTCAATGTGTTAAAGAAGATTAATGAGGATCTTTTGAAGCAGATTTCTGATTTTAAACAAATAAAAGATGGTAAGAGCAATGAAGGGAAAGCAAATGTTTTGGAAAAAGAAAATATTGAGTTGAAAAGTAAGATTTCAGATTTGGAAGCTGAGATTGTCAAACTCAAGGAAGAAGACTGTGTCAAGAAGAATGAGGAAACTGAAAAGGGTTTAGAAAGTGGTAATGCAGAGCTGAGAAATAAGGTTTTAGATTTGGAAGCTCAGATTGCCAAAGATAAATTAGAGTTTGAAAAGAAGAGAGACCAATTTGAAAAAGAGAAGAAGAAAGTTGAACAGAAGAATGTTGGTGTGTTTAAGGAGATTTCTGAACAGAGAAAGAGTGTAGAGAAAGATTTTGAGGAAGAAAGAAAAGTTTTTGAGACTGAGATAAACAAGCTGACAAGAAAACTATTTGAGTTATCATCAACTGTTATGAAGGAGAAGAATGCAAAGTCTGAATTGCATAAAAAGTTTGATCTACTTTCAAAGGAAAGAAACAGTTTATCTTCAAAGATCAAATAACTTGAAGAGATTATGTTCAAGGTGAAGTTGAGTGAGCAAAAGACGCCAGAATCAATTGTTCAATCACCGAGAGATGATCTAGCTGATTCAGAATGCTTATTCAAAACAACTTCAAGTTCACATTTTGTAAATGTTTATAATAATCCTTTACTTGATTCAAATGATAATCATACTTCTAAATATAAAGATCAGATTCGTCCTTCTAACCTTTTCTATAATAAACTTGTTGATGGTTCAGGTAAACATAAAAGGACAAATGACAAAGAAAAAAGTGGATTTGGAGAGTGAAAGGATCCTCAGATCAGAAGAAGGAACATAAATCATTTGTGCATGCATTCAATGCTAAAAAGAACAATGCTCCTAAAGGTAAAACTTTGGGCAAACCTGATGTTGTTTATACTGTTAATCAATTGATCAGGTTAGCATAGAAGAAAATTAATTATTCTTACTATGGTAAAAATGATTTTGTAAGTAAAAATTATGTGAATTACTGGTATGGTTCTTATTACATCTCTTCTAATAGAACTACAACTAACAAACCAGGACCCAAATACCAGTGGGTACCAAAAGCTAAATCTGTGTTGCAGGCACCTAAAGACTAAGATGAGAAAGATGAATGGCTTCTAAACACTACAATTTAGAACCCGTATCTAAAAGATCAAAGTAGACTTCTGAATACATCAGTTCAGAACTCATACTTCAGCGAATAATGACTTTTGGACAATATAGTTCAAAACCCGCACCTCAATGTTAAGAAGTTAGACTTCTGAGTAAATCAGCTCAGGACTCGTACCTCAAAGATCAAGTTTGACTTCTAAACACAACAATTTAGGACTCATACTTCAACGATCAAAAGAAAGTGTACTCCGATGCATCAAAAGAGATGATCAACCTTCAAGGGGGAGTATACATATTACCTCTACTGATAATATTGTGAATGCATATTTTCAGGGGGAGTAATTGACTTCTGATTACATCTGATCAGAACTCGTTCTTAACAGTTTTACTGCTTTCATGTCTTTATTTTTCAATAAAGTTTGTGAATAAGACTTTGTACTTTGACGACTTTTTGACTTAATGCAGATTTTGAGGGGGAGCTTACATGATCATATCTATCATGACTTTGGAGTTGACTTAATGAGATTTAAGCAAAGCGTAAGAATTATTCTAATCTTAATCTCATACATATTTGAATGGTGGACGACTTTCAACTATGAAAACAATTTGCTTAAACGTTCAAACCACTTCTTATTCTCAAAACGATTTCATGAATACATAAGTGTGATTTTTAAATGTTTTCGTTATTATGGGCTTTCATGTTTAACAAACCTTGTGTTTCCAAAGATAAATACTTGTGTATTATCTTTTCCATATGTTGTCAAGTATTTACACACACCGGTTTAGTACTTTTATTGACTAAGTTCTTACCATGTCTCAAAATTGAACATAATTTTCGATGGTAAGACACCCTGTTTGAAATTCAAAGTTTTTTTTAGCGTTATTTCATTCAAAAAGTTTCTTTCAAGAATGTCTATAATTGTTCTTATAGACAACATCCAATTTTTCATGACCTATGCTTTTAATGATAAATCATTCTTATTTGATCTTTTCCATACATTGTCAGATTCTCAAACAAGTATTTTGTATTCATTTCATTCTTTCAAATATACTTGTTTTGAGAAAATCTTCCATGGTTTAAATGCTCAAATCTTCATGATGATCTTCATGAGCATACAAATATCTGACATGTATTTCATACCATGTTTTAACTAAAAAGTTAAACCAATTGAGCAACATTTTGCTTATAGGATAATATACATGGGAATTGTGTGAGCTAAATTGAACTTCTATGGATTCGCGATAACCAGTGTTTCCTACCCAAGAAGTTATTCTTGAGTGATCGAAAGGCGAGGTGTCAATATCTGAGTGTGGGTGTGTGCTGAGATAAAATGAAAAGAGAGTTTGGTTAGAAGTGAGCTTAATGTTAAAAAGAAAGAGGGTGAGAGATCAGAGTAAAAGAATATCAAACTCTGCACCAACTTTTTCTGAGCCGGGCAACCATATTACTTTTGTTTCACAATTCTTTCGTGAACATCATTGAAACAGGCAACTAGCTCATCCAACTCTTGCTTTAAACCCCACCAGTAACTCATTTCTTTCTCAACAAAGAGATGTTTCAATTTTTCTTGGGGACGCAACACATAATCTATCTTGTCTTCATTCGGAAGATGTGTATATTGAAACAGAAGGAAGTTTGCCCCAACTTTGCACTTCGATCATACACAATTAAGTCCATGTAATACTATTGTTGTCTCAATGGTTTACACATTTTGAGCCTTATAAACATTCTTGTTAAAATTCTTTCATACACAAGCACATTCACACAGAAAATTTGTGTTTCTATCGGAACGTTCATAGAATAATCTTGTGTTATTCGATGATTGAATGGAATACCTGGGGAGTGAACATCAATAAAACTCCTTGTACAGTACATTCGTTGTACTAAGTGACTTCGTGTTACTTACAGGCATATTAACTGATTCATTTGTTGATTTAAGGTTACATTATTATTTGTCTGAATTTGAAAAGATTGAGATGAATATTTTATGAATTGATGGATGTTCAGTGGCTCTTATGGAAAGATCAGTTGGTCAAATATCATAAAGAAAACGATGACATTTCTTGAAGAAGTTTTGATGATTTCCATGCTCTGCATCATCAAAAAAGGGAGATGATCAAGAAATGTTTGATTTTGAGGAAGTTATTTTGAGGAAGTTAAATGTTGGATTTGGGAGAGTTTGTAAAGAGATGATCTATGATGGAGAAGTTATTTCAAGAAATATGACTTGAATAACAACTAGTATTTGTAATGGGCAGATTGTACAAGATTTGAAAGAGAAAGTTCAAAGAATTCGGAAAGTTTGTTGAAGATTTGCTGAAATTTTCTTTGAAGATTATTTGCTGAAGCAAAACGAGCTAAATCTGAAGATAATTTCTTTTCTGAAGTCTGGAAGAGGTTTTATTACCTTGGGGGAGATTGTTAAAGATTCTTTCAAAAGTTAATCACAGACTTTGAAGGAGATTACAGAAGATCTGAAGACAGGTCAAAGAAAAGAAAGATTGATTTTGAACAGATTTACCCAAAGGGAGAGATTAATTTTCAAAGGAAAGTTATTTGACAGAAACCTAAAGAGAGAGAATGTTCTTGAAAAGGGGAGAATGTGCTTTAAATATGGAATTCATTTGAAGAGAAGTACAAGTTTATCCGGTTTATCCGAAAAGGGGAGATTGTTCTTTGATGCTGAAATTTAATCTATTTCAAAGGGGAGCTTCAATGTTTATCTTTTTGAAGATGATCTTGAATCCAAAGTGGGAGATTGTTAGTGCACAAATATGTTGGATCCAAGATCATGGGAATTAAAGTCAAAGCTCAAGTCAAAGTCTCTCAAAAAAAGTCAAAGTCTCTAAAAAAAAGTCAAAGTGTGTTAGTTTTCTTTAGTTTAGATTCCTTTGTAATAATTCCTTAGTATAAATAGTTTTTGATTTGGTTTTGTAAGCGTGTGTAGAACTTAAGTGTGTGTAAGGAAGGCGAATCTAGGAGTACACATCCCATAAGTTTAGAGAGAGAAAATGTGAGAGCATTATGTGTACGCAAACTGTAAACTGTGAAATTGGAATTAATCATATGACGATTGGGATTGAATTTCTTGTTGTTAATTGTGATTAGAACTTTTATTGTGGGAAAACAATTGGTATCAGAGCACACAAAGCCCCAGTTCTCACTTCCTTTGTGTTCACAATTGAGTCTAGTGTCAATTGATATACCTTTTGTTATTCCTAGGACACATATTGCTACATCTTTATCTGTTAGCAGTCTTAGTGACCTGATCGGAACGCCCAGAGTAGCTCCTGCTATAGGACTACAAGGATCGGGTGGAAATCCTGTCATTGCTAACATCATGCCAACAATGAACACATGCCATGTTGTTGCTTCATCAACTGTCATGACAACGGAAAGTCTAAGTGACTCCGGTGTTACTTTACCAGTCTTTGTGACACAGTTAAGAACACAGTTTGTTCTAAATCCATCAAAATTCTTTCTTCTGTCAGAGTATTCTCGAGTTAAGAAATTTTACTTTCTAACACGAGAGGAGGAACGTAAATTTTACCTTCGATAGGCTTTGCCTCCATTTCCTTTAAAGAATAACTCTCAAAATAATCGTTTGAAAGAAATTTTGAGTTATCAGAACTATAACTATTATTCAACCTTTCATATCCAAATGGAAGTTGAACTTTAGCCGTGTTCTTTCTTTTCTCAAATTCCTTGGCTTCATCCTCTTCAGATAATTTAGTCCACTCAACATGAAGTTTAGGATATTGTGGTGCCAGTTTTAGAAATCCAAAATCATAAAGTGCAGACACTTCTGATATACCCTTTTTAAGGTAGTGTGGATTCTCATAACCGAGTCCCCAACACTCTTTGTTCTCTTTGGGTTTATTTAGATGAATGGTTTGTTCAGTTTGACCCAAAGTATATAATTTTCCTTCCAAAACATGCACTTTTTCAAGTAAAGATTTGTTTTCTTTTGAAAGCGAAGAATACATTTTATTTAGCTCTTTTGATTCAAACTCACACAGTCTATATTTTGAAACAGTTTCAAATAATTCTTTGTGAATTATAGTCTTCTCTTTCGCGCTTGTGTCAATGTTTTTATGTAATGCTTCAATCAATACATTCTTCTCAGCAATATCATTGCTAAGTTTCTGTATAGATTGATTTTTATCTTTAATAACACTTTTTTCACGCTTAAGTTTAGACTCTAATTCTTGGAGTTTAACCATCATAGCATGCATTTGGTTTAAAAAATCCGATTCAGTCATATCACATACCTCTTCGTTTTCCTCTTCATCAGATTCTGCTTCATCTTCAGCTTCATTCACTATCTTTCACATTAGACAAATATGAGCTATCTCTTCTTTCTCAACCTCTTCATCTGAGTGATATAGCCAGTACTCATCCTCAGCCATCAGTGTTTTCCCAGCTTCCTGCTGCTTTGCCAAAAGCATCTTGTTTTTGTAGTACTCTGAATTTCGGACTTTTGGCTTTCGACAGTCTTTTGCAAAATGTCCAAGCTTACCACAGTTGTAGCACTTGGTAGATTATGGTTGTTTCTTCTCTTCTGCTTTGTACAGCTTCTCATCAGATCTCTTTTCTTCAATTCTTTTTCCTTCAACTTTCTCTTTATGTTCATAATTTCTGGAACCAGATGAATATCTCTGACTGTTTGAGCTTGGATTTTTGTAGAACTTCTTTTGAAAAGCCTTAGTCAACATAAGCATAGCCTGCTTCAGATCTTCGCAATCATCAGAGTCAGAGTTATCCTCACTTTCAGCCTCTTCTAATTCAGAAATTATCACTTTCTTTTTCTTTTTCAAGCTCATCGACTTCTTCTTCACTACAAGAGCAATCGGATCAGCAACTGCTTTATCATCCTTTTTCTTCTCAGCTTTGATCTCATCTACCTCTTCTTCATTTTGCCAGAGAGTTTCATAAACCTCGTGGAGTGGGATTTCATTCAGATCTTTCATCTGTTTCATCTGTCTTGTAAATCTCTTCCACTCAGCTGAAGAATACTGAGAAATTTGACATTCAGTTCAATTTGTGACTTATTCACTTTGTTCTTGCTAAGTTCATTCAGCAATGTCACAAATCTGTCATAAGTAGTTTCCAGACATTCTCCTTCTTTGGCTTTAAACTTCTCATAGTTGTTGGGGCAGTTGGAAATCTTAAGCTGATTCTCGATCTTCGATCCAAGCATCATCTTTTCCACTTGATCCCACATTTCTTTTCCTGTAGCTTTGTAGCTATCAATTTTGACATAGATTTCATTTGGGATGCCTTGAAGAATGTATGTTTTTGCCAGTCTATCAGCATTTCTTCTTTTTAACTGCTCTTCAGTAAATTCATCTAGTGGTAAAGGATACTCTCTTTGTTCACCTCCAACAGTACGAGTCTTCATGGGAATTGTCATGATTCCTTCTGTCAAAGATTTTTTGATAAGTTCACCCAATTCGTGTCTTTCAATAAAGTCCATGAACCGGTCTTTCCACTTTTCATACTCTCCCTTCAAGAGTACTGGTGGTTTTGTGTCTGTTCCAATAGCAAGAGCTTCTCGTGATGTCATCCTGTTTAGAAAAATATGCAATAAGAAACTTGAAATTGACCGTTAGTCCAATAGAAATCACAAGAATACAAAATAACACTGAAATGAACTAGACAAAGAAATTTCTAAAATTCACTAAGTCTAGAATTCACAATCTACACTTAGAACAACAAAGAATTCGCAATGTACACTAAAAGCACAAGGATATCACAAGATAGGTATTAGAATTCACAAGCTTTAAGAAACAAACATAATTCGCAAGCTATGAAGACAATCACAAAATTCGCAATGCACATGAATTAGTAACACTCACAGAAACGAATTCTGTCCTTGGAAAAAAATTTCAAACACTTTTCGCAAACATGACCTCTGCGAATTCTGTACTTATGAAATATTTTGATAAAGAACTTTTCGTAAGCAACTCTTATACGAATTCTGTGAAATTCGCAAAAGCTCCTTCTGCGAATTCTAAGAATCCTCAACACTCAATAAAGCGAATTCTTGACAATTCGCAATAGAGATAATTACAAATTCTGTACTTAAACTTTTTTGAATTAATCCTCTGCAAATCCTCTACGAATTCTATACTTGAAAAACTTTTCAGAAAAAAAATAACTCTGCGAATTCTATGAAATTCGCAACAGACTCAATTACGAATTCTTTGGATTTCGTAGTACAGAGGACTGCGAATTCTGTCCTTAAGAATTTTTCAGAAATAACTATGCGAAATCTGATGATTCCAACGAATTCTTGAGGTTTTCTGCGAATTCTTTCAACAATTACGAAATCTTGATCCTCTGCGAGTTCTTGATATGAGTCTTGCGAGTTCTTGAATAAGTCTGCGAGTTCTTGAATAAGTCGGCGAGTTCTTGAGTTTTCGAATAAAAACACCTCTGAATCGACTAAAAACACATCTAGATCTCAATTTTCGATCTGAAACTTCGACAAACTAACCACAAACACCCCTAGAACCAAAAACTAGAAACTAATTTAAATCTAAAACACATTCTAATACAATTTGATTCAAAGAACAGTGCACAGAACTCGTGTTACTCGAACTCTACAAAAACAAAAAATTCGTGAAAATTACAGTGCAACTTGTGAACCAAACTATACAAACTCGATCGAATACATCATACAAACTTATTTCAATCAATTACAGACTCTAAATCGCACAAGAACTCAAAATTGATCTAATCTTTACGAACACAGTGTCGACTTCGGTTTTCTTGATTTGATTTCAATTGAACCTGCTCTGATACCAATTGTGTGTCCCTGATTCAAGTTTCTAATCACAAATCAATTAACAAAACAATATTGTTTAACTACCTGTTTAGATTTCAATTTCACAAATCAAAGATTACTATCTCTTTCTCTCTCTACAACACTCTTTCTCTCTCTAAAACTCTCTCTCTCTCTCAGGATACGCGTACAAAACTCTCTAGTCATCTGTCTATTAAAACAGAAAATAAAATCTATTTATACCAACTAACAAAAACAAGGAAACAAAACTAAAATACAAAACAATACATTGACTTTGACTTTTATTACACTTTGACTTTGACTTTCATTGAGAGTTGACTTTCCAGCTTTTGACTTCTTGTACTTTGACCTCTAATCTTCATGATCTTGTATCCAACATATTTTTGCTCTAACAATAGTCTCAGCTTTTACGAACGTGTCACGAATATCTGGAATCTTCTTAACAGTTGAACCCAATTTATCAAAATTATATAAGTTCTTAGGGGCTCATTTTAAAACATCAGTTTTCGACATACCTAACCCCAGTTTTGGATTATAAAAACGAACATCTTTGTGTTTGTTTGTAAGAAGATTAAGAGTTTGTTCAGTCTGTCCTCTTTTTAAGTTTAAGTCCTCCAGTTGCTTAATTTTACAATAAGCCTCATTACGCTCTTGAAAGCAAACTTCAAATTTAATTTTAAATTCACCCTTTTCAGAATTCAGATTCACTAAGTTCTTTTCAATTTCGGTGATCTTAGATGTCAATTCAGCTTTTTCCTTTTTCAAATCATCTTTTTCTTTTTCTTTGTCCTCGATTACAACTTTCAACAATGCATTTTCATCACGAAAACTCATCATTGATTGTCGTTCAAGGCTTAGTTTACTTTTATGCACATTAAACTCCTTATCCATATTCTGAATTTGAGCAAGTAAGGATTGAACTACTTCAGTATTACCAGAATGGTTACTTACCTCAGAGTCCGCGTCAGAATTATCAGAAGGCAGTGCATCTTCCTCTACTTTTGCAATCACGCAAATTTATGTGAAATGAGCCTCTTCCTCATCCGAACTCTCACACAACCAGTTCTCCTCTTCTGCCATGATAACTTTTCCTTCCTCCTTTTTCTTTACAAACATTGACTTCTTTGCGTAATACTCCGAGTTCTTAATCTTCTTGAACTTGCAATCCTTAGAGAAATGCCCAAATTTTCCACAGTTAAAACATCTTCCGCTTTGCAGATCTATCTTCTCTTCCTTTTTCTCTTCATTCCTCTCTTCTTTCTTTCCAAATCCTTTGTCATATCGGGGATTGTATTTCTCAGTCCTGTCTTTCTTGTATCCTTCAAACTTTGGCCTCGAATAGTACTTTTTCTTGCCAAATCTTTTGTTGAATTGCTTCGTCATGAGTGCAAGATTCTCCGCAAATCTCTTGATATCCTCATCAGATTCCTCGTCTTTCTCTTCAACAGACGAATCAAAACTAGATGTTGGTAACTCAGTCAGATAAGCTTTAGACAACTTTGATTTTGACTTTGATCCGAAACTTGAACTTTCTCTCACAGACTTTTTCTCATCTAGAAGTGACAGTGACTCTTTTACCATCTTCTTCTCTTCACTAAGCACTTTCACTTCATCCTCGTGTTGACACAAAGTAGTGAAAATATCATTTACATCTTCTAAGTCCATATCCTTTGACATCTGAAGATTAATGGCATAGCTCTTCCACTCCGGGTTGAGATTCTTGATGAATTTGTAATTAATCTCAGACACATAATTATTCATCCTTATCCATCTCAAATCATTCAGAATCATATTAAATCTGTTGTAGGTGTCTACCAATGCTTCACCCTCCTTTGCTCGGAACCCCTCATAAGCATTAATACTCTGATTCAGCTTAGCTTTTATGGATCAGTCAATGCCTTGGAATTGTCTCTCTAACTCATCCCACATAGCCTTGGCTGAGTCACGATTGTCTACTCGGTTGTAGATGTTGTTGGGGATAGCCATAGTAAGATAAATGAGATCTTCTTCGTCAATCTTCGCTTGTGCCTTCTCCTTTTCACTATAATACTCATATGGCTTTGGAACATATCTCACCAATATTTCAGGAGAAGTCTCTGTTGTTGGCTGACCGGGTACCGTAACAACCGGGCTGACTGGGCCACCTGTGATTGATTGCATGTATTCTCTGTTCTTATGATTCAAGAATTGAGTCATCCGCTTCTTCCATTGCGGATACTCTCCAATGGACAAGAAAGGAGGTTTTGATTGCGACCCCATAGAAAGCAAATCTTTAAACATCTTCAGAAATACCACTGTACTTCACAAAATTCGCACACCAAATGAGTTACTTTTCGCACACCCACAACAATACGCACGCCAAGTGGTTCAGAATTCGCACATCCAACAAAATCCGCACGCCTCTATGTACGAATTCTATTTTTTCGCACGCTTTGCGATGCGAGTTCTTGCTTTTCGCACGTCTCTGTATGCGAATTCTTGACTTGTATTTTTTCAAGTTTCAAACTTTTCGCACGAAGATCTTATGTGAAATCTATACTTAGTTAATTTCACACACCAAAACTTTCCGTATCGATATAAATTCTATACTTAGAAAATTCTCGACTTTGCCATGCGAAATCTTCAGAATTCGTATGATGTAAGATGGGAATTCCTCAATTTCGTATCGTTTGAGATGCGAATTCTTCAACTTTCCGTATCCTTCAAGATGCAAAATCTTCCCTTAGAATTTCAAATTTCAACTTTTCGTATAAAGGCAATGCAAAATCCTCCTTTTCGTATAAAAGCATATGCGAATTCCACACTTCTCGTACACAACGCTATGCGAAATCTACACCTAGACTTTTTCAGAAATCATATTCCATGCGAGTTCTTGCTAAACTTATGCGAAAACTCCAGATCTTGCGAGTTCTTCGTGGTGTATGCGAGTTCTTCGAGTTTCGGCCAAAAATCACTTAAATCGATCGAAAAACCACTCAAATCTTCGAGTGACAATCTGTAAATCCACCAATTTGATCTCGAAAGTAACTAGAACAGATTGCAAACAATAAATTACAATTAAATTGACTCAAATGTATATTGTGATCAATATATAGTGCGTAGAACTTCAAACTTTCGAAAAACTCAAAATCGCAAAATTGAATCCAAATTACAGTGCTAAAGTGTAATCAAACTACACAGAAAATGTCTAAAACATTGATCGATCACAATACAAGCAAGAATTTGCACGAAACAACTTGCACGAAACAACGTCAAATATACGAATTTGATCAAAAATACAGTCGACAGGGTGCGAGTTCTTGATTCTGTTGATTTTCTTCGAATTAGGCTCTGATACCAATTGATAGGTCCACACAAACAAGATTCAATCACAAATCTCACATTTATTTCATAGATCTTGAACTTTCTCTCTCTACAATTCCTCTCTCTAAGTATATGACAAATCTCACATTTATTTCATAGATCTTGTATAAAAGAGCATCTTCATTCCAATATATATCTTGTGTGGGTGTTTTGGTAATTGAAAAACAATAGGTGTTTGTTTTGATTAATTAGTATAATGTGTTTGTGATTATTATTACAATTACGTTACGTACACAGGGATTGGTGCAATATCTCAGTTGGTTGTGATTGGAACAAAAAGAGTTCTTGTAACAAGTAGAGAAATTTCAAACAAAAGTTGTCAAAAATTTCAAAGAATATTGAAATTTGCAATACTTATAGCTGTTGAAGACTAAGAACATTGAAAGTCGTTATCTATAACTCGTAAGTAATAATGAAATTTCAAACAGAAGATGTCAAAAATTTCAAAGAAAATTCGAACATGTGAAATCGCCTACAGTGGTGTGATGGCAACGGGTGATGCTAGATTAAGGATGGTGGAGACGACGACGGGAAGTGCGGGTGGCGACGGGATTGAGCGAGGGTGGTGCGATGGCGATGCGATTAAGCGAGGTTGGTAGGGTGGCGGTGCGATTAAGCGAGGTTGGTGGGGGCGATGCGATTAAGCGAGGGTGGGGGAGGGTAGATTAGGCAGACGATTAGTTTATGTTTTAGGATTTTTTTTCTATATTTTTTAGTTTTACCTGCTATTCAAGTTGTAGGTTACATATTTAACTAATGAGGATTTATTTAAAAGGTTTTAAAATGTCTAAGGATTTATTTAACAGGTTTTGCAATAACTTAATCATTCCAAACACTAAGGCATCGTTTGCCAAAAATAAGCTAGCTTATAAGCTATCTCACATTTTGAGTACATGTTTGGATAAACATAAGCTAGTTTATGAGGAGTTGTTTGTGACTTTTTTAAATTATACTCTCATTAATATTAATTATTATCTTTAACTATTAATTATAAATAAATATTAATTATTTAAAATTAATTATTACTAATATTAATTAATATTAATTGAAAATTATTTATTAATTTTAATTGTACGGTTAATTTTTAGTTATTTAGAATTATTATTAATCGTATCAATTACTTTTATATTTTTTAATATTAGTCTATATATTTTAGTTATCAATTAACCATTATTTTTTTAATTGTTATTAAATTATTTATTTTTATTCATATCATATGTAATGGTTATTTAAAATCATAAGTTAATGTTGATTTTTTTTAAATTTGTTTTTACAAATTCAAAATTTATAGTATATATATAATATTAAATTTTAAATTATTTTAATTAACATATATATATATAATAAAATTATTTTAATTATTTTAATTAACATATTATATTCTTTAATTTTTCTTTATTATATTGTTTGTATTAATTAACATATTATATTACTATAAATTTGTTTTAATTATATTATGAAATATTGTAATTGATTGTTTTTTTAAGATGTTATTTTTGGTCATTTTACATGTTTATCAGCTAGTTTTTGTCAAACTTGATTTATTCATCAACTAGTTTATCAGCTACCAGCTAACTTGTGAGTTATCAGATAGCTTATCAGTTAGTTTGTCAAACATAGTCTAAAGTCTCCATTGGTTTTTTTTTTGGAGACTTTTCCATATCAATAAGCTAGATTATAAACTAAGGTGACGTTTGTTTTTTAAGAGGTCTGAAGTCTTATTTCAGGTCTGATTAATAAGAGGTGGCGCTTGTTTTCAAGGGTCACCACTTATAGTTTCAGATGTATTTAAGAGTTAAGAGGGTCTGAAATCTAGAAAAAAAAAACAAACGGTCTGAACGAAAAAATGTCTGACCGATTCAGACTGTATAAGGTATTAAGAGGTTTTTTGAAAAAAACAAACAACCCCTAAGGGTGTATTTGTTTACCTCTTAATGATGCCATTAAGAGGTAAATCTCTGAATCAGTCCGACATATGAGTTGTTTGGTAGATATTTCATGATTTAGTGCAGTATGATTAAGTGATCATAATGGTTAAGAGACTCTGTATGATTTTGTGTCAGATAGAAAATGATTGTTTGGAAATTATTCTGAATCAACATTCAGAATGACATAAAATTACCATTTTACCCTCAATCTTGTGTTGAAAGCTAACAAAATAATAGTAACTTCTGTGATATCTTCACAATTGATATAAAGTGTGGGTTGCTTCAAGAAATAAAACAAAGTATCAAATTGTGGGTTGTAACTGTGAGTTGTAGATTTCTATACTTGTTGCCTTGCCTATGTATCTCCATTTTCACACTAGTCATTTAGTTGTGACCATCCGTACAATTTTTTTATGACATTTTCTTTATACTTCTGTTAGAAATTAGAATGATATGTTCATTTCATTGTTTGAATTCAAATTCTAAATTTACATCTCCATGTTCATTTCAGTGTTTGAATTCAAATTCTAAGGTGCCGTTTGTTTTTTAAGAGGTCTAAAGTCTGAAGTCTTATTTTAGTTAGGATTAATAAGAGGTTGTGTGTAAAAATGTCTGAACGATTCAGACTTAAGAGCCATTAAGAGGTTTTTAAAAAAAAACAAACGACGCCTAAATTTGCATCTCTATGGCCTGTGAATCCAACCCTCTTTTATGATTATGAAAAAATAACTCGAAATCAAGATAAATTCTTATCCCAGTATTTGAAAACAAAGAAGAAAAATATTGCAGAAAAAAAACATATTGCAGCAAACCATGAAAACAAAGAAGAAGCAAATGAAAAAAGGAGAAGAAAAACAACATATTGCAGCAGTGAAAAAAATAACATATCAAACCTTTAAATCGGCATATTATGGATCAAAATAGGTATGATTTAGAATTTTTTTAAAACTTTGTTACATTAATTGAGGAAAAAAAACCTTTGTTACATAAGCTACTAACCAATTTTTTTGAATTTTGAAGGATCTGACTATTTAGAAGGATCACCTTTAGTGATTTTCCTGACTCTACCCTTGCCAGTAACTGATAGAATAGTTGATAACTAACCATGTTTGTAAAAACTAATTGATAATTAGCTTATAAAAGTAAATAACCAAAAAATATATTTTAATTAACATAATTAGTCAACTCTAATGTTAAGTAATATAATTAAAATAAATCTGTTAATTAATAAAAACCTTATTGCAAATAGAATTAAAAATATAGTATAATTTATCGAACTTCAAATAATATTATATATATATATATTAATTTGTGTAACTAATACTAATTTTAGAAAAAACTAAGATTAATTGATGATAACTATAATGGTTATGACTTACTGGTTAAGGTACTGGGGGATGTGGTGGAATATCTTATCTGTTGAGGGATCGAATTCAATTGTATACAACATATTTTTGGACAAATTATTCATAATTTATGTTATTCTTCTTTTTACCATTTTATTAATAACGATATTTTTAGTCCAATGGTAGGATATCGTTATTTTTACTAAAATATCGTTATTCTACCATTTTAGTAAAAATAACGATATTCTACCATTGGACTAAAAATAACGATATTCTACCATTGGACTAAAAATATCGTTATTCTACTAAAAATATCGCTATTCTACCATTTTAGTAAAAATAACAATATTCTACCATTGGACTAAAAATAACGATATTCTACCATTGGACTAAAAATATCGTTATTCTACTAAAAATATCGCTATTCTACCATTTTAGTAAAAATAACAATATTCTACAATTGGACTAAAAATAACGATATTTTAGTAAAAATAACGATATCCTACCATTAGACTAAAAATAACAATATTCTACCATTGGACTAAAAATAACGATTTTAAGTAAAAATAACGATATCCTACAATTTGACTAAAAATATCGTTATTAGTAAAATGGTAAAAAGAAGAATAACATATATTATGAATAATTTGTCCAAAAATATGTAGTATATATGATATATAATACGTTTTATGTTTTATGGTAAAAAGAAAAATAGCATATGCATACGTTTCATACGTTTTATGTAGTACATATGATATATAATTAAATAATTAAATCCAAAAATATTCAATATTGGGCTCATTTCGAAGGTTTCGAAGAGACGATTATAATAGTGTAACTTGTTAAAATTAAAACGTATTATTTTAACGTATTTTAGTTAATATACGATTTTATGTGTTAATATGATGAAAATGAAAAATGAAAAATAGAAAATTAAAAGGTATAAAGTAAACTAACTAAATAATTATAGGAATATAAACTGTAAATATATATTAAATATCCCAATTCAATCACCAACCACTCCCCTGTGTAATCCTTCAAACGCGGACATATCCTTCCAAATGCGGACCAACTCCGCGTTCAACGGTAGAAACGCGGACTCAACCCTCGTTTTGACCCACACGCGGATCCAAACAGTACCCGTCCGCGTTTTTTGAAAAAACGCGGCCAAAAACGCGGACCTAAGGGGTATTTTGGTAAAAATTACAAGATTTGGGGCACTTTGGGTACTGATTTTTCAAAAAAGGGCATTTTAATTAAATTCCCTTAAAAATATAGTATAATTTATCGAACTTCAAATAATATTATATATATATATATTAATTTGTGTAACTAATACTAATTTTAGAAAAAACTAAGATTAATTGATGATAACTATAACGGTTATGACGTACTGGTTAAGGCACTGGAGGATGTGGTGGAATATCTCATCTGTCGAGGGATCGAATTCAATTGTATACAACAATTGTGGCTGCTAAGGTTTAATCAAGGCTGATATCTTAAAGTCATAATTTATCAAGGGATTAATTGATGATTTTAAATAATTATTATACATAAGACCAGTAAAAACAAATTTTATCAACCATATATTATATATATCATAATTAAGTAATAACTTTTCAAAAATAATAATTAGTAATGGAATTAAATATGTTATTAAAACTATTTAATTCTAAATTTATTATTTATAACATAAAAATATAACTTTAATGTTTATATAATTTATGATAAAAATTATAAATTTGTTATATTTGATTTTTAGTCTAATAAATCTGTTGAATGATAAACATAAACATAATTGCAAGAAAGGGAAAAAATTCTAAAATGATAACTCAAACAAAAAATATTATATAAAATGTTTAATTAAAACGTTTAGTAAATTGACTAAATTCAATGAAGTAGATTATTTGTTTCTGGAAGGAGGAACGAGTTTCGTGTGAACCAAGAAACGGAAGTCACATGAACACCACGTGGGTTCTGACGCCGCCACACACCATCCTGATTCCCATCTGGCCATCTGTGCCTGTCATAACGCGTGAACAAACAAAAATGCAAATTACATCAAATCTCAAAAATAAAACCTTATTGTTTCTAATAAAATTAGGGCAATGTTATTATAGAGCATCTCCAATATAACATCTTCAAAATTTTTCTAAAATAAAGAATTAAAAGTCAAAATCGACATAAAAATTTACATCTATCTCTAACAGATTCTTCATTTTTGAGATGAAATCATTACTTATAATATTAAAATATTATATAAATCTAATAAAATATTATTTATCTCATACCCATCTCATTTGAAGAAATCTTATTGGTAGAATATAATAAAAAATAATTTCTCTCTCATGGTAATCATTTTTGAAGATTTTGGAGAGTTCTCCATATTTGGATAAAATTACACTCACTCTCCTACTTTCTCCATTTTGGAGAAAGATTTAGAGAATCTGTTGGAGCACAAAAATGCTTAAAATCTCCATTTTCTTCATTTTAGAGAAGCTGTTGGAGATGCTCTTATACATTTTCGAAATTTCTTTAAAATAAAGAATCAAAAATTAAAATTTTTAAAAAAATTACTTCAATCTCTAAGAAGCTCTTTATTTTGGAGAATCGAACATCAATTATAATATTAAAAATATTTCATTCATTTATTAAAATATTATTACTCTCTCAGCATATTTATTTTTAAAGTTTCCTATCGGTCCTCTCACTTGGTAATCATTTTTTGGGTAATCTCTATATTTGGAGAAAAAACATTTTCTCTCTCATATTTTCTCCATTTTGAAGATAGTTTGGGAAAGCAGTTGGAACACAATTTAGACCAAAATCCTGATTTTCTCCATTTTCTCCAAAATGGAGAAGCTATTGGAGATGCTCTTAGGTGTTAACTTGACATGTTTGGCGTGTGAGGAGGAAATTGTTAGATAGAGATGTCACCAATAGGGGTGTTCAAAAAACCCGTTGGGCCGTTCAAACCGGTCAAACCAAGTCAAACCGGACCGTTTTTGGCGGTTTGAGCAGTCTGGCGGTCTGATCTGGTCTGGAAAATTGCCAAACCAGTCGGTCCGATCCGGTCTGCGGTCTGGAGGTTTTTTTGGACGGTTTGGACCAAACCGACCGCCAAATATATAAATATATATTTTTTATTTTTTATATATACCTTTATTATAATGAATAGATTATATAAAGCCCAAATGTTCAAGTATATACAAAAAGGCCTAAGGTATTTAACATATTGAAATCTTTATGGATTATGGAATACAAAGAACGGAAAAATGAAGAAGTGAAGTCGTGGATTTTATTTGCATTTCGCATATTACTCTTTTTTAGTGTTTTATCTTGGGGTATTTTGTTAACTTTTGTGAACTTTGTTATTTTGTTGTGAACTTTGTTCTTTATTTCAAGTGGAGTCAAGCCAATTAGCCTTTAAAATTCAAAGTTTTATATGTTTTTATGTTTAAACTTTAAAGCCCACTAAAAGGCCCAAACCGCCTAAACCGGTCGACCAAACCGCCTAAACCGCGGTTCGACTTGACCGGTCTGGACACTTGATGTCAAACCGCTCGGTTTGAAAAATCAATAAACCGCCACTTGCGATTTGGTTTGTGATCTGAGGGGTTAAACCGTCCAAACCGGACCGCGAACACCCCTAGTCACCAATCTTTCCCAATTAACTGTTTTAATTAATTTATTTTATTCGTATTAAATTAAATTAAATTTTGATTATTAGGGAGTCAAACGTTTGGTAATAAAGATATTATAACTAAAAAGGCAATGATAAGTATATATATAGGGATTAAATCATATGTGAACCAAAAAAAAAAGATTGAGAACCGTGATAATCGATCTAAACCGTAATTTGGTTTTGATCCTATTGTTTTAAATAAAAGATGTTTCACCACATGAAAAAGTCATAATCTGTCATTTTCATAACTGAGACTCATCATATGAAACACATACTATTTCACCTCATATAATAAGCAATTTTTTTTTCTTCATAAATATGATATTTCATATATATGTTTTTTCAATACATGAAACCAAACACTGAATATTATTTCACCACATGAAACCAAACACTATATGTTATTTTACCACATGAACCAAACATTATATGTTATTTCATCACATAAAACCAAACACTATATGTTATTTCACCACATGAAAACAGATATGATGCATTTCCTACATTAGAGTGAGATTTCCTAGGTCAATTCAATCCTCCATGTGCTATCTTTTCTTTGTTGTTTATATATGTGTGTGTGTGTATATATCTCCCTCTCAATCTTCATCTTCGAACTGTTGAAAACCTTACCGGAAAACAACGAGAATCAGATTTGATTTTGGAAGGAGGAAAAAAGAATTCGTAGATCGAGAAATCGGAGGTTTAGAAGGAGAAGTAATCATTGATGTGGATGACTTGTGACAATTTGGAGTTGCCACCGGGATTCAGATTCCATCCGACGGACGAAGAGTTGGTTATGCATTACCTACGTCGGAAATGCGCATCATCCGATTTCTATTATGATAATCGCCGATATTGATCTGTATAAGTTGGATCCATGGCATGTTCCTGGTAAATTTCTTCAATTTTCTTCAGAATTCCAAATTTTTTCGATTCGTTTTTGCCCTAATTGAAGAACAAACACTAGATACTGCCTTTCAACCCCCTTCTCAATTTTTTTTGATTCGTTTTTGCCCTAATTGAAGAACAAACACTGAATACTGCCTTTCAACCCCCTTCTCAATTTTTTTTGATTCGTTTTTGCCCTAATTGAAGAACAAACAATGAAAACAACCTTTGTAAATCTAGACTTGATGGAGATTTGATTTTAATTTCGATAGATTGGGCTTTGTATGGAGAAAAGTAGTGATACTTCTTTGCGCCTAGAGATCAGAAATATCCAAATGTGCGAACAGAACTGCCATAATTGGTTATTGGAAGGAGACCGGAGCTGATAAACCAATCGGGAAACCAAAACATGTCGAAATCAAGAAGGCTTTGGTGTCGCTAGAAAAGCGCCCCATGGGGTGAAAACCAATTGGATTATGCACGAGTACCCAATATGCCCTTTCACTTTTAATTTCAATCCATAATAAATCATAAACTTCTAATTAATTTCAAAATTTCCATTGCCTTTAATGTCCATAGATTAAAATTAATTAATTGTTTAGATCGGTTTTCACGGTTCTCAACCTATTTTTGGTTCTCAACCTATTTTTGATTCTCATTTTATCACAGTCCTATATATATACGTATATATATATATATACACACACACACACACACACACACACACACACGAAGGATCGTGTTAGAAGAAGAGTTAACGTGAGAAGGTAAGAAGAGATATGGACAATTGATTACTTTTAATCTAAAACCCACCCTATGAATCACACTTGATAGGGAATTAATCTAGTGCATTTTGGTACATCTCATCCTAATGTCCATCCAACGATGAAAATCCTTCTCACCCTTCTCACCATAACTTTTATTTTCACCGGAACCCAACCCTATATATATACACACACAACACATACTTACATATACCTTTTAGGATTTTATCTGCAACTCAGATTCTAATGAGCGAAAGACCTTCTAGGTAAAAAATAACAAGCTTGTATGAAAATGCATTACACTTTTTCTTGATTCCTCTTATTTGTAATTTAGTTTCAAAATTCTCATTTTAATATCTAAGATGGGACATCTGAAATATTAATAAGATGGGCAGCCGATTTAAACATTAACCAGTTTACATACTGATATGATGAATGATGTGACGTACAACTCAATATTATTGCTCATATTGTCGATGGTGTGATTTTTTTTATATAAAATTAGATTAAAATTTCCTTTTTTTATCAAAAAAAATATTATTTAATTTGTTATATAGAACCCTAATTGATTTAATTCCCTAAATTTTAGAAGGAATTTAAAACTGGAAAATAATGTAAGATCGATATCCATAAAATGGATTCACCCAAAAAGGGGAAATTATATAAGCTTTTACAACTTTAAAGATGGAAAGATAATTAACAACCTAGTAATTTAAACTATCATAGAATTCAGATTACACACGAGTGTTATCATGAATTTCCAAAAAAACTTCTATAAAGGTATGTACGCCCGATCTTCCAAAAATAGTATATTCCCAAAAATTCCTCTTCTAGAGGACACGACTCTCCTCTCATGACCTTGCCGCCCCACCTCTAAGGGAACCTGCTATACATATTAATTTAAGAAAAAGTGTTAGGCTTGGAGCCTAGTAAGAACAATCAGTTATTATAAATTCATATTAGACAATGCATAATAAACGACTTCGATTAACCCAATACCAATAAGAACATTTCTTTGAACTTACAATACTTGATTTCCTTTAAGTAAGACGGGGGAGACCCGTTCCACCATAGGTTGTGATGGGACACGAAAGTAGGTCACAACACATATGGTGCACACATCAAGAATGGATATTTATTGGCATCAACTCTATCCAATTCTTTAGCCGTTTCGAACATCAACTCTATCCAAGTTTTTAGTTCGGCATAAATATGGGTTCAACTCTATCCATGTCTTTAGCTCAAAGAATCACCAAGTTCAACCCTATCCATGTCTTTACCTTGGGACCTCACAATTCTTGGTAACACGTTCCATTTAGGAAATTATCATGTATTCAATGCCATTCCCAAACATGTAGATGTTAACACATAATTTCACAAACACAAATTTGTCCAACCAAACATGTATATGAATCCACATCGTTTTAGTCTAACCCACTTCCTCATTATACATGCCATGCAACTATCCAACATATTTATCACTTGCATTTCAAGATGGTCGATATATATAAATTCACTTTTATAACAAATTTCACATTATTCCAAATACTCCTTTGGCTTCCAAAATTACATATATTTTAAAGAAATCATCAATTTGAAGCATCCAACCATTCCTCATCATTTCTCCCCAAAATACCAAGAATATGTCAAAACCCTAGTTTTTGACCTAGTGATTCAAATAACCCCAAATAAATTAAGGTTATATAAAAGGTTTTAAGAAACATAAATGGAAGATTATAATGTGTATATAGTTTCATAAATGTAAAGATGAACTCACAAATATAGATTGAGAAAATGACAATGGGAGATGATGAGTGGTTGACCCTAGCTTCCAACTTGCTAAAGACACCAAGAATCTTGCAATAAATATGGATGATGGTGACTTGAATGCTCCTAAGATCGATTACAAAGAGTATTTAGAGAAAAGAGAGTTTTGGGAGAAAGGTAGATGAGATAATGAATGAAGAGAGTGAGAGGGATGGAGTTTAAAAGGTCCAGCACCCGTCGGCGACTATGCCCCCATGACTGTACCATTGGCATAATCGTCAGGCACAGTCGCCCGCTTGGGGGTGCCCGCGGTACCAACCCCGCAAGAGTGACAAATGATAGTGACCCGGGTACTAGCACTGGGCACTGTCGCTCCATATGTCCCGAGGCTACGTCTGAGGCCGCGACTTTGACCCTTGGAGACAGTGACATTGTCAAAGTCGCATGGCACTGTCGCCCCAGACCTTTCGGGCTCCGAATTCCACTTTTTTGCAACAGACTTGATCCCCAATGTATACGATCAATCTACCATGAAATAATAGACTTAAATATGGTGCATGAGGGCGAACAAAGGGCAGAATTAATATTTGGATTCCTAAAATTCGAGGTGTTACAATCCTCCCCAACTTAGAAATGATTTCGTCCTCGAAATCAACGCTCATCCGAAAAGGTGAGGGTATCTCCTCTTCATGTCTTCCTCCGCCTCCCAAGTCACGTTGGCTCCCCGGTGGTGCTTCCACTGGACCTTGACCATTGTGACTTCCTTGTGATGGAGTTTCTTCGACTTCTTCTTTAAGATGGCATCGGGTTCCTCAATGCAACAGTTACCCTCATCCACTCTTATCTCCGAGAGAGGAATGACACTTTCCTCCTTCGCCAAGCATTTATGGAGGTAACACACGTGGAATGTGTTATGGATTCCATTCATCTCGGGTGGAAGCTCTAATTGGTAGGCTTGAAGCACAACCCATTTAGTTATTGTGAATGGACCAAGGAAACGAGGGCTTATCTTCCCATGCTTGCCAAACCAGATGATCCCCTTCTAAGGCGATACTTTGAGCATAACACGGTCGCCCACTTGGAATTGTACCAGTCGTCTCTTCTTATCTGCATAACTCTTTTATCGGTCTTGGACCGCTTTCAAGCGTTCCTGGATGACCTTATTTGTGTCCCAAATGCTGCAAGTGTAATGACAAGGTAATCACAAATCTCACAATATCATTGATGAAGAAATCGATTACAACTTTCTCTCTCTACAATCTCTCTCTCTCTACAATCTCTCTCAAGTATGACTATGAATTCTCCAATATGAGTTCTACCTACAAGATTACAAAAGCAAAGACTATTTATACCTACATGCTTTACAAAGGAAACTAACAAATACAAAAACATTGACTTTACAAATAAGCACTTTGACTTTGACTTTCTCTCTTAAGGCTTTGACTTTCTTACAATGACCTTGAATACAACATTATTTGCACTAACACCTTAACCTTATTTGCGGTTTCTTGGACAATTTTGGGTTCGGCAAATTTTTTCTCGCCCGCCTCTAACCAACAAACTGGAATTTGACATTTTCGGGCATACAAGGCTTCAAATGGGGTCATACCAATACTGGAATGGTAACTGTTGTTGTAGTCAAACTCCACTAGAGGTAAATGAGAATCCAGTTCCTGCCAAAGTCAATAACACACGACCATAACATATCCTCAAGAATTTAGATGGTTCTTTCACTTTGACCTTTGGTTTGAGGATGGTAGGCCGTACTCAACTTCACCCTTGTCCCCAACTCTTTTTAGAGGTCGTCCCAAAAGTTGGAAGTGAAACGACTATCTTTGTCCGACACAATAGACAAGGGCACTCTATGTCTTGAAACAACTTCATCAATGTAGAGTTTTGCCAACTTGTCCATTGGAAGCATCCCTCTCATAGCTAGGAAGTGTGCACTCTTGGTCAATTGATACACAACTACCCATATGGTATCATGACCCCTTAGAGTCTTTGGAAATTTGGTCACATAGCTAGGAAGTGTGCACTATTGGTCAATCGATACACAACTACCCATATGGTATCATGACCCCTTAGAGTCTTTGGAAATTTGGTCACAAAATCCAGGGTGATGTGTTCCCACTTCCATTCCGGAATTTCCAAGGACTGGAGGCTTCCGTATGGTCGTTGATGTTCGGCCTTAACTTGCAGACACGTCACACATCGCTCTACTTAATTCACCATATCCAACTTCATGACGGGCCACCAATAGTTGAGTTTTAAGTCCCGATACATCTTAGTACTCCCTGGGTGTATAGATTACTTGGACTTATGAGCATCTTCAAGGAGTAGATCACGATTACCCCCGACTTTGGGTACCCATACTCGTCCTTTGAAGAGTTTCACCCCACGACCATCTACAGTCAAGAGTAGGTACTGATTTACCATCACCTCGCTTTTAAGATTCTCTTCTATAAGTGCTTCGGCTTGTGATGTCTTGATCTTCTCGATCAAGCTCGACATTATGTCAATTCTAGAGAGAGGGAGGCTTGTAGACTACCACTATACTCCTTTCGACTTAAAGCATCCGCCACTATGTTTGCTTTATCACGGTGATAGATCAATTCGCAGTCGTAGTCTTTTAGTAGTTCTAGCCATCTCCTTTGCCTCATGTTCAACTCTTTCTGGTTGAAGATGTGCTTCAGACTCTTGTGATCCGCATAGAGGGTGCACTTAGTGCCATAGAGGTAGTCTCGCCAAATATTTAACGCGAAAACCACTACCGCCAACTCCAAATCATGGGTAGGGTAATTCTTCTCGAGCACTTTGAGTTGTCTTGATGCATAGGCAATCACCTTACCTCGTTGCATTAGGACGCAACCCAAACACATTTTGGAGGCATCACTAAGGACCACAAAATCCTCAGTTCCTTCGGGTAAGGATAAGATTGGTGCCTCACAAAGCTTCTTCTGGAGAGTTCGGAAATATTTCTCTTGGGCATCCGTCCAAACGAATTTTACATTCTTCCTAGTAAGAGTTGTCAAGGAAGAAGTGATCTTAGAGAAGTCTTGGATGAAACTTCGGTAATAACCCGCTAGACCCAAGAAGCTCCGAATCTCGGACGGGCTGGAGGCTCCCAATTCGTCATGGACTCAATATTTGAAGGGTCCACCTTCATCCCATCTCGGGTGACAACGTGTCCTAATAATTGGACCTCTTTCAACCAGAAGGCACATTTTGAGAACTTAGAGTAAAGCTTCTTTTCCTCAAAACTTCTAGGACTTCACGAAGGTGTTAGTCGTGCTCGAGCTTGTTGTTGGAGTAGACAAGAATATCATCAATGAACGGTCTACACACTTGGTTCATGAGGTCCATAAACACCGTCAGCGCATTGGTCAACCCAAAAGGCATGATCAAGAATTCATAGTGTCCGTAACGGGTTCTAAATGTTATCTTCGGGACGTCTTTGTTCCTCACCCTCACTTTTTGATACCAAAATTGAAGATCTTTTTTCAAAAAGAAACCCGCTCCTTGCAGTTGATCAAACAAGTCGTCGATCTTCAGAAGCGGGTATTTGTTTTTCACCGTTGCCTTGTTCAACCCCCGGTAATCAATGCACATCCTCATTGTGCCATCTTTCTTCTTGACGAATAAGACCAGAGCTCCCCACAACGAGGAACTCGGTTTCACGAAACCTTTCTCAAGGAGGTCTTTGAGTTGCGACAACATATCTTGCATTTCGGACGGAGCCAACCGGTAGGGAGCTCTAGCTATCGGAGTCGCTCCCGAAACTAGATCGATTCGAAACTCAACTTTCCGTTCCAGCGGTAAACCGAGAAAGTCGTCCAGAAAGACGTCGGGAAACTCCCAAACCACCTTCACATCCTTAAGATTCTTCTTCTCGAGCTTGGCGTCCAATACATAGGCTAGAAAGGAGAAACACCCTTTTACCAGACATCTATGTGCCTTGGCCATTCTAATCATGGGTACGTCACTCTTCCTTCTCTCTCTGTAGACAATAACATCTATTCCGTCCGGCGTTGGAATACGAATCAACTTCTTCACACAAAGGATCTCCGCTTGGTTTTCCGCCAACCAATATATCCCCACTACTACGTCGAACCTACCAATGTTCATTGGCATGAGGTTGATTGAGAATTTCTTCCCTCCGATTTCCATGGAACAATCCTTTAGCAATTCACGGACCATTACGTGACTACCGTTAGCTGACTCTACAACTAGGGCATCGTCTAGAATGCTAGCGGCTACCGAAAGGTTTTGGCAAAACGAAAGCAACACAAACAAGAAACTAGCACCAGAGTCAAATAATATACGAGCAGGTACGGAGTTAACGAAGAACGTACCTGAAACAACATCCAGCGAAGCCTTCGCCTCATCGGCGGTCATTTGAAACGCCCTCCCCGGCACCCTCGGGGGCCTTTCCATCTTCCCCTGCGATCCTCCTGTTTTCAACTTCGGGCACTCACTTCGAATATGACCCGACTCTTTGCATTCGTAATATGTAACCCCTCAAACCGGGAAATTATCGCAGGTATGCCCAACCTTGCCACATTTAAATCAATTTGCCGCACTAGAGTTGCACGTACCGAAATGCTTGCTTCTACACTTGGAGCACCACCTAGCCTCCCTCCTAGGACCGGTTCCCCGGTTGTTGAAGAATGTTTTTGTCTTCTTGGAGGGCGAGGAGTTGCCTTCCCATCTTCCCTTCTCTGTTACCCCAACCCTTTCTTCCCGGCCTGGGCATAAACATCTTCCATAATCTGGGCTTCCTCGATGGCCTCGCGGAGAGTAGAGGCTTTAGCATTGCGAACCATTGCCATCATATCGGCCGACAATCCCTTTAGATAAGCTTTCACCTTCTCCTTTTCAGTTCGGGCCATGCGCCCCACAAGATCAAGCTTCTCAACAAACTTCCGAGTGTAGTCCCTCATCGACAAATTACCGGGGCTTAGAACTCACCAACTATGCGGTCAACCGACCTCTCATTACAGTGTTCCTCGATGACTTTCCTCTTGAATGCATCCCAAGACAACTGAGCAAGGATATTGGCATCAAGAGTGGATTTGGTGACATTCCACCATCGGAGTGCCGGGCCTCTAAGCATCTACGAGGGAAATCATACTTTATGCTCTTCTCCACATTCACTTGAGCCGAAAGCCTGTTCAACTCCTGAATCATGTTCATACACACCACTGGATCCTCGGACCCCGAGAACTCGGGCGGCTTACTGCAAAGAAAGGTCTTGTAGGAGCAAGTCTTTCCGCCCCTCTGGGCATCAGCAACTACATGCTCCTCGATCTTGATCACATTTCCGATACCTCCCGAACCTGTCACTACATTTTCTGCGACCATCTTATGCCTTCTGAGATTCACATCCCTATCTTCCAGCATCTTGAGGAAGGCCTCTTGCTACTTCTCCATTGCTGAGGTCACCATTTGCATGACACTATCCATCATATCTGCTTGAGGGTTCACCTCTTGGAGAACCGGGTTAGAGGATGCCAAGGTGACTCTTGGTATGTGTCATATCCTCCCACCAACCAACGACGACAAGTTTGAAGGAATTCCATTCATGGCCTTATCCGCTTGGTTTGGATTAGATACACTTGATTCTTGGCCATCTGCTTCGTGAGCCGGTCTACTCCGTGTATTAACCATAACGGAATAACGACTACCACATATACAAGTGAGAGGATAAGAGGTTCAATCAAGAAATACAAAGAAACATACTACTACATTCATTAATCATCATGACATTAGTGAATTAAGCATGCTCACGTAGCAATATATTCATAATAGTATTAGCTAAGTGAAATTATGAACACATTATACACAAGAATTCTCGTTACCATTGTCACAATTCTCAATTAGTTTAGTTCCGTTGACTCTAAGACCGTCCTATCTTAAAAATCCTACCCAAATCTTACATATCATAACTTATAATCCCAGCTTAAGTCTATGCTTACATTCATACATAGTTCACTTAACCTATAACTCTGATACCAACTTGTAACACCCTAAGTTTTAGAAGGAATTTAAAACTGGAAAATAATGTAAGATTGATATCCATAAAATGGATTCACCCAAAAAGGGAAAGTATATAAGCATTTACAACTTTAAAGATGGAAAGATAATTAAGAACCTAATAATCTAAACTATCATAGAATTCAGATTACACACGGGTATTATCATCAAATTCCCAAAAACTTCTATAAAGGTATGTACGCTTGATCTTCCAAAAATAGTCTATTCCCAAAAATTCCTCTTCTAGAGGACACGACTCTCCTCTCATGACCTTCTCGCCCCACCACTAAGGGAACCTGATATACATATTAATTTAAGAAAAAGTGTTAGGCTTGGAGCCTAGTGAGAACAACCAGTTAGTATAAATTCATACAAGACAATGTATAATAAAGGACTTCGATTAACCCAATACCAATAAGAACATTTCTTTGAACCTACAATACTTGATTTCCTTTAAGTAAGACGGGGGAGACCTGTTCCACCATAGGTTATGACGGGACATGAAAGTAGGTCACAACACATATGGTGTACACATCAAGAATGGATATTTACTGGCATCAACTCTATCCAAGTCTTTAGCCGTTTCGAACATCCACTCTATCCAAGTCTTTAGTTCAGCATAAATATAGGTTCAACTTTATCCAAGTCTTTAACCCAAAGAATCACCAGTTCAACCCTATCCAGGTCTTTACCTTGGGACCTCACCATTCTTGGTAACACATTCCATTTAGGAAATTATCATCTATTCAATGCCAATCCCAAACATGTAGATGTTAACACATTATTTCACAAACACAAATTTGTCCAACCAAACATGTATATGAATCCGCATCGTTTTAGTCTAACCCACTTCCTCATTATACATTCCATGCAACTATCCAATATATGTATCACTTGCATTTCAAGATGGTCGATATATATAAATTCACTTTTATAACAAATTTCACATTACTCCAACAACTCCTTTGGCTTCCAAAACTACATATATTTTAAAGAAATCATCAACTTGAAACATCCAACCATTCCTCATCATTTCTCCCCAAAATACCAAGAATATGTCAAAACCCTAGTTTTTGACTAAGTGATTCAAATAACCCCAAATAAGTGAAGGTGATATAAAAGGTTTTAAGAAACATAAATGGATGATTATAATGTGTATATAGTTTTATAAATGTAAGGATGAACTCACAAATATGGGTTTTGATGAAAAACCAAAACCCTAATACTTCCTTCTTGAGAAAATGACAATGGGAGATGATGAGTGGTTGACCCTAGCTTCCAACATGCTAAAGACACCAAGAATCTTGCAATAAATATGGATGATGGTGACTTGAATGCTCCTAGGACCGATTCCAAAGAGTATTTAGAGAAGAGAGAGTTTTAGGATAAAGGTAGATGAGATAATGAATGAAGAGAGTGAGAGGGATGGAGTTTAAAAGGTTCAGCACCCGTCGGCGACTATGACCCCGCGACTGTGCTATTGGCATAATCGCCAAGCACTGTCCCCCGCTTGGGGGTGCCCGCGGTACCAACCCCGTGAGAGTGACAAACGACAGTGACCCGGGCACTGTCACGCCATATGTACCGAGGCTATGTCTGAGGCCGTGACTTTGACCCTCTGCGACAGCGACCATGTCAATGTCGCATGGCACTGTCGCCCTAGATATTTCGGGCTCTGAATTTCCAATTTTTTGCAACAGACTTGATCCCCGATGTATACGATAAATCTACCATGAAATAATACACTTAAATATGGTGCATGAGGGCAAACAAAGGGTAGAATTAATATTTGGCTTACCGAAATTCCGGCTGTTACTGGCTACCAGGCTGTTCCTCAATTTTCCCTTTTTTTACGTTTTCCCCTGAACCTGACCCTAGGTAAATAAGGATTAGAAATCTAAGATTTAATATAGGGTAAATTACATGATTGGTCCCTATGGTTTACACAAAATCACATTGTGCGTCTCTAAATCAAAATAATTATGGAAAACGTCCCTGTTGTTTACATTTCACAAAATCACATTTTGTGTCTCTATATTACAAGGAATAAGAATGTAATTTACCATACATATACACATACTAAAATACATACACCATACATAGAAACCAACAGACGCACCTCCCATGTCTTCATCTTCCCCATCACGCCCTCATATTACCACAACCTCATGAACCAAAAACAGCAGATTCATCTTCGTCACCATTTTCGTTCCTACTCCAGTAGCCCTACACGCCCCATCTCTAATTGGCAGCCGCGTGAAAGCCATCCCCACCTCCATCCTGCCCTCACTATGTCTACCACATTTTCCTTCGTACAGGATATAGATCCATACAATTAGATTCACTGTACGAGACCAGTGACCATCTTCCTCTCACTTGCCTCCTCATCTTCGGTGATATCCCTCCTATTGACCCCATCCTCATATTTGGAAAAACACATATCCAATACAGCCACTTAACGGGTCGTTTTTCTTACATCCACCAAGCAGAAGCATCAATTGTTCCTCGTTCTTCCCTTACCCAGTTTGAAGATCCACACATTATGGATTTGGGTTTTCACTTTAAATTTTCTTGTTGAGTGAAGAAAATGGAGCAGAAGAAAATTTCTCGTAGGGACAATGCAGGGTTTGATCGGAGACATCTAGAGACCATTCAATTTCATGATCTCAGAGATGGTTCAATTTCATGATCTGGTTCGATTTCACGATCTGGTTTGATTTCAAGATCTCAGTGAAAGAGAGAGAGAGAGAGAGAGAGAAGTAGGTGTGTAGGCAATAGAGGCGGCCAATGGGTGTGCTGACGATGAAGGTGGTCGGTGGATATGTCGACGATGGAGGTAGCAAGTGGATTTGGTTGAACACACGATCATAGCTCATAAGAACGTCGATATATAATATAATATAATATAATATAATATAATATAATATAATATAATATAATATAATATAATATAATATAATATAATATAATATAATATAATATAATATAATATAATATAGGGAGAGGTTCAAACAAGAAATGCTAAGTGTGTGAGAAATAGAGAAATGATCTTAGCCTTTCATCTGGTCAACATTTGCGGATTTGACTGTGAAGCACCAGATAATTCCCCGCATGGTCTGCAAAAAATAGAGGGGTAGGTTCATAACTTTTACAAATAGACGACAAACAAGTTCACATATAAACTAGTATGATTCACATATGAACTATACGTTCATATGTGAACCAGTTAGTTAGTTCATATGAGAATCACTTAGTTAGTTCATATGAATTACAAAGGTTCATATGTGAATCCGTTAATTAGTTCAATTGATTCACATATAAACCTATAGTTAATTAGTTCATATATGAATCACAAAGGTTCATATGTGAATCACAAAGGTTCATATGTGAATCAGTTAAAAAAGAGTTCATATGTGAATCACACAGGTTCACATATGAACTCGTCCCGCGTATTTGTAAAAGTTACGAAATTGTCCTTCTATATTTGGAATAGCCGCAATTTTTGACCAGTCAAAGCCGCAATTCTTGACCAGTCAAATCCAATCTTGACTGTATGAATGACTAGAATTACTTCTCTATTTCTCACACACTTAGCATTTCTCATTTGAACCTATGGCTTATAATATAGTATAGTATATTATAGTATAGTATAGTATAGTATAGGATAGGACAGGACAGGACAGGACAGGACAGGGACAGGGACAGGGACAGGGACAGGGACAGGGACAGGGACAGGGACAGGGACAGGGACAGGGACAGGGACAGTATAGGATAGGATAGGATAGGATAGGATAGGATAGGATAGGATAGCATAGCATAGCATAGCATAGCATAGCATAGTATAATATAATATAATACCATTTTTACTTCCCAAGATCTATTACTAAATCTAAAAGTCACCATTTAACACCTTCAAAATGTTGACAAGAAAACCCTATGAACTGCTCTACTGGCCTTGAGGAGGGTAAATCAACCATGAAGTTGACACTCGACTATAGACTTAGAAAATAGAACTATGAAGTATAAATAATATATCCATGTAAATCTGTAGTTGTAAAAATAACAAGTCATATTTTAACACAAAATCTTAATTTAGCATATCATTTAGGCTGATCGAATGATACAATAATAGAAATATAGAATTAAGAAGAATAACAAGAATACTTACAAAATCTCTTTAAGAACCTGAGCCAAATGCTTTTATTTCCCCCAAAATATGCATACAAACTGTTTACAAATTGGAAATTTAGAGAGAAAGAGAAAAGCTAAAAAGATGCGTGCCTAAACCAAGGAAAGAGAGCTCCTTAAAAAGGAAAATAAGGAAGAAAAGGACAAACTAAAAAAGGAAAATAAAAACCAAGCAAACAAACAACTTTTTTAAAAGTAAACAGGGAGATTCCCTAATAAACGCATATAATGCAGAAAGAAAAAGTATTTGTCGGTCATGATTTCCACAGAGAAGATTCTCTCACCGCTGGCAGTCTGAATTATTTGATATTATCTTTTAGTGAGTCTTTCAAAGTTTCTTGAGCATCGTCTAGGGATAAAACCAATTTGGTCTTCGTCAGGATCTTGAGCTTCTTGAGTTATCTGGTTAGATGCGATGGAGATATCGAATTTAGAGTATGATCCTCCTATGTTTTTATACAAGTCTTTCTTCATTTCTGCAATGTACAAATCATTTATCTCTGCTTTTGAATGAGTCTCAACATATTTCTAAGAAATTTTCTCGAAATGACTGAGTTCAAGAGTATCCTTCTTCTCTTCATCTTTCTGTTGCTTATAGAACTCGACCTTTTTGACGATTTTAATCATTAACTCATCCCCATATGGTTTCTTAGTGTCTGTATCTTCTCTAGATAATTTATCCCAAAACTTAGTGAGACTTTTTCTCTTCAGGCAAGGTGCCATAATCTCTGTATAGCCGAAAATTGGCTTCCATTTCCAAATCCAGGGAATACCGAATTCAATAAAGAACCAACAAGTATTTTGACCCTCAATAATATATTGGGTTTTGCAGTTATGAACTTTTGGTGAGAAAGAAACCCATTGTTTTAAATAAAGTTTTAAATCATCCGGAAGAATGTCTCCCGTAGTGCCAAACATTTTCCACCAATTGAAAAACCAGTTTAGGACTGGTGAGTGAAAACAGTTTTCACAGATTTTCAAGTACCAAGAATGTTTCTTGTTTTCATTCTCATATAAAAGAATCTCTTCGAAACTTGAAATATAATCCCAGTAATTGAATTTAAAATTTCACTTATGAAGTGGAGAAAACCATTCTCTTTCAGCTAAGCTAATGGAGATATACCCCATTCTTCAAAAGATATAATCTTTTTGATAACGAATTTTGAGAAATTATAAATTTATGTCCAATTCGAAGGAGAAAAATGAGTTATTTCTACAGAATTTGTAGAAATTAAAATACCCTCATAGAATTGTCTTTGTTTTAAAGATCTATGGATATAACAGGTCTTATTAAGATATCTTTCCAAAATTATTACTGAATTATTTTTCCACTGACTATCTTTTTCTTCAATAAGGAGTATAACTTCTTTAAATCCAGTTTCATAAAATTGGGAGTATGAATTATCTTCCTTGCTAATATTAGCATATAAAGAAGCTTCAATTTTTTCTTTTTCCTTATTATAATTTAGATATTCTTTCTGAAGAGGATGATCTTCAGGGAGAGAAGTACCTATAAGGTTTTTTAATGGATCACTAGGATTCGTTATGTTTTGAGCTATTAACTTCTTTTTTCCCATCTGGATTTCATAAATTGTGGTGGAATTTCCACTTCTTCCTCTTCCCCTATTAGAAGGATCAGAACCCCTTCCTCTGGCTGAGGAGGAGCTACTTTGAGTCGAACTCATTCATGTAATGATGAAAGATATTCACGAGTTAAAAAATCAGGCAGATGATTATATGTACCTTTTTTGTAAACAATGGTAAAATCAAAATGGGCTAAATGAGCTTGTCATCTAGCAAATATTTGTTTAGAAACATCATGTTTAAAATCTTTTTGGAACATATATTTAGCAGATATGGAATCAGTTTTTATAATAAATTTTTTGTTATAAAAATCATCTTGGAATTTTAGGACGCATTTTACAATGGCAAATAGTTCTTTTGCTATAGTAGCATAATTTTTTTGAGTATCATTACATTTTCCAGAATGGAATCTTACAAGAATTTCTTGTTTTGTTTGGGGGTCAATTTGTTTTAAAATACCCAAAACATCAGTTTCAATGATCTTTTCCCAAAGAGGATTTGCTAGCATTAAGCAAGGGATATTTTTAACCTTATTTTTTATATTCTTAATAGCGTGAGTATGATCTTCGGTCCATGGACCACTCTTCTTTTTGAGTCTATCTTAAAGGATAGAAGTATCATTACTTAGGTTTTCTATATAAGCTGAAATATAATTTAGGCTACCTAGAAATCTCTATAATTGAGTTATATCAAAAATTTGATCAGGGAATTTAGAACTAAATTCCATACATCATTGGATAGGAATGATTCTTCCTTTTTCAATATTGTGACCTAAAAACCTGACCTTAGTTTGGAAAAGAGACATTTTTGGTTTAGAAATGACTAAAGCATTTTGTATAACTATTTTTTTTAAAGATATCAAGGTGTCTAAAATGGCTTTCTATATCCATTGAGAAAACCAAATATCATCTATATAGACAATTAAGAAGTTACTATATGGATAAAAAAATATCGTTCATAATTTGTTGAAATTCAGACGGAGCATTTTTTAATCCAAAAGACATGATCGTCCATTCATAATGTCAGGGACATTAAAAGTAGTTTTATACCTATCTGCTTCTTTAATTTGGATTTGCCAATATCCAGATTTTAAATCAAAATTTGAAAATATTAAAAGGCTTGGAATAATCTGTCAAGTAAGTCTTTTTTATTTGGGATCGGATGTCTAATCCATTTTAAGACTTTGTTTAAGGGTTTGTAATTAATCACAAGACGAGGAACCCTCTTTCTTGTTCAAAATGTTTATTAACATAAAAAGTCGTACAAGACCATGCAGATTTTGAAGGTTTAATAGGACCTTTTTCTAACGAAGAAGCTATTTCTTTTTTGCAAAGATATATGTACTCGACATTCATTTGACAAGGTCTAGCCTTGGTTGGAATATTATTTTCTAAAAAATCTTCCTCATAAGAAAGTGAAACAACTTGTTTCTTTCTATCCCAAAAAGCATTTGGACGATCATTACAGATTTTAAGAGAAAATTTGTTAGTGATATAATGAATTTTTTGTTTAAGTTTGGGGTTTGAAAGCTTTTCTTCAATGGTGAAGAAGCTTAACTCTTGTTTTAAAGAGCACAGTTGAAAATTCTTTCTATCAAATTTTTCTTGAAGTTCATTTAAAACTTTTTTACAGGTTTATTTATAAAATCAAACCTTAGAGTTTTTCCTTTAGAAAACCCTATTAATCTTTTTTTTTTTTTTATCAATTTGTTGTAAATGATATATGGCGTATATAAAAGGAAGGCCAAGAATAAGTTGGCTAGAAATATCTTTTGCTAATAAAAAACTCATAGGAATACAATTTCTATCTTTACAAATATAAGCCTTAGGAAGCTTATATTTGATATTAAGATATCCTCCTCCAACATGGGAGAGAGAATGAGAAGTTTTTTGAAAATATCTAGTAGGAATCAAAACTTCCTGAATAACATTTAAATCAGCTCCGCTGTCAATCATGACAATAAACTCTTTTTGAAAAGTTCCCTCTATAAGAAGAGTGATTTTAGTATACCATTTTTGAGAAACAACCATATTTAATATAGAGATATGGTTATTTTCTGAGTTATGGACTTCATCATGAATTTCATCATCACTTTGATCAATAGGTTTATCGTTAAGTTTTAGATAAATAACATCAAGATTTTGATGTAAAATGGTATTATCATGTTTAAGAAGTTTTACCTCTGTTTTAAGGTTTTCAATTTCTTTTTCTAAATCTTTAAAAGAAATATAGTGTTCATTTGAATGTTTTTCAGCTAGAAGTCTATTAACTTCTCTCATAGAATAATCCTGAAGATTTGGATTATAAGAAGAAGAGGATTTTTTTATCAAACTCTTCTAAATTATCAATAATTTCAGCACGGAGAATAAAATCTTTTATTTTTTTTAAGATTTTTAACATATTATCATCTGATAAAACATTTATATTCAAATCTTGAAATTGAGAAGCAATCATATAAAACTCATCATCTTCTTTAAAATAAGAAGTGGAATCTGAAATAAGTTCATTAAACTTATCTTCTTGGAATTTTTCCTTTTTACAAGGTTTGCCATAAGAACAAACATTGCAATCTTTAATAGAAAAGTTTGACATAAGGTCATCTAGATCTTGATCTAAATCTTCATAAGAGCTCGTAGAAGAATTATTATCTAAGAAACCTTTTTCATTATCAGAATCTGAAAGGAGAAAGAGTTTAGACAAATAATCTTTTACAGTTTGATCAATATCAAGGTTGTTAATCTTTTTCTTTGTCCAGCAATTTGAGGCGTAATGGCCTACTTTGCCACATTTATGACAAACTATAAAATTAACATTATTCTTTTTTGAAAAACGTTTAAAATCTTTTTTATCAGGAATTTTAAATTCTTTATCGATATGTTTTTTCCTTTTTCTAAAATTTTTTCTACGAAAAAATTCTTTTTGTTCTCGATCTCGAGAAATTTTTTTCTTCTTTTTATGAGAAGACATATCCATTCCAAATTGATCATAGAAATCACCTAACTATCTTTTTTCAAGAGACTGTTGGTTTTTAATTTGGTTTTTTAAGGCTAACTCATTACATATAGCAAGTCCTTCAGAAATACATACATTTATAAGCATACCATAAGTAACACAGTTATAATCTATGACTGAGTTATCTTTTCTAAGTGTTTTTTTTATTTGTTCAGCAAAAAGATTGGGTAAGCCATCAATAAATTTAGCTTTCCGGTAAACATTGTTACAATCTTTGATCTCAAATACTCGAGAAAGAAAGGTGTCTTTATACCAACGAAATCTGGTTAGAATTTTACATCGAAGATTCATTAGATGCGTTCTAATATTTTCACTATTATCCGAAAATTTTCCAGTCAAATGCTCTATAATGGTCATGATAAGAGGGTAAACTGCATTTTCAGCAATTCCACTAGTATGGGGTTTAGTTTTTACTGAGGTAAAAATTTCTTCTTTTTTGGATGTGGTAATATAATTATCCCACCATCCTTTGAGTTGGCCAGTAAAACCAACTGCAATCATTTTTGCAATGTTTTTATCTGTATTTCCACTATTTTTGCAAACAGTAGAATACATTAACATACAATGTGCCATATTGTAAATATGTTTGTTAGTAAAACCATCAAGATTCATTCATAAATACACTTGCCATTATAACTATTTGTAAAAATATACTCTTGTTCTTCATGAAGAACATCCATTGGAGTAGGACGATGGTAATAATATTTATTAGAGGTAGGTTTATCAGTCCATTTCATTTTATTAACAGAATTTTCTGGAAACTTGTTATCCTGATCTTCCTCAGAGTCGGAAGATAAAATTTTTTCTATAGTAGAGATAGAAGATTTTGAAATAGAGAGTTTTTTAAACTTTTCTTCTAACACTTGTTTAAAATATGAGGTTGAATTTTTGATTTAAAAACCGTTTATGTCACGAGGAGGCTGAATAGAGGGTGAGGCAAATTTTTTTTTTTTTAAGACTTAATTTCATGTTCTCTTCCTTGTTTTGTTTCTTAAATAGTAGAAAGTTTGTTTATAATATCATTCATACTTTCTTTTATGGAATTTAATTCTTCCCCTAAAATTATAAGGTACAAGTTTGTGTAATTTTGTTTTTCTAAAAGTTCATTTATATATTGAACTGTTATATGTAAAACTTTATCATTTATAAGTTTTGAAAAAGCAAAATATGTTATAGTAACATTATTTATTTCAGTTGAAAAAGCAGCTTGCGGAGGATAAACAATATTCTGAATTGTTCATGTATTCATGATTTTATAATTCCTTTCTATGACATCAATATGGTTTTTAATATATTTATTTATAAACCAAGGAATATACGAGAAAATTTTGTTTTCTTTTTCACAAAACTCATAGAAATTGATGGCTAAATTTTTTATTTCAGCATCAGTAAAACTTTTAAAGTACCATTTTTTAAAAAGAATCCAATTTGGATTTGTTTCAAAATCAGTAGCAATTATTTTTCCGGCTGGAGAGCCTTTTGAGAAATCAATTTTTTCTGACTTATTAAACAAAATTTAAATTTGACATTGTGTCAGTTTCTCTTATCTTGTGTATATTGCTTTCATTAACAATACCATTTATGTAAATGCTTAATTTTTCAACCGGGTCTAAAGAGTTTTGAGATCTTTCATCTTCTCTTATATAAGATGTAGAAGCTCTAGCAAATTGTTGGTCAACTATATAATCTAGAGGAGAGAAATGAGATCTTGATTTGGAAAAATTACTTGGAGAAAATTTTTTTCTCTGATTTTCATTGAATTGTATTTGGAACAATTCCTTCATTAGATTGTATAACATTTCTTAAATCACTTTGTACCATAGTATTTCTACGAATATCCCGAGTAATTGTCCAGTTGTCTGGGAAAACAATTTCTTCCCATTTTATAGGTCTTCGAGTAGTAATACTAGACCTACTGAAAGTCGTTTCTATTAATATAGTTTTATTTTTCTCTTTATCTACTTTTTTACACATAGGGTTTAAAGTGTAGAGAGGTTTGTAATATATACGATAACAAATACATATGACTTATGTTCCAGTAGTGTAATTATAACCATTTGTCTTAACATTTAAAGTTAAAGCATCAAAAGTAAATTGATATCAGATAAAGATAAACATAGATTAGGATAAACATCAAAATAGACTGGTCCTTGGGCCAGACTTGATTGGATAATTCCCATAAGGGATTGTTTCCAATTCATATTTCGATCATCACGCAAAGCTGCAAGAAAGCTTTTTGGTAACACTTCAAAGGTTAATGGTCTAAAAGCAATTTGGACAAGTTCTATATGTAAGAATTTACGAGTCCTTATAAAAGGAGCGATATCAGATTTGTTTAACAATCTAATAATCATTTCATCATTATGTAAAGGGATAGAAGACTCAGTAGTCTTAACTATATGTTTTAAACCTATTTTTTCAAAGGTTCCTAATTTGTAAATGAATATGGGTTCTACTTTTGGAATAGTCCATTTGTTTAATAAATCAAGATTATGAGGAATATCATATTCCTGAGTAGTACTGTTTTGAACAGTATCATTTTCCATTCTGAAAAGATTCATATAGAAATTTTTCTAGAAAGACTTATATTAAAACATAAATTGTTAATTTACACATACACAAAAACATGACTCTGAATCTTATACCATTTTTACTTCCCAAGATCTATAATATAATACAATATAATATAATACAATATAATAATTTGTTTTTAAATTTTAATAGAAAATAAGAAAAAATAAGTAAATAACTAAAATACCTATGAGTTAACTTATTAATAAAATATTTTAAATGGAGTTAGGTCAAAGGGACTAAAGGCATGTGAAAAATGTAAACCACATGGACCATTTTCCATAATTATTTTGATTTACGAACATTGTGATTTTATGTAAACCACAGGGGCTAATCATGTAATTTACTATTTAATATATAAGATCAATTTTGATATTTGTTAAAAGTTAAGTTTCATAATTTTCACTTAGCTATAAAATATCAAATAATATTATTTAACTTTAAAAAAAATGAAAAAAGGGTGAAACTTTTGACAAATTTACCGTTCACAAAAAAGTTACAAACTAAATGTGGGACTTCGATCCGCAAACATATCCGCTAAGACAAATTTCATAAACAAAAATGGTTGGACTACCCTCCATACCACATACTAGCAACCAAAACATAGTTAAACAAATGCCAAAGGATTGATTTATAACGTCCTAATGATTATATATCTCACAGATGTCTACAGAAAGTCGATTTTGTTCATCAATCCTTCACCATGCCAAGCACAATCTTGTGTCTTCATCACATCCTCTTTGTATCATAAGCTTCCAAAAAGGTCTGCAACTTTCATAGTCGTGGCCGTCTATCTAAGAGTGAGGCTTAGGAGCTTCAAACGTACTACTTGGCATATCGCTTGCACCCATGCCTCTATTGATCATCAAGTATTTTTGAACAAATGGGAGTTGCGTTATTTCCATATGTGGTAAACGACCGCACATAAAAATTTTCATGGTTAAAACATAAAAACATAAAAATTTGTGGTCAAAAAGGAAAAAAAAAGAATTTGAAAAAAACTTGGGGGGAGGGGAGATGATGTCTCAGGTAGGGGGTCATATATGTCGACAACTTAGAGGGGGCAATGACAAGGTCATTGAAAAGGGGAAGTCAGTTTTGCGTAGAGGTGAGCTATTATGAGGTTGCATGGGGAGGGAAGGGAAGAGGAACAGGCTAGTGTGGATGCCGCTTGTCGTTCGTGTGAGGAATGGTTTGAGTTTTTTTAATAACTTGTATAAGTTGTACATTACAAGTCGCATTGCATGGATTTTGACTTTCAAAATAAAATTCAATGAAGTGTTTTAACTTTGCAATAAGGTTCATAAAGTTTGTATTGTTTTCTTTAACATTAAAAGTGAATAGAAAAGCATAGTAGTCATTTTATACCAAATTCAAAAAACAATTCCATTTGATGGTGGGTGATGCTATATGCATCATTTTATGTCAAAATCAGGTCAAGTTATGCTTTAAAAATGTAAAAATTGAGTCTTCATGTTAATGTGTATGAGTAGAAAACTAATAAATAAGGGTGCATTTAACAATATATATGAGTGCATTTAGCCCACCCCTAGATGGCGAAAACGACAATCAATATGTGTACTTCCACAATAGAGTGGGAGATATAGATTTGATTGTGTCGTTGGTCTTACCATTTCTTTTATGGGTCATGTTAAACTTTTCTTACAAAAGAGCTTTGCCCATTTTGAGTTGATTTGACCGTAGACTCGAACTTAGAGTCGGATCCAAAATAATTGACATAATATAAAATAAATTAGTTATCAATTGTAAAAACTACGGTTTCATTAAAAATGATATATAACCATTTTTTTTGCAACATTCAAGTGTTTTTTTTTTCTGTTGTTGTTACCAAAAAAATAAAAAGCCAAAGAGATTTGAACTTGTGACCTATAATACCACATGTAATGACACTACTACTAGGTGGTTACTAGTCATTTCTTTTTGTTAACTTAAGAGAGCACACATCAATTTAAAGCTTGTACACCTTTAATGTAACACCCTCAAATCTGGAGATAGCAACTAATTTAAAATTTTCTAAATACGTCGATAAATGATTCATCTACAAACACAAATTAAGGTTTAACCTCAACACACATAATTTATTCTCTACTACATAGAGTCTATAACAAGGATGGGTGCTACTAAAACCCAATAATAGTCACTATCTCCAAACTGTGGAAGACTTCACCAACTACTTACTCTTGCACAAAGCTAAGACTCAACTCTTCATAGCTTCTAGAACCAAACCCCAACTGGAACTTGATGCACATGCCGACAAATAAAAGGTTAGGCTTAATGCCTAGTGAGCTCAAGAGTTTTCAACATATATGAATACTTAATATTGACAGTAAAGATTAACATTTAAACAATAATTTTTCCAAAATGATTAACTTTAATATGAGACGACTCATTTTCCAAATATGCACATTTTAAAGACGAATACCCCGACATAAAATATTCTTTCGTAGAGTAAATTCAACCCAAAACTCACTCAAAGCATTAAATAGAAATTGAACTCCGAATTTATAAAAACGTAGATAAAACTTATTTCCCGAAACACCCAAACACGGGTGGAACGTATTACCCAACTCATAAAATCATGGGTAAAACCCAAACATATAAAATGTCACCGAAAACATGGATACCAAAATACAATACCCAAAATAACACCTTTCGGTGACGGGGAAGACCTGATTCCATCGAATGTGGCGGCACATAAAGATAAGCCACGTATATATGTTATAAGCATAACTTCAAGGATGGAAAACCATTGACATCAACCCTATTCATGGATCTTTAGTCAAGGTAGACATCTGTTAGGACTGAAAGTCCTATGTGATGAAAGTGGAATAAAGTATTTATAAGGGTGCATAATGTAATTAATTAATAGTTGTTTAATTAGATGGGCCCAAGCCCATAAGCCCATTAAGTCTTGTATGCCTAAGTATATAAAGGCATATTTATCTCATAATTAGGGTTAGTTTTTCATTAGACAAATTATAGTTTAGTCTCATAATTTCCAGATTACTAGTCAATAAATTTACTTTCTCTGATCAGAAATCATTTCTGTAAACCTGTAACCCTTTGATTTCATATTAATCATATGACTATTAGTTGTGGCTTAAATACTGTTCATTATTGATTATTTACTACTGATTGCACTGTACTGGGATCTACAATTGGTATCAGAGCCGAGAGACTGAAGGATTGATCCAAAAAAGGTTTGTCTAAAACCCTTTAATCAATTATTTGTGATTAATCGACTGTATCCATGTTTTAATTGATTATCTGGTTGTGGGAAATTGTTTTTCTGCAAAATCGATTGTTTTGTTTATCTGTGTTTATCGGTCGATCTATTGTTTTCTGGAAAAGTGATTATCGGTCTGGGTTTGGTTGATATTTTTATCGGTCGATTTTAGTTCTAATTAATTATCGGTCGATTGAATTTCTGATATCTTAGTTGTTTATCGGACTATCTGTGTCCATTGAAAATCGATTTTTGCTTATCGGTCAAAAGTTGTTTTTTGGTTTATCGGTCTGTTTGGGGTTTATATGCATAATTGATTGAATCTGCTTAATTGCTCGTCGAATTCGATTTCTGGGTTTGATTACGATCAAATTCCAGAATTCATCGTGTTCTTCGGTGTTCTTCGTGTTTATCGATCGAATTATCTGTTCGATTTTATCGGTCTTATCTGTTGATTTTATCGGTGTTTCTGCTAATTTGATATTTATCTGTTATCGACCGATAGTCCTTGACCGATATATTATTGGACCGATATCTGTTGCTTGACCGGTACATTGTCCTTACCAGTTCTTTGATTCGACCAATACATTGTTTACCGGTCATTTGGTTCGACCGATACATTGTCTTACCGGTCTTTTGCTCGACCGATACTTAGGTTCGACCGGTACCCTGCTTACCGGTCATTCCTTTCGTCCTATACCTTATTCGACCAGTGGTTTGTTTATCGGTCCTGAGACTTGACCGATGCCCCGTTTCAACTGATATCCCTGATTGACCGGTACCCAGCTCGACCGGTACCCTGTTTGACCGGTACTCAGTTCGACCGGTACCCTGTTTGACCGGTATCCTGTTCGACCGGACCCCTTCTCGACCGGGTCTTTGCTTCGACCGGACCCTTGCTCGACCGGGTTTGTTTAAAAAAAAAAAAAGGAAAACAGGGTCAAATTTTTTGTCTCACGATCATTTTGTAGTGCATTTCTTTTAGCCCCCCTACTTCAAGGTTTCAGTAGTTTGTCATTTGTGACCCTAAACTTTCAAGTTTCACTCGTTGTCACTTTTGGTCCTTGCACATTAATTCTTTCATAGTTTGTCAAGTTTAGTCCCTAGACTTCAAGTTTATCAAGCTGATTTCTCATTCAAGATGGGATTTGGATATGTTGCTGAGCTTGAAGAGAAGAATAATGAGCTCGACTTAGATTTAACTTTTTACGTAAAGAGGGCAAACCAATATGCTGATGAGAACAACACACTGAAAGAGGAAGTTAGTGCATTAAAGACAATTAATGAAGATCTTCTGACAAAGACTTCTGGGTTGAATGATGAGAAAATACTGAGACTGGAATCTGAGAACTCTGAGCTAAAAAGAAAAATCTCTGATTTGGAGCAAAAAATTGCAAAAGACAAATCCGATTTTGAGAATAAAGAGAAATCTTTTGCAAATAAGTTCTCAGATTTTTCCAGAAAATGTGCTGATGAGAAGAAAGAAGTTGAGCTGAAATGCATAAAATTTTCTCAGCAAGTTTCTGATTTTCAAAAAGTAATCATCCTTGAAAGAGAAAAGTTTGCCAAAGAGAAGAAGACCATTGAACAAAAGAATGTTGGTTTCTTCAAAGAAATATCTGGCTAGAGAAACAATGCTGAGAAGGAATTTGAAGAAGAGAGAAGCATGTTTGAGACTGAGATTAAAAAGTTGACTGCCAAGTTATCTGAACTATCTGAGAAGGCACTAAAAGAGCATAAAACGAAGTCTGAGTTCTCAAAGAAGATTGACCTGCTGGTTAAAGAAAGAGACAACTTTGCTTCGACGATTAAAGTGCTTGAAAAGACTGCATCAAGTTCAAATCAGAAAAAATGTTTCTTCAAAAAGGTCAGTTAAATCTTCTGATCATATTCGTAGTACTAACATTTTCTATGATAGAAATATAGATGGTTCAGGTACACATCAAAGAAGAAGGAGATATAAAGAAGAGAAAATGGTCTGGAAGAAGAAACCAGTTGAAGAGGAGAAGATAGATGAGCTGAAAGGTAATAAATCATGTGTACATACACACAAAGCCAAAGAGAACAATGCGCGTAAAGGTAAACCTGATCATATCTACTCAATAGATCAATTACTCAGGTTATCAGGTAAGAAATACTATTGTTCTTATTGTCGTACACATGATCCTATTCACAAAACCAGTGATCATTTCTGGTATGGTTCTTATTTCATTTCTCCCACAAGAACTGCAACTAACATTCATGGACCCAAATACCAGTGGGTACCAAAGCCGAAAACTGATTCTTTGTTGCAGGCACCTACTGTCAAGGGGGAGTAGAAAGACTATGGATTCTAAGTAAATCAACTTAGAACCCAGACTTCAACGAAGTTTGGCTTCTGATCACATGACAGATCAGGACCCGTTCTTCAACGTTCAGACCTGGATACAAATATCCAGGGGGAGCTTAAAAGACCTAAATCATTATATCATGATTTGAGGGGGAGCTTAAAGGTAAATATCTTCTGATCTAGATCTCTGATTGTTTGAAAGAAGAACAACTTTCGAACATGAAAAACGTTTTCTTAAATGTTCAAACCACTTCTCTATTCCCAAAAGATTTCATGAATTTAGAAGTATGATTTTAAATGTTTTTCAATTTTTGAGCGTTAATGTTTAACTGACCGTGTGTTTCTAAAGATCAATACTTGTGTATTATCTTGTCTATATACTGTCAAGTATTCACACACACCGGGTCAGTACTTATTTGAAATTGTTATTACCATGTCTCATAACGAACCAAGTTTTCGATGGTAATACCCTCGTTTGCAATTCAATATTGTTGAGCATCAATCATCATATGGGCTTTCATTGCTACATTGTTTATATTTGTTCATATAAACAAAATATCCAGTTCTTTGATACCCTAACCATTTTATTTGATCTGATTAATAAATTGTCAGATTCTCAAAACAATTCTTTTGATTTCCTTTCATTTATTCAATATCTTTGTTTTGAGAAATCTTCAAAGTTCAATTGCTCAAATCTCATGAGCATACATTTTGACAATGTTATCATACATTTTGTACTTAACTGTTCAGTTAAACTGTTGAGCAACTATTTTGTTAGGACTTACATGGGATTCATGTGTGAGCTTAAACATAACTTCTATGGATTCATGTAAACCAGTGTTTCCTACCCCGAAAGTTATCCTTGAGTGTTTGAGGGGTGAGGGGTCTTAAATCAAAGACTGGGGGAGATAACTCACCCGGTTGAGTTTTTCTCATTGTGATGAGCGGAAAAATGAAAAAGAGAGTTTGGTTAGAAGTGAGCTTTAATGTTAAAAAGAAAGAGGGTGTGAGAACAGAGTTAAAAGAATATCAGAACTCTGCACCAACCACTTTCTGAGCTGGGCAGCCACATATTCTGATTGGTTCACACTCTTTGGTGATCATCATTGAAAAGACACCTAGCCTATGCCAACTCTTGCATTAACCCCACCAACCACTCGTTTCTTTCTTAACAAAGAAATGTACCATTTTTCTTTGGGGACGCAACATATATGCTATCTGATCTTCACTCGGAAGATTTAGATATTGAAAAAGAAGGAAAGTTGCCCCACCTTCGCACCTTTTTCATGCACATTGAGTCCGGGTAATATCTGTTGCTGTCTCAACAATTTACAAAATTTGAGCTTGATCAATCTAAGTAGCTTCAATCATTCATACACTTGCACGAGCACACAAGGAATAAGTTTTCTTGTCATAACATTCATAGAAAATTCCTTTGTGGTTTTTCGATGATTGAATTGAAGCCCTGGGGAGTGAACATCACAAAAACTCCTTTCCAAAGTACATCTGTTGTACAAAGTGCCTCCGTGCTACTTACAGGCATACTAACTGTATCATTCGTTGATTCAGGTTTTCAATTCCTATTATATCTGAATTTGAAAAGATTCAGATATATACATTTCATGAATTGACGGATACTCAGATCAAAGGGCGGAGAATGTCAAATTATCATAAAGGGGAGATCAAAGAATGTGTTGAAATTGAAGAGTTTTGATGATCATGATGCTCACAATCATCAAAAAGGGGGAGAGTTGTACAAAGTTCAATTTCAAAGTTATAATATGAAGATTTTCTGAATGAAGATGATTTTTTGAAGATGATTATAAGATAAAGTGAAAAAGTTTGCTTTTCTGAAGACAGTCGCGAGATCAAAGAGATGAAGATATGAGTTCAAAGAGGAAGATTGCAAAGATTTTATTTCTTCTTTCTCGTATCATGTGGTGTCTGCTACAAGTTTGTCCCTCCTACGAGCTGATTGATACAAGTTCTTAAGCTGAAAGCATATTCAACTCGCGGTTCAAAGACATATTCTTTGTTATTAAACTGAAGATGCACCGTGGAATGTCAAGTAACTCTCACATTATTTTTCTTGTGTGCTAAGATGTGATTGAGTTTCTATAGTTAAATGCTGCTTGATAGTGCATTCAGTCGAGGCTATTGTTCATTGAATCTGGTTATAAAGTTGATACTATGAAGACCATGAGCTTTATTCAAGGGGGAGCGTGGAAAGACATGAAGTCAAGCAACATCAAAGTTCTTCAAAGATTCAAGAGGGAAAGAAGATCAAGGCCTGAAGTTTTTTTCATGTTGATAAATGCTTTATTCAACTTTAGGGGGAGATTGTTAGGACTGATAGTCCTATGTGTTGAAAGTGGAATAAAGTATTTATAAGGGTGCATAATGTAATTAATTAATAGTTGTTTAATTATATGGGCCCAAGCCCATAAGCCCATTAAGTCTTGTATGCCTAAGTATATAAAGGCAGTTCTAGTTCATTTATTCAGTTCAGAAGATTAGACGTTTGATTATGCAGTTTAGAAAGTTTAGTCTCATAATTTCCAGATTACTAGTCAATAGGTTTACTTTCTCTGATTAGAAATCCTTTCTGTAAACCTGTAACCCTTTGATTTCATATTAATCATATGACTAGTAGTTGTGGCTTAAATACTGTTCATTATTGATTATTTACTACTGATTGCACTGTACTGGGATCTACAACATCAACCCTATTCATGGATCTTTAGTCATCATAGGCATCAACCCTATTCATGGATCTTTAGCCGTTGGAACATCAACCCTATTCATGGATCTTTAGTTCCAAAGAATGACCAAGTTCAACCCCATTCATGGATCTTGACCTTAGGACCTTACCATCCTTGACACGCTTGTTCATTTGGAAACTTACATCGTATCACCAATGCCTATTTCCAAATTACAACTCGGGGACCTCATCCCGCATTTATATGATAAATCGACCTCTATACCTATGGATCCAATGCATTATGGTCAAAACGTTACATGACTCAAAAGAATGACATTGCACTCAAAACACGTAATTCCTAAATAAGGTGCAACTAAGTACACCATACGACCAAGGCTCCTTAACGAGATACCAAGATTGAACAAATGTTCCAAAGACTCATTTTAATCAAACCGAGCCAGAGCTCAACAAAGATTGCTTCATCGTACAATAAATGTTGGTGTAAACAATAAAACATTTTTAACCAACGGTCATGCAATCCAATGACTAAAAGTTTGATTAACCCAAAACACAAAGTTAGTTGAGGCAAACCCTTTTCCAATTGAACTCATACCCTTATTTCCAAAATACCTTATGACACAATGATATGCATTTTCCCCAAACGGTTATATAAGATCAAGTTCCCGAAAACGATAATTACGCCAAATAAACTCCATTTATATAAAATTGTCAAGGACACATGTCTACATGATTTATTTATCAAAATACCCAAGAATGTATGTTATATAAGTTTATACAGTTGAACACTTCAAAATAACCAAAACTTATCAGCAGTTAACAAATTTCATGTAAAATACAAAACATGCCAAGCGACTATGACCATGTCAAAGTCGCATGGCATAGTCGCATAGACTGTACCGTGCGTGCCCCTCTTCCTGCGACATTGCCAGACGACAATGACACTGTCATAGTAGCTTGGCATAGTCGTCGGGCTTGTTCCGAGCCCCAAAACCCGACTTTTCCAATGCCAAGTCCCTCTACACTCTTGCGGAATTTTTATAAAGGTTTCCCAACAAAATCCCGTCATTTACCAGCCATAAAAACATTCGGGTGACCTTTACTTGCCAAAAACTACGGGTGTTACAATCCTCCCAACCTTAAAAGAGATTTCGTCCTCGAAATGTAGATTCAAATAAAACGTTGCCCGTACGATAGATTGTATCTAATCCATATTCCAAAAATACTACCATAAACCTTATGCCGATACTCACAACAGCCATCCCCTTGGGCACATAACACTTATGTCCGAGTGAACAATGATCTTACTAATCTTAACCTTTAACCAGGAGACTGCGGGTGTCTCCCAACCTTGGGTGACACGTACTACCTCATGGGTAGTTGTGATATCAAATTCTCACCGACCAATTCACCTCAGATCCACCTGTTCCTGAACCCAAAACCAACGGTCGACATTAAACCCCAAGGAATTCTTAATATTCTTAATGCTTCATTCTTGATTTTGATAAGGCCGTCCTTCCAAGGGCGTACCAATACGTTCATCGGTTAGCTAGTTCATGCCGATCTGGCTACCACTCAACTCTGATCTACTCTCAACCTCGAACTATTCTCTCAATGAGATCTTTACCACCTCAGAAAACTCATACACGTCAATACTTACTTACCAACCTCAAATCTTCCTTCAAATTCCACCACCGGGAGGTCAACATTTTTCACGATTCAACCGTGATACTTCCAAACTTTCCAAGATTCATTAACTTCAAGAAAACAAGTCGACGCCTAAAGCCAAAATGGCGATATCGAAAACGTAGACATCCCGCCCAAGATTTCATTCCAGGCGTATTGTCATGGTAGAAATTAACACTTAACAAAGGACTAAAATTCCAAATCTTACATTTCTAACAAACTGGTCACCCATCCAACGAATCAAATCCAACTAGGCGTAAATAACCACACAAGATCTTATCTGCAGGGTTACCGAAGCATAAAGATCATCTCTTAATTAACTGGGGAACAAAGTCTAATGCCTTCACTATTCATGCATGACCCAATTCAAAAACTGAAACCCAAATTCAAGGTTGACCACAAGTCGGATCATCCGACGCTTCAAATCCCAAGGACTCCTCTAGTCTCGTAATTGCAACTCCTTTCACGATAGGGGTTTTTAATTTATAGCCCTAATGAGTTCAAGGTTTTTCAACCAGTATGCCAATTTGAAATTTATAAAACTTTCAAATACACCAGTTTTATACACAATTAGTCGTGCGGTAAAAATACACTACCGTTCATTCGATAGGTTTCAAAATTGATCACCAACTCTACGCATATAAAACCATTTCCAAAACTCATTTGATCACTACTTACGTTAATAAGGATAATAATACAAGATGCGCAACAAAATTTTAAATGGACTACCAGAGCCCTAATGTTGGTCCCGAAGGTGCTTAACAAGTTTGTAGAAGGGGGGGTTGAATACAAACACATAAATTTAAAGTTTAATAAATTGTTTATTGATAAATCAAACACAATTTACAAGTCTGTTGCGGAATAAGATTAAGTAAGATTCAATCTAAACAAATTTAAGAAAACACTAAGATGGTTGCACAAGAATTTCAGAGAATGGGGGATTTAGAATATAGAAAACAAAGGTTTCTATTTGGGGTTCAAGGATTGAGCACACCCTCAGATGGAGGGGTGAACTTCCTATTTATATCCTATGCATTAAATGCATGGCAGGGCACTTTACACGTGGCGTTCATTGATTGGCTTTGAAAGTCTGACTTTGGGAGACATGCTTTCGGCCGGATCATGAACAGTGTAGTTGACAGAGTTGTTGTACGAATTGTGGCAGAGGCATGTCCTATCTGACACATCGTACTGAGTTGTGCAAGGTAAGACAAAAGGAAACTTGAGGTAGAAGCTAAATGATCATTCAATCGCTGAATATCTCTTTCAGCAGAGATATCAAGAGTTCAGCGATCGCTGAAGCTTTACTCATGTTCCTTCGCTTATAAGTAGAGTTGTCTTTGCTACACTGATATCCGCATCAGGTCACTAGTAGACTTCTCTTTGTTCAGCAGTTTCGTCTTTGATTCAACTACGAACATCTGTTGACGCGAGACTTGTCTTCAGGGATTACGTTACTGTTTACATTAGAAACTATCAGCGATACTGAACAGAATCAGTTTGATCACTGATAGTGAAACACTAATACATACTAGATGTTTATAAGAAGACTATCAGCGATAATTGAACAGACTCAGCCTGATCGCTGATGGTGAAACACTAATTCATATTAAACGTAATTTTCACTAAGTATAGAAAAAGGGTCGTTATCAAATCACTGAGAGAACTTGGATCAACAATCTCCCCCTATTTGATAATGACAAAGTAACTGAAGAAAATTATTTTATAATTCAAAATGATGGAATAATCAAGACTCATAACATACATGTCCCAATTACTATTTTGAGGGATCTTTTACAGCACTGATAGAGTTAAGTACTTCACTGAAATTCTCATTAATCCAAGAAAAGAATTACAAGGTATGAAAATTACAAGTACAAGTGATGTATTAACTGCTGTAAGTTAAACTAATAGATTACTAGAAAGGAAACTAATCTATAAACTATCTAAAGAGGGTTTAGGAGGATTGATCAAATACTCAGGTATTTCTTCTCCTTTTTGCCTTCGCTCTAAAGATTCTTTGCAAATGATCTCTATGATTGGCTCAACAGCAGGAGAGAGAGTACACCATAAGCACATGAGATCCTTGAGAAGAGCGAGGAGACATATAGGGATTTCAGAGACCCTTTGAAATCTGAGCTGTTCCTCGTCATCTCTAAAGAAGATTCCAAAAGGTTCTTTAAGTACTTGTCCCGCAACATATGGTCCGCCAGGAGGCAGAGATAGATCCAGAATTGAAAGATCAGGAGGAGGACCGAACCGATTGAACATCAATCTTTTGAGGAATCGTTACAATTCACATGCATCAACCTTTGTAGTCAGAGCTGCAAACTGTTGCTGTGAGTCCTCCCTGACTTTGACAATCGCTTCTTGGAGAGTAGCGATTTGAGAAATGTCAGCTTTGGAGGCGCAGTTGGCTGTCAGCGTCTTCAGAGCTTCACCAGCTGATTGAACATCATTGGTGGTGGTGTTGAGAGATGCAGTCAGAGCCTCCACCTTGGTAGTCAAACTGTTGACATTGGTGTCAACAGTTGCCAAACTAGGACCTGAAATATAAGTTAGTTATTGAGAAACAGGCTTATATGTTGAGTTAGGAGAAGTGTTTAAGGTTATAGGGATACCTGAATTATCAAACATTTTGTAGAATTGTAACGATTCCTCAAAACATTGATGTTCAGGTCTTATAGGTCCAAACTGTGGTTGAGTAGAAATAGATGAAGGGTTAGAGATCAAAGAAATAGAAGGACTAGAGATGGGGATAGAAGTATGGATAGGGGTAGTTACCTCAGGTTGTTGCTGAACTGAGATTGTAGGTTGCGTCACTGTTGTTGTGACAGCGACCGAGATCGCTGGCACGGTTGAAGTGGTTATCGCTGAGGATGTGGAGGAGAGACCCATGAAAGCATCTAAGGAGGTTTGTTGAGAAACATCCTTAGGTCTTGAACTAGTGATACTTTTCTCCTTGGTCACCTTGGCCTTCTTCGAAGGACCAGGGGAACCAGTTGATGGTCGTTTGGAAGGGGTAGCGGCAGGGATAGCAGAAGAAGGAACCTCCTGCTTGGCCGCTGAAGACGAAGAAGTGAGGAGAGAGAGAGACGAGAGCGAAGTTCAGAGATACTTACCTCATTGGGGAGCTTCTTGACCTCCAGGGAGCGCTGACCCACTTTCGGAAAGGATGCATCCGAGTTAGTGGGGTAAGTAGTAGGGTAGAGGAACTTCAGGTACGCGCAGATGAAGCGTACGTAGGGGACCTTGGGATCCCTTTCGGTCTTCTCTATCTTTGACTTTAGATCGTCAAAGATAGCTGTTGCGTAGTCGAAGTTTCGTCCAACGATCACTGAGTAAGCCATCTGGACCTGAATCTTGCTGGCTTGGTCCAGTGACCCACTCTTTCCACTCATACACTGAATGAAGTGTGAGAAGATGTAGTTAAGCTGAGAAGGCATCAGTGCCTTCTTCACAAGAGTCAGCTTCTTGTTGGGAATCGTCATCCTTGGCTTGGGTTCCCAGGCGTATTCCATGGCATCCAGGAATTGGATGAGTTCAGCATCAGTTGGCAAGGCATCGAATCCATTCCTGGGTTTGTCTGGAAAACGCAGAGCTTTCCTCAGCCCTAAGGCAGTCATCATTCCTGATCCTAGTTCAGTGCTGAAGGAAATGGCAGGAACCTGTTCACCCTTTTTGTTGGTGATAGAGGTTTCTTCAGCGGTGAACCAGAATTGCTGGAGAAGAGATTTGGAGGGTGTGGGATCCACAGTGATAGCGTAAGCAATGCAGGATTGTTTTGGAAATGCTGCGGCTTACCTCAGATGTGGGTACTTGACACCGTCAAAATCGAGATGTGCGAGATGATTGTTCTTTGGAAGCTCCGATTCAGTGATTGTGAATTTGACGTTCTTAGAAGCGATAAGTGCAGATTGAGCCATTCTGAATATGAGTAGATAAAAGAGTAGAAGAAAAGGTTTTAGTCTAAAAATAAAGAAGATTTTCTAGTTTCTATTTGAGGAAAGAAACATAGAAAATCAACAAATTTGAAGATTAACAAGGTGTTCTTAAGATAATATACAAGAACAAAAAGAAAAACCAAAGATTTTGAATGAAGTAAATCAAAATAAAATGGTTTTTAAAGAATAAAATCAAAAATGAAAATGATTTTATGTGATTAGAATCTTATAAACCCATAAATGGAGTTTTATGTAAAAAGATTTAAGATAAGAATTAGAAAAAGATCAAGAATAACCTGTTGATCTTTGAAGAGGATGATGCAAATGCTTGAGAATTGCTAGAATGTTTGAGAGAGAATTCTTGCTTTGAAAGTATTTCTAGAAAGCGTAAAATGATAAGAATGGAAAAACATTCTTTTTATACGTGAGAGAGAGGAGAGAGAGTGTGTGAGGTGGGAAAACAAATGCTCATCATGACATGGACACGTCCCACGAAGTTGATTGGATGGAAGGGCAACGGACGAACGTGTCAGAAAAAGACATGTCGTGGATTGTCGGTTCAAATGACGTCATAGAAGAGAGAGACTGTTCATTTGTCCATTTTGAAATTATCGCTGAAGAAAAGTCAGCGATAGATTTTTCTTTTTTTGAAAGTATCCCTGAAGGTAAAGATAGGGATAGATTTTCTTTTAAAGGATCACTAACAAGAAATATCAGTGATGAATTTCTTTTTCAAAAAGCTTTTAATCATTTGAAGAAAGTTAAGTGATTAAGGTTTATATTTTGAAAAAACATCTTAACTGAATGAAGATTTAGTTGTAGGGATTGAGAGAACATACCTGAGTGTCAGAATGTTTATCAGAGAATGATAAAAGGGGAACTTATGATAACTGACACAATGCATGAATACTGAAGAATTATTCTTCGAGATTCAACATTCCAAGCTCACTGATGAGAAAGTTGAACCTTGTCTCATCAAGAGGTTTGGTGAATAAATCAGCAAGCTGAAAGTCAGTAGGGATGAAATGAAGTTCAATATCACCGTTCATCACATGATCTCTGATAAAATGATATCTGATCTCTATGTGTTTCGTCTTTGAATGTAGCACTGGATTATTTGCTATAGCGATAGCACTAGTGCTGTCGCATTAGATTGGAATCTTTGATAGCTGAAGGTCATAGTCTAATAGTTGATTTCTCGTCCACAAGATTTGAGAACAACAGCTTCCAGCGGCTACGTATTCAGCTTCAGCTGTGGAAGTGGACACTGAATTTTGCTTCTTGCTTGTCCAACTTAACAACTTTCCTCCCAGAAGTTGACATCCACCAGTGGTACTCTTTCTGTCAAGTTTACAGCCTGCAAAATCACTATCAGAATAACTAGTTAGATCGAACCCTGAGTCTTTGGGATACCAAAGATCGAGGTTAGGAGTTCCTTTCAGATATCTGAAAATTCGCTTAACAGCGATCAGATGGGATTCCTTGGGTTCAAATTGATAGCGTGCACATAATCAAGTAGAGTACATAATGTCAGGTCGGCTCACTGTAAGATACAGCAGGGAGCCTATCATTCCTCTATAGGCAGTGACATTAACAGGTTTTCCAGAAGGATCTTTGTTAAGTGTCAGGGGTGGTGCCATAGGAGTTTTCATTACTGAAGTTTGTGTAAGATCAAACTTTTTCAGCATATCTTTAACATACTTACCTTGGCTGATAAAAGTACCTTTGTCAGATTGTTTAATCTAAAGACCAAGAAAATATGTCAGCTCACCCATCATACTCATTTTATATTCTTTCTTCATTCTTTCAGCGAAGCGAGTACATAGAGATGGGCTAGTAGAGCCAAATATTATGTCATCGACATATATTTGTACAAGAATTATGTGACCTTTTATCTTTCTGAAAAATAATGTATTATCAATCTTGCCACGTTCAAAATTTTCAGAGATAAGAAAAGACGAGAGAGTGTCATACCAAGCACGAGGGGCTTGTTTTAGACCATAGAGAGCCTTATCCAATTTATAAACATAATTTGGATACTTAGGGTCATAGAACCCTGGTGGTTGTTCTACGCAGACTTCTTCATTCAGCTTTCCATTTAGGAATGCTGATTTTACATCCATTTCATAAACGATGAAGTCTTTATAGACTGCATAAGCTAAGAATAGTCGAATTGCTTCGAGTCTAGCCATAGGGGCAAAGGTTTCATCATAGTCTATGCCTTCCTCTTGTCTGTATCCCTGAGCAACAAGTCGAGCCTTGTTTCGGGTTACAGTTCCATGTTCATCTAACTTGTTTCTAAACACCCATTTGGTGCCTATAACAGTTTTATCAGATGGTTTAGGAACGAGATTCCAAACTTTGTTTCGAGAGAATTCAGTCAGCTCTTCTTGCATAGCGCTGACCCAATTTGGATCTCTGAGGGCATCATCAGTCTTCTTTGGTTCTATTAAAGAGAGAAAGTTGACAAAGAGACAGATATTACCTAAGTTTCGTTGTGTCTGAATACCTGCATCGAGATCACCAAGAATTTGATCAATTGGGTGATCTTTGGTCCATCGCTGAGCAAGAGCATGATTGCTTAACTCAGAGGTTGGTTCAACAATTGGAATGTTTACTGATGAAGACGTTTGAGGTTCATCAGCAATCAACTGTTGAGTAGTGAACATGTTGTTGTTATCAGAGAGGTTTTCAGACGAAGGTAGATCTGATGGTAGCAAGGTGTTTAGAGGTTCAGCTGAAACCCATGAGGTGGATTCAGCGTTAGGATGTATAATGTTTGGATCATCATCAGCGGCTGGAGGATCTGAATGCTGATGGTTTGAGAAGAAAGGTTCTGTTTCTTTGTAGTGAGAAAACATCCAAGCATTTAACTCTTCATTGTCAGTGATTGGTTTAGAGTTCACTGAACGAGTTTCATCGAATGTGACATGAATTGTTTCTTCCACAGATTGTCTTCTTTTGTTGAAAACTCTGTAGGCTTTGGAGATGGAGGAATATCCTAGAAATATTCCATCATCAGCTTTTGGGTCGAACTTTCCAAGTTGATCTCTGTTGTTTAAGATATAGCATTGACAACCAAAGATATGAAGAAAGCTGATAGAAGGCTTCCTTCCATGAAAAAGTTCATAAGTTGTCTTCCCAAATCGCATTACTATCAGCGATCTGTTTTGAGTAAAACATGCAGTGTTTACAACTTCTGCCCAAAATTGAGTAGGGAGATGAGAATCACTGAACATTGATCTAGCAGCTTCAATGATCGTTCTGTTTCTTCTTTCAGCGACTCCGTTTTGCTGAGGTGTTCTTACTGAAGAGAAGTTATGAGAAATTCCCTTGTTCTCAAAGAAATTGTTCAGGGAACTGTTTTTGAATTCAGTTCCATGATCACTCCTTATTGAACGAACAGTAAGATTATTCAGCACTTCCATCTTTTTAACAAAATAGATTAGTTCTTCTAGAGTATCACTCTTACAGCGAAGAAAGATAACACAGGTATAACGAGAGAATTCATCTACAATGACAAGCATATATTTCTTTCCAGCAATTGATTGGATGTTGACAGGGCCAAACAGATCCATATGCAAGAGCTGAAGAGGACTTGTTACTGAGGAAACTTGTTTAGACTTGAAACTAGCTTTTGTTTGTGTTGGGAACTGAAGATTCTACTAAGTGTAGTTACTACTGCTAGTATAAGTGTAGTTACTACTGCCAGAACAAGTTGAAGATTAATACTGCTAAGTGTTACTACTGCTAGTAGAATTAATACTGCTAGTTAAAGTTAGTACTGCTTGAACAAAGTTAGTACTGCTTAGCTAGTTAGTACTGCTAGTAGTTAATACTGCTTGCAGTTAATGCTGCTAGTTGAAGTTAATGCTGCTGAGCATTATTAGTGCTGCTAAAGAGATACGGATGGAAAGTACTACAGCTGGATATACTGAAGATATACTTAGAAGATATACATGGAAGATATACTGAAGATTTGTTTATTCTTTGTAATTATCTTTTTATCAGTATATGTATAGAATGTGTAGAATAGATAGAAATAACTTTTGATAATTGTTTTTCAAGAGAAAAATCGACCTCAAGGCATAGATCCTAATTCTAGAGAAGTAGAATTCGTATTGGTGAGTCTGTTCATCAATATTGAGGTTGAGAGTGTAATCTTGTAACTTTAAGCATTCAATACAAGTTTACTGTTTGATCATTATATACTGTGTTTGATTACTGTTTTATTAAAATATCAAAGTGTTTTTCCGCAACTTCTTTGATATTAGTTTCTGAGTATTAATTCTTGTTAAGAATTCGATCCTGACAAGTGGTATCAGAGCCAAATTCTCTCAGAAACAGTTATTCATCATGGAAAATCTTACAGAATCAAGCAGTACTTTGGTCTCAAAAGTTCCAATGCTCAGATCCAATGAATTTGACATGTGGAAAATCAGAATCAAGCAATATATTCTCCTCACAGATTACTCTATGTGGGACATCATTGAGAATGGCCCATCTGATGGAGGAAAGATTGGTGAAGATGGCAAAAGAACTCCTCCAAAGACAGATACAGATAGGAAATCAAGACAGACAGAGATGAAAGCCTTGAGCACACTGCTCTTGGCCATTCCAAATGAGTATCAACACCAATTCTGCAATTGTACTGATGCACAGATGCTCTGGAATGCTCTAGAGAAGAGATTCTCAGGTACTAAAAGTACCAAGAGAAATCAAAAGGCAATCTTAAAACAACAGTATGAAAACTTCATCTCAACTAAGAATGAGTCCATGACTCAAACTTTTGACAGGTTTAATAAACTAATTGGTGAACTAGCTACTATGGGAGTTCAGATTGATCAAGATGATGTGAACAGAAAGTTCTTAAGGTCCCTTGGAGATGAATGGACCATGTACACTGTGTCATTCAGACAGAATGATCAGTTGGAAGACAAAGAACTTGATGATCTGTACAATGATCTTAGAGTATTTGAAGCTGAGGTGGAGGCAAAGAAGAAGCCTTCTGGATATGTTCATAATGCTGCACTCCTATCAGCATCAATTGATTCTACTGCTAACTCTGAATCAGTTAATGCTGCTAATGGATCAAATCTAGATAAAGGCACTGATTATGTATTTGAAGCTCTTCTTTCTAATCATGGAAATTCTTCTTTGATCAATGATGACTTAGAACAACTTCATCCTGATGATCTGGAAGAGATGGATATTAAATGGCAGATGGCCATGCTCTCCATGAGGGTTAAGAAGTTTATAAAGAGGACTGGAAGAAACAACTTCTCACAAAGAAGAGAAGATGGAGCAGGGTTTGATAAATCAAAGGTAGAGTGCTACAAATGTCATCTTAAGGGACATTTTGCTAGAGAATGCAGAAGTGGAATGTCTCACAACAACAACCATCAACAAGCTCAATCTGGAAGCTTCAATAACAATAGAAACTCTGCTCAAGCCCTTGTTTCTCAACAAGGAATGGGGTTTGATTGGAGTGATCAAGCAGAAGAAGCTATTCAGAATCAAGCTCTTATGGCTAAAGTATCTGATCTCCCATCTGAGGTAAGTTCTAATCTCTGCTCTAAAACTTGCATAGACACTGTTAAAAGGTACAGGGATCACAATCAGAAGATGAGTGATGACCTGAAGAGACTAGAAAAGGATATAAAAGACTATGTGAGGATAGTAGAGAGATTTGAAGATCAAATCAAAGGTTTTCAAGCCAATGAACTACAACACTCATATGACACCAATTACTGGCAGTGGGAGAAAAAGGATTTAGAACTTAAACTGACCAAATCTAAAGAGGAGAGTGAAAAACTGAAAGAGGAGTTAACCAAGGTTAAGCTTGATGTAGAAAAGTTTTCCAATGCTTCTAAAGCAATGGACTCCTTACTGCAAAATCAGATTCATGATAAATTAAGAAGAGGAATTGGGTATAATGCCACACCTCCACCATATAACAACAATTACATTCCTCCTACTTCAGACCTGTTAGACACCAAAGATAGGAAGGACTTGCCTGAGGGAGCCACTGAAATAGATCCCTTAGATGAGGTAATTGTTGAGGATAAGACTGAGAAAGAGGTTGGCAAGAGTAAGAAGAACAAGGTGAGTGGTGAGACTTCTATAGAAAACAACATTATCACCAATGAGGATTGTGGAAGGGCTTGGATCAAATCCAAGAACATAGAGAAGACAGAGGAAAAGTCTGGTAAGGTCCATTATAAACAGACCACAGTTGTGAATCCAGGTCCTTGCAAACAGTGTACTTGTAAGAAGAATGAACCCCAAAAACAGGACAAAAAGAGGGGAAATCAAAGAAACTGGAATAATCAATGGGCACATAAACAAGGGGTTGATCTGAGTAAAATCAATAGACCAAAACCTTGCTTTATCTGTGGCAAATTGAATCATCTTGCAAAATTCTGTTATTTCAATCCTATGAACCAAAGAATGAATTTCCAAAGATCCATGCAAAAACCCTTTGGTTATAAGAAAATTGAAAAGAACCATGTGGCTAAGAAAAATGTTAAAACTAAAAGCCACATGAAGAAAAAGTATTCTGTTAAAGAAAGTGTCAATATGTGGATTCCTAAAAGCACTAAAACTGTTAGTACTGCTACCACAAATAGTGCTGCTGACAATGATAGTGCTGCTAGAAGTAATACTACTGCTAACAATGTTAATGCTGCTAACAAGGTTAGTACTGCTAAACCTGTTAGTACTGCTACACCTGTTAGTACTGCTACACCTGTTAGTACTGCTAACTCTGTTAGTACTTCTAAGGTTAGTACTGCTTCCAGTATTGATTCTGCTAAGCCAATCATATTGACAAAGTACTCTAATAAAGAGTGCTCTGAGTTTAAAAACCTCATTAAAAAGGAATGTAAATACTTTGATGAGAATGGCAGACCCAAGATCACTTTGGCTTGGGTCCCCAATCATACTAATTGATTTATTTAATGTGCAGGGCAACCAACAGCTCAAGGGAAAGAGCATATGGCATGTTGATAGTGGTTGCTCTAGGCACATGACTGGCAACAGGTCATGCCTTCAGGATTTCAAGCAAATTAATGGAGGACATGTTGCATTTGGAGACAATCTTACTGGTGGTAAGATAAGTGGAAAAGGTAATGTCACCAAAGGTAAGATGACATTTGAGGATGTCTACTATGTTGATCAATTAAAGTACAACCTGTTAAGTGTATCACAGGTTTGTGACAAACAACATAGTATATTATTTACTAATACTGAGTGTATGATTCTTGCTCCAGGGTTCAAGGTAGTTGATGAAAGCATGATACTACTTAGAACTCCAAGGAAGGACAATGTTTACTGTCTTGATTTGGACAATGTTGATAGTGATTCATCTTTAAATTGTCTTGTTTCAAAAGCTTCTATAGATGAATCCTCCCTTTGGCACAGAAGGATGTGTCACATGAATTACAAGACTATGAACAATCTTGTTAAAAATAACCTTGTAAGAGGTTTACCTTCAAAAGTCTTTTCATGTGATGATCATTGTGTTGCTTGTCTCAAAGGCAAACAACACAAAACTTCTCATAAGACCAAAGAGTTAAATTCTGTTTCTTCTTGTCTCCAGTTATTGCATATGGATCTGTTTGGTCCTACAAATGTTATGAGTATAGGCAAGAAATCTTACTGCTTGGTTATTGTTGATGATTACTCCAGGTTTACTTGGGTATATTTTCTAAGGACCAAGGATGAAACAAGTGATCTTATCAAGTCCTTTATTCTAAGAATTGAAAACCAAACTAATCAAAGAGTAAAAGTCATTAGATCAGATAATGGAACTGAATTTAAAAATCATGATTTAAACACTTTTTGTGAAGGAAAAGGTATTGAGAGACAATATAGTGCTCCTAGAACTCCTCAACAGAATGGTGTTGCTGAAAGGAGAAATAGGACACTAATAGAGGCTGCTAGATCTCTGTTGGCTGATTCAAAATTGCCAATTACATTCTGGGCTGAAGCAGTTAATACTGCTTGTTATGTCCAAAACAGAGTTCTAGTGGTCAAGCAAAAGAACAAGACCCCATATGAGCTTTTAAATCAAAGAAAACCTTTTATTGGTTTCTTCAAATCTTTTGGGTGTCCTTGTACAATTCTAAATACCAAATCTCACTTAGGTAAGTTTGATAGCAAAGCAGATGATGGATTTCTTGTTGGATACTCATCTCAGAGTAAGGCCTACAGAGTTTTTAACTCTTCTTCTAGAATAATTGAAGAAAGTGACAATGTCAAATGCAATGAGAACACACCAAATCCTGTTGGGTCTGGACCTCAATGGCTATTTGACATTGATTCACTAACTAACTCTTTTGGTTTCAGTAATGAGTATACAGGAACAGATGGTGGAGAATCAGAGATCACACAAGTTCAAGAAAGTATATCTAAATCTGTGATTTTTCCCATACCCACAGTAAATGAAGACTGTGAAAAGGAATCATTTACTGAACCAAGTCAGAGTGAAGAAGACACTAGAGATGAGGAGACTCAAGAATCAGAAGTGACATCTGAAGACACTTCAGTTGAATTGCATGACTCTAATCTAGAGGCTGAACTGAATGTAGAACCTAGTCATAACACAAGAGTTCAAAAGAATCATCCTCCACAGTTGATAATAGGTGATGTCTCTTCTCCCATGATGACTAGACATCAAAGCAGGCTTCAGGAAATGCAAGATCAACAGCATACAGTGCTCTCATGTTTTCTATCCCAGCTTGAGCCTAAAAAGGCACATGATGCTATGAAAGAATCTAGCTGGATAGAAGCAATGCAAGAAGAACTGTTACAATTCAAGCTACAAGATGTATGGGATCTAGTAGATTTTCCTAAAGGTCACAGAGCAATTGGCACAAAGTGGATTTTCAGAAACAAGAGAGATGAAAGAGGTATTGTTATAAGAAACAAAGCAAGGCTGGTAGCTCAAGGCTACACTCAAGAAGAGGGCATAGATTATGAAGAAGTTTTTGCACCTGTAGCTAGGATAGAAGCAATCAGACTATTCCTAGCCTATGCTTCTTACATGAACTTCAAAGTCTACCAAATGGATGTAAAAAGTGCTTTTCTCTATGGGTCAATTGAAGAAGAAGTATATGTCTGCCAACCACCAGGGTTTGAAAACCCAAACTATCCAGACAGAGTATACAAATTAAAGAAAGCACTTTATGGACTACATCAAGCCCCAAGAGCATGGTATGACACCCTGTCATCCTATCTCTTGGAAAATGACTTTGAAAGAGGAGTCATTGATAAGACTCTATTTATCAAAAGAAAGAAGAAGGATATCTTGCTGGTCCAAATATATGTTGATGACATTATTTTTGGTTCTACAAGAAACAACATGTGCAAGGAGTTTGAGGATTTAATGCATCAAAGGTTCAAAATGAGTTCCATGGGGGAACTTACTTTCTTCCTTGGACTCCAAGTTCAACAGAAGTCAGATGGCATTTTTATATGTCAATCCAAGTATGTGCAGGATATTCTAACCAAGTTTGGTTTCTCAGAATCAAAACCTGCAAGCACACCTATGGAAACACACAAGCAGATCACAGCAGATCTTGAGGGGGAGGATATGGATGTGCATCTTTATAGATCCATGATTGGCTCTCTCATGTATCTCACAGCATCAAGGCCAGATATTATGTTTCCAGTCTGTGTATGTGCAAGATTTCAAGTTAGGCCAAAGCAATCACACTTTCAAGCTGTTAAGAGGATATTCAGATATCTCAAAGGGCAACCCAGATTGGGACTTTGGTATCCGCATAACTCACCTTTTGACCTAATAGCATACTCAGACAGTGATCTAGGTGGGGCAAACTTGGACAGAAAATCTACTTCTGGAGGATGTCAGTTTTTGGGTGCTAGACTAGTCTCTTGGCAGTGCAAGAAACAAACCACCGTATCCACATCTACAACAGAGGCAGAGTACATAGCAGCTGCAAGTTGCTGTTCTCAAGTCTTATGGATTCAGAATCAAATGCTGGATTATGGGGTAACCTTTCTACATACTCCAATCTTTATTGACAACAGCAGTGCTATTAGCATTGTCAATAATCCAGTCAAGCACTCAAAGACAAAGCACATTGAAATCAGGTATCACTTTATAAGAGATTGTAATGAAAAGAAACTTATTCAAATTGTCAAAGTTCACACTGATAATCAGTTTGCTGATCTATTCACTAAAGCTTTTGATGTGAGTAGATTCACTTTCTTGGTAACAAGTGTGGGAATGATAAACTTTGAATAATCTTCTTCTCAAAAAGTGAGTTTATACCTGTATATTGTTATTCTTGGTGTTACTAATCTTCTTTTCAGGATATGCATAGCAGTACTCAGTATTTAGCAAGTTTATAAGGAGTAAGTTCAGTTAATACTGCTAGTTCAGTTAATACTGCTCGCAATTAATACTGCTAGTTAGTTAATTCTGCTAGTAGTTAATACTGCTATTTCAGTTAATACTGCTAGTTCAGTTAATACTGCTCGTGGTTAATACTGCTCGCGATTAATACTGCTAGTTAGTTAATACTGCTAGTAGTTAATACTGCTATTTCAGTTAATACTGCTAGTTCAGTTAATACTGCTCGTGGTTAATACTGCTCGCAGTTAATACTGCTAGTTAGTTAATACTGCTAGTAGTTAATACTGCTATTTCAGTTAATACTGCTAGTGGTTAATACTGCTCTAGGTTAATACTGCTTATATTCCGAATACTATAAATACCTTTTGCCCGCCTAAAAGTTTATAACGACTCTTTGCATACTGTTCTCTTGCGCTCAAAACCTTTTCTCTCTCAAGTTCGAAGTTTTCAGGCAAGTTTTCACTAAGATCAATGGCATCCATGACATTCATCGACGAGCACAACGAGATTGCGATGCTACAAAAGCCAAAACAAGCTGAAGGTTTTCATCAGATAGTCGACTTTCTGAAGTCGAGCCACATTGCTCATGCTCTTACTGTATCACCTACAATCTACATTGAGCACCAAAGGCAGTTCTGGGCTAATGCAACCATTGTTGTGGAAAATGGTGTGCAAATGATCAAGACAAGAATCTGTGATCACTCACTTACAGTTACTGAAGAAGTCATTCGCATCAGTCTACGTCTAGACGATGCCGCTGGTATAATGTCTATCTCTAATGATGAACTGTTTTCTAATCTTACTAGAATGGGGTATGGAGGCCCATTGGGTGTTTTCAAATTCTCAAAAGCAAAATTTTCACCCCAATGGCGTTTTCTTGTTCATACCCTAATGCATTGTATCTCCAAAAAGACCACTGGATGGAGTGAGTTCAGCAGTCCAATTGCATATGCTTTGGTATGCTTGGCTACATCCAGAAGGTACAATTTCTCAAAGATGATTTTCAATGATCTTGTATCAAATATGGGAAACAAAAAGAGTTTCTTTATGTATCCCAGATTTGTTCAGGAAGTAATTAACCATGAATTGACGGATATACCTCAACCTGTTGGGGTATATGTACCTAAACCCCCAAAAGGCAAGGTTTTCTCAAATATGAGAAGATCTGCTGGGGACTCGGAAGGAGTTGACACCCCATTGTTCTCTACAATGATGGTGGTGTCCCAAACCACTGAAGGTATGGCAGCAGGGTCAAGGCCCTCATTAGACCATCCCACTGCTAGCCAAGCCCAACCTTCTCACTCAAAAACAATTCCCCAGTCCATTCTTACAAAACCAACCTCTCCAATTACCCAAACTTATCAAAGAAAACAGGTAAAGAAGGCTCCTTCCCTTCTTGTACCATCACCCACACAACCTTTAAGCCCTCTAAGGGAGAATTCTCCCCTAGAGAATATCCAAAGGGAAACCACAAGGGTGTCTCCCAACCCAAAGGAGGTGCTCTCTGAGGAGGAGGTAGAGCATATGGGAGATGAGGCTGCCACTACTCCTGCTAACACAGAGGAGGAAAGTGGTAACATCAATAAGACCTCCCCCATGGCAACTTTGAATGAGCAATCATTTGAAGGTCCCTGGTGCCAAGAAACCACAGGGGTGGATAGTGCTTCTGCTAGGCAGAAGACTTCCACTATTAAAAGATCCAATGATCCTTCAATAGGGGGTAACACTCCTGGAGAAGGTGAGGACAGATATAACTATGATGAATTGATGGAGGCAATGGGCAACATCAACATGGATGTACTCAAACAGGGCAAAGACATAGAAGAGCTAAAACTCATAGTACGGTCACAACAAGAACAAATCATCAAGTTGAAGCAAATGGTAAGGAAACTGATTTTGCAAAAGAAGAAGAAACAATTTGTGCTCAGAAGGAGGACACCAGAGACTGATGCTCCCAAAAAGGGGGAGATCAACATGGAAGAAGCATCAAGGGAAGGGGAGATTGATAAAGAAAGAGTAGAAGTTGAGGGGGAGAAGGAAGCAGAAACTGTTAATGCTGCTGAAACCTCACAAGCAGCAGTAACAGAGTTAACACCAACAGAAATTGAAGTAGCTGAAGTGCTAATCAAAGCTAAGAATGACACTCCCAAAGCAAAGGGAGTGGTCATAAATGAAGGGAGAGACAAGAAATCAGAAAAGAAAGACATGGCTGCAGATATAAAAAGAAAAGGGAAAGAAAAGATGATAGAATCTGATCAACCATCTAAAAAGCAAAAGATGATTGAGTCAGATGAAGCACTAGCAAATGAGTTAAATGAAGCATTCCAGAAAGGGTTGGAAACAGAGAAAGCCAAGCAAAGAGCAATAACCTTGAGAAAGGCTATGATGGCCAGATCAAGTGCAAAGAAGAGAAGACCTTCACAAACTTACCTTGCCACTCAGGAAAGAAACAAAATGATAACTTTCTTGAAAAGTGCAATTGGGGTAAAGAAAGAAATGTTTGTGAAGATGAATTTTGATCAAATCAAGGATCTATATGAGAAAGAAATGGAGAAGCTGAAGAGCAATGAAAAGGATAGAGTGGAGTTTGAAAAGAAGGCAAAGGAGAGACATGATATAGATATGAATCAACCATTCCCTGAAAGTGAAGAGGGAACTCCTATAAAAGAAATGGAAAGAGAAAAGGAAGAAAAGAAGAAGGAAGCTACTCTAGTACAGGTTCAAAAGACTTTGAAAAGAACCAAGATGATGGCCAAAAGAAAGAAAGATAAGAAGTCTAGAATAGAAGAAGAACAAAATGTTGCTGAAGAAGAAGTGGCACCTGAGTCATCAAGCCAGCAAGGGTCATCAATCAAAGATGATGTAAGCTTATATATGGTAGTGATGGACAAAGTGCCTGAACCAATTTCTGCAGAACCTGTTGGAGTTAAGCCACCAGAGATCATTCACTGGGATGTTCTGAAAATGGATGGAAAAGATTATATCAGACTAAAGAGGAAGGGTGACAAGTATGAAATATTCAATACTTGGATCAAGATTGTCAAAACATGCTCTAGATCTGATATAGAAGAGATGTTTGACATAGGAATTAAGCTGTATGCAGACCATCTGAATACTCCAGGATTTTCTCTTACAAAACTGGTGATGGAGTATCTATGCATGATGTTCAAACCTGAAGAAGTGAACCAGGTAATCAAGAGTGTGTTTAAAGAAGTCACAAGTTGGACTCTATATGAAACTAGTGGAGTATATGCAGTGACTTTGGATAGAAATCACACAGAATACTTCCTAGTGGATAGAGTATATAATCACACCAGACTGAAGGTTCATGCAATGCTAAAGAAGAAGTTGGGTTGTGCACAAAATTCAGAAATGGCCAAGTATCTCATTCAGAGGATAATCAATCAGAGTTTGGGACTGAATCCAGACTTAGCAGCGTGATCTTGGAAGTTTTGGGAGCATTAAAAAGAGCATCTGGAAGAATATCTGAAGAACTTGACTTCTCTTCTAAAAGTCAAGTTAGGGGGAGATTGTTGGGAACTGAAGATTCTACTAAGTGTAGTTACTACTGCTAGTATAAGTGTAGTTACTACTGCCAGAACAAGTTGAAGATTAATACTGCTAAGTGTTACTACTGCTAGTAGAATTAATACTGCTAGTTAAAGTTAGTACTGCTTGAACAAAGTTAGTACTGCTTAGCTAGTTAGTACTGCTAGTAGTTAATACTGCTTGCAGTTAATGCTGCTAGTTGAAGTTAATGCTGCTGAGCATTATTAGTGCTGCTAAAGAGATACGGATGGAAAGTACTACAGCTGGATATACTGAAGATATACTTAGAAGATATACATGGAAGATATACTGAAGATTTGTTTATTCTTTGTAATTATCTTTTTATCAGTATATGTATAGAATGTGTAGAATAGATAGAAATAACTTTTGATAATTGTTTTTCAAGAGAAAAATCGACCTCAAGGCATAGATCCTAATTCTAGAGAAGTAGAATTCGTATTGGTGAGTCTGTTCATCAATATTGAGGTTGAGAGTGTAATCTTGTAACTTTAAGCATTCAATACAAGTTTACTGTTTGATCATTATATACTGTGTTTGATTACTGTTTTATTAAAATATCAAAGTGTTTTTCCGCAACTTCTTTGATATTAGTTTCTGAGTATTAATTCTTGTTAAGAATTCGATCCTGACAGTTTGTTTTCCTTTTTCACACGCTGAGCAGAGAGATTCTTTAGCATATGAGTGCTGAGGAAGACCAGAAACCAGTTCCTTAGATGAGAGAGAATTCAGGGTTTTGAAGTTTAGATGAGAAAGCCTTTTGTGCCATAGCCAGTTGACATCAGAAGAGGCCTTAGAGAGAAAACATAAGTTTTCAGTGGTAGTAGAGTCCATATCTATTACATAGACATTTTCTCTGCGATAACCACTGAGAGCAAGTTTTCCTTTTTCATCCACCACTGAACATGCTTTCTTAGAAAAGCGAACTTCGTAGTCTTTGTCACATAGCTGATTGATGCTCAGAAGATTGTGCTTCAGTCCATCTACATAAGCGACTCTTCGAAAGGTAGTTGTCCCATTGCTGAGGACACCAAACCCTCGGGTATATCCTTTTCCATTTCTATCGAAGGTCACAGAGGGACCTTTCTCTTCCTTGTATTCAGTGAGCATGTCTTTTTGTCCAGTCATATGACGAGAACATCCACTATCGAGATACCAGATGCCCTTTGATCCCTGCACACATAAGGAAGATTAAGCGTTGTTTGGTACCCAATTTTCATTGGGTCCTTTAGAGTTAGTGGATAAGGAAGTTTCAATAGTCTTCTCAGTAGATGAAGATTCAGCTTCAGTGGTAATCTTCACTTTGGTTAATTTCTTAACCTTAGTGGTATTTTTCACCTTGGTTGATTTTTCAACTTTGGTGACCTTCTCAGTCTTAGAGGCATTTATCTTCACTTTAGCTGTTTTATCAGCTTTGGTGGCAGTCGGACATTTGCTTGCAATATGGTCAGTAAAACCACAGTGATAACATTTTCTGTATTTGAAAATGGTTTTAGGACCAGAAGTAGAAGGTTTTGCAAGTTTAAGATGAGCAGGTCCAGGTCCAAGAAGGCTTTTCTCATGAGATCTGGGAGGAATTTTCATTTCTTCAGATCTTGTGGATTTAAGATCAATCTTTAGCTTTGGAGGACAGAGATCAAATATTTCTATCACAGAGCTAGAGGATTGATTTGCTTTCTTGGTAGCCTTCTAAGGACGAAGAATGGATTTTCCTTTATCCGCAAAAGTCTCTTTGGATTTTTTTTCAGGGATAGAATTAGAAGAAGAACAGGGATAGAATTGATTATAAGAAGTGTCAAAGAAAGAAGTGACAAACGTTCCAAACTTAAGCGTGGAACTTTCTTCTTTAGTTACATCCTGTGGTTTCCAAAAACCAAGACCAGTTCTATCACTTTCAAGAATTTGAGCATTTATTATCTCAGAGATTTTTATTGATGATTTGCACCATTTTTCAACATGAGCCTTTTCTGCTTTTAGAGCAGCGATGGCTTGTTCGCGTTTAATGCTGATGATTTCATTTATAATGACTTGATCTTTCAACTTTTATTCTAAAAGATTTAGTTCTCTGATATTTTCATGACATTTCTCTAGCTCTTGAGTTAAATGAACATTTTTATTCTCAGCTTGAGTTTTGTCGTTTAGATCATTATAAAGGTCAATCGTCAGCACATCAACAACGCGACTTCTCTCAGCTTCAGGCAGAGAGGGATTTGTAGAGATAGATACCTGAGATGATATGTAGCTCATAGAAGATTCAGATGGTTCTTCCACTTCTTCTTTAATCTCAGCCATGAGGCAGAGATTAGCGACTTCTTCTTCATCAGAACTTGATTCTTCTGATTCAGCCTAGTCGTGTTCTTCAGCGATGAGACCTTTACCTTTTTGCTTGTAGCTTTTCAGCTTTTGATATTTGTTCTTCATCTTTAGGTATTTGTCATCACTAGATCTTCTTGAGGTAGAAGGTTTGAAGACCTTTTTCGACCTGCACTCACTAGCAAAGTGTCCAATCTTTTCACAGTTATAGCAAGTGGCAGTAGCCTTATCAACAGGAGTTGATTTTGGCTTTTCAGTAAGAGAGAGAGGCTTACTTCTTCAGAAGTTGCTCTTTCTTGCAAATCTCTTAAAAGAGTTTGTCAAGAGTGCTAATGACTCATCAAACTCTGAAAGATCAGGGTCTGATAGATCCTCAGATTCAGAATCTAACTCAGTGATGGTGAGAGTAGATCGCTGAGATGGAATTATCTCTGAAGAGACTAAAGCAACAGGAGTGCTTTTGGAGTCTTTAGAATCTTTTACAAGATTCTTCTTTAGGAGATTCGATTGCTCATAGTTGAGCAATATTCCATACATAGTGCTGAGAGAAAGAGAATTTAAGTCTTTTGTAAGCTTAAGACATATTGAATAACTGTCCCAGCTTTCAGGAAGACATTCTAAGAATTTTGTTAGGACCTCAGAATTAGAATAGGTCCTACCAACAGTTCTTAGGTCAATGATTAGGTAGTTAAACCGCTGATGAACGTCAGAGAGAGATTCATTCTTACCAGCGATGAAACTTTCATACTGTCTTACCAAGTTAATCTTTCGAGTCTCTTGGATTTCAGTGGTGCCCTCATATTGAACACATATGGTTTCCCACATTTCCTTAGAAGTTTTCAGATGCATGATGGAATGGAAAACTTCATCAGGCAGAGCCATTGATATAATGGTCTTTGCTCTTGCATCTATACCTACCTTCTTTTTGTCTTCATCACTCCACTGTCTTATTTCCTTAACGACATAGCGTTCAGGGACAGCTTCAGTGGTGGCAATAGCGGGAACTGCAGCTATAATTCTAACAGGTTCATAGGGTCCATTTTCTATATATTCAGGTATAGTAGGATCCGCACCTTCAAGAAATAGCATCATTCGATTTTTCCATAGAGAAAAGTTATCTCTGCTAAATCGAGGAGGTTTAGAAAGTGAACCATTATCATAGTAGTTTGTGTTTGTGTTAAGTGCCATTCAGAATAGCAAAGAAGAGAATAAAGCAAGATCTTGTTTATTAGATTAAACAAACCGCTCTGATACCACTTGTTGGTCCCGAAGGTACTTAACAAGTTTGTAGAAGGGGGGGGGGGGGTTGAATACAAACACATAAATTTAAAGTTTAATAAATTGTTTATTGATAAATCAAACACAATTTACATGTCTGTTGCGGAATAAGATTAAGTAAGACTCAATCTAAACAAACTTAAGAAAACACTAAGATGGTTGCACAAGAATTTCAGAGAATGGGGGATTTAGAATATAGAAAACAAAGGTTTCTATTTGGGGTTCAAGGACTGAGCACACCCTAAGATGGAGTGGTGAACTTCCTATTTATACCCTATGCATTAAATGCATGGTAGGGCACTTTACACGTGGCGTTCACTGATTGGCTTTGAAAGTCTGACTTTGGGAGACATGCTTTCGGCCGGATCATGAACAATGTAGTTGACAGAGTTGTTGTACGAATTGTGGCAGAGGCATGTCCTATCTGACACATCGTACTGAGTTGTGAAAGGTAAGACAAAAGGAAACTTGAGGTAGAAGCTAAATGATCATTCAATCGCTGAATATCTCTTTCAGCAGAGATATCAAGAGTTCAGCGATCGCTGAAGCTTTACTCATGTTCCTTCACGTATAAGTAGAGTTATCTTTGCTTCACTGATATCCGCATCAGATCACTAGTAGACTTCTCTTTGTTCAGCAGCTTCGTCTTTGTTTCAGCTACGAACATCTGTTGACGCGAGGCTTGTCTTCAGGGATTACGTTACTGTTTACATTAGAAACTATCAGCGATACTGAACAGAATCAGTTTGATCACTGATAGTGAAACACTAATACATACTAGATATTTATAAGAAGACTATCAGCGATAACTGAACAGACTCAGTCTGATCGCTGATGGTGAAATACTAATACATATTAAACGTAATTTTCACTAAGTATAGAAAAAAGGTCGTTATCAAATCACTGAGAGAGCTTGGATCAACACCTAACATACATCAAATTATACCATATATATCAAAATAATTTTCTGCACCAAAACACGGCCAATAAACATTTGTATGACTTTAAAAAGGGAATTTCACAATTTTGACTTTAAATTCTTTTCTTTTTAATCACAAGACGTCGTGGCTTAAAATTTTCAACAAGTCCCATATACATCAGTTTATTCCCCAAAACTCGGTAAAACAATGAGAACGTAAATAAATTTCAAATTGAGTTTAAAACTTTGAGCCGCACAGATAAAACACACTTGACCAAAATAGTAACTACAACGACATGAACATCGATAACTCACTTAATGCATTGCGGAAGATTTCTAACGGTAAAATCAGCAACTGAAACATGTTCTGAGCAAAAGTTCTATCTGAAACAACATAAATCTTTTATACTTTTACTCACACCAACAGTATAATTTAATCCAAATACGAATAGTGTACAATGATTACCACTTGTATAAAACCCAAAGACAAATCGCATGATATTGAAACTTCTCCAAAATAACATATGGGGTGACATCTATTAACAAAACCCATAAATTAACGCACCCAAATAAGTGTGTACACCTGTTCCAAAATTTATCTACACGACACAAAATATCGTACGATAAGACACCATAAAACCCAACATGAAGAGCATAAGATGACAATAAGTCTAAAAAGGTTAAAAATCTTAAGACCACAACGTAAGATAAAACGACCCTTTTTCAACAATACTAACATGAGACGCGACGCCTAATAATCTTGCAAATTTATACGCAATAAAATTAAAACCCACGCATTTCCAAATACACTCATGCGCCTAAAACGTCGCAAAACAATATTCCATAAAATTCAACACGACTCGTACAGACCAAAATTCCCAAGAAAATTCAGACTAAAAAACATGGGAACAACTCTTCCTTTTAAACCTTAACATACGTGGAGGAGATCCAATGTCAAGGTCAAAAATTTCACAGTTACTTGCCCAATACTCCAAATAATATTAAAACACGGATATTACATGATCCGTAAATAGTGTTAGACACGAAACGGGGATAAAGAGATTTTCAATAAAATATTTGAAACCACGTGCAACAATCATGCATGTTTAAGCTCACGGTTTAAAATTTGATGAGTGTTAAATGCTTTATGAAGACTTCGTAACATAACTCACTTTATACTTTGAAAACATGAGAAACAATTTATGCAAACTCATTTAGAAATAAATTTCGTGCATGAATTTGGTCGACACTCAGCATCTTAGGACTACGCTTCTCAATTTCCCGTCATACTTTTGTCATCTGGGTGCATCAAACATCTTAGAGCAACAATCCCACTAATTTGGTTAACTTACAATTTCTCCTCGAAATAGAATTGGTTTAACAACTTATAGTTCTAACCCCAACCAATAATTCTGACTCAAGATGGTCAACTTAATGCATTCACCGCACTTAACTATCACTCCAAAGTATTATTGCTATAAACATCAACCCTTCATTAGATCACTCGCTTAGAAACTTTCTCACTACCCCAACGACCATCATACCAAGGTAGTTCAAGCATACATATGTAACATATAGGTTCACCATAACACTGGCCAAGTGCCATTATGAACGTACAGTACATAATCATCCTCGCGACCGTCGACAAGTTTCCCATTTCTAGCGACTCGATCAACCTCAAAATATCTTATCTTAAGGTGCCTAATGTGCAATTTCATTTTCAATCACCTAAAAGAACGCTAGTTTGAGTCTAGGCATCCAAAAATCAATACTTAATTCTCTCAAACTTAAACTCTGATACCAACTTGTAACACCCTCAAATCTGGAAATAACAACTAATTTAAAATTTTCTAAATAAGTTGATAAATGATTCATCTACAAACACAAATTAAGGTTTAACCTCAACACACATAATTTATTCTCTACATACAGTCTATAACAAGGATGGGTGCTACTAAAACCCAATAATAGTCACTATTTCCAAACTGCGGAAGACTTCACCAACTACTTACTCTTGCACAAAGCTAAGGCTCAACTCTTCATAGCTGCTAGAACCAAACCCCAACTGGAACTTGATGCACATGCCGACAAATAAAAGGTTAGGCTTAATGCCTAGTGAGCTCAAGAGTTTTCAACATATATGAATACTTAATGTTGACAGTAAAGATTAACATTTAAACCATAATTTTTCCAAAATGATTAACTTTAATATGAGACGACTCATTTTCCAAATATGCACATTTTAAAGACGAATACCCCGACATAAAATATTCTTTCGTAGAGTAAATTCAACCCAAAACTCACTCAAAGCATTAAATAGAAATTGAACTCCGAATTTATAAAAACGTAGATAAAACTTATTTCGGGCGAGATTGCCCCTTTTCCTGCGACATTGCCAGGCGACAATGACACTGACATAGTCTCTTGGCATAGTCGTCGGGCCTGTTCCGAGCCCCAAAACCCGAATTTTCCAATGCCAAGTCCCTCTACACTCTTGGGGACATTTCATAAAGGTTTCCCAACAAAATCACGTCATTTTCCAGTCATAAAAACAATCGGGTGACCTTTACTTACCGAAAATTACGGGTGTTACATTTAAGACCTCTCTATTATTTTCTATAGTTTCTTGACGACAGAGAAGGGGCTTGTGCACCCCCTACCTCATACCTAGGTCTGCCCGTGATCGAACTCCGTAAATATAATTGTCTTAATGGATGGATACCAAGATTACTAAAATTTATAGTTTTGCATGTAATGAGTGAGTTATGATAGGGATACATATGTATAGAGATGGCCATTCGGTTTGAGGCCGGGCTGGCCAGGCCTAAATCAGTCTTGGTCCCAAAGATACTTTCTGTAACCGGGCCCGGTCCTGACTAAACACCCAAGGCCTGGTTAACCTTCTTTGTAACTGGTTATGAGAACCGGAACTCGGTCCCAGGCCGGGCCCAAATCGGTCCCACTTTTTTTTTAAATTGATTTTTAACATATACAAAATATTTTTTTGAAGAATTTGGTCAATCAAATACGCTAACAAATATGTTTTTATTATTATTGGATCAATCAAATATACTAAAAAAATACGTTTTTGTCATAAACAATTGTGTCAATCAAATATACTTTAAATATTTAATTGGGTCAATCGAGTACACTAAAAAATACGTTTTTATTATAATACACTTAATAAAGTACACTTAAAAATATATTTTGGTGTTCAATCAAATATACTTAAAAATACATTTAAAAATAAATTTTAAATAAAAATGTTTCCGGTCTCGGGACGGTCCCATAACTAGTCCCAGGCCGGCCTGGCCTTCTTTTCAGTGGAATTCCGTAACCGGTCCTTAACCGCCGATCCCAAACTGGCGCAGTCGGTCCTGGTCTACATATGTAGAATTGATTTACGATGAACATGGTTGATCAATCGTGGAAAACAATGAGGAGAAATAAGGGTATTGGTAGGCCTACTGTGCTGATCATTTAGGGCCTAGGGGGGATCATTTCCAAAAATCGAATGAATCTCATGTCCAAGAGATTGCCAATGTGTATGTGTCAAATTTTCCATCTAAATTTTTAGGTAGGGAGCTTTGGAATACATGTGATAAGGTTGGACTGTGATTGATGTGTTCATTGCTTCGAGACCATAAAAAAATGGACAAATGTTTACTTTTGTCCGGTTTAAGAAGGTTGCAGACATAGAATTGGCGATCACTAAATTGTGCAATACATGGATTGGGAAATTGCATTTGCACGCCAATATGACTAGATTTGTTTAGAATGTTAAGGTGAAGAATGTTCATGTTCGAGAGGTCAATCAGGGTACACATGGTGTTCATGTAGAATCCACACGACTTGATCTTAAGGAGAGAGGCAATATATCGTATGCAAATGTCATTAAGAATGTACAAAAAGAGCCGGTGGTCGAAGTTAATGTGGATCCCGTGGTAATAGTACTTGATTTGGATGGTTCGTCTAAGACAAATTTCTCCATGGCTCTTGTGGGTTGTTTCAAGGATTGTCAATCTCTTCCTAATTTATGCAAAGGGAAGTATTTGTTGAAATTGGATTCATGTACCTTGGAGGTCTATGGGTACTTATGGATTTTCATTCGGTTGAAACACGTGACAAGTTTGCCAATCATTTTAAGGTTAATTCTTGGTTTCAAACGCTTTTTCCTTGGACTAAAGAGTTTAAGGTGAATGAGAGATTGATTTGGACTAATGTAAAGAGGGTACCTCTTAGCGTTTAAGATCTCAAGGCCTTCATTAACATTCTAGAAAAATGGAGGGAGATTATGTACCATGATGTAGAGGATAGGAATAATCTTTATGGTACCTGACTATGCGTTAAATCCTATTTCATGGATTTGGTCTTTGAATCGGTGAGGGTGGTAGTTGGGGGATGTGTTTCTTTTGTTCAGGAAAAACAACAACAAAAAAAAAATACAAAGACACTCCGTTCATGCTCCCCCCGGGAAGCACTCTCTGCTCTGAAGAAATAAACACAGGGACCCTTTAGTGGTTCTTCAGGTGCATTATTAATTGAGCTCGAGGGCAATGTGTCAAAAACAATCATAGCTAACAACTGTTTCAGCTAAAACAATCCAAACCCTCTTATAAGGTTTTAGCGTCAGGAACCAGAACCAGGCTATTCACTTTCTCGCAAGGATCCAAACGTGAAGATGATAAGAGTGATTGCCATGGTGATGACTAAGAAGAGGAAGGTGAAGGGGAAGTTCAAAATGATTTTGTTGATGAAAATGAGTCCGGAAGGATTCCCGATACCTTTCAAGGGAAAATCTACTTATAGGGGTGGCGCTATAAAAGATTTTTCTGGGGAAAAGGTGGTTAAAGAGTGTGAAGAAGAGAATAATGGTCCTTTTGGTATCATCCGGTTTCTCGAAGTGGTGCCGGAAGGAAACCAAAACATCGACTAGTCAGGGATGCGGAGTCGGCAACAACGCCATATTACCCTCCTTGTCGGTAGGGGGATCGTTGAACTTGGTGAGCTCGGTCCTAAGGTTTTGGGTTTCGAACCAAATTCATGCACAAAACTTTTTTTTAAAATAGTTTGCATAAATTATTTCATACTTCCCCAAATTATCATGTGGATCGTATATTGGATCCGTGGAAAGACGTTTAACACGCACGAGATTTTAAACCACGAGTTTGAAAATGCATAAAATTGTTTTATTGCTCATGGTTGAAAACTTTGTTGAGATTTTCTTTATCCCTGTTTTGTCGAACACTATTTTCAGATATTGTAAGTATTTACGATTTAACCTTGTTTAGAGTCTCGGGAAAGTAACTGCGATTTATGAGCTTGACATTGGACCTCCTCCACATATGTTAAGGTTTTAAAGGAAAAAGTTATTCCCACTATTTTGGTGATTGAGTTTTGTTGAGGTTTTTTTATTCCATGCGAGTTTTGTTGAAAAGTGTCACTTATATCACATTGCGATAAAAAAATGGGAAAATTTTGGAATTATGACATTTTAGTCATAACTTTGTCTTATGCTATTTAAATATTAGGAACGAAAATTTTGGCAACATTTGATTTTTGGGTGTCATTGAGTTTCATTGAGTTTATAGAGATTTTGTTGGGTCTAATCGAGTTCCATTTTACGGCATTTTGTGTTGCGTAAATGAACTTTGAAACGTGTATACTTGAATTGTTGTTTGCGTTAACTTATGAGTTTTTATTTAACATTTTTGTCTTGTGCGAGTTTTGCACATGTCATTTCGCAACCGTACGAGACGTCTTAAGAGTCTTCATATCGCATGATTGCATTTTTGAGTTTTATACAAGTGTATTTCATTGTACGCTACTTAGTATTTGAAATGATTTATACTTTTGGTGTGAGTAAACATATAAAGGACATCTAATGGAATCGTGCTGAACTTTTGCTTGGTACCTTCTTTGGTTGTTGATTTTACTGTTATTGTTTCACGCAATGCATTGTATTGGTTTATTGGTATGCATGGCGTTGTAGCCACTATTTTTTGGGAATTCTTCGAGTTCGGTGTTGATCATTGAATTACGGATACGGAGTCGTGTTGAGCTGGGACGAATTAGTCAGTGAGGAGTTGAGGTCGCAAGCTACCCTTGAGGTAGTATGTGTCACATAAGGTTGGGAGGCAACCAAGATTGTATGGTTAGAAATTGCTCCGGTAATGTTGATGTTCACTCTAGTATGAGTGAAACACTTCGAGGTGGATATTGGATGTGAGAGTCTTCACAGAAATCAGTATGACAGTTACGTCAGGAGGTCATCGAGTTTTAACTCAAGGATGAGATGGATTAGAGACAATCCCTTGACAAGGGAGACAGTTATTTTATGAGGATGACACCATTGAGGCCTATGATTAACTTGTTACCTTTTGGGGACTGAGGAAACCCAATCAGTCCCATCAGTAGTATCCATTACATGTTTTACCCAAAACAGATCAATAATTGTCAAAAGATTACAAAGGACTCCTTATGAAGTAATCAACCAAAGAAAGCCTAATGTGAAATAGTTTCATATCTTTGGTTGCAGGTGCTTCATACTCAATATAGAGACCATATTGGTAAATTTGACAAGAAGGAAGATGAAGTCACATTTCTTGGTTATTAAAACTCACCTATACTTAAAAGAATTTGGCCATACAAACTTATATACAAGACAGTAAACTTTCAATATTTTTACTTTATAAGTCTCAACTTATCAATACTCATAAGTCGAAAATCCACCTAAGTACAAGAGATGAAAAACTAAAATTAATATCTCAACTAGATTATAACTCTATCAACACTAAGATGATACCAAAATATCCACCAAAAGATCACCAATTTTTAAATATCATATATCTTAATTCTAGATACAAATTTGCATAACTAATATCGCCTGAAAATGAAATTCTAACTCGAACCATTAGACTGAGCATTTAGATATCTCTAGATTAACATCATTAATTTATTTGAATCACAAACCATGATTGCCATCTTAAAACAACTATACAACCGATATTGAAAACCGTTAAATGTTAGAGAAAAAATTTACCCAAGACTATATAGCACCACAAATATATGTCATCCAACCTTCCAACTAATCCTTATAAGATATTCTAGCACTTTTCACAATCCTCCTATAACGTATAACTATTTCATCAATACAACTACTTTCTAAGTATACCAAATCGCAACTGTCCTTACGCATAATTGAGGTCAATAATTACAACTAGATCATTCATTCGAATATACTAAAATATAAGTGCTTAAGACTAATGGCTTACCAAACCCATCCACTTACTTAAATTGTTTTCTTAAAATCATATCTCTATAACATTAAGGTAATATCCACATACACCATGAACACTAAATGCAAAAACTTAAATAACATACCACATATTACAATTCTAACGGTGAAATTCATTAACGTAAATGATAATAAAAACCACAACCCATTAATCCTTGAGGCAACAAAGAAGCCATTTAAGATAACAAAGTTAATTCGACCACCACGCTTTCGCTACACCACTCAGATATCTTCTCATAATCTACCCATACACACAGGTCAAACCTCTTTGGTTTTCTACAAGATAGAACCTAAAGCTCTGATACCATTTTTGTAACACCCCCTTCCCGAGATGGAAAAGGAGGTTACGTCTGAACCTAAAACGAACCGTCAATAGAAGCATACAGAGCACTATTAAACCAAATTTAAAAAAAAACGCCATCAAATATAACAATTGTCTCGAACGATGCATTTTTTTTCTCTCCAATACCTGCTTTACAACATCCACAAAACCTACACATTCTTACCAACAACCTCTTAGATATGAGGATGCTTCAGATCCTTTACTCCTTAGATTCCCTTCAAATGCCTGTCACGGAGAAAGAAATGCGGCTGAGCCAAACGCTCTGTGCACATACACAGCAGATAACAAACGAATAATCAAACCCAATACCGAATATAATAAAAATATGAATTTTTGGACACAAGAATCAATTTTTTGAGTGTTCGTGAAAGCTAAACTGTGCATAATTCATTCCACATCTAACTTCAACAACGGATTGAAATACACTAAAACAAAGAAAATGAAATCAAAAGAAGTTAGACCAACTAATTCAGCTTAATTGCTTAATCAAAAGTTATAACAAAATAAATATATCCAAATTCATTATATCACAATATTAAATCTTGTCAAAAATCAAATCGTCAATATAGAATAAAAATTGATCACTAGTACTAAAAGAATCTGAGAAACTCAAGTCAAAATCATAAACTGAGATTGTATATCGAGCTCGAAAAAATAATCACATACACTTACGTTTCATGTCACACATAGACAGATACAACAAGTGTCAGACATAAGCCACACATGCACGTACGTTGGACATTTACATCCAACTGTACTAAATAATGTGAGATGCGGTGTTGGGCACTATGACGCCATCCACCCTACAAACAAATCAAATATGCTATGGCCGACTCATACGCCTCCTGAATAAATCACCCCTCACACCATGAGAACTCTCATCAGAGCACACAAAATCGAAAGGAGACGTCGTGGACTGATCACACCGCCACGATTAGTGTCACGTCATCGATGCCACGATGACGTGCATATTGTACCCCCATAGGTGGTTAGTAACTCGATATACCTTAACACATAAACTTTAAAAGTATGTCACAACACATGTGATCACACTAGATGAATAGAAAATCATACAAATACAAAAGGAATCAAAAAGGTATTTGAATGTACAAAAATATTGATCACTTTCCTTAAAAGCTTTATTTTTCGAACACTTTAAATCAAAAGACTTACAAATCGAAAAGGAATTGAAATGGCACATGTGTGATAAACCATTGACATAACTTTGTATACGAACTTTTGACATATATCTAAAACCAAAAACATACGACGATTAAAATCCGAACGTAGAATAGGATTTTTGCACTTCCAACTTTTCTAAATCATGACATACTTATTTCAGCATTTTACACGTTTAAAACTCCAATATTTTCTCATGCTTCAAGGATGTTTTAGAAAACTATATCTAAACAAAAGTTTTGAATAAACGTCTTAGTATTTCAACAAATCAAGAATGGACTGAATCGGATTTAAAATAGATTTTATACGAATTTTCGAAAAACATTGCGTTGTTCTCGTCTAAAAACGAGACTAGTTCTCAAAAGTACTGATTTTAACCAACTTAGATCAAAAATCAAAATTTCGTCGTGTGATGATAGTTTGTAAACGATGTCTCTAGGTTTTCAAAACCATATCGTATGCCTTAATTCGATAAACGAGCAATTTGTTATGATTTTTTACAAATAAAACGAAATTTTCAGAGCGAAATTCAGCAGATTTATAAATAGAGTTTGACGTTTTTAACATATCCAAACCTCGATTTATTGCATGGAAAACGAAAATAGAACTCACCAAAAATAGACATGATCAACTAATCGAATGGTAACAACAATCAAATGATGAAAGAAGGAACACATTGTACACTAAATCGAACGAAAAAGAGTCACGAGAAAAAAGTAAGAAACCCATGTACATGGGTAATAAATCGAGTAAACGCAAACAGAATTAGAAATCTTTCACAAATACCACAAATAAGTAACACAACAGAAGGAAAAATAAAGAATCTGTACACATATATAACGACTCAATTAATGAGAGAAAAATAAGGAATCCGTACCTTAGCTAACATCCAAAAATCGCTAATGAAAATACCATCGGCTTTCTTTAACGAGTCTTTAGAGTCATGTTGAAAACTTCTAACACACACCTAACCTCAAACCCTAATATTGATGCTTGAAACTCCAATTATTTCAACTCTAACTCTCGTTTTTGTTTTTTTTTTCCTTTGATTTTCTCAACTAATTGATGACTCAATCAAAAAGATAAACATAATCTCTAATCCTAATTTGCTAGAAACCATAAGCCCGCCACCATGAATGAAGTTATCCCAATTTTTCAAAGTTTTGCTTATTGACATATCTAGTTCCTCTAGTATTATAAGGTTTCCAAATTCGAGCCAATACATATATTTGAATAATATTTTTATATAATTTACGGGATATTACAACAAGATCAAATCCTTGAGCATTTAAGAGGGTAATCATCATCAAACCGAGGTGTGGAAGCTAGGAATCAAAAGCTTCTCATCTCCATTCACTTCTTCAAGACTTTGGCTAGGGTTTTCTAGGTTTCCACTAAAACCTAAGTGGTAAGTTCATCCTCTCCATTTACAAACTTCCTTATGAGTTATAAATGCTCCATTGATGACTTCCTAGTGTTTATGTTTCTCAAATTTCGATTTGGATGATTTTGGGGAAATTAGGTCAAATTAGGGTTTTTGGCCAAAATGGAAATTTTGATATATATGTTTGGGGAATGATTATGAACACTTGGACATGTGTATTTATGGTTGGAAACTTGTGGATCTAGGTTTTTGGAAGTTTTGGCTTGAGGATCCAAGTTTCTTCAAAGGAGCTCAAGTTCGGGAAAAATCTAGATTTAGCCTAAATCTAGCAAGGTGAGTTCAAGTTGATTTGTGAAAACGTTGTACATGCCAAAAATGTCTATTTTAAAGTGTGTATGTGTTTCACATGAAATTATCAATTATTGAGCTATTTGATGGGTTTTGATTATTTGAAAGTGTTTAACTTTATGAACCTTGTAAAACACCCACATTTGGTGATTTTTGGGCGATTTGATAAATAAGTCATAAAGGAAAGTGTTTTGATGATTTATTGCATGAAGGATTATTTGGTAAAAATACATTTTTTGTGTTTGTTGGTAATATGCATCGTTTACGCTATGGGATGTTTTGAAAATACCAACGTGTGGGTCATTGGATTTTGGTCAATCCCGACCTTGCAAACATTTCGGAAATCGTAAATCTTTTGGCTTTGGGGAAAAGATGTATTTTGAATATTTTGATGAGTAAATCGTAGGTTTGATATTTTAACGATTTATCTTATGGGTGTAAATCTTTTGGTGTAAATGCACCACGATGGGTGTTTTGGGAAAATGACTTACATTAACCTAGAATTTGTGTGGAGTTATTTATGTTGATGGGGCGCGTTTCGCATAAACATCGGGTAATTACGTTTTATTGTATTTTATGACTTTTAACAAATGTTCTTTTGATTATTTGAGCGTGTGGCTCGACATTTGGTTATGTTGGGTTTTGGGGACATTTGTCTAGTTTGATAGCTTAACGTGGAGCCTTGGTCATGATTTATATTTATTTGAGATTTACATGTTCTTAATGGGTTAGTTCGTTCGTTACAGTTATGTAACGTTTTAAACCTTATCGCTATGGATCCATAAGCACTGGAGTCATTATGTCCGATGATGGAACGCTAGTTTTCCACATTAAGGCACAGTTTAGGCATCGACGGTATAGTGTAAGTCCTACATGCTAGTATGTTTTCTTAGATATGGATAATTCAATGTAGAGACCTAGAGGGGTTGAAGTTGACATTCCATGAGTGTACATTGAAAGAAGCCAAGCTCGACATCCCATGAGTGTATGCTAAAAGAAGCCGAGCTCGACATCCAACATGTGTATGACCGTGCGATGGGTTTTACTAACATAATATGTGGTTTACTTTGTGTTTCGTCATGTTATATGGAACCGGGTCTCCCCCGTCACCGAAAGGTGTTATCGTGGGTATTAAGTTTTAGTGTCAATGTTTTCAGTGACATTGTATATATATGGATTTTATCTATGATTTATGGGTTGAGTATTATGCCCCACCCGTGTTTTCGGTGTTTCGAGATATAAGGTTTTATCCGCGTTTCATAAATTGGGAGTTCAATTTCTATTCTCGTCTTGAGTGAGTTTTGGTTTGGATTTACTTTACTAAAGAATGTTTTATATTGGGATCTTCGTCTTTAAAATTGTGTGGATTGGAAAACGTTTATATTGGTGTTTTCTTCACCTAAAATGCATATTATTGGAATATGGGTCGTTTTCATATCAAAGTAAATCATTTTGAAAGATTATGATTTAAATTGCATTCTTGCCTTTTGACGATATATTTAATCATGTTGAAAACTCTTGAACTCACTAGGTGTTAGCCTAACATTTTTATTTGTCGGCATGTGCATCAGGTCCCGATTGGGGGAAGGGTACTAGCGACCCTGTGAAGAGATGTGTATTAGTTATATGCACGAGGTTGAGTAGCTTGGTGAAGTCTTCCGTAATTATCTTGGGAATAGCAACATGTATTTGGGTTTAGTAGCACTCGACCATCTTATTAGTCTTTATGTAAGACTCTATCCATTTTGTTGATGGTTAAATCTAGAATAGTATTTCAAAGAAGGACTTGTTGTAAGAAAATTTATCTTTCTTTGAGGCATTATTGATTTTTTTTAAATTAGTTGTTCTTTTCAATTTCGAGGGTGTTACAAAAGGCTGCGAGAAAAACCTTAGAGAAATTGTGTTAGCCATAAGTTTTGTTAATGTAGAAAGTATTGAAAATATTACAAGTCCAGAGGATCAAATATACCTCTGATGGAAATCCTATTGATCCAGAGATAACACTAGAAAGAGTTAATACATAGCATGCTTAACTAGATAATGACCCGGCATATCAGAGCCCCTCAGGACACCTCTGTATCAACCTTTGGATTCCACCCCTTACTCAAAAGCTCAAGTGTGATCTTCTCATAGCCTGCCAACTCATCCTAGAAGCGGTTATTGTACTTGACACGTGAAGCTCATTCATTGGACAGTGCTTTGACTTTCCAAGATTCAGGCTATAGATAGAGGATCATTTGTCACGATGTAATGTACCTTTTCTCCATTCCACAACTCTGAAATATCGTGTAACAAACACGAAGAGCATATTGAGAGATTGTACACACACTACTGTGTCAAAGTTCATCTTGTATATCTTCTCAAGAATCAATACATATGACAATGGAGCTTCCTGAATTTGGTTATGGTGTTCTATTCATTGTCTACTGTTTTGCCTACTGATTAATTACTCTTTGCTTCTTTTCACATCTTTTAGTATTAATCACTCAAATTGATAATATGTGTTCCTACAATTGGTATCAGAGTAGAATGATTAAAATCTAATCAAATCGGTCTACCTAAGAAGATTATTTCTCAATTTGTTAGGATTTTTCTTCGTATCTGTGTTTTACCATTCTAAAACCATGTTTTCTCATATTCTGTGGTTGTGTTCATATTTCTACAAAAATATGTGGTTATTTATGATTCTTGAAGAAAACAGTGTATTAATTTATCGTTTTTGATGTTTGTTGTTGAAGATTAGTGTTTATTTCCTTTTTCAAAAATGGAAAATCCAAACTGGAACGCTGCTTACAGCATAGGTTCTCTCACAAAACCTCTCACTCTTCTTAGAGAAGAGTGTTCTCAATGGAAAATCCGAATGATAAATTTTCTGGAAAGGATAGACATGAATCTTTACAGATATATGTTAAAATGGTTCATATATCCCCATGATTATTGTTCCTCATGTTCTTGCTATTGCTACTACTGCAGAAGTTCCTTCTTATCAAACCCGAAAAGATGAAGATCAATAGAGTGAAGAAGATCTTGCTAAGATGGAAGTTGATCAAAAAGCCAAAACGTTTCTCATCATCGCAATACCAAATGATATATCCCAAATGATATATTCCAAAGGAGATCTGGGATGAACTTGCAAATCACTTGGAAGGAGGGATTAAGACCAAAAAGAATAGAAGAGAACAATGCATTAATAAGTACAACAAATTTCTGCCTTACCAGAAGAAACACTGCATCAAACAATGACAGGTTCAACACATTGGTCAACAAATGCAAGAAAAATGATGTGCACAAGACCAAAGAATAACACAATTAATTGTTGTTGAAAAGCCTAAATGAAGAATAGCTGCAATTGTCTTTGTCCCTGCAAGCAAATCAAGATCTGGAAAGTTGGTCTTTACATGATGTTTATGGAACACTTGAAAGAAGTATATAGAAAGAAATCAACTCCTGGAAGATCTCTGGATCTAGTCTTTGAATCTAAGGAAAAAGAAAATTCTGGTTCATCCAAATATAGATCATTCAGAAATAGTTCATCCATAGACCAAGAGAGAAGAAAAGGAAAGAAGAAAGCCCTCGTGACTGAAATTGATGCTGAAACTAGAGAATCTGATTCTGAAGATGATGATTTAAGTGCATTTGCACAATCTTTAGCTCTCATCACCAAAAAATTTTCCAGGAAATTTGTGAAGAAACCTTTTGAGAAGACCTACAGAGGAGGAGACAAATACAGAGGAGAGAAGTGCCAGAAACCAATCCATGCTTATGACCAGAGACAGCATCAGAACCATGATCCGAGAGAAGAACCCAAGGAAAAGAGAGAGTTGTCAAAACCATCACCACCAATGACAAATGTTACAAGTGTGGAAAACCAGACCACTTTGCTGCTGAATGCAATGGATCTTTGGTAAAGGACATTGCATACTACAAGAACAAATACAAGTACAATGTCAAGGGGAGGAGCCTCATGGTAGAAAAGGAAAAATGGGTCTCTGATTCGTCCTCAGATGATAAACCAGAACATGCTCATTTTTTCATTATGGCAAAGATGAATGACGACAACACTCTAGAGTTCGCTGACTCTGAACTTCAGGTATGCTCTACTTCTGATCAAAATGACTCTGAACTTCAGGTATGTTCTATTTCTAATCAAAATGACTCTGAACTAAAGATGAGTGTTCAAAAATTCACTAAGGATTTTCAGAAGCTAAAACAAAAACTTTCTGATGAGAAAGAAAAGAGGAAAAGGGCTCAAAGGATGTTTTGTTTTTTATTAAAAGAGAAAAGGAACTTTTGGAAGAGGAGAAGGAAGATATTACAAAAGAATAAGCTAGACTTGAAAAGTTAATAAAATCTGAAGAAAAGTCTTTTCTTGAAAAGAGTAAAGAGCTTGAAAAAGGCTTTGGATGAGAAGGATAAGAAAATTAAGGCCTCTGAAAGTGACATACTTAACTATGTTGCTCCTAAAAAAATCAAAGAGAAAGAGAGGTTTTGCATCAAAGTTTGATGAACAAAGAAATTTTGATCAAAAATTTACCAAGATGCACAAGATGTGCATATAAAGATCAACACTCAGATGGATACTCAAGAACTTGGGTTCAGTGATCTTGATCCTTTTACTGGAAACAAGAAGTCATCGTTGTCTTCAACTTTCTGTATTGGATCAATCCAGAAACCAGATTTTCCATCCCTGAGTGATTCATGTGTGTTCAAAAGGTTAAAGACCTCTGAAGGATCAAGAGCCAAAAGATTGAAGTACAAAAATGTTTCATATGAAAGTGTCTCTGGACAAACTAAAGTTGATCAAAATATAGAAGAACAAAATTTTGTTTCTAATTCCTTGGTTAAGGATTCAGAATTTGTCCTTAACATTGATTTAGACAAAGTTTTTAACTTTGATTCCCTCGAGTCTGAAACTCATGCAATCTCTGACTCAAGTACCTCTGAATTCATAAAATCAGTGAAAATGTACTTAACCTAGAGGCAACTGAGTTTATTTCAATGCTCATAGAAGATGAATTTAGAGTTATTTGTGAAAAGGACTTAAAGAAAACATTTGAACATACCTCTATTTCTCAAACTGACAAATTAATTCCTTGCACTGTCAAAGATTTAAAACCAATTTTCCAAAGAGATGAGAAAAGATATGTGTCTATAGATTAGAACTTATCTCTAGAAAGTCTAAAAGAGACTTTCTAGATTCTGACTCTGACTCTGATGAAGAATCACCAGATGTTCAACCATAGATAGTTATAGATGGTACAGAAAAGCTAAAGCTTGACTTTGGGATTCTAAATAAAAAAATTTCTAAACAGAAGTGGATTCCCAAAGTTCCCATATGTCCCGATTTCATAGACATGTGCCTTAAAGCCAAGTCATCTTTGGATTGGGAAAGGAAATGTAAGATAAGTCTAAAGCTGTCAGAGTGCAACCAATTTCCAAACCGCTTTCAAACTAATGGAATTTACTCCTGAACAGAAATCTAAATGAATTTATGATTGATAAATCTGATCTTTCTAGTACAGTGAGAAATCCAAGCAGAAAGGAAATATAGGTAGAGAAAGGAACTCATCAAGAGAAGTAAGCCAATTTCAAAAATAATGTTCCTGGACTAGATAAGAAGTTTGCAAAAAAAAATCTGATGTTCGGATAGAAAATAGAAAGAAAATTAATGATTCTGGTTTTGTTAATACAAATAGAGTTTTTAAGCAAAAATCTCATTGTGTTCATTCATGTAAATGCTTAGATTGAAGAAACACCTCTCCAACACACACTGTATCCTCTCTAAGTCCATATCTAGACATGACAAACCTAAGACATAAGGTACAAATTTCCAAATATGTTAAACCACAAAGTGCAAACAAAGTACCCATGACTAACTAGAAAGGGCCAAAAATGAGATGGGTACCTAAAAATCCTTGATTTTCTTGTAGAACCAGAATGTGCAAGTATGGTACCTAGACTCAAGATGTTCAAGGCACATGATATGAGACAGATAACCTCATTCAAGGATAAAAGTGGGGGCTCTGTTACCTTTGGTGATGATAGACATAGGACAATAAAAGGATATGGTGTACCTTTGATAGGTGATATCACTGTTTCCGAAGTTGCTTATATAGATAGGCTAAAGCACAATCTGCTTAGCATAAGTCATATTTGTGACAATGACTTTGATGTCAAATTTCAGAAAAAGTATTGTACTTTACAAACCAATATAGGTCAAGAACTACCCAGAGCTGACATAAAAGGGAACTTGTATTTAATGAACTTTTCTTCCAAAGCAAGTACATAGACTCTCTATCTTGTCTCCAAGAAGAATGAAGAAGCCTGGTTATGACACAAAAAGTTCTCCCATCTAAAATTTTGTAATCTTGACAAACTGGCTAAGCTTAATCTTGTATCAGGTTTGCTAGATCTGAAATTTGAGAAGGATCATCTTTGTCCTGCTTGTGAAATAGGTAAGCTCATGACATCTTCACACAATACAAAGACTGATACTTCATGCTCCAAAGCTCTGCATATGCTTCATGTGAACTCTGTGGTCCTATCTCTGTATAAATCTTGTCTAGAAAGAACTATATCTTGGTGCTAATTGATGAATTTTAATGATATACGTGGATAAAGTTTGTAAGGAAGAAATCTGAAGTCCTAGAGATACTCATCGATTTACTTAAGAAGATCCAAGTTCTGCTACAATGCAAGGTTCAAAAACTAAGAAGTCACAATGGTACAGAATTCAAGAATGTCAAAATTGATGAATACCTTATTAATGAAGGCATTTCTCAAAACTTCTCTACAACCAAAACCCCACAACAAAATGGTGTTGTGGAAAGAAGGAACATAACACTGTTTAAAGCTGCTAGAACCATGCTAGCAGCCTCTGATCGTCCAATCTCATTCTGGGCATAAGCAATATCTATTACATGTTTTACCCAAAATAGATCATTAATTGTCAAAAGATTTCAAAGGACTCCTTATGAATTAATCAACCTAACAAAGCCTAATGTGCAATACTTTCATGTCTTTGGTTGCAGGTGCTTCATACTCAATGATAGAGACCATATTGGTAAATTTGACAAGAAGGAAGATGAAGGCACATTCCTTGGTTACTCTTTGAATTCCAAAGCCTTTAGAGTCTTCAACAGAAGAACAAGGATGGTCATTGAAAGCGTAAATATGTCCTTTGATGATAAGAAACAAATAACTTATGAATACTCATGTGCAGGAATCAAGCATAACCCAGAGAGTTTTGATTCAACATGTATCAAGTCCAGAGAATTAGAACTCAATTTATTATTTGAAGAAATATTTGGTGACGATGGTGTCTCAAATAGTTAAACCAAATATGCTTCTGACCATGTCTCTTTAAAGGAACCACAAGCAATAGGTACATCTCTTTCTGGTCTTTTTGATGCTTCACCTCCTATATCTTCTATTTCAATAGGTCCAAAACCAAGTTCATCACACGGACATAAATCTGAGGGGGAGCAAGCCGAGATATCATCACCAATTCTGAGCTCAAATGTTGAAATACCTCAACCTCAACTAGATTAAATGACTCAGAATGCTCCTGAAATCCAAGCCCCTATGACAAGATGGACAAAATATCATCCTCTAAATCAAATCATTGGTAATCCTTCTGATGGTGTCAAGACAAGATCTACCACTCTTATTAATGTTTCTTTATGAACTTTCTAAGCATGGTAGAGCCACAAGAAGGTTTCTGAAGCACTCCAAGATCCTAGTTGGATAAATGCCATGCAAGAAGAACTTGTGCAATTTGAAAGAAACAAGGTATGGTCTCTGGTTCCTTTACTAAAAGATAAAATTGCTATAGAAACCAAGTGGGTCATCAGAAACAAGGATGTACTAGTGATCATAAACAAGGTCAGGCTAGTTACAAAGGTATCTTGTCAAGAAGAAGGCATAGACTATGATGAGACCTTTGCACCTGTGGCAATTGTAGAGGCAATCAAAATATTCTGAGCCTTTGATGCTCACAAAGGTTGCAAGTATATGTCCAGCAACCCCCTAGGTTTGAGAGCTCAAAGTTTCTAGACCATATCTAACAGCTGGACAAGGCTCTTTATGGCCTAAAACAAGCTCCCAGAGCCTGGTCTGAGACCATCTCAAACTTTCTAATCACCAATGAGCTTGAAAAAGGTACCAAAGATACTACTTTGTTAATCAAGAGGCATAAAAAATGAGCTTCTTCTAGTATATATATATATATATATATATGTGTGTGTGTGTGTGTGTGTGTGTGTGTGTGTGTGTGTGTGTGGATGACATTATTTTTGGTTCTACTAACCAAAACTATTGTGGCAAGTTTTCATAGTTGATGAAGAGTGAGTTTGAAATGAGCATGATGGAAGAATCAACCTTCTTCCTAGGGCTTCAAGTCAAACAAACTCAAGAAGGAACTTTCATAAACCAAGCAAAATATATTTATGATATTTTGAAGATATACAAACTTCATGATTCAACTCCCATGAAAACACTAATGGGCACTGGTTCAAAGCTAGACCCTGACCTCTTTGGAAAGTCAAAAGATGTCAAGAATTACAGAGGCATGATTGGTCACTTCTATAATTAACATCTAGTACACCATAAATAATGTTTCTTACATGTCTCTATGCTAGGTATCATGAAAATCCTAAGGAATCTCACTTATATGTTGTGAAAAGAGTCTTTAAATACCTTAAGGGGACTCAATTCTTGGGTCTCTAATATCCAAAGAATTCTGGTTTTGAACTAATTGCCTACACAAATGCAGATCATGCAGGACGCAAACTTGATAGGAAAAGTACCTCTGGGAGTTTCCAACTACTTAGAGACAAGCTAGTGAGTTGGACATCTAAGAAGCAGAACTGTGTGTCCACATCTACAGAAGAAGCAGAGTATGTTTCTGCTGTTAGTTGTTGTTCACAAGTCATATTGATGAAGACTTAAGTCAGAGATTATGGTCTTGAGATTGGGAAAAACCCCTATTCTTTGTAACTCCAGAAGTGCCATTGTCATCTCTATAAATCCAGTGCAACATTCTAAGACAAAGCATATCGATATGAGGTACAATTTTATCAAAGACCATGTTAAAAAATGCACTATTAAGATTTACTTTGCCTCAACAGATTACCGACTTGTTGATTTGTTCATAAAAGCTCTTCATGAAAAGAGATTCAATTTTCTAATAAAAAAAATTAGGAAAGCTCAATATGCCTACGTGATCTCAACTATTACAAATCAGAACTTTTGGTTATACTATCTAGAGCCTCTGGAACCTTTGTTCTGAAGTCCCTGATAGCTCTAACCTTGAGACTCTGAGATCTTACAAGTCACGACCGAAGCAAGAAACCAAATGTCTCTAATCTTAAGGTTGTATTAAGATAAAGTCCTGAAGACCACACACATGGACGACTCTGGTCGTCACTTATGACAATGGTTGTAAGTTCCTTACGACCACTACCGAGAAATCTCTCAGCGGTCGAATATCTTACGATCTCAGTAATGAAACTAACGATTATGACTTCTTTATTATCAAACATACGTTTCTATTCTTGTTCTTTATTACAGGGTTAATGGGCAACGATCATAACGGAAAAGCATCATCAAGATCAATTATTACCAAGACCGTTGGACATTCAATGTTCATTTATGGCGACCAAAGCTATTATATACAAGCTCTAAGAACCATTTGAGATATTTTATCACAATTCGAACTATCTGAACTCAACTCATCCCAACAAAGCATACAGAAACCCATCAACCTATTCTCTCTCAGCAAGAACTCTCGACGAAATGCCCCACATCACGACTGACTACACAATCATCCGATTTGTTTGTTAGTTACTTGTAATATTGTCATTTTCACTGTTAATCGCTCATTCTAAAGGACGACATCCCTGTTTGACACTTGATGATCTCTGCTATTGTCCGTGGTTTTTACCCTCGATGGGGTTTTCCGCGTCACCAAAATCTTTGTGTCTTGTCCTTATTTTTTTCGGTCGTACGATTTGTCGCATGATTATTACTTTAGTTGTTAAAATATCCACACCGACCTTAAGTAATCTTTAAGATGATTTTTGGCATTAACAGTTTGGCGCCCACCGTGGGGTCCCAGCTAGAGTAAATCTGCGACAAAGAGTGCGTCCTACAAACAATTTCTTTGCAGTTTCTTTGATTGACAGGATCATGGCAGGACAAGGTACTCAAGATCATGTCATTGCTCAAATGCATATGGAACTTGATGCTGCTTATAATCGCATCAATGTTTTGGATGAACAAAATCACAAGGCAGTTGAAGAGCTCGCATCTATGAGGAATCAAAACAGTGGAAATCAGTTTGGACTTAAGTTTGGTCCAAGGCCATCTTCTAACATATCTTTTGCAGGTTTTCAACCTCCACTGCCTCCGTACCCAAGGTCGACACACAGTACAGGTGTCGCAACCTTCTCTATCTCGACGATTCTGACGTTGCCGCCGTCGACGACAGTGTTTCCCGCGATGTCCATCCTTATATGCATGCACCAATCAATGGTGATGTTGGAGAATTATCGTATCGCAATGGATTCTTTACAACTGCATGTATAACATCCCAGGATTCAGGATTTGTACCAGCTTCGCTCCCGATGAGCAATAGATTCAATCTGGACGACCCGGTCGCACGACGATTGAAGCAGTTGGAGGATCAGAATGAGAAGATGTTGTAGCTACTTTCCAAACTTCCAGGAGCTATTGTACCTGTGGAGGTCAAACCACGGACTGGATTTCAAGCTTCACCCTTTGTCGACGAGATCGCCATGATCGATGTCCCCAATAAGTACAACATCCCGATCACCCCGAAGTACTCTGGAGTCACAGATCCTACAGAACACATCACATAATACAAGAAACTTATGTGGACCGTGTCGATACCACACCAGTATCAAGAAGTCTGCATGTGCAAAAGCTTTGTTGTGACCCTCACAGGGCTGCTCTCCAATGGTTGATCAATCTCAAACCCAAATCTATCAGCTATTTTGCAGAGTTGGTCAACCAATTCTTTTAGCAGTTTGCTAGTAGTCGCAAGATGGAAAATTAAACTAGCGATCTCTACAATGTCACTCAGAAGACAGACGAGTCAGTCCGAAGTTATTTCAACAGCTTCAACTCTGAGATGATCAATGTGCACAACTACGACGTCAGGATTGCAATCGAGGCTTACAAGAGAGGTCTCGATGATAGTTTAGATGTGTCTGGATCTGATGAAGTATCCACCTGAGAACTTCAAGGATGTTTGAGCCAGAACGTTAGCATACATGCGGGTCAAGGACGATGTGGCCTTTCGACGTAAGTATTCTAGTGACAAGAAACCATTGAGCGTCAAGAAGCCAGACTTCAAGACACGATCAACCTCCAAGGTCGAACCCTCCAAGCAGATATCGAACGTAAGGTTAGATAAGAAGAAGAACGTCACAACGACGAAGTTTCCTCAATATCCTAAGATCTCATCTTACAGATTCAAGGGAACATCAAAAGAGGTGGTCGAAGATCTGAAAAACGTACAGACGAGTGTCAAGTGACCACCAAAAAGCATGAACGATGCCGCCAAGAAATATAAGACCAAATGGTGCAACTTCCATAATGATCATGGGTATGCGACAAACGATTGCATTGCTCTGCGATGAGAGTTGGCCTGGTTGGTACATAAAGGTCACTTACAAGACTTAATAGGCACTAACGCATGACCAATGTCTCCAGAACACATGAAGGTCGTCAACTGTGTGATCGGAGGATCAGACATCTGTGGATTGACCTACTCCGCAGCTAAAAGACATGCTAGTCGAGGTCCTGAAGATATTCCAATCTCATGATCGTCGCGACCAAAGCACGAACTGTAATTCGAATCAATGCCCATAACGTTCGACCAAGATGACCTCAGCGACGCATGGTAGAAGCATCATGATGAGTTAATCATCCAACTAACGATCGGAAATTGTTCGACCAAGAGAATTCTGATCGATGGAGGAAGTTCTGCGAACATTATTTTCCTTAGCACGATCAGAGTTATGAGAATTGATAAAGCAGAGATCGTGCGACGTTCAACGGTTCTTATGGGATTCAATGGTGACATGGCTAACACCATTGGGGAGATTACTCTTCCAGTGTACGCCAAAGGAATCAACAAGCAAACCAAATTCAATGTCATTGATTGTTCATCCGCTTACAATGTCATTCTAGGGCGTCCATGGATTCATGACATGAAAGTTGTCCCTTCGACGTATCATCAGACGATCAAGTTTTCGACGCCTTGGGGGATCCAGGAGAACAAAAGTGAGAACAAGATCGCCCGTGAAGGCTACAAAGTCTCGATGAATCCCAGAAAGCGAGGCATCTAGCAATTACAGAAGCAGGTCGACCCTGATTCCATCGATGACTATCGTCTAGAGAAGTCGTCCTATATCAAGACAATCCTGACAGGGTCGTCTTCTTTGGTACGTCTCTCGACCTTGCTTTAAAGGAATCGCTAATTTCTTTCTTGCAGGAACATGCTGACTGGTTTGCTTGGACGCACGAAGACATGGTCGGTATCGACCCCGAGGTTATTTCGCATCGTCTAAACCTATTAAACAGAAACATCGAAAGTTCGCTCCAGAACGCAATAAAGTGATCAACGACAAAGTTGATAACTTGCTCAAGACAGGAAAAATCAGGGAAGTGAAATATCTTGACTGGTTGGCCAACGTCATGGTCGTACAAAAGAATGGTGGGAAGTGGAGAGTCTGCATTGACTTTACTGACCTTAATAAGGCCTGTCATAAAGACCCATTCCTATTGCCACATATCGACGCAATAGTTGACACGACTGTCGGTCATGAACTTCTCACGTTCATGGACGCTTACTCAGGATACAACTAGATCTTGATGCCTTTCGGTCTTAAGAATGCAGGTTCAACATACCAGCGACTGGTCAACAGGATGTTCAAAGAACATCTTGGCGATACAATGGAAGGTTACATCGATGGCATGTTGGTCAAGTCGAAATGAGCGATCGATCACAGCGGTCACCTAAGGCAATCATTAGACATCCTCAGAAAGTATCACATGAAGTTAAACCCGACCAAATTCTCTTTCAAAGAAAGTGGGGGAAATTTCTTGGGATATATGGTCACCCATCGTGGGATCGAAGCTAATCCTGAACAAATAAAGGCGATCATAGACATCAAGTCCCCACGCAACTTCATAGAAGTCCAGTGACTTACCGGACGAGTCGCAACATTCAACAGGTTTATCTCACGATCCTCAGATAAATGTCATTTATTTTATAATGTCTTGAGGAAAAACAGGGGCTTCGAGTGGACGAACGACCATGAAAACGCACTCCAAAAGCTTAAGAAATACATGGCATCACCACCTCTATTGTCGAAACACAAGGAGCACAAGGTCCTACAGCTTTACCTAGATGTCAGTTCGAACGTTGTAAGTGTCGTCTTAACTCAAGAAGACGAGAAACAACAACTTCTGATTTACTACGTAAGTAATTCTCCACTTGATGCTGAAACCAAGTACTCCTCTATGGAAAAACAATTGTTGTCGCTAGTTATAGATGCAAAAAAGTTACGACACTATTTTGAATTGCATCCTATAACTATCGTGACTAACTTTCCTCTTAAGTCTGTCTTAAGAAAACCAGAGATGAAAGGTCGAATGGAAAAATGGAGTATCTACCTTAGTAGTTATGACATTTACTTTAAACCAAGGATGGCTATCAAGTCACAAGCATTAGCCGACTTTGTCGCTGATTTCAATCCAGAACTGGAAGTACGAGTAGGATCTATGACGACTTTCAACAACACAACATGGACTTTACACGTAGATGGATCCTCAAATGCCCAGGGGGTAGGTCTTGGTGTCGTCCTCAAATCGCCACGGGGGGAAAGATGGTGTACTCCATACAATGCGACTTCAAAGCTACAAACAATGAAGATGAATACGAAGCTTTGATCGCATAAATAAATATGGCTCACGACTTGGGGGCAACAAGACTTCACGTCAAAAGTGATTCCCTTTCGGTCGTAAATCAAATGAATGGGGAGTTCGCAGCTAAAGACTCTAAAATGACAGCTTATCTCAAAATAGCCAAAGCCAAATCTGAAGAACTTCAAGCTTTCTCCGTTACGCAGATCCCGAGGGATCAAAACACCCAAGCGAATGCTTTAGCTAACCTTGCATCTGCACTTGGCATGTCTGCATTTGACGTCGTACCAATAATTCACCTAGCGACATCGTCCATTGAAAGTGAAGACCACATCCATATGGTAGAAGAGGAAGATGACTGGTCGAGTGACATTCGAAAACTTCTAATGAACGACAACTTCCAGAAGAAAAAATGGAAGTCCGAAAAATCCAATTTAAGGCGTCAAGATACACTTTGATCGGAGGACAACTCTATCGATGGTCATCGACAGGACTGAACCTACAATGTATCGTTGGTAAGAATCAAGTCCAAAGCATTTTACAAGAAATGCACGATGGAGAATGTGGCAATCACTCAGGTGGTCACAACCTGGCAAATAGAATCTTTCGACAGGGATACTATTGGTCGACCTTACGACAAGACGCTATCAGGTACGTCCAAAGTTGCGATGCATGTCAGCGACACTCAGGTATGTCCCATAAACCCTCTGAACCTTTGCATTCGACTTTAACTCTATGTACCTTCATGCGATGGGGAATGGATATCGTCAGCAAATTACCTCCAACCCCTAGGCAAAAGGTATTCCTATTAGTTCTTATAGATTATTTTTCCAAATGGATAGAAGCTGCTGCCTTCTCCCAAGTTTGAGATAAAGATGTCATCTCTTTTATCCAGACTAACATTATCTGCAGGTTTGGGATTCCATCCGAAATCGTATGTGACAATGGATCACAATTTATCAGCGAAAAAACTGAACAGTTCTGTGAAGATCGTAATATCAAACTTACGACTTCAACGCCTCGCTACCCTCAATCGAGCGGACTTGTCGAGTCAAGCAACAAGACGATTATCAACTCTATCAAAAAGAGACTCAAAGTGGCTAAAGGCAAATGGGTCGAAGAATTTCCAACAGTTTTTTGGGCCAATCGTACAACGCCTCGTACGTCTACAGCACAAACCCCCTTCTCTCTGGTCTACGGTTGCGAAGCAGTCTTCCTTGTCAAGACTCAACTTTCAACCTCACGACATACGTCTGTCGACCACAAATTTGTCGACCTAAGTTATGACCTCGATGCTTTGGAAGGACTAAGGGAATCCGCGTTAATCAGGATGGCGTCTCAAAGGCAAATGATCGAACGACATTTCAATAAGAATGCCAAGACCAAGATCTTTCAAGTAGGAGATTATGTCCTACGACGAGTGTTCTAGAACACTCAAGATCCAAACGCAGGTAAACTTTCCATCAAATGGGAAGGTCCATATCGTATAACTAAATTCGTAGGTAAAGGCGCCTACCGACTACAAACCCTCGACAATCAAGACATCCCTCGAAGTTGGAATGCGGTACATTTAAAGAAATACTTCTTTTAAACTCATTCTTTTTTCCTTTATGATTATCATTCATAACGATTAAAGACTTAAGCATCGGAGAGTCGTTGGCCTAGCCAACAACCCCCTCTAATGTTGTTTCATCACAGGATCAGTCGAACTTTCGACCTTATTCATGGTTGCACGATCATCTCACGAGCAGGTTGTATGATCTAATAACCTAATATCAAAACCTTGCCTTAGTCGCAAGTTCCTTAACTCCATCTTTGGGTTGATTCGTCATTTTCTTTACATACAAAATCTTTCGACTTAAGTTCGATAGGTTCATTACTTGTCCCCAGTTACAATTGATTGGCAGAACTATTATTTGCGTCACTCGCAAGACATCTTAAGCAAGTCGTTTACTTGCTTCCAACACAAGTTTCTTGACAGGTTACTAATTTGTGTCGATCGCAAATTCCTTACGAATTATTTGCTTGCCCAGTCGAGAGTTCATTAACTTATGCTTGATCATATTTGATGTCGCAAGTTACTTATTTGTTTTCTACTTATTTCTTGTCATCTATAGTTGTTGTGAATTACTTATGCAAAAGATTCCATATATTCATGTCTAGAGGAATTACAAAAATACGCACGACCACCAACGGTAGCCCAATAGTGAAAACAAAAATAATAAAAGCTAAAATTTAAGGAGACGGCGGCTCCTACCCTTCTTGCGGGGTCGCGACCCCAGCGTCGCCACCTTGGGAGGCCTCATCTCCCGACTCAAGCTCTTGTTCATCCTCATAATCGAGATCTTTCTCAACTCGGATAGACTCCACGAAGATGGCCAACTCGCCTTTTGTTGCCGCCAGGGGATTCTCTCCCCTCAGGTGGCTATCTGGTTGAGTATGCTTTGTATTAACTCTTTATGGTGTTATCCCTCGAACAACAGGCTTTCCTGAAACAACAGGCTTTCCATCAGAGGTATCTATGATCCTATGGACTTGTAATCTTTTCAATACTTTTTACATTAACAAAACTTAGAGCTAACAATATCCCCCTAAGTATTGAGAAGAAGAATTACAAATAAAGAACTAACTAGAAAGCAAAAGGAGAAGATTCATCCTCTATTAAAAATACTACTATTCAAAAGGAGTTACAATACAAGGAAAGAAATAGTAAGTACAAAGAGATATTTACATCTCAGTATCTGGGGCACCTGTTGCTATCTTCTAGAATCCAATCATCAGTTTCCTATACATGATTACTAAGTTTATGTTTTAGATCAAATCATTACCAAGGTCAGTGGGTACTCTATCTGAACCAAGGAATTTTCTTGCAGACTGAGCTAGCCATCGAAGAGTGTTGTTTGAGTTCTTGAAACTGTTAGTTAGTCTAGAAATTTTCTTTTTTAGAGTATCTCCATATGTAGATCATGCCTAGTTCTGGAATAGTTACCACAGAGAAGTACGGTGCATGCTCAATATGGTCCAGTTGTTCATTTTGGGGATATACCAAGAGCCTTTATATTCCCATATCCAAAGCCATTTGGAAGTCAGTCTTTTCTATGATTTGGAAGTCAGTCTTTTCTCTGAAGTTGACTAGCTTCTTCATTGTTCTCTTGATATTCCCAAGAGCAATGTTGTACCTCAGATCCCTATCAAAGTTGGCATTTGCATGGCATAGAGGGTAATGAGATCCCAAGGGTGTAGATTGATGAGATCGTTCTTGTTGAAAGTGTAGATCTGACCCTGTGCTCTTTCCACTATGTATTCGTGATAAGATATAGCCCAATGAGAGAAGATTCTGGTTTTGATTTCTTATAACCCTTATGATCCCTTGGTTAGAGTAGACTTGGGCTCTGGGTTGCACCATTGTCTCTTCAAATCTTCTTCTGATTCGTTCCATGGCAGATTTAGATAGAATGAGTGGTGCAAGATCTGTTTGTTCATCACCTTGAGAGTATAAGTACCCATGGATTTTCCAATAGAGCAACTCTCTTTGGGTGGTCTGGAAGTGGAAGCTCTGGGAACTGGTCTTCTTAAGCTCTCTAACTGGTTGATTTTCTCTTGAACTCTATATGAGGCTTGAGTTGTATGAATATTTGCAGAGGTAGAGAAGAATGCAGAGGATTCTATTGGAAGAGGCTCTGGTATGTAGACATCCTCTGGCATCCTTGGAATATCAAGCACAATGAGCTCAACCATTTGGACTGTTGGGATAGGCAAGATGGGTCTTCATGTCGATCAGAGGCTAAATCATTGGAGTTTTCACTTTTGGTAGCCCAATGGGTTCATCAACAGAGGATCTTATGGGAGACCTCTCTGGTTCAGTTCTAGTAATCTCCTCTTTTTCAACATCCATAACATGTTCAGTAGGAAGGGCCAGTTTTTTTGCATGGGAACCCTCTAGTTCATTGGTAGCTATGGTTTCTTTGGACTTTCCTTTGTTGGGGGCTAAGGATTATATATCAACTACATAGATACGAGTAGCTTGGGTAATGTGGGTTTCAGTCTCCCCCTTTGGGTGACCAAAGGCACCATCACCCTCTAGGTCCTCTACGTCATCAAATTCTGCCTTTTACACCCCTCCTCTACACAAGTAGTTGGAGCTTTCCTCTTCTTTGGTTTTGTTGCAAAGGAAGTCTAGATACTCTGGATCTTCTTTTCTAGTAGATCACATGCATCTTTTATTGCACCCATTATCTGATTAACCTGTGCATCAACTGAGCAATTATGTTTGGTAAGAATTACTTTTACCTCAGTAATTGGTTGATTGGTTTTGGTGATGAATTTTGCAGAGATCTCGGCCATCTTCTGTAATATGGCAATTCTGAAGCTCTAGAGATCACCTTTATTTACCAGATCTGTAACACCCGGAATTTTAGGTAAGTGGAATTCCACGTTTGTCTTGTTTTATTTTCATTAATGCTACTAATGTTTGGTTCAGTATGATTGAGATTTGGCTCAACATAGAACGTCTTAGTAGGCACAAAAACCTAAATTAGCAAAGTCAAAATTTTGGCCTCTGTACACTTCAGGCGACTATGCCCCGCGACTGTGCCAATGGGCAAAATATCCTGTCACAATCGCACGCCAAGATGAAGTCTCGGTATATTCGGTGCAACAATGTCAGCGATTGTACCACTAGCATAATCGCATGGCAAGGACGCGTGTGGGTCCTGGCTCACGGTATAGTTCGGGTGATAGTGCCCTTGTCAAGGTCGCCTGACACAATCGCTTTCAGTCTAAACGGGTTTAAATACCTAGTCTTGACCATTTTATGCAGATGTTACAAACCAAATCAGTTCCAGGTCCGTTTTTACTCTCATTGGGGGCAATTTTCCATATCTTCCATCTCTCTCCTCATCTATTTCCCTAAGGAATCATCCTAGAAGACTTGCTAGTCATCATCAAACATTTACTACCATCCTAGTGTGGAGATTTCAAGATTTGTTCAAGCTTCAAGTCACTTATCTTCATTTCTAGTGTTCTGCTAAGATTTATAGGTTTTCTTCATAAACCTAGCAAGTGAGATCTCTACACACTTTGTAAAAACTAGATACATGTCAAGTTGTCTATTTGAGTATATTTACAAGTTTATTTCCAAGTACTACCTCTCTATGTGAGAACATATCTTATACTTGATTTTGACCTAGATACTTATTTGAGTATGATTGTTTTTTAGAAACATGTGGACTTCCTAATTAGTAACTTATTCGCGTTGAAATGTGGATATATGGTTTTAACCTAAAAATTAGGGTTTGGTATATTATTCATGAATGGTGGGTTTGATTGCCTATTTTGAGTAAATGGCCCCTGGGGACAAGTATTATGAATGGAAATGGTTTATTGATAGACGGTACAATACAAGTTTAATGAATGGATTTTCATGTCACTATATGACATATGACTATCACCATTTGATATTGTACATGGAATATTTTTCAAGTAGGAACTAGGAGGGTTGAGTTTTGAGGTGCTATCCGGAAGGGTAGGCACTAAGAACCACTATGCTTGAGGTGTTATCTTGAAGGTATGCACTAAATGTGTGTGCTTTGAGGTGTTGTTCTTACGAATGAACACTAAGGTCAACCGGCTCTTAAGGTTAAACTTGTTAGAAGTCGTTGAGTATATGCACATTGGGTCTAAGAGCCCTACATGACAACATTGGAGTTGTGGTATACTTTTGTGTTCCCGCCACCATCAATGGATATGGATCTCCCCCGTGGTTCCAAAGGATAAGTATTGGTAGCAACATGACTATTGTTAAATTTTTCCTTTGACTTGCAAGTTGTCATCACTACTTTTCTCAATGTCATTCATGTTGTACAAACTCACTAGGCTTTTTGGCCTAACGCTTGTTTTGGTATCGGCATGTATCCGAGGTCTTAGCGGTGGGAGTACTTAGGTGGACTTCTAGACACCTTGTGAGCTTTTGGGAAGCTTTTTGGAACACCAAACATTGACTTTACTTTTGGAAGTTTGGGCGACGCCCGAGCGTAATCTAGTCCTTTGAGAAAATTAGATTAGGAGGTTGTTGACCTCAAACCCATTCGATTACAAATGTAATTTAACTGGTATATATTGTTTCCTTTTTGGGCGAAGCTCGTATCTTGATACTTTATATACCATGTTTCTGATTTTATTTGGAAATTTCAGTACCCTGTTTTTGGGGTGTTACAAGATCTGATGAGATAGGTTGAGGGGCATTAATGATTGTTCTGGACGATGGGGAGGGTAAAGACTCAGAGATGAGATTCTTGATCTGGTTGGGCAGACTGAGGTTGTCTTTGTAGAAGATCCTTAATCTCATATAATGAATTGGTTTGGGTTGACACTTGAGCATTAAGATCATTAATCTGCTATTGTAAGCCAAAGGTAGATGTGTTAGATTTATTTGGTGAAGTTAGGATTTAATGTGGTCAATAGATTGGCTGTAGATCTCTGACTTGGCTTCGAGTGAGGAGACAGAGACTCTTATTTTGTTGAGCTCGAAGTTTGAAGGTACAAAGACATATGTTCTTGGTACGAGGAGTTTTAATTCATCCAAGGAAATCTAAATAGTGGTGGAAAAGTCTTGGAACATAGACTTTGTTACATATTTAGAGGGGGGTAACACCTTATCCATAACACACGTGTCCAAGTTTCTCGATATTCCGGAGAGGCCTTCTTTCAGACTTGTTTTGAGGTTGAGTCCGAAAGGACTTCCATCTAATCCTTGAGTACCTCTAGAAGAGTCATCCATAGATGTTTTGATCTAAGCTTCAAATCTATCATCGTCAGAGTCTGATAGAGTGAATTAGATGTGATTGCCCCAATATGTATCAAGAAAATCAAGGCCATATGATAAAAGTGAAGACCATTGCCTCTCTGATAGGCAGTCTTTAGGACCAAAGTGGTGAATGCCCATGGACTTGAGTATAGCACCTTTATCGACACGAGCCACAAAGGCATCGGTCTGTGCGTGGAGTAGTGATGTGTTCTGGGGCGAATGAAGACTTGTTTCAATGAGTGAGTCCTTTTGAGAGGTCTCACCCAGAAGTTGGGCTTCCCCGGATAACTGTAGTCTAGAGACCTAAATGATGGTTTATAGATGTTTTGTTAACAGTCGTGTATAACTCTTCTAAAAGAGTTGAGCATAGTCAAAATTGCAGTTGAAGAACAACCCATATATTATAATTAGAATATTTTGGTTAGTTTGGTTCATGTTCCCAATCTTGCTGGTTACGGTTTTATTCAAAACACTGAACATGAAGTTCCAGATTGGGGGTAGGTTCTTTCTTCTGAACTTAATGACTTCAGCTATGTCTCCTTTGTAGCTTAAGAACTTAAGGAACCTAACAAGGTATGCAGAAGTGGGAGGGTCTTCATAGGCTTCAAAAATCTCAAGTGTGATCTTCTCATCGCGTTCTAGCTTATCCTAGAAGTGGTTATTTCATTTTACACGTGGAGCTTCTCCGTTGGACAGTGCTTTGACTTCCCAAGATTCAGGCTATAAATAGAGGATCCTTTTTCACGATGTAATGTACCTTTTATCCATTCCACTACTTTAAGAATACCGTGTAACAAACACTGAGAGCATCTTGAGAGATTGTACACATATTACTGTGTGAGTTCTTCAAAGTTCATCATGTATATCTTCGCAAGAATCAATACATATAACAATGGAGCTTTTTGAATCTGGTTATGTTGTTCTCTTCATTGTCTACTGTTTTGCCTAGTGATTAATTACTCTTTGCTTCCGCTCACATCCTTTAGTATTAATCACTCAAATTAAGAATTTGTATTCCTACAAATTACTAAGGGGATTGGAGTTAATGAGGTTTATCAATGAATGTCATGTCTTTGAATGTTCAAGGCATTGATGATTTAGATGAAAAAAATGGGTGAATGAGCTTTGTTTATCTCAGAATGTGAATTTTTTGGCTCTTAAAGAAACAAAATTGTCTCGTATTGATTTGTTTGTTATTAGAGTTATATGGAGGAATTCTTTCTCCAACTTTTCCAGTAGCTCGACCCGCGGTAGGTCGGGTGGCATTCTTTGTATTTGGGATAAGTCGATATTAATTAAGCATCGGTCTCTTACTTCGGAATCATGTGTGGCGATTGAGGGTCTTTGAGTTGCAAGCGCAATTCCGTTGATGTTTATTTTTGTCTATGCTCCCCAATATGTGGCCGATAAGAGAATTTTTGGTAATCCAGTTTGGGTGTTATTTCCAAATGGAATGGAGAGGTGATCATTATGGGAGATTTCAATGAAGTCCGGGAAGAGGGTGAGAGGCATGGTTCAATTTTTAATTCTCACTCGACGGAGTTTTTTAATTCCTTTATATGGGATGAAGAGTTATTTGATATCCCTCTTGGTGGTTATACTTTCACATGGTCTAACAAATGGACTTCAAAAATGAGCAAGTTAGATCGGTTCTTACTGTCAAACGGGATCCTGAATATCATGCCTAATCTTATTGGTCTAATCCTTGATCGCAAATTGTCAGACCACCGACCAATCCTTTTAAATTAGTCGGTTGTTGACTTCGGGCCAACTCCATTTCAACTGTTTCACTCTTGGTTTTGTATGGATATTTTTGTCCAACTTGTTGAAAATTTTTGGAATATGGAAGGGCTAGGTGGTATATGCATGGGATGATTTGAAAGGTAATATTCGAAAATGGATTGGAGAGAAAAGGAAGTTGGACAAAGAAGTTAAAGATGGTCTACAAAGGACTATTAATGAGATTGACAACCGTTTGGATCAAGGTGTGGCTTCTTGTTCGGAGGTTGAGGTTTGTGTTCAATACCTTAAAAACTTGGGAGATATAGAACATGTTGGGCTCTTGATATGGTGCAAAAGTCTAAAATTCGTTGGGATGTACAAGGTGATGAAAATTCGAAATCACACAAAAAGAAATAAGAGTGTGTAAATATTCAATATAAATATTATATTTAAAAAATATAATTAATTATATTTTGAAATATATATAATAATCATTAATTTTAAATATATTTTATTTTCCACGAGAACCATAATTTATCTACCAACAAAATTTATATTAATTAAAGTAAAATGTTAGCACAAATGGGAATTTTGGTGTTAAAAAAAGAAAAGGGCATTTGTAACAAACACAATAGTCAAATGAGTATCTAAGGCGGTCCTGGTTTTGACTTGTGACAAAAAGAAATAGACCAACATCTGCAACATAAAATTATAGAAATAGCCTTTAAGGAAAAAAGAAGTCTCCAAAGGCAATAATGGTTGAAATTTGGAAATTGTGTAGCTTTTATTGAAGAGAATCTAAGAAGTAAGACCCCACAAATGCTTGGTAAGCATGACTTTTATGATGATGTAAACAAGTATATATGTATTATTAAGGGAAATTGACTCAAATAGTTGAACTAGAAAAAAGAATTGGTCTCTTAATCATTTTTTCTCCCGCTTTTACACTCATAATACTAGGTCCGTAATATCCATGTCCGCATTGCGGACCTGGGTAGAATTTTTTTTTTTTTTAGCAAATTTTCTAAAAAAAATATTTTTACATGGGTCTGCAATTGCGGATATGGGGTATGCAATTGCGGATCTGGGTCCGTATTTTTTTTTAAGTAAAAAATCACTAGATTCATTTTTTTCTATGTTGTTTAGTCAGCTCCGCAATCACGGACTTGAATATTGCGGAAGTAGTGATATTTGTGTTAAACTAGGAGATAAACGGCTAAAAAATCCAATATTTTTGTTTACTTTAGCTATTTAAGTCAATTTTCCCTCTTATTAATGGAGGCTATATATATTTTTGTCACTAGACTGCCATGTCTTTTTTTCTTTTAGAGTTGCGAAATTTTATAAAAAAAAACTAGCAAGACGTTAGAAAAAGATACAACTACTTAGATGAAATGGTAAGAGATGGATTTTTAAGCCAACCAACCTAATTAATAGACAATTTGCTACTTCTATGATTAACCCATAAGTAAGCACATGTTATAATGTTATCTAAGGTCGTCGTCTTCTTTGGCTTCGAGTTGCCAAAGAAAATACCATTTCGAAAAACCAAATAGACCACAAAGTGGTAAGCATAACGACCTCGAAACACCAAAAAAACTCCTTCTTCAACCGAATAGAATCAATCTAAGAGACTCAATCCGAATAAGAAAGGAGATTTGGAGTATCCATTTGCCACTATCGACCAATAAGAACTCATAAGTCTTTAGTGACAAGAACGAAAAGAAAAGATGACTACTGTCTTCCACCCCATATCACAATTAGGACATAAAAGAAACGAAATGTCGATACCTTTTTTTATCCAAATTTAGCCGAGTAAGGAGTCGATTGAGACGCAACCAGTGGTGGAGGGTTGTGGTGGCTACTAGGGGCCATGGCCCCTGGGATTTAAAAACTTGCAAGAAGGAGCCAACATTTTTGTACTGTAAAAAAAAAAAAGATTTTATTTGCCACCCCCCCCCCAACTTTATGTCAGTCCAGTCCACTTATATGGGAAGTTCAAAATTAAATTGAAGGTTGAGTCCAGTCCACTTATATGGGAATTGGGAAGCGGCGACTCAAAAATCAGACTCCATCGAGTAGGGGTGCTCAAATTTTCGACCAACCCAACCCAAAAAAATGCAAAAGAACTCAAACCGAGGTAACCCGATACATAATCGATACAAATTTTGCCCAAACCACATGTATTGGGTTGGAAACGGGTTGGGCCCAAAGTAACCTGACCAACCCGTCAACCCGACCAAAACTTGTACGTTTTTACTTTTATTATTGTTTTACATTTTTAGAGGTTTTTCTTTCTATCAATTATCAACTCTTCCTATCATAACCGTAGTTTAGATTTGTCTACGAGACCATGCCGATTAAAATTGTACGAAACTAACTTTCAAGTCTTCAAAAATCTTCAACATCGATAGAATCAAGAGGCAAGAGATACTCTTCTTCTACTCTTCTCTTCTTTTATTAGCTTTACTTTTATATGTCCATTCACTTAGTTAGATTATAAAATGATGTATTAATGTTTCAACCCGACCAACCAAACCAAACCCGCACGGTTTGGGTTGGATTGGGTTTCACTTTTGATTGGGTTGGGTTGGGTTGAAAATTTTCAAACCGCAAACATTGGGTTGGGTTGTTCAAGTGTCGTCAACCCGATCAACCCAAACCATGAGAACCTCTACCATCGAGTTGCTGCCGCTTGCCTGCTGCGATTGCCGAACAATACCTGTACTCCATCGAAGTCCGGCCGTCGACGACTCAAACTCAAGTCTCAACCAGCGGTCCAGTCGGTAAGCTCCTGTTGTCTTGTGGTAGCAGTACCCTCTCTGTCTCTGATCTGATCTCTAACTCTATAGTCTATAACTCTGTATTGCAGTAGTCAATGGAAGAGGAACCAGATCAGGGGCGAAATCCTCCAAATCCAAATGAAATCCCAAAGTTTTTTACTTCATCTTCATCAAACAACTTTCCAACAGCCCCTAAATCACACGTTTTGTCCATTTTATTCAAATTTTAATTTTAAAGTGTCATTGCTCATAATATCATTACTTGTTTGAGTTTGAATTTTTTTGATTAGCTAGGTTTAATTTTATTTGAAATTATTTGATTAATTGATTAGCTAGGTTTAACTTTATTTTAAATTGTTTGATTACTTACTTACTTTGATTGGATTTTAATTTGTTTTGATGCATCTTTATGCCTCTATGATATGAAATGTCTACTTTAAGACTTTACTCTTTTTGTTCACTTGTTTGAAATTGAATTGTTGATAGAACATAGTCATATAGACATTAGACAATTAGAAATTAGAAGTAGATTTTTTGGCAATGAAGTTTACTTGTTTGATCGACGGGTTCCACTTTGATGAACGATGTTTAACATTTTCATATTTAATGTCTAGTTTTAGAGTTTTTACTACGTTTTTTGGATGATGTATTTTTTGTATTTTTTAAATTATATATTATATTAGTCCCGGCCCTGCGGTTTTAGAGCTTGTGTTCCGCCCCTGGACGCAACTATCACTTTGATGGGAATAAGTCTATTCCATATAGTAGGATGAGAATCCACCTCCAAATGACGAGAGTTAATAAAACGCCTAGTCGAAGCCACCGAAAAATCGCCCAACCCGTCTAACAACCACACCCATCTATCTTTTTGACCCGAGGACACAAAGGAAGACATAATTTGTTGTAAATCGCAGAAATGGGCAGCCTCTACCCCACCTCTCGGCTCTCTTCAAAGACACAATTCCCAACACCCTAACGCCAATTCGCCGATTTATCCAATTCTAAAGCATAAACTCTTGGAAATTGAATTTTAAGAGAAGAATCCACAAGCCAAACATCATCCCAAAACGAGGTAAAAGCACCATCACCCACTTTTTTTCTTACAGAAAGGAAAAAAAAAGTTAATACCTTTATCCTTTAGAGAGTTGGCTGATTTTATTAATAAAAAAAAACATGTCGAGTTCGATTAGACCCTTCTCGCCATAGATGGATTTAATAATTTTAACTCAAAGTGTCTCATCCTCCAACCAAAACCGCCAAATCCACTTGAAAAGCAAAGCACGATTAAACGTCATAATGCTACCAATACCAAGACCTTCGAACTTGAGACTAGCCATAGCTTTATTCCACATGACCTAAGATATTTTCTTTTCATCCACATCGCCACCAATAAAGAATCTATTATGCAAAGATTCTAAGCCTTTATCAACCGAATTTAGAATTTTGTAAATAAATAGGAAGTAAATAGGAAGGCTCCCCAAAAGAAACTTTAAAAGGGTTACCTAACCACCAACCAAAAGGGTTTTAGCTTTCCAATTGGAAAGTTTGGCCAATAATTTATCGAACACCACCTTCCAACCATCCATTGGGGACATATTACCCCTATTGGGTAAACCTAAATACGAAAAAGGAAGTTTCGATCCACCACAACCAACACAAGAGGCAATACACTCGATTTTTTGTGAACCCACCCTCACACCAAATAGTTTGCTTTTATCTGAAGATTGATCTTGAGACTCAAGATAAGGAAGAAAAACATCTAAGAATACGAATAATATTCCTAGCATTCGTTAAGACCATTCACCCCAAAAACTGCATCATCCGTATAAAAAGGTGGGAAAGAGGGTAACGATGTTTACCAATAGAGGCACCCCGGAACATATTTTTCGAAACTGCATCTTGAATAATGACATGTAATCCTTCCTTGGCTAAGATGAAAAGCAAAGAAAACTATGCCAAACCCCATTTTCGCTAGGATTAAATCCAAGTAGTCCCACCTTAAATAATCGTATGCTTTCTCCAAATCAATTTTAAGAATCTTAAGTTTTGACCATTTTTTTACCAATCCATAGCTTCATTAAAAATTAAAGGACCATCAAGAATTTGGCGCCTTTTTATAAAAGCGGATTGCTCACTACTAACGATATCCCCAATAACCATACTAAGCCGATTAGCAAGAAGTTTACCAATTATTTATATTGGTAACCTATAAGACTAATCGGCCTATAATCTTTAACAACTTTAGCGTCTTGGACTTTCAGAATAAGAGCAATGAAAGAAGGGTTACAACCTTTTGGGAAACTGGAAGAATCAAATAAATCAACCACCAATTTCACCACGTCATCTTCAATGAGGGACCAAAATTTCTTGAAAAAAGGAAAGTAAATCCATTCGGTCCACGAAAAGGGTCCTCAAGAAAAGAGACTTGATCCGAAGACAAAATATTCAGGAACTCCACCTCTAAAGATGGCCGACCCCCTCTTGTGTTGAACCGATCTTGAAAATGGGGAAAAACTCATCTTTGACCTTGGTCGGGTCCATAACCCGATCACCATCAATCATAAATCCACGAATGGCTAATTGACGTCTTTTCTTTTTAAGGATTCGATGAAAAAATTGGAATTCTCATCTCCTTCAACTCCCCAACGGTTCTTGGTTTTTTGCACCACATCCAAATTTTCGATCTTCTCTAAGTCACCCAAAATCTTCATAAATTTTGAATACGAGATTCCATATCCATTCTAGAAGCGTTACCCGAATCAATACCAGACTGCCATGTATATTTTTTTTTAAAAATCAACAAAACAAACCATCTCTTACCACCAAACGCCACAATAACAACCAGGACTTGGAAACAAGAACACAAAAAATGGAACAAAAAATATGCAAGGTTTGCAAGGAGCAAACATGCAGCAAACACTCTACAGTAAGGCAGGTCTGAAACCTCCTTACAAACCAATGAGAAAAAAACCAACTACAACGCCTATTGAACCAAGACTTCTATCGAAAACGCCCACGAAAACACCGTATAATGTAGAGACGAGCTACAGAGCAGACAACCAAGATACACAGTCTACTTTAATTTTTCAAGTCCTTCTCGCAATCCATTCGATGCTTCTCAATTGGAACTCGAACAACAAATCCGGCAATTTTGTTTTATCCTCCTTGAACACTATCTTATTTCGATGAGACCAAATCATGTAAAGGAACGACCAGGCTACTACTGTCCAGATTCTCGATCGTTCTGAAACTCCACCCAAGAGACCTTCGAAGCTTAACAAATCACTTAAGTTTGATCTCTCTCCTGCATTGACATTCCACCACTTGAACACCTCTTGCCAAATTTGACGTACTTCTTGTCATCTTATTAACGCGTTGTCCACCATTTTTATCGAATTTTCACATCTAGGGCATAACATAGAGTGAAGATCTATTCTCATCTTATCCAACACCGATCGGCACGGTAATCTTCTAAGCCTAGATTTCCATATGAAAATACAAATTTTCTTAGGCACTAAATTGTTCCATTTGGTCTCCTCACTATTTCCCCCCGCGACACCCTGATTTACCTCTATTAAGTTACGAAGTTTCTTGACTGAAAACACATCATCTATAGGTAGCCACTATTTTCCATGATCTATTTTAAACCAAGCTTGGCTGCCAATCTCGAATCACTCTTTACAGTTCTTCCAATTCTTCAAGCTCCCTACCTCTAGGCTCCCTCCTCCATCCCAATTTCCACACCTAAGTCCCTACTTGCCATTCTCCTCTATCCAATATAGTATCATTTTTAGCGATTCCAACTGATAGAGTTGGTTAAATTTGATTCTAAACTCACTATTTTTGAACCACTTGTCAACTCAAAATCGAGTGTCCTTCCCATCCCCCACTTCCATTCCAAAAGACGATGTAAAATTTAGACCAAACCTATCCAACTCATTACCTACACGATTAATGTTTGCCCAAACCGAGTCCCTCCCCCTATTTCCCAGAGAGTTCTCTTTTTAACCACCCTCAAGCCCGTATAAAATTTTGATCACCTTGAACCAAAACAAGTTTTTCCGGATATAAACCTCGACCACTATTTACCCAATAATCCCCAATATGAAGCCTGAAGACTCCCAACATTTAGCCCACCCTTGTTGAAATTACCCAACACCCTCTCCCACTTTACCCACGCCACACTTTTCCCCCTGACTCTTGACCACCCCCAAAAAGAAACGATTCCTCACACTCTCCAACAAGTTTATCACTCTTTTCGGGGCTTAGAACAACGAGAAAAAGTATAAAGAAAATGTTGTAACACCCCTAAAATTCGAAAATAGCAGACATATTAAAACATCCATGAACTCTTAAATACATAGCATTGAGATATCAAATATCTAAAGTTACAAGGAAGAATCACTACAACATGTATCGGAGTTCTAACAGAACTATCTAGTCCCACAAATGGGGACAAAATTAGTCGGGTGTTACTAAAACGACCAAAGCTGCTATCTTCACCAAACCGGATGACGTCACTAAAGCCATCCTATCGGAACTTTTACTAAGCTCCACTCGCCACTCAGATCCATCTAAGACCTGATATACATGTCGACAAGAAAAAGTGTTAGGTTTAATGCCTAGTGAGTTAAAGCAGTTTTCATCATATAAATTATAAAACGTTTAAAAAGAATACTTTATTATAAACACGATCGTCCCTGAAATAATAGTTATAACAAGGCTTTGATCCCAAACCATATTATTCTTAGTACTAAATATCCCTTTTTAAATAATTTTCACCAAACGATTTCCCTAAAACGCACCCACGAGGTATTTCATCAAAATACTATTTATATAAATAAAATGGTACATTTTTTAACACCGAAGGTACGGGTAAGGGAATACCCGAGGATAACACCTTCAGGTGACGGGGGAGACCCGATTCCATCGAATGTGGTGGAACACATAGTTAAGCCACTTATCAACGTTCTCGAGATTCACATAAAGGCTATGGATCCTCGTATACGATTCCTCTGAGCAACCACCGCAAGATACCCAAATGACCCTAGTGTCTACTCGACCTCTAGATAAGTGTCACCAAAAAAGTCACAAGTCCCCGTATTTGGCTCACCATGGGCACCACCGCAATACTTAGCTCTGTATACGACTCTAAAGAGCACCACCAAAAGCTTACATAAAAACATGACTTGGGGACCACTCACTAGATTCAAACATGGACGTTAAAAGCTCCATGATGAACAACCCGACTCCTATGCCTATGGATTCATCGCATTACAGTCTAAACATTACATGACTCCATATGAATGAACTAATGCATCCAAAACATGTAATAACCAACATTTGTGTAATAATCGCATTTCCATAAAACACCCATATTGAGCTACTTAAACCGGACAACGTCCCAAAACTCATTAGAATATAAGTCAAGCCATAAGGCATCATAAAATGTTTAGCAATAAGAATAAAAGCCAATATGGCTACATCTGCCGAAGTATGATTTTCCCAAAATTGTCATTTCTCCAACGTATGATAGGCCGAAGGCCTAAACCGTAAGATCCACAATTTCCCAAAATACTCATCGTGTCAAGAATGACAGTTTTCCATTTATTCACACTGTTAAAGACGAAATAGTTTAAAACACCAATATCCCAAAAATCATAAGTAGGATAAAATCCCAAAATAACCATTTGTACCCAACTTTTCATAAAATAAAACCCAACACATTATGTTGCCTAAATTCTCCAATAAATCCAACAGAACTCCATTAGTAGGTTTAAATATCATTTTTGAGGATAAAACACCCAAACACACTTAGCAAACCAATAAAAATCTTTGACATCCCAAGTATGTACAAATACCCATTCAACCATAAAACTCATCGATTATAAAGTGTGCATGTAACATACGTTCATAATCCCCTTTCTGGTGACTAAAACCACCTCATAAAATGTTGTAAACCATTTTCAAGGGTTTTATAGCACAAATATGTGTAAGTGTACAATTATTCACAAAACTTATCAAAATGAAGTAAATTCATGGATATACTTTCAAAACCCCAAAATATGTGCATTTTGACATGTATATAGTTTTTCAAAGCAACTAGAACTCACCTTGCTTGATTTAAACTAAATCTAGGGTTTTACCCTAAACTTGAGCTTTCTTGATGATGGCTTCAAATCCACAAACATCCACCTCTAGAAACCTTATCTAGGTCACAAACAAATCAAAACACACCAAGAGTAACTCCCAAAATCAGATCCACACTAAATCTTTACCAAAACCCCAAATCTCCAAAATATCCAAAAATAGATCGAAACTCATAATACGAGAGATAAATTAAGGGAGATGCTCTAAAAGGTTAAGATGAAAGGTTTTAACAATAACAAAGGTTTAGAAATGGTTAGAATGACTTACAAATGGTTTCTTGGCAAACCCCAAGATATGGTCAACAATGGTGAGGTGATGATGAAGAAGATGAAGGCTTGATCTTAGATTGAAGGTGGAGATCTTGAAGAAATGATGGTTGAACCACTTAATACCAGCCCAAAAATCGTCTCCTACCCTAAATTGTGGTTGGGAGCATTTTAAGAAGGAGTGAATGAGAGAAAATAGGGTTTGGGGGTGAATCAACCTTTTATCAGCGCACAGTGCTCACGCGTGAGCCGTAGCGCGGTTCCACTCGCGCGAAGAGCCGCGCTGAACACTGGGATCGTGGTGGAGCAGTGTCTCACGCGGAGAGCCGGGCGGAATACTGTTGGCAATTTTCCGATATTCTTTTCGGCTACCTTGCTCAACATCAATTTAGAATAGAAATTCCCAAAATCCAGGGTGTTACTACAAATGCTCCCAAGAACCGATTTTACCAAAGTCCATCTTCCTCCAAAAGAGATCGTCTTCGCTCTCCAAGAAGCAAGTTTGTTTTTTACCTTATCGATCGGCACTTTCAGCTATCAATTTTCCTCATGGTTGCTCCTACCAGTAACCCAAGATAGATGAACGGCATCAAACCACATCCACATCCCAGTTGTTAGCCCATACTTAGATTTCATATTCTTCTACCCCTACTATGTATAGTTTGAATTTTCAAATATTGATTTTTAAACCCAACACCAAGTGAAAGCACTTTAAGATCTTCATTAAGTTCTTGAGATTTATAAGATTCCATTTCCCAAAAAACACCACATCGTCCGCATATTGAAGGTGGGACACTACTACTTCCTCGCTACCAACCTTGATGCCTTCAAAATTTTATTTTTTCATCGTTTCCACCATGAGTAAGTTTAAAATTTCGGCCACTAGAATGAATAAGAAAGGTGCTAACGGATCACCTTGTCTTAACTCTTTCTCCATTTTAAACTCTTTTGTAGGCAACCCATTGATTAAAACCTAGACCTTCGCAGATTTTAAGCAAGACTCGATCCATTTATACCACTTGATACCAAAGCCTATCGACTCCATCACGTCCAAAAGGAACGACCATTCCACACTATAATACGCTTTCTCGAAGTCCACCTTGAAAATCATACCTTTATTTTTTGATCTTCGCATAAACTCCACCACCTCATTGGCTATCAACAGACCATCTTGAATATATCGATCTTTTATAAACGCGCTTTGCACTTCGCTGATTTGCTTACCCATAATCGTCTTTAACCTTTCTGCTAACACTTTAGAGAGAGTTTTATAAAACACACCAATAAGGCTAATTGGCTGAAATTCGCCAAGACCAATCGGGCTTGAATTCTTTGGGATTAGAGTTATAAATGAGGAGTTACATCCCCAACTAATCTCCGCTTTCTCCCAGAACCAAATTTAGAGCTTTCAACAAATCATTTTATATGACATCCCAAAATCTTTTGGCAAAATTAAACGTAAAAGCGCCTGGCCCGGGGGATTTATTATTTCCACAACCTTTTATTGCAGTCCAGATCTCTTCTTCCGAAAACGGCCTCTCAAGATTATTTGCTTCCCCTTTTGAGAGTTTCTTGAACATGTTGCTCTCTACTCTTGGGCCTTCACACCTTTATGATGAGTATTTTCCTTTGAACGCCATGTCTTGCTAGAAGGTTCTTCAAAAATCCAAAACATTTCAGATCAATCAAAGGAATTGCTAGAAGGTTCTTAAAAATTCAAAATACTTCGGATCAATCAAAAGAATTGCTAGAAGGTTCTTCGAAAATCCTAAACATTTCGAATCAATCAAAAGAATTGCTAGAAGATACTTCAAAAATCTGGAACATTAGCAGATCAATCAAAAGAATTGCTAGAAGGTTCTTCGAAAATCCGGGACATTTCGGATCAGTCAAAAGAATGGAAGAAACTTTGGAGAAAGATAAAGAAAAGCAAAACAAAAATTGAAAGGGTCCAAGCCTATTCTAAAATGTACGTACATGTCTAGTCGTCATTGTTTAGCTTTAAGCTTTCTTGTAAATATATGGTATAATAGTCTTAGATAGAATCCTCTAAATACTTGGTTAGAGTAATATAAATAGAGGTAGTCTCTCACTTATAAATCACACACCACATTCCACAACTTGAGTAATAGAAGTGTAGTTTGAGAACTAAGGTGACACGCAAACTTATGAAGTGACAAAACTTTGCATATCACATTAGTTGTTTGAATGGGTTCTCCATTTTTGATGTTATAAATAGTAAAATCTCAAATTTAATGTAAATTTTGTTATTCTATTCTTTTCCTTAGGTTTTTATAATTAAAAACTAATCCTTTAATTTTGAGATTTATGTATTTTTTATTTTATAATCATTATACATTCAACTTATTTTAATTACTTTTTAAATAATTAAAAGCACAATAACATGTTTAATTAAAATTTAACCAATCGACACGATAAAAATATAAAATTATCACCAAAATATAAAGATACAAAACTAAAATAGATGAGTAGTAATTTAATAATTTGATAATATTGTTCCAGATCTTTCAATATCATTAAACTATTGTTGAAGTAGATACATGTTGAGCTTGTTGGAATTGTTCTTGAGTTATCTTCTATAAAATATGTACGTGTTTAGCTTGAACATATGCTCATATATTGGGACCTTATATCAAATACATATCTTGAAATAATATTTTATTTTCCTTCTTAATTCATTACATCTCCAAAAGGTGTTGCTTTTGTGCTGATGTCTTTTTGATCAATTGTTGTAAAAGTTTTCTATTTCATTTTCCAATCATGTTGACAATATATAGTTAATGTTTGTTGATCCATTTTTCTCTTCAATTATGATTTTTTGCACCCCAACAAGCCATTGAGATGTAGACCCATGAAGTATGTTGTGCGCATCGTCTAAATTTAGAGAAAATGCAAACAACATTGGAGATGTAGAATGTGAGAGTCCTCTACTCACACTTCAAAATTGTGGTATAATTGGCTCGTTTTGGAAAAAAAATACATGATACATGACATAATCACTACATACATTAATTATTTTACATAACATCATAAATCAAAGATAACACATGATCTCATTGATCATTTGAAGTTGGGACAAAAGTGTTATGGATAAATGTTGAAATAGTGATGGATGATGAAAACTTATTCCAACAATTTCTTTATCCTTATAGACAAACTAATCAAGGATAATATGTTCACATTATACTTCGGAATGCATTAATCTAGCATTTGAGGGAATATAATTATAGTAATAATGTTTAAATGCATAACTATTTTTCTTATATGTGTGTTAATGTAACTTTTATCATTTAATGAGATGTTTGTTTTATATTATATATAGCGCAAAATTAATTATGAATAACATTAATTTATTAAGTTAATGTATAAATAAAAAAATTGGTATTCTTTGTAAAAAAAACACAAGGGTATTGTTGAAAAGAGGACATTTTTTTTAGAACTCTCTAATTTATGAGATTTTTGAGAACTAGTGTATCATGTGCTTTTTTATATGATTGTTTTTTTCATCTATAGCTAGACTTTTTTGTAATGATTAACACATATTTGTTTCATAATGTTTTGGTTCACGATGTGAAACTTTTTGACGTTTTTGTGAAACAAAAAATACACGTAAAAAAATTTTACATTGTGAACCGAGTTTCACAAACACGTCACAAACTTTTACATTGTAAACCGAATGCATATAAACCAAATATATTATGAAACGAATATATGTTAATCAATACATTAATAATATACTTAGATAGGAAAAAAAATTATATGAAATAAAACTTCAAAGTAGATTTTCTTATGGATCTCACAAATTTTCGAGTTCTCAAATTATTGAAGAAAATATAAGTTATTGAAGGTAAAAAGAAATATCAACTATGATTTAATATAAAATAGTGTTACCATTAAAATTATATATTATTTGCAACAAATTTTACGTAATTTTCCACAAAAATAGGGTAACCCATTAGAGATGGTCTTAGATTTTATTGTTCAATTTTTTATGGTTTAGATTGATAATACTGTACATGTTTATAAGAAATTAATATGCAAAATTAAGGCTCTAATCAAATCTCAATCTATAATCACATTAATAGTCATTTATTATCAATCTAGCAACTTGTTAGAATGGATTTAAGATATAGTTCAATAACAATTACATATCGACCACAGATCACTATAATGTTAAGAAAAATATAGTGCTCATCAAATTTGGTCAATATATTTAGAGGTCAATAAGTTCGTGTCTATATCTTAAATATTAATATTATAATAATTTTATATAATATTTTAATATATTATATTAATTAAGGTTATACTTAGCTTATGTTTTTAAATTATAAATTATATTTAATGTAATAATAAAAAAATTCATTTTAATTTTAACGGTATTTCCTTAAATAAATCATAATAAATTTTAAATAATAATTATTTATTGATTATAAAAAGTAATTACATGTTATAATTATTAAAATATTAGGTTTTAATAAAATAGTACTATAATAAATAAAAATGTTATTTTATCATTATTATTAAGTTAAAGAAGTTTTTTTAGTGTTTCATTGGAGTTGAATTTTTATTAGCATTCAATGGCCTCACTATTTTTAGCATTTTTAGTGGTTGAGTTGGAGATGCTTTAGTAGAAATAAATTTTAAATTTGTACATTAAGTTTTAATTAAGTAATCTATACTATATTATAAAAGAGACATAAAAATTTCTTAATTACAACATCTTAAACACAAAATACAACAAATTAAAGTCAATTACTTAATTTACAACTTCATAATGCTTTGATACAACTTAACGAAACACACGATCTCAAATTCGTACAAATCCTTCTTTGGTACAACTTTTATCGCTTCCAAACCCTAACCCTACCATCATCGTCGTTGCTCTCGATAGGTTCAATGGTTTTGCAATTTGCATTGAACTGCTACTGGAACTGCAATTGGAAACTTGAATTGCTACTGGAACTGCAATTGGAAACTTGAATTGTGGCGGTAGCAGGAATAGAAGAATAACGATGGCTAGCAGGACGGGTAATCATCATCATATGGTTGATTAATACAAGTTCTGGGTGTTTTTGTTTTTTTTTTTTTTTCTGATTTCGGTGGGTTTTCATGGAATTTTAGGAAAAATGGGGTTTCTCTGGAATCCACTCTTGCCTGGGTTTCTCAGGCACCTTAGCCATTGTTGATTGATGGTCTATTGATCTTGTGTTCCAGGTTGACGGTTCCTTTGAGATTCGTCCTTTTTTTGTGTGATATGATCTTGTGTTCCAGGTTTGCACCTTCTTTTTTATTGTTAAATCGTGTAGGCCCATATCTATTTTGCTTCTTTGGTGAAACTCATTTGAGTTTTTTGCTTGTGTTTTTTCCCGAGTTTCTTTCTTTCGGTGAGACTCATTTGAGTTGTTTCACTTTCACCCTGTGTGGTATTGTTCCTCTTTGTTCAGGCCTTATTGGTTCTAGACGGATTGTGGGTCTACATTCTTTAATACTGAACCCTGATTCCTAGATATGTAAGTTTTCTTTTCTACTAGATATGTGTGTAGCAATTGACCTATAGGCAGAGAATCTTTATTTCTTGAATATCTTTTTTCTTCCGTTGTGCCTATTTATTTGCTGGAAGTGCTTGTTTTCTGGAAACGTGCTTTTGTTCCTTGACAGACCTTCATCTCAGAAATCCTGAACCAGTGGTTTTTCGCTACAAAAAAGCGTGGCTGGACCAACCCACTGGCGGTCAACAACAACGTCAAGAAGCTTCAAAGGCGTGAGATTTGTTCCAAACCCCACCGTTCCTCTTCGATCACCAAATCTTTGCATCGATTTTGCAACTTTCGATTGACGGTAGTTCCCCTCCCACCTCACCTATTTTGTTCTTGAATTTTCTCCTGTTCAGTTACTCCACTATTATGCAACTAAATTCTTTGAGAATTCAGTGACAGGTAGCGACATAATTTGGGATACAGTACAGATACGTATTCTAGGGTTCCCTTGTTATGTGCTTTCCCTTGTTCAATGCAAATTGCACGCAGATTCACACAAATTGATTTTTGGTCGTATCAGGTTAGAATTCATTCTTTGTTTCTTGTTGAATTCTTGGGTTTTTACCTATGATTTTGACGATAAAGATTGGGGTTTTCTTCCATATTGAATTTAGAATCCAAGTTTTTTTTGTTCTGGGATTTTGTTAATATTTGAAGAAATTGTATTTTCTTGTCTCAATTTTAAAGTGAAATTTTGGTCAATTCAAGATTTTGATCATGGGTGTTGTTTAGATCCCATTTGAAACCATTTTTCTGTGTGTTTAGTGATGGAATTGATGTAATGTAGGGTGCTGGAGGACCTGATGAATAAGATAACAAGTGGCCGCCATGGTTGAAGCCAAGGTCTCTCGATTTTGGTCCTGGTACCATGTTTTTGGTTGCTATTTATATATCCACTCTTTACTCTATTTTTTGGAATTGTTTGATAGCTTTGATTGATTTTATGTTTCAATGATATATTCATGTTGTAGATCGAACCAACTCACCTTTAGATGGATGATAAGTATTTGTAGTTAAATCATTTTCTGAGAGTCTGTTATTCAGCTCTCCTGTGGATTCCAATTCATGTTGATCAATGTGACTTCATAGTTTTAAGTTCCTACAGTCCTACTACTGATAGTTTTCTATCGTTCGCAAGAAAAATAGGAGTAATATGAACAGAGATGTGGTCGATTTGGAGAGAGGCGGTTGTGGTGGTCGTGTTTAGAGAAGCGGCATCGGTTCATTGTCGGCAAAGATTGAAATTGATCCGCTTCTGAGAAGAAATAGGAATAGAAGTTTTGAAATTGAACAAACTTTGAATCGAAATAGGAAGGATAGTGAGGTTGATTCCATTTTACCATAAAGGGAAGAAGTCGAGAGAAGAAATGGTGGAGTTTGTGCAAGTGGTGATGGTAATAACAAAGAGGGTGAGTATAAACCCATGGATATAATGTATCCTGGAGGAGGAAGAGAATATGGTAATGGAGAATGAAATCAACCACCAGAGATGAAATGTGGGATCAGAGACAATCCTGGTTTAGGTTTGTTTTCTTCACACTCGTCTTGTACCGGCTAGATACCAAAAAGCAAACGAAAGGTTGGGTTTCGTGTGGGGTTGGTCAGGATTGTCGGTAATCAAGATTTTGCTCAAACATTTAACTATGTGCTATGCTACCAAATATTATATGTTTTATATTCATGCTTTATTAATTAAAATGATGGATGTTTATAGTGTGCATATGTATACACACATTTAGGGATGGATGTTTTGAATTCTTTTGCAGGTAGTGAGAAAGAGCATATCGAATACGTTATGGATTTCTGATTGCCGTAAGATCTCGAATGTCGCACAGAAGTCACCTCGTGTTTGTCAGGTCAGCAACTTGGTTTCCATCTTGGAAAGTGGCAAGTCAAAGACAAAGAAAGAGAAGTTGTTGGCTCAGGATGTGAAGAAGTTGTCGTTTGCGGTTAGCTCGACTCATCTACTCCGCCGGTCTAAAGCCATATTGAAGGTGTTGGCTCATAATGGCTTTTACTTCCATAATGATCTACATGATCTAAAATGGTGATATATGTTTTTAACCAACTCATTTATTTATTAGTTTTTAACCAATTCTTGATGTTATATGTTATACATAATACATGTTCAACTATAGAAAAGGAAAAAAGAAAAAAAATTATAATAGATTTTTTATCACTTGATTTACTTATTTCCAACTGTAAAAAGGTTTTCAAATGAGCTGTCAAAAGGGTTGAAAACTGATAAGAACAGATAGTGGAATCTTATGGGAAGCTGGTGGAATGTCGATTTGGGGTCGGTGAGTAACTTGAATGAGCTTCTTGGGTTTGGGGGGCAAATGGGCAACTCAACAAAGGATTCGAAAAGATGGACAACGGTGCTATGGTGTGTGGTCTATCTCATTTGGGCAAATCGAAATAAAATGGTCTTTGAGAGGGATAATAGAGTGGTGGGGGAGCTGTTTTTTTATTTTCAACTTAAATCGTTTGAGTGGATAACTAGGAGGGACAAAGGGTTGGCCTTGGGAGTGGGTATCGTGGTTATCGGACCCTAACATCTCGTAATCAAGTCATGGTGCAAGAAGCAGTTTTGGAGGAGCTCGGGTCGAGGGGAGCAGACACGGTTTCGGTTGCGTACATCAAGTAGTCGCCAACTGCTGTCCGTAAGGGCGGCTGCGAGTTTTCCTTTTGGACCGACTAGAAGGTTGCTGTGAGCTCCTTGTTTGCTGGTAGACTTCGTGGTTTCAAGGAGGGTGCGGGTGTTTTATGCTAATGGCTGGTGGTTTTGGTTGAGTAGGTGGATCGGGATGATTGTTTCGATGTCATTTGGGGTGACTTAATGTTGTTATTGATGTTGTTTTGATTATGTTTGCTGCTCACAATCATAGTCCTGGTTCCTGTTTTTATTGTTCTGTTGACGTTCGTGTTGCTTGGCTGGTTAGCTTTTTGGGTCGGTTCTTGTAATACTTTTGTGGGTTTCCTTTGGAGTGGGTGCTCGTGTTTTCAGTCAGAGAGGTCGTAGAATCGTGACTGGTAAAGTCGGGGCTGAAGGAATGTGGTGGTTTCAAGACTACTACTGTTTCTTCGGCGTGGAGGGAGCATAATAAGGGTTGAGTTCTCCGTTCGTCTCTCGCAAACGATTCTCCATTGATTTAGCCGATAATTTTTGTGTTGCTCTTCGTATGTTTTTTCCCTTACTGTATGTTTTTTTGTGTGCCTTTTATGGCTTGTGTTTCGTTGGTTTAAGTGGTTTTGTTTTGGATGGAGCCGGTTGGCTTTGTTGCTTACTGTTTTTTGGTTTTGAGGCTTATGCCTCTTTTTGGTAATAAAGTTAACACTATTTGCTAATAAAAAAAAGGGTTGAAATTTATCCCCTCAATACACCCCTAAGTACGCCATCTCTCTATTGTGTCCTATCCATCTACCATCTCTTTACATTTGTTCAATTTTTAACGGGGTTAGTTAATGAATTATAAATTAGATGATTTATATACTTTACATAGATGACGTTTTTATATTAAAATAAAAAAGTTGTATTCAATTAAACTTTTATACTGTCAAGTTTACTAGATACGATGAGTTATTACATTTGGCCTAGCGGTATCGGAGCCTCTGACCTCCTAGAGGAGGTCAGGGGGTTCAAACCTCACTAAATGAGAGGAGGGTGTGTGAGTTTATTTGTTACATTTGTCGTATATATATATATATATATATTAAAAACAATTAAAAATAATTGTTAAAGCTTAATGTACCGTTATTTAATGTTAATTACTTAAAATATTTTAAAAACAATCATTAAAGCATTATGTATTACATTTAATACTATTTATTAACTTTCAATCCTTATCTCTAACCAATTTAACTCTTCACTTCAATCCCCTAAAATCACTCCCCTGCATAATTAAATAATGATAAAAATCAAATTTTAAATATAAAAAATCTAAAATATAATTAAGAAAATCTAACAGAATATTTAATGTTTAATCTAAAATAAATTAAATTATGCATTAAGTATTGTTTATTGATATACATACTTAAAATTCAAGATTAAAGTAATGATGATGAGTACAATTTTCTAAAACAGTATGTTTGAATTCATAACTAACTAATAAACATAATCAAAACAGGATAAACATCTCAATTTAAATATAAATAATTTAAAATATATAAGATAATCATTGAATTCTAACAAAATACTTAATTTTTTATATAAAATCATTATATTATTAAGCTTAAATTAAAAAATTTATATAAAATAACCATTATCACTCTCTCAAAATCATCCAAAATCGTATCGTAAATCGACATAAAGTAAAATGAAACATTAAAATCATGATGTATCTCGCTGCGTTGCACGAGTACGCTTCTAGTAATTACTAATGAGAAGAAAACGAATTGAAACTAAAATTATTTTTTAATTGTCTAAAAATGTGAAACACCAATTTTCATTTTGTCCTAAATTGTATTTAAATTTATTCGTGTTAGTTATTAATGATCGTTATTCATTACTTGATATTCATATATTTAATTTTAATCTATAAATTCTTTTATTTTATCATTAATTTTTACTAATATCATTGACTAAACTTTTTCTAAAATAATTGTTTTAAAATTATTTATTAAAATGAAAAACTTAAACGATTAAAAAGAACAAGAAAGAGAGAAGCAGAGGGGTACCGTACTACCCTACCGCGTAGAAGGATGAGTAGGGAGAGATTTATTTGGTTTTTTCCAACTAACATTTTCACGTTTTAAATATTTGTACCGTACAAATAATTAATGCGTGCTTGCTTACTATTCCATTTTCATGCCAAAAACACAAACAAATTACAAATTTGCCTTCATTTTGCCACCTGATCCATCATCAAATATATTTAACCATTTTCACACCTTGAATTCACACAAACACGCTAAAAACCATCATATATAGCCTTATAATTCTTCATCAACCTATCTTTTTCCTCTCACAATCATCTCCAACCATACCCACCATTTTTCTTTCCAAATATTTCAAGAATACATAGATTTGTATATATATGGACCATGGACACCTTCATCATATGCATATCAGTACTGTAGGCATCGATCCAAGCACGGGCAGTGGCGGCAGCAGCGACAGGCTTCCGCAATGGAGTGTGCAAGAAACGCGGGATTTGTTGATGATACGGGCGGAGCTGGATCCAACGTTCATGGAAACGAAACGTAATAAGCTTCTTTGGGAAGTGATATCGACAAAAATGAAGGAGACGGGCTATAATCGCAGTGCTGAGCAGTGCAAAGCCAAATGGAAGAATCTTGTCACACGTTATAAGGTTTGTACACTATGTGTTTCACTGTGTTTGTTACGTGTTCTTTTTTTGTAGATTGGATCTGAAAAAATGGTTTTACATAAGTCTTCTGTTGAAGTGGAACCCTAAATATTTGTGGGTTCTCTCCATATATATATATATATATATATATATATATTATCAGATTAACCAAAGATCTTTGGTTTTCTTGGGTTCTATTTGAAATATTTTATAACCAAGTCTCATGAATCTAATGGTTGTGGGTTCAAAATCATTCTTAAAAAGTTTAATCTTTTTATAAAGATCTTTTAGAAAAGATAAAGTCGCATGAAAAACTTCTTTCAAACCCTAGAAAACTTTGGGAATAAAGTAGATACAAACAAAATATATATACACACATCCTGTTAATTAGCAACAACTTAGAACCCTTGACTTATACTTGTTCAAGAAAATCGATCGGTATCAGTTATATCAAAATTCATCAATTAAATCCCAGATATTGGAAAATGTTTTCTTTTAGAAATATATATATAGACGAAGGATCATGTGAGAATATATAGAAGTTAAGACGAGAAGTGTAAGAAGGGATTTGGAACTCTTAATCACTTTTAATTAATGTTGATTTGATGGTTCAGATTAAGTCCTAAAATAACCAATGAATTAATTTAGAAGTGAATTTTCAATCGATCTTCAATTAGGATTGATTCAAGGGTGAAGATTTATTTATATCATTCTCACAGAGTAACTTCTATTCTTTCCGCAAACCATCTCTTTCTATATATGACATTTAAGACGTCACCTAGAAACAACGAGTGTCACATATATATTTATGAGTGTAGTATTTATGAGTTCTACATGACTGAATTATCTAAGGTGCCGTTTGTTTTTAAAAGGTTTAAAGTCTGAAATCTTAATTTAGTTATGATTAATAAAAGATGTAAAATGTCTGAACGATTTAGACTTACGAGAGATTAAGAGATTTTAAAAAAAAACAAACAACCCCTAAGACTTATGTATCTGTGATCTAGACAAACTTTGCATCATGTCGATTTACTCACATTTAAATGATTTTTATGAGTTTTCAAGTAAATATCTTATAAATGCAATTAAAAACTAGCCTAGAGATCTTATTCCAAAAATCAAAACCCTAGAAAAGTGTGAGTTTTTGTGTGCTTTTTCTCTAGATATCACTCTCTCTCTCTCTTTCAAGACGCAAGAAATCTCTTCCGACTTGCTATGAAAGTTTCTATTTTGTTTATGTTGACACACACACATATATACAAACTATTGGTCAAACCACGAGTTGTTTGAAATTAAACGTCAAGAAAACGAGCATCAAAATCTTCTTCTAAACCAAGATATGCATATATTTTAATGTCTTTACGTGTTTTAATCTTGCATATTCTATACAAACTTTGTTTATATTTAGGGAGGGAGATATTTGTTTATGACCAAAATTCAAACATAAGCGTCTAATTTCCTATGATTATAAAACTAACAACAGATAAATTAACATTTTCCTTAATTAATTACCAACTTTTTCTTAACGATAAATGAATTTGGTTAAGACCATTAATGAGTTTCTCGTAGCGTACATAATTTGTATCAACGAGTAAATATGTTCTAATTTTCGTACTTTGATCAACAAAAGAAACTTTCATAACAGCAAGGAGATAGAATTTTCTTTTGCACATGATCAAAGGCTTATATGTTTTGGTGCATGTAGTTACATTACGACTAATTCCTTTTATGTAACTATATATATATATATATCTATACTTGTATGGTGATTATGACTCAATTGGGTTAATGATTATATATAATATGAAATGTAGGGATGTGAGACGATGGAAAACGATGGTATGAGGCAACAATTTCCATTCTACAACGATCTACAAGCGATTTTCTCAGCTCGAATACAAAGGATGCTATGGATGGAAGCAGAAGGTGTAGCAAGCGGATCCAAAAAGAGGGTGATCACGCAATTGTCTTCAGATGATGACGACAAGGAAGAAATTAGCGATCCAGAGAAGACGACGAGTGGAATTAGCAAGAACAAGAAAAAGAAGGTCGTAATAATAAAGAATCCTATCTCGAACATTAATAACATGAAGGAGATGGTGGAGGAATTCATGAATCAACAGATGCAGATGGAGTTACAATGGATGAAAACATTCGAGGCCAAGGAAGAAGAGAGGAGATTGAAGGAGATGGAGTGGCGGCAGACGATGGAGGCGTTGGAGAACAAACGAATGATGTTGGATCAGAGGTGGAGGGAGAGGGAAGAGCAGAGAATTATGAGAGATGAAGTAAGAGCTGAAAAACGGGATGCTCTTATTACTGCATTGTTAAACCAGCTTAATTAAAAGACAAGATATGTAGTTCAATTTACTTAGGTGCCGTTTGTTTTTTAAGAGGTTTAAAGTCTAAAATCTTATTTTAATTATGATTAATAAAAGGTGTTGTGTAAAAAAGTCTGAACCATTCAGACTTAAGAGTCATTAAGAGTTTTTTTGATTTGTCAGAAATAATTTTAAGATCCCAAGAGTAAATCCAACTTCTGTATTTTACCCAACCAAGAAACTGCTTTTGACGAAAATCATAGTCAATAGCGGACCCATGATTTTTGATGTAGTTTTTAATGTGGATTAAAGGTCCGTAAAATCGTCTGATATCTTTCTAGTCGAATTTCATCGTTTCGAGGATTTTTTTAAGTTTATTAGTTGATTTCGAGGGATTCTTTAAAGTTTTATATATGGTGATTTCAAGGGACCTTTTCAGTTTTTTTGTTGATTTCGAAAGTCTTTTTTGGTTGATTATGAGAGACTTTTTTTCTTTCGTTTTTAGATGTTTCTTGTATCACAAACTTTTTCAACATGTACATCTATCATACCCAAAAAAAGTTTACTTGTGTAAGGGTGGAACACAAGCTTTTCAACCATAGGGGCGGATCTAATATATTATATAATTTCTAGTCCTTATCAACAGGGACGGACCCAAAAACTTTTTCACATGGTGACACTTCTAAAATAATACGGTTGTACCTTCTAAAACGATACAATTGCACCTTTTACAAACCCAACATGTTTGTTCGGGATCTTGAAATTGAGAAAAAAAAACTAACATGTTTTCTTTTAAAAAAACCCATGAATGGTAGATTGGGTTTTCATCTGCATCTACATATGAAACGAATTCGAACAAATTTAACTAAACAAAAACAATGAAAGAAGTAAACATTCTAATCCTACTATCCTAAATTCGTTAGAGCATCTCCAACAGCTATGCTAAAATAGGAAAAAGTGAGATTTTAGCAATTTTTTTGCTCCAACGGCTATGCTATATCGTATGCTAAAATAGAGAAAAGAAGAGAGAGAAAGTAAAAAACTCCAAATTTGGAGAAATCTCTAAAACTCCATATTTAAGAGAGAGATTTTTTTCCACCAATAGAAAACATTGAAGTTGTGTGTTTATGAGAGAAAAATAATATTTTATTAATATAATTGATGATAGAATTGCTAAAATAGAGTAGCTGTTGGAGTTGGGTGTAATTTTTTTAGAGATTTTAAGTTTTTTTACTCTATTTTAAAAAAATTATAGCATAGCTGTTGGAGATGTTCTTAATAGATCAATCAAATAAATCTAACAATTACACAACCAACCACAGTTACACAATCAAAAAAACAATTACACAATCAATCAAATATATCTAAACCTAGATAATCAAACAATTTAAAACTCAAGCAAACAAGCAATGAGCAATGAATGATATTTTAAAACTTGAATAAAATGGAACTGCTTCTAATTTAACATTTTGAAGAGAATATTTATAACTTTTTTTTGTTCAAGTCAAGGACCCAAACCAACAAAAAATTCCTATTACGTTTTCTTTTTGCTAGTATTATATGATAACTTTGATTTTTGTTTGCAAATTATCCAAGTTATATATATATATATATATATATATATATATATATATATATATATATTGGAAGACATAGCGGCATCGAATCAACGAACGACTACCACGAACACACGTACACACGCACGCACACCTCCCCGGCGGTATCGGGCATCCACGGGCAGCCTACTAATCCGCCGCTATCTCGGCCCAGCTTACGCTGAACCTAAAGCCCAACCACATTCTTAAGACTGGGCTGGGGGACAGCCCAGTCAACGACTGGACCGGCCCAAGGACTGGGTACTTCTCATGCCCTCAGAATGACTCCCCTTGGATTCGAACCCGGGTAGATTGGGATACCATTCACAACCCCTTCCAGGATGTTACCGCCATTGGAAAAACTAACTGAGCTAGACATGATTTGTTATCCAAGTTCTATATGTTCGATTAAACATTTCTATCAAATTATATATGAAATTAGATATGTTTGAAAAAAAATATATTACGTATTTTAAGAAGAAAAAATAGGACTCAATTTCGTGTAAGTTAAGATCCGACAACTTTAAGTTAATTGGTTTATATAACTAAAAAAAATGATTAAAAACGATAAACGTAATTTAAAAAAAAACAACATTTTTGTTTAGTAAAATGTTGGAATTGAAGGAGACAAATAATAAGATGACAAAAAACGTCAACCAAACAGCGTTTTCATAAGCGTGTCAACGTCTCAAATCTATTTTTCTTTTTTCTTTTTTTTTTCCTTTTCAAACCATGACTTCTCAAAAACGACGTCGGAAATTGGTTTCATACAAAGACTTACCCCGCAGCACCATCGACAGAATTCACATTCCTTCATTTGACTTTGCTGCTTATACAATTTAGAATAAATTAAGGGCGCGTTTGGTTTGCGGGATTGGAATGGATTTGGATTTTAAATCCATTCCAATCATGCGTTTAGTTTGCAGGAAAGGATTTCGTTGACTGGATTTCAAATCCATTTTTAAAATCCCTCATATGATGGATTTGAAAATCCTTGGCATTGGGCTTGGATTTGAAATCCAAATCCAATAGATTCTAAAGCATGATCCATACTTCAAATTGTATCGATTCAAATTCGACGTTTACCAATAAAAATAAATTATTTATTAAAAAAAAATTCAATCCAAATTCTACAAACCAAGCAAGACTTGTAAAGGAATGGATTTGAAATCCATTCCAAATCCCTCCTTAAAATTCAATCAATTCCATTCCAATCCCGCAAACCAAACGCGCCCTAAGGATCAATTACAAAAAAAAGAACCAAAAGAAAATAGATTATATGTTTGGTTCAATTCTAGATTTTTATTTGATTTACAGAGCCATTATTAATTGGTTATAGATTTTTAATTCATTATATTCGATGGTGGATCCAAGATTTTTGTCGAAGGGATGCACCTTTAAAGTGAATCACAGGCCGGTAAGTCGCCAAATATGTTTTTAACCGAATTTCACTGTTTCAAGGAATTTTTTTTATGTACTTTGGTTGATTTCGAGATATTTTTTTTAAAGTTTTCGGTCGATTTTGAGATACTTTTTCGTTTTTTTATTCATATTCCTTATATTTTCTAATATCCCGGAGCATCGCTTACAGTTTAACATCTGCACTTTCATACCAAATAAAAAAATTACTTGCAAAATTCAGTTGAATGGCATGAATAGGTCCACCCTTGATTATGCTCGGTTCTGTTTTCTAATAAGAACCAGTTATTGGCTTGATTCTAGACCAATTCTAAACCAAAAACTGATAACGTACCAATTTACATTGGTCCAATTTTCAATCATGTTAATTTGGAATATGTTTAAATACCTTTTGCCAATACAATGCTTGTAGAAGATGGTAAACTTAAAAGATTTTTCCGACTCGTTGCAGGTCAATCTTCTTCTGTCACACGAACAACTGATCAAATCATACGAAATGCATTTAGCAGTTCTAGGGAAAAACAATAATATAATCATGGGTGTCAAACGATATTTTATTCAATGAATCAAAACTTATCTCCTAACCTCCATATACTACGAATACAAGAAATAAATATGAATGCCAAATATAATGAGATAATTATCTAAACAATGAGTTGGACTAATGACCATGATAATATGCATGCCATGCATGCGATGTTGTGGATCAATATACCCCTGTAGTCAAAGCAACGGGAGAACCAACGCGAAGACTGGAGCGGAATTCCTCAAAAAGTAGATGTGGTAGACCCATGGTGAAGACATCAGTGAACTGACAATGGGAAGGCACATGTAGAACCCAACCTGACCACGAACAACAAGATCGTGCACAAAATGAATATTTAACTCCACGTGCTTTGTGCGGTGATGTTTGATAACTTCGTTATCTGATGGATTTTACCTTCCGAATCATAAGTTTACGACTCGTCTTGAAATAAGAATTGGCATTTCGGACTAATATTTTTGTGCAAGTGATGTGTAGACATACAAGATGTCAAGTGGAAGAAAAATTGCCTATTACTACTCCTTTTTGACATCCCAGACGAAGAAAGCATCGAACCAAGTGAACGGGTGAAGAAAACCAAATCAGGGGTCATGCTACTATGCTATGTGACAATGACAATGTCATTGTCGCAGGGCATAGTCACACCACATGTACCGTGAGGGTGTGGATCCGGGCGACAATGCCCAGGTGACTATGACACTGTCATAATCGCACGTTATAGTCGCGGTCGGGATCTGAGGGTATGAAAAGCTGCAGATTCTCATTGTCTAGGGTTATCTCGGGATTGTTGGAGGCTAGGCTTCTAGGGAGCTGTTGAGACCGTTTTTGGAGCTGAAAGAGTGCTTGCATTGATTGGGAAGGTGTAAACAACATTTGGAGCTAAATATTGGTAGTATGTATCAATCATTGAGAGAGTTTATTCATTCTAGTGATATTTTGTAGAGAAACAATGTATTTGGGTGTTGTCATCTTCTTTTCTATGGTGATATTTGCTACTAGTAACATGACCTAAACATTTTAAGGTTGGGGGAAGGATGAATTTTGGTTTTAGACCATTGAATATATGATTATTGCATTTATTTAGTCATTACACTTGTTGGTTGAAGTTTATCTTCCTTGTTCTTATTGTTTATGAGATTGGCCATCTTGTTCATCTTTTGGTTATATTTCCTCTTGAGAAATTGGTTTTATAACTTGATAAAAGTTAAATACACCTAGGGTGAGATATTGGATAGAGATATACCAAGTAAACCCTAGTTTTGTGTTTGTGATTCTTATGCTTAATGAGTTGAATGTTTATGTTTATTGGTTGAGAGACTTTAATATACATTACATGATGCATTCTTGCTATTGCTTGAGAAAGAGTAGTAAGTATTTGTGGAATTTCTAAATTTGACCTTGTGTATTGATTTATTGAATGTATGTTGTTTATTTGTTGGTGGAATCCAAATGAAATCCGACCCCTAGCCTTTCCTAATCAATTGAGTATTCTCTTTGTGGTGCTTGAATCGTTGTTTGAATTGTATTTCCATGCTTGCTTCCATTTTCTCTAGATAAATAGTAATTAATCATACTCAAATCATTTTATCAACAGTTCAGTTAGAAGTTGTGGTAACCTTTGTGGTACTTAAACTCGTGGTTCCTTGGATCGATACTCGTACTTAGTACGTATTACTTGATTGACACCGTACACTTGCGGTATATTTGGAGGGTTGCATAAACCTTCTATCAAGTTTTTGGCATCGTTGTCGGGGAACAATTGTAGTGTTAATATCACTACCGGTTATAGCGCTGCTAGATTGGACAATATTCTTTATAATCATTATTTTTTTACTCACTATTCTTTTAGTTTATTTTCAGGCACTCCTTCTAGTGTATGCCAAGGAGACACAACCAAGGTAGAGTAGTGTTACCCTTGGATCCAGAAATCGAACGCACACTTCGACTAAGGAGAAGAGATCTAGAACAAGAGCAAACCATGGCTAACAATCAAGAATTAAGAGACTTTTCTTGTCCCACTTATGATGGATCACAACAGGGCATTCGTGCTCCTAATGTGGAGGCTAACAACTTTGAAATAAAGCCAACCATCATAAATATGGTGCAACAAGAGCAGTTTGGAGGGCTACCTTCCGAAGACACGGTTAGCCATCTCGAAAGATATACCGAAATCCTCAACACTATTAAGATGAATAGAGTATCAACTGAAGCCATTCGTCTTACGTTTTTCACATTTTCTTTGAGAGATCGAACCAATTCATGGCAAAGGAGTATTCCTGCCACACAAATCACCACATGGGACTAACTAATAAAGGCCTTTCTGACCAAGTTCTTCCCTCCGGTACGTACTGCAAGACTGCGAGCAAAAATCACTCAGTTCAAGCAAATGGACCAAGAATCACTCTACGATGCTTGGGAAACATATAGAGAGCTACTCAGAAATTGCCCCCACCATGGTCTTAAGAAGTGACTTGTTATTGAGATGTTCTATAATGAACTACTCCCGAACAACAAAGGTACCATTGATTCCGCAGCGGGGGGATCTCTCATGGCAAAGTCTTATGATGAAGCTTATGCTCTAATATGCGAAATGGCCAACAACAACTGTAACACCTCAAATTGTGGATTTTATTCGTATTATGATCTGGTATATGTATCTCATTTGTTGTTGTATGACGTAGCCTAGAAGAAATTTGAGGGAAGGCCAACAGTGCTTGGCGCGGATCTCCGCGAGGGTGGAACCGCGCAAGCGTCCGCGCGGGACTCTGTTTTGTATCAACTCCAGTGCTTGGCACGGATCTCCATGCTGATGGAACCTTGCGAGCATCCGCGCGGAAACGCAGACTTCTATTAAAAAGAAGAAATCGGCCCCAAACCCTCATTTACTCCCACATCCTCATTTCTCACTCTTGAACTGCGATTTTCCTCCCAAGAAAGACCTAGTAAGTCTTCACCTTCACTCTACCACAATTAATGACTTCCATCCATCCCTAACCTCTAATCATTTATGTCATATAGGTCCCATTGAGCATTTATTGTTCTAGTCTAAGCTTTCTCAATGATCTCTTCCTTCTCACTAGTTCTTGGATATTAGGGTTTTAACTACAACCCTAAAAGGTGAGTGCTTACTTGAGTATTTTACTCATATATGTATCTATCAAGGTTTTAATCTTTAAATGTATGTGTCTTCTTATATCTTGGTTGATTTTGTGAAGTTTGACCTAAAACCCAAATGTTGAAGATGATCTAAATTGATGAGTTGGGTTGAGAGGACCATTGACCTTATCATGTATTATGAGTGTGTAGGTGAATAGAAGTATTTACGTTGGTCATAATGGTGCATTTTGAAACAAGGCTAAAGACCCAGTTTGGGTTGATGTCTCAAATAGGCTAAAGACCCGGTTTGAGTTGATGTCTCAAATAGGCTAAATACCCAGTTTGGGTTGATGTCTCAAATAGGCTAAAGACCCGGTTTGGGTTGATGTCTCAAATAGGCTAAAGACCCGGTTTGGGTTGATGTCTCAAATAGGCTAAAGACCCGGTTTGGGTTGATGTCTCAAATAGGCTAAAGACCCGGTTTGGGTTGATGTCTCAAACAGGCTAAAGACCCGGTTTGGGTTGATGTCTCGAATGGTTAAAGAACCGGTTTGGATTAATGCTAACAAGCCAAATGGCTTGAGTGGATTCATAGGCATGTTGTCAAGAGTTGCATTGCATTACACGTTTAATGACAAGCAGAGCATTTTGGTTAGAAACAATAAATACATGGATATACATATATTGTAACTTCATTCTATTATTTAATTTGTGATTATATGTTCTCACTAGGCCTTAGCCTAACACTTGTTTCTTTGGTTGTCATCTATGTCAGGGCATCCTAGTGGTAGGAATCGTCGGGAATGAGTGGTCGAACATGTGGTTGAGAGCGTTCCTTTTGGGAGATCTATAGACCGACTTATACGACTTGATAGTCACACATTTTGGAAGGGTAGAGACACCCTACCGTAATCTATTTGACAAATTTAGATTATTAGGTTGTCTATTATATTCTTCATTATTTGGGCTTGTAAATACCATACTATATTCCCCACTTTGGGATGTTACATTTTGGGCATGATTGTCTTTACCGTTACAAATGGTTTAAGTGTCCCCTATTGTTAGGGTGTTCAGGTTTACTCTATAGATAGACATCATATTTACGAATTTTCGAGATTCTTAAAATTCCCTCAATTTTTAGGGTGTTACAAGTTGGTATCAGAGCATTAGTTTAAGCGAACTAGATATGAATGAAAGATGCCTATACTTAAACTTAGATTATTAAGCTATAACTTGTGAGATAGGGTAGAACTCTTAAGATAGGATGATTTTAGAGTCGACGGAATCTACACGAATTGAAAGTTGTAGTGATGGTGACGAGGACTCTTACGTATCATGTATTCATAATTTCACTTAGCTAACGTTATTATGAAGATGTTTTACGTGAGCATACTTGATCTACTTTTGTTATAATAATTAATGAATGTAGTGGTACGTTTCCTTATGTCATTCTTGTAGTCATCTCTCATTTTATTGCATGTGTGTGGTAGACAATGGTTAACACCCGGAATAGGCCGGAAGGTCAAGACGCCACGACATCCACATCTGACCATCCACGAGTGACCTTGGTGGAATAATCCTCTCGTTTAGTCAATGTGTTGGGCGGGGGACCCGAACACATTCCCCGACGCAGTCTGGAAACGGAGGAGCCTATCGTGGAAGAAGTGACCCCAGAGTCAAGGATGATGGATCGGATGATGCAAGCCATGAACGCAGCGATGGCTCAACAACAAGAAATGTTTCTAAAACTACTAGAAGACCGAGATGCTAACAACCGTAGGCACGAGGCGGTTGCAGAAAATATTGTAGTGGCCGGATCTGGGGGTACCGGACCCGAAATTCCCACTGATGGGACCGCGGCCCCGGAAGCAAGGCAAGTGGCGAAGACTTGTACTTTCAAAGCCTTCCTTGGTTGCCGACCACTAGAATTCAAGGGATCAGACGACCCGGTAGCATGCATGGATTGGATCCGGGAAATGGATCAAGCCTTTAGATCGAGTGAATGCGGTGAAGGTCAGAAAGCGACATTCGGCTCTCAAATGCTTAGAGGGGCAACCCTCACCTGGTGGAATGTGTATTCCACTTTAGTAGAGGCCATGGTGTTGGCCAAACTGAGCAATCCATGGACCGAATCATCGATGAGTTTCGTGGGTTGAAGAAGAAGAATTTGTCATTAAAGGAGTATAACAAATTATTCATGGACAAACTGGGATTGGTGGGACATCTGGTCTCGACTGAGAGAGAGAATATCAAGGCCTACATCAAGGGATTGTCGACCGATATGATGAACATGGTGCGGGTGTCTAAAGCATCTACACTTCATGAGGCAATTGAGGAGGCATAATTGGTGGAAGATTCCTATGGTTCGAGCAAGGTAGAGAAAATCGGATCGGTTGAGAAAAGAAGATGGGAGGATAGTTCTACACCCTCAAGGAAAACGATACCATTCAACAGAAATTACCGTGGGAATGAGGTTGGACGAGAAGCTAGATGGTGCTCTAAATGTCGGAGTAAGCATGTTGGTCTGTGCACCTCGAGCGGGACGAAATGATTCAAGTATAGGAAACCGGGGCATGATCGTCGTGACTGCCCGGTCAGAGGGATTACGTGCTACGAATGCAAGGAACTGGGTCATATCTGGAGTGAATGCCCAAAGTTGAAAATGGGAGGGAGCGGAGCAAAGAAGACAGATCCTCCTAGAGAAACGGGAAGAGCGTTTCAAATGACCACCGAGGAAGAGAAGGCTTCAACTGATGTGGTGTCGGGTACGTTTCTCCTAAACTCCGTACCTACGCGTATATTGTTTGATTTCAGCGCAAGGTTTTCGTTTGTGTCAAATGCTTTCCGTCAAAAGTTAATCGTGCCCACTGATAGCTTAGAGGATGCTTTAGTGGTAGAGATAGCGGATGGTGACCAAGTAGTAGTTCGGGATATTCTTAGGGGTTGCAAATTGGAGATTGAGGGAAAAGAATTTTCAGTTGATCTAATATCGATGGTCATCAGAGGGTTTGATGTTGTTATCGGGATGGATTGGCTAGTGGATAACCATGCCGAGATCCTTTGTGCGAAGAAATTGATACGAATTCCAATTTTGGATGATGAGTCGGTAGTCGTGTATGGTGAAAGACGGAAGGGCAAGGTGGCGATTATCAGCATGGCGAAGGCACGGAAGTGTTTATCAAAAGGATGCTCATCCTCTTTGGCGTATGTTATAGACGCCAAGCTTGAGAAGAAAAAGATTGAAGACGTGGAAGTGGTAATGGAATTCCTCGACGTATTCCCGAACGACTTGCCTGGACTACCACCCGATCGCCAGGTAGAGTTCAAGATTGACCTAACTCCGGGAGCGGACCCGATAGCTAGGGATCCGTACCGTTTGGCCCCGTCAGAAATGAAAGAAATGATGGGACAACTTCAAGACCGTCTTGAGAAAGGATTCGTGAGACCAATCTCATCGTCGTGGGGAGCGCCAGTCTTGTTCGTGAAGAAGAAGGATGGTACCATGCGGATGTGCATAGACTATAGGGAGTTGAATAAGGTGACCATGAAGAATAAGTACCCACTCACTAGAATCGATGATTTATTCAACCAACTTCAAGGAGCGGGATGATTTTCATAGATCGACCTACGTTCGAGCTACCATCAAGTGAGAGTTAAGGAGGACGACATTCCAAAGACCGCATTTAAGATGCGCTACGGGCATTACGAGTTCTTGGTGATGCCCTTTGGTTTGACGAACGCCCCAGCGGTGTTCATGGACTTGATGAACCGCATGTGCCGACCGTTTCTTGACAAGTCGGTTATTGTGTTCATCTACGATATTCTGATTTACTCCAAGGGTGAATCCGATCACGTGCACCAACTTCGGGACGTGTTGGAGGTCTTGAGGAAGGAGAAGCTCTATACAAAATTCTCCAAGTGTGAATTTTGGTTGAAGGAGGTGCAGTTTTTGGGGCATGTAGTCTCGAAAGATGGTGTGATGGTGGACCCCGCGAAGATAGAAGCCATGATGAGTTGGGAACCTCCTAAGAGTCCATCCGAGATCAGAAGCTTCTTGGGGTTAGCGGGTTATTACCGAAGATTTATTCAAGATTTCTCCAAGATTGCTTCAGGGTTGACGGCTATGACGAAGAAGAATGTGAAGTTCGTATGGACCGAGTCTCAAGAGAAGGCATTCTAGATGTTGCAAAAGAAGCTTTGTGAAGCTCCGATCTTATCCTTGCCGGAAGGGTCGGAAGATTTCGTGGTTTATAGCGACGCCTCTAAGATGGGTCTTGGGTGCGTGCTTATGCAAATGGGAAAAGTGATCGCCTACGCGTCAAGGAAACTAAAAGTGCACGAGAAGAATTACCCCACTCATGATTTAGAACTATCGGCGGTGGTGTTCGCGTTGAAACTGTGGCGCCATTATCTTTACGGCATGAAGTGTGCCTTGTACACAGATCACAAAAGTTTGAAATATGTCTTCGGTCAAAAGGAGTTAAATATGATGCAAAGAAGCTGGTTAGAGCTACTCAAGGACTACGATTGCGAATTGCTTTACCACCCGGGTAAAGCAAATGTGGTGGCCGATGCGTTGAATCGGAAGGAATATAGTGGGAAACTCCGAGCCAAACTTGCAAGGATTGAATTGGTGTCAAGCCTTATGGAGAAGATCAAAGCGTCACAAGCCGAGGCCTTATTGGAATATAATCTCAAAAACGAAGTGATGACTAAGCAACGACTACTTCTAACCGAAGATAGCCAAGGGATCAAATGTTTCAATGGACGCGTTTGGGTGCCAAATATTGGAGGGAACCGAGAGCTACTCTTGGAGGACGCACATAAATCCAAATACTCCATCCACCCGGGAAGCACCAAGATGTATAGAGACTTAAATTTGCACTATTGGTGGCCAGTTATGAAGTAAGATGTGGCACAGTATGTAGAGCGGTGCGTGACTTGTTCGCAAGTGAAGGTCGAACACCAACGACCCTATGGGAGCTTACAATCGTTGGAGATACCCGAATGGAAGTGGGACAAGATCACCATAGATTTCATGACCAAGCTACCAAAGACGTTGCAGGGCAACAACACCATTTGAGTGATTGTTGATCGTTTGACCAAGAGTGCTCACTTTCTCGCGATGCGGGAAACCTTGCCAATGGATAAGCTAGCAAAACTCTATATTGATGAAGTGGTATCTAGACACGGTATACCCTTGTCTATAGTATCTAATCATGATAGCCGTTTTATTTTGAGATTTTGGGGGGCTTTGCATCATGAACTAGGTACTCGAGTGAATCTGAGTACGACATACCACCCACAGACGAACGGACAAAGAGAAAGGACAATTCAGACCTTGGAAGACATGCTTAGATCGTGCGTGATCGATTTTAGTGGTAATTGGGACACTCATCTACCTTTGGTGGAGTTTGCTTACAACAAAGTTACCACTCTAACCTTGGATGGCACCATTTGAAGCCTTTTACGGGAGAAAGTGTAGAACCCCCGTGTGTTGGTTAGACGCGGGCGAGAAGCAATTCGCCGGACCGCAAATTGTGCAAGAGATGGCCGACAAAGTCAAAGGAATCCGAGAACGTTTGGAGGCGGCGCAAGACCGACAAAAGAGCTATGCCGACAAGAAGAGATGACTCATTGAGTTTCAAGTGGGGGACCGGGTGATGTTGAAGGTGTCCCCTTGGAAGGGTTTGATTCGGTTTGGAAAGCGGGGAAAGCTAAGTCCTCGTTTCCTTGGACCCTTTACCATCACTGAGCGTATTGGACTACAAGCGTATAAACTGGACATACCACCAGAGATGGAGGGAATCCACCCTACTTTCCATGTATGTTACCTGCGGAAGTGTTTGGCGGAAGAAGAAAGTGTCATTCCCTTGTTGGAAATTCGTGTAGATGACAACCGTTGTGTCGAAGAACCCGAGGCCATTTTAGAGAGAGAGACCAAGAGACTTCAACGTAAGGAAGTGACGATGGTCAAAGTGCAATGGAGACACCATCGGGGTGCAAATGTGACTTAGGAGGCGGAAGAGGACATGAAACATCGATACCCTTATTTGTTTGTATAGTTGGGATTTCGGGGACGAAATCGTTTCCAAGATGGGGAGGATTATAACCCCTCAAATTGTGGATTTTGTTCGTATTATGATCTGGTATATGTATCTCATTTGTTGTTGTATGAGGTAGCCTAGAAGAAATTTGAGGGAAGCCCAACAATGCTTGGCGCGGATCTCCGCGCGGATGGAACCGCATGAGCGTCCGTGCGGGACTCTGTTATGTCTCAACTCTAGTGTTTGGCGTGGATTTCCGAGCTGATGGAACCGCACGAGCATCCACGCGGAAATGCTGACTTCTATTAAAAGTAAGAAATCGGCCCTAAACCCTCATTTACTCCTACATCCTCATTTCTCACTCTTGAACTGCGATTTTCCTCCCAAGAAAGACCTGGTAAGTCTTCCCCTTCACTCCCCCACCATTAATGACTTCCATCCATCCTCAACCTCTAATCATTTATGTCATATAGGTCCCATTGAGCATTTATTGTGCTAGTCTAAGCTTTCTCAATGATCTCTTCCTTCTCACTAGTTCTTGTATATTAGGGTTTTAACTACAACCCTACAAGGTGAGTGCTTACTTGAATATTTTACTCATATATGTGTCTATCAAGGTTTTAATCTTTAAATGTATGTGTCTTCTTATATCTTGGTTGATTTTGTGAAGTTTGACCTAAAATCCAAATGTTAAAGATGATCTAAATTGATGAGTTGGGTTGAGAGGACCATTGACCTTATCATGTATTATGAGTGTGTAGGTGAATAGAAGTCTTTACGTTGGTCATAATGGTGCATTTTGAAACAAGGTTAAAGACCCGGTTTGGGTTGATGTCTCAAATAGGCTAAAGACCCGGTTTGGGTTGATGTCTCGAATGGTTAAAGAACCGATTTGTATTAATGCTAACAAGGAAAATGGCTTGAATGGATTCATAGGCATGTTGTCAAGAGTTGCATTGCATTACATGTTCAATGACAAGCCGAGCATTTTGGATGGAAACAATAAATACATGGATATACATATATTGTAACTTCATTCCATTATTTACATTGTGATTATATGTTCTCACTAGGCCTTAGTATAACACTTGTTTCTTTGGTTATCATGTATGATAGGGCATCCTAGTGGCGGGAATCGTCAGGAATGAGTGGTCGAACATGTGGTTGAGAACGGTCCTTTTAGGAGATCTATAGACCGGCTTATACGACTTGATAGTCACACATTTTGGAAGGATAGCGACACCCGACCGTAATCTATTTGACAAATTTAGATTATTAGGTTGTCGATTATATTCTTCATTATTTGGGCTTGTAAATACCATACTCTATTCCCCGCTTTGGGATGTTACATTTTGGGCATGATTGTCTTTACCGTTACAAATGGTTTAAGTGTCCCCTATTTTTAGGGTGTTCAGGTTTACTCTACAGATAAACATCATATTTACGAATTTTCGAGATTCTTAAAATTCCCTCAATTTTTAGGGTGTTACAACAACTATCAATGGCATTCCGAAAGGAGTGGCCAACTACGTAGGCCAATCGTTTCTAGCTCCCAAGACTCATCAGATATTTCTTCTTTGAAAGCTCAAATTTCTGGGCTAACGGATCAACTCAATAATATGACAGTAAGAGCGGTTGGTACAGTAAATTGTCAGATATGTGGAGATTCTCACTCAACCGAGGAGTGCCGATTTGTGACTTCGTTGGATGCTAATGATATTGAGCAAGTCAATTACATGCAAAACCAACCCAACCGACAAACCAACAACCCTTTTCCAAATACATATAATCCGGGTTGGAGGAATCACCCTAACTTCTCTTGGTCTAATCAACAAAACCAAGGGGATCAATCAAGGGGTGACATGGGTCGGTCGCTGTAACACCCTAAAAACCGGGTAAATTTAAAATTTGAAACTTTCGCCATATAACGTTTATACATTGAAGGGAATTTAAACATGTAACGTTTGATATGGAATATACTTCACAAAAGAGACATCATTCCAAAAAGGGGAGAGTATAAGCGTTTCCAATTAGATTATAATTGGGTGTCGTCATCATTTCCCAAAATATCGGTAAGTGTAATGCACACTCTATATCTCGTCAATGCTATGTTCCCAAAAATCTCCATCCCTCAAAAGGTCGTCCACAACGGGACTCCACTCTCCGCTCAAGGATTTGCTACCCCACCGCTAACAGAACCTGCTTCACACCAAATCAAACAAGTGTTAGGCTTGGATCCTAGTGAGAACATCCAAAAATATAGATGCGAAGGAGTACAATACATTAGTGAATATTTAACAACAATTGGTGTAATAATAACAAATACAATTTCCACGTTTGAACCTTATGATAGACGGGGGAGACCCGTTCCACCATAAGTCGTGACGGAACACAGAAGTAAGTCACAACCCATGTGGAGCACTTAGTCGAAATGGTTATTTACCAGGGTCAGCTCTATCCATGAATCTTTAGCCGTTAGAACATCAACTTTATCCATGAATCTTTAGTTCAATATAAATATAGGTTCAACTCCATTCGAGTCTTTACCCCCAAAGGATTTCCAAGTTCATCCCTATCCATGGGTCTATACCTTGGAACCTCACCATTTCCATATAATTTAAAGGTATGTCGTTTTATTATCGTGCCCTTGGCAACCAAACACAAACATAACATCTCTTGTAGCATTATACCATCATTAGACAATTTTAACTACCACAATATCATCATCTTCACATAAGTTATATTCCTCTCAAGGTGTAGGACATAATTCCATAATATTCCATGTGTACAAATGCTAAAAATAAATAATAAGCATAGACACTTAATCCCCTTCCCGATCATGAATTTAAGTAAATCATATCACCCATTTGGGTCTCCATATTCCATCAACAAAGTAAAAACATAAGTACCTTGACACACACACATTTTGTAACTACATATCTCATCATATTTCCCAAAATGTCAAAACCCTAGATTTTGACCTAGATAGTTCAAGAAACACAAAAGTGGAGAAAGATGTGAATATTTAAAGTAATGTAAAGAAAAGGTTTTCATGGAAGCATGTAATATGAAAGATGAACTCACAAAGTGGGTTTTGATGAAAACCACAAAACCCTAAAATCTCCTTCTTGGAAGAATGGTATAGGAGAAGGTGAGTGATTAACCCTAGCTTCCAACTTGAAGGAATCACCAAGAATCTTGCAATAAATGATGGAAACAAACCTTCGAGAAACTCTAATCTCGTATTGAATGAGGAGGGAGGTTGAGAGAGTATTTTAGAAAAGAGGTAGCTAAGAGTAATGTATGAGGAAAGTGGAAAAGATGAAGCTTAAAAGCTCCTGCACCCGACGGCGACAATGATCGTGCGACTGTGTCGTGCCCTTGGCATTGTCTCCAGGCACAGTCGCCCGCTTCCAAGCACCTGCGGTACAATCCTTGCGATTGTGACCATGCGACAGTGACCCGAGCACTATCGTCGAGCACTGTTGCGCCGAACGTACCGTAACTCAAGACTAGGCTGCGACTTTGACACCGACGACAGTGACCATGTCAAGGTCGCATGGAACTATCGCCCCAGTCCTCCCACACTCCAAAATTTCAATGTTTTCCACCCGATACTAAATCCAACGTGTACGCTTACTTAAATATAAAGTAGTATAAGAAATTTAGGATTTATGAGGGAGAGTAATGATCATAAAGCTTATCGAGATTTCCAGGCATTACAGTCGCAACAAAATCAACATCAATCGCAACAAGCCCAACCACAACATCAATTTTCTTCTTCATCCCGGAATTTTAGACCTCTCGATTTCCAACATCAAGGAAACCAAAACATGAGGAACGACGGGGAGGGATCTTCGAATGAAAATAAATCGGGATTAGAGGAGATGATGATGAAATGTTTGTCAAAGATGGATACGGTTATTGGTGAACAAGGTGCGACCATTAAGGTGCTTATGAAAAGTATTGAGCAAAATTCGACCACGATCAAAGCGGTTGTTCAAAGCAATGAACAAAATAACGCCGCCATTCGAAATCTCGAAAGGCAATTTGGTCAATTCGCGGATTTACACTCTTCAAGGAACCATGGCGCATTGCCTAGTCAAACCGAGCCAAATCCTCGAGAGCATTACAAAGCCATTACTCTATAAAGTGGGAAGTCGTTGATCAAGGATCCGACTAGAGATAACATGGGTCATGAAGAGGAGGAATTAGCAATCACTCAAGAACCCGAACTCGTCGAAGTTGAGATTGAAGATGTTGTGGAAACACCAACGAAAATGCAAGAGGCACCGTCATCATCTAAAATCGGTCGTGGAAGCCTACAAGCCACCAATACCATTTTCCAACCGACTAAAGGAATTTAAGGACCAACAACGATTTGCTAAATTCTTGGAGGTCTTTAAAAAGATACAAATCAACATTCCTTTTGCAGACGCATTGGCTCAACTGCCCTCTTATGCAAAGTTCTTGAAGGAAATTTTTTCCAAAAAGAGGAAGATTGAAGAGCATATCACTGTGGCACTACACTCTTCAAACAAAATTCTACCTAAGCTTAAGGATCCAAGAAGTTTTACTATTCCCATTCAAATTTGAGATTTTGAGTTTGGTAAGGCTTTATGTGATTTAGGTGCAAGTATTAATCTTATGCCTTTATCTATTTTCAGGAAGCTTGGTCTTGGTGAAATTAAATCAACATGGGTCACACTTCAATTGGCGGACCATTCTATCAAACACCCGCACGGAATCATTGAATACATCCTAACCAAAGTTGGGAAGTTCTACTTCCCCATAGACTTTGTAGTCATGGACATGGAAGAAGACGTTGATGTACCTCTAATTCTTGGAAGACCTTTTCTGGCAACCGGTGGCGCATTGATTGATGTCCAAGGAGGAAAATTAACGTTGTCGGGTGGGAGATGAAGAGGAGGTCTTCAATGTGTTCAACTGTGCAAGAAGCCAAAATGATGTGAAAGCTTGCTTCAGTGTGATCATTGTGGACCAAGTGGTACAAGACGTATTTGAAAGGAAATCGACCGATGATGAGCTTGGAAAGGTATTGATGAATGATCTTTATGAAGAAGAGAGTGATGAAGATGTTGATGGGGAAATTTTCAAGGTAAATAGCCAAAGATTGGAACCATATTAGGAAAGCGAGTTAATACAAGGCAAAGACTCGGTTCCACTCTCAACACCGGCTTGAAAATCCTAAAGGTTGTGCCACAACCCTAAATAAGGCGTTGGGTGGGAGGCAACCCACCACGGTTAGTTGTAATTATGTTGATAATAGCTCAATTTTTGTTTGGCAATGTGTTTTCCTATTAAAACCAGCCAAATGCCCCCATTTTTGGTCACATGCCTGCTTGTGAGAGTCACCCATGTTTAATTTTTTTCTCAGTATCAACTGTGCCTGAGATCTGTCATTTTAGCCCCAAGAAACAACAGCGCGACAAGCGCGACAATGACAGGCGACATTGACAATGTCATAGTTGCCCTGTCATAGTTGCCTAACCCTAGCTGCATTCGGTACAATTTTAGCGACATTGACCGGCAAATTTGCCTTGGTATTGTCGCTCGGTCATAATCGTCGTGTGAAGACCACTTTCGGTACATACCTAGCGACCTCGACCCGCGACTTTGCCTTGGCATTGCCGCTCGGTCATAGTAGCCAACGGAGGGTAGCTTACGGTACAAAAGGGGTGACTTTTCCCCGCGACTTTGCCTTGAAATTGTCGCCCGGGCATTGTCTCCGACGGGCTTGGAGGGGTTTAAAACCCTAGTCGATTTCCATTCCACACATACAGGAGCAGATTGTAGGCGATTTTGACAGTGTTCTTAGGGAGAATTTTGGCGATTTTGAGCTTCCTCTTTCCCTCTCTTCGATTCCTTCCAATTTTTTGTTTCTTCATTATGCTACTACACTTCTCAAGTACGTAATCTTTACTTCTTTCCACTCCATTTCACCCACATTGTGATATTTCAAGGTTAGGTCACAAATTCTTCTCCATGTTTAAAATATTGTGAAATTATGCTATGATTTAGGTTTGGAGTTGTTAAATTACTTGTAAATGTATTATTTGACTCCACATTGTTCATTTATTGCACAATTTCACCATGGATTGAAATTAGGCTTCACATTTTGTGTGTATGCTTTAAAGACTTGTATATTTGTGGGTTTTGGTGATTTTGCTAGTATAATGGATCTTTTTGAAGTCTTTCATATTAGTTCACCTAAAACTCACTATTTGTTGCATTGTGTTCCCTCATTACCCAAAATTGAAGCTAAGTTCATAGGTTGTGGTGATGAACTTATGCATTTGTTCTAATTTGCCTAAAATTCTTATTTGTATGCTTCTTGTGACCTAGTGTACCCACATTGTCAAATTAAAGTCTTGCCATTTTGTTAACTAGTATTATTTATTCTTGGCTTGTTTAATGTGGTTGCTTAACCTTGTTTAGTTGATGGTGTGACAAATTGCTCACATTTTACATTGTTTTGGACATACCATGCAACTTGTTTCGAGTAATTGTTTTATGCTTAATTATGAGATTGTTGGCACTCGTATCATTTTGATTAGGGGTAATCCAAGTTGTGAAGGTTGGTATTGTGGTGCGTATGTTTGTATTGTCCTTTTGGTTGATTTGTGCACATTTAGTTAATTCCAATTGTGATCTTGAATAATGTGCTAGGATACACCATTAGGAGAATACATGCATTCATCATTGTGACTTGATCATCATGCCTCTGTGCATTCCTTTCAACATGCCTCCATGTCACTTATCCCCTCTTTTATAAATGATTTACTCGTGGCTTAGCTCTCCAAGTTTCCCTTGCAGATCATCATCATGGTGCGCAGCGGACATCTCACAAGGGATCGGTTCCAGCCCTTTGACAGGCTTGATGAAGAGGAGCAGATGGAATTGGCGAGTGCGCCAAATCAGCATTGTAGGGACAAATATGCGCAGATCAGCGAGCGTAGCTTCTTGGTGGAAAGGGGCATGGCACTAGCTGGGCTCGCCTCCATTTCAATTCCGAGCGCCATCGCTACTTGCGATTAGGCTCGCTATACCAGTACACCTCTGAAATACCATCTAGAACTGGTATGCGAGTTCTACGCATCCATGGTCCCGGAAGTTTTCAGAGCCGAAGGGATCGTGTGGGTTAGAGACACTCAGGTGGAGATCTCCGCAGCAGCAATCAATGAATATCTACACACTGCGATCGTCCCCGATTTTGATTCCCACAGTGGCATGCTTGCTAATGTTATACGCCATTACAATACCGACGAGTTGTCTGCCAGTCTATGCCGTGACAGTTCGGATGCATGGGGCCATGGGTCGAAGCGTTGAACCATGGTGACTTTCACCCGGACGCTGCCTTCTGGACTGTCTTCATCAAGAGCAGCTTGATACCATCCAGCCACCGCACCAATATTTCAGTAGAGACCACCCAGATCCTCTTCGTCATCCAACATGATTACATGTTTGATGTCGGCCGCATCATCTTCAACCAGATTCTCAAATTTGGTTGTGAGATGCGTAGCCTCATTTACTTTTCTTGCCTCATCACCTACTTCTGTAGGATGGCTGGGATAGCAGTAGCTTCAAATGAGGGTTCCCTTTAGGCACCCAATTTGGATATAGGCAAGAAAGCCTATAACCATTTCTGCACCCATCATCATCTACCCAACCTTCCTACAGAAGGTAGATACAGGAACAGAGGGGGAGGTGCAGTTTCGCAACCTCAGGATGCGGCTCGACAGAGTGCAGCGAGTAGGAGCGCCGGACCACCACCACCTCCGGTCGGTGGTTATCCATATATCCCACCCCATTGGGGTGAGCGGCTCATTCGAGTGGTGGAAGTATTGAGCGAGGGGCAGAACCAGATCAACCAGTGTCTTGATCGGTTTCTCGATAAGAGACACCATGGCATAACTTATCAGCGGCGACCTCGAGAGCAAGATAGCGATTGACCGGTTTGCTTTTCCCTTTCATTTTGTTCATGTTAATTATTTGTTCATGTATGTATTACACTTTCAAGGTGATGTTTAACTTCTACAAAAACTACTTTGTAACTAATGGGGCACATTGGGGACAATGTGTCTCAAAGGTTTGGAGTTGTTGTTTTTTATTTTTTTAGTAGGTCGATTTGTATGAACTTTTATTTTGATCATTAGAAATGCATTGGTTGTATAATGCTTAATTAATCGAAATGAATATATAGGTTTGGAGTTATTGGTTAAGTGAGTTGGAAAAACCTTTCTTGACATGCATACATGTTGTTGAGTCATGTTTGTAGATAGATAGTGTAGTTGTGTACACTAATTGTGAACATTAGTAGAGATCACCCTAGTGAGGTTTTGAGCTTAAATGCCATCAATTCTGAGAGTTGTTTTAACTTTATTCACCATCATTATACACGTCTCAATTCTTTCAAATTGATAGATCGATCTCATTTATTTTTTTGCATTGAGTAGTAAAGATTGGTCTTTAAACTTAACATGTGTATTACTTATGAATTGTGTGGACCTTAAGATATGATATCGGGCTATGTGTGCACTTTCCGTTAGTCTATCATTTCTATCTCCTCTTTTCTTACCCTTTGTTGTTGTGTGATCCCTTAGCCACTTTGTAGTCGTTACTAAAGCATAAATACCTTGATCTAGCCGGATATACTAACCTACCCGTAGTCTAAGTGCATCATGGATTGAGAAAGGTGCCTAAGAGCGCCAGAATAGTTGGGGTGATCATTGAAGCATGAAGGGTATATTTTAGTCAAAAACAAAAACAAAAAAAAAAACTAAAAATTAAATTAAAAAGAAAGAAGAAGAAAAAGAAGAATTGCATTAGGGTAGATGAAAGTTTTGCATTAGATGTACGGTTGATAAAAATTGCACAAATTATTGAAAGGAAGACGAGAAGTGTAGAGCAACTATTAGTTTTGATGCACTTAGGACTAATTGTACCTTGACCATTTCTTCTTCTTCCACTACCTTAAACAGTATTACATCCCTTGAAGCCCCGATTGATCTTTTGGACAGGGTGATTTGTGAATAATACATGTTTAATTCGTATCTTATTACTCAATTCCTTTCATGAGATCGTGTTTGATCATTACATGTTTCTATACTATCACATGCGGATGACCTTGCTATTTTGTTGTACATTAACTCTCCTGTATGTGTTTGTGATAAGTATGAACCTAGGATTCAAGTGTTAAGAGAGCATCCCGTGAGGCTAGGGTCGAAGCAAATCCTCCACTAGTTGTGTACATGATGAAATTGATCTTACTAAGCATGCACTTGATAATAGGTTCATGTCAATATTAGTTTTGTCTAAACTCAATTAATCAAGATGCTAGTAAGTGTATGTTGGTTCTTATTAATTTTGTATTAGTCTTCCCTCCTTTGAAATGACTAAAATGAGGGTTCATCTTGTTCCCTTTCGAAAACCCATCACTTTGGTAAGCTTGCCCGTTATATTGTTATTATATTTCCTTACGCCAATTTTTTCTTGAGGACAAGCAAAAGCTAGGTTTGGAGTTGTTGATAACTTCGTTATCTAACGGATTTTTACCCTCCAAATCATAAGTTTACGACTCATCTTGAAATAAGAATTGGCATTTCGGACTAATATTTTTGTGCAAGTGATGTGTAGACATACAAGATGTCAAGTGGAAGAAAAATTGTCGTATTACTACTCCTTTTTGACATCCCGGACGAAGAAAGCATCGAACCAAGTGAACGGGCGAAGAAAACCAAATCAAGGTCATGATACTATGCCATGCCACATTGTCATAGTCGCAGGGAATTTTCGTACCACATGTACCGTGAGGGTATGGATCCGGGCGGCAATGCCCAGGCGACTATGACACTGTCATAGTCGCACGTCATAGTCACGGTCAGGGTCTGAGGGTATGAAAAGCTGCAGATTCTCATTGTCTAGGGTTATCTTGGGATTGTTTGAGGCTAGGCTTCTAGGGGAGCTGTTGAGATCATTTTTGGAGCTGAAAAGAATGCTTGCATTGATTAGGAAGGTGGAAACAACATTTGGAGCTAAAAATTGGTAGTGTGTATCAATCATTGAGGGGGTTTATTCATTCTAGTGATATTTTGTTGAGAAACAATGTATTTGGGTGTTGTCATCTTCTTTTCTGTGGTGATATTTGCTACTTGTAACTAGAGCTAAACATTTTGAGGTTGGGGGAAGGATGGATTTTGGTTTTATACCGTTGAATATATGATTATTCCATTTATTTAGTCATAACACTTGTTGGTTGAAGTTTATCTTCCTTGTACTTACTGTTTATGAGATTGGCCATTTTTCATCTTTTGGTTATATTTCCTCTTGAGAAATTGGTTTTATAACTTGATAAAAGTTAGATAAACCTAGGGTGAGATATTGGATAAAGATATACCAAGTAAACCCTAGTTTTGTTTTTGTGATTCTTATGCTTAATGAGTTGAATGTTTATGTTTATTGGTAGTGAGACTTTAATATACATTACATGATGCATTCTTGCTATTGCTTGAGAAAAAGTAGTAAGTATTTATGGAATTGCTAAATTTGACCTTGTGTATTGATTTATTGAATGTATGTTGTTTATTTGATGGTGGAATCCAAATAAAATCCGACCCCTAGCCTTTCCTAATCAATTGAGTATTCTCTTTGTGGTGTTTGAATCGTATTTCCGTGCTTGCTTCCATTTTCTCTAGATAAATAGGAATTAATCATACTCAAATCATTTTATCAACAGTCCAGTTAGAATTTGTGGTACTTAAACTCGTAGTTCCTTGGATCGATACTCGTACTTAGTATGTATTACTTGATTGACATCATACACTTGCGGTAGATTTGGAGGGTTGCATGAACCTTCTATCAATGTTGAACAGGATTACCAGATAGGTAAACCACACTCACATTATCGCAATATATAGAAGTATTCAAAACCGAACAATGTAAATTAAGGAGGAGGTTATGAATCCAATAGGTCTCAGAGGTGACATTCGCAACGCCCCTATATTCAGCCTCGGTACAAGATCTGGAAACAACAACATACATAACATAATCACTGAAAAAAATTCAATAACCAGACATGGAAGGGCGACGAGTATCTAAACAACCACCCCAGTCCGCATCAGTATAGGAAACCAGACATGGAGAGGAAGAAGGCGATAAATGTAAACCCAAATGAGTGTTCCTTTGATGTAGCATAAGATTCGACGCCTCACATGGAGATAAGGTTCTCACTGGTCATACATGAAAAGGCAGATCTATTGAATCACATAAAAGATGTCGGGCCATGTAAATGTTAAGTATTGAAGTACACCAGTGAGGCTACGATATAAGGTAAGAGGCACTTAACTTCTTATTTGTATCAACTGGAGTAGCAGTGGAGTTGCATGCAGCCATATTTGTCGAACTCAAGATTTCGTCTGCGTACTTTGACTGTGAAAGTAATAACCCATGGGCATCACGAGGAACTGAAATTCCCAAGAATTGATGTAGATCCCCAAGATCTTTGACTGTGAAAGGAATAACCCATGGGCATGCATCCATATTTGCCCGACTCAAGATTTTATCCGCATACTTTGAATGTGAAAGGAATAACCCATGGGCATCACGAGGAACTGAAATTCCCAAGAACTGATGTTGATCCCCAAGATCTTTCATAGTGAACTCAGAACTTAAGTTGGCTATGATTGATTTCTGAAACGATACTGACGAGGATGTAAAAATAATATCTTTAACATATAACAAAAGATAAGCCATGTAACCATCTTTACCGTAGACGAATAATGAATTGTCGGATCAGCTCTGAGTGAACCTGATAGACTTAAGAAAGGTAGCAAACCAAGTATACCACTCGCGAGGGCCTTCTTTCAAGACATAAAGAGACCGTTTCAAGCGACACACATGATCCGAAAACACACGATCCTTAAACCCCGGAGGCTGATACATAAAAACTTTCTCGTTGAGATGACCATGTAGGAAGGCATTCTTTACATCTAATTGTCGAATGCCAATATATGAACAATGTGTATAGACCGGTGAGAAAGTATCATAATTCATAACAATCCAAGCCAACTTGGTGAGAGCTGCCAAGCCTACCATTAACAACCAAAAAAGCCTTATGGCACTTAAGAAATCCATTAGCATGAAATTTATGTGTAAATATCCACATACATTAAATAACACTAACATTAGGAGGCCAATGCACATGCTCCCAGGTATCGTTAGTAAGAAGAGTTTTATACTCATTGTTCATGGCATTGGCCCAATTATGATCCCGAAAGGCATCTAAGTGAAATTTAGGAAGATGATAAATGTATTGGATAATGGCGGATAATGCATAATTTAGATTGGGCTTAGTAATGTTAGTCTGGCGACGAGTGTCATAGGCTGCAATGGTGGATCTGAGACGTGTACTGAAGTCATGGATGACAGTGTCGGGTCTGAATTGGTACGGTGCAGTGAGTTTGGAGAAAGTGGTGAGGTGGAACAAGTAGACAGTGGCATGGTTTATGTTGGTACGGACGGTGGAAATCGATAAAAAGGATATGGGAGAGTATCCAAAAAATCATGAGTATTGGGTGGGATTTTGGTCATGGAAAAAGGAAATACCAACTCATCAAATGTGAGATATTGTGAGATAATGAATGAACTTTTTGGACACCATATCTGTAACACCCCTAAAATTGGAAAATAGCAGACAAATTAAAACTTCCAAAAACGCCTAAAATACAAAGCATTGAAGTATCAAAAATCTAAAGTTACAAGGAATAATCACTATAACATGTATCAGAGTTCTAACGGAACTGTTTAGTCCCACACACAGGGACAAAATCGATCGGGTATTACTAAAACCACCAAATCTGAAATCTTCTCAAGATTGAATGACGTCTCTAATGCCATCCTATCGGAACTTCTACCAAGCTCCACTCGCCACTCAGATCAATCTAAGACCTTATATACATGTCGAAAAGAATACTTTCTTATACAAACGACCGCCCCCAGAATATTAGTTATAAAAAGGCTTTAATCATAAACCATACCATTTTCAATACCAATTATCCCTTTTCAAAATAATGCTCACCGTCTAATCTCCCAAAAATGCACCCAAGTGGTATTCCATCAAATACTATTTATATAAATAAAAAGGTACGTTTTAATACCGAAGTTGCGGGTAAGGGAATACCCGAAGATAACACCTTTCGGTGACGGGGGAGACTCGATTCCATTGAATGTGATGGAACACATAGTTAAGCCACTTATCAATGTTTACGAGATTCACTTCGGAATGCAAATAACGTCGGACCCTAGCATCAATTTCCAGAAGGTGATGGTATTTCTATCATTACTCGGGTGATGGCAAAAGACACTGACCGTAACTCGTACACAACCATCAGCCCTAACAATTTAAATGTAAACAATAGGAAACATACCTGTCGTTATCGGCATGCCACTCTAGACTTGGCATGTTATACCTATTATCTGACCCTTCATCAACTCCAGAACGTGGGCAATCCTTTTTAACGTGGCCTGGTTCCTTGCACACAAAGTAGATTGTGCCCTTGATGGAACAATCACGGTGGGAGTGACCTTACATCTCACACTTGAGACATGTCAAAGGATTGGGGTTGCACTTACCCGTATGTTTGACTCGGCACTCCCGGCACCACTTTGACTTCCTACGGTGGTCAACATCTTTTCCATCTCTATGATCATTGTGTTCTTGGGGTAGACTCCACCGGTCCTCCCGTTTCCTCTTTTCTATAATCTCTGCCTCTTCTTCATTACTCCGAGCATAAATATCCTCCATGAATTGTGATTCTTCTATTGCTTCTTGGAGGGTGGAGACTTTAGAAATTCAGACCATCGCCTTCATATCGGTCGGTAGTCCTTTCAGATACGCCTTGACCCTGTCCTTCTCACTCAGGACGACATGTCCCACTAGATCCAGTTTCTCCATGAAGAGGTTGGAGTATTCCCTCACTGACATGTTTCCCTCCTTGAGGGCTCGGGACTTCTCTTCTATTATGTCGATCGCCCTTTCGTTGCAATATTTATCCATTACATCTTTTTGAAATCATTCCAAGTTAGTGACGAAGCGATAGTAGTTCCAAGAGTGGTCTTGGTGACATTCCACCAAGTAAGAGCTCGACCTCTCATCATGCGGGAGGAAAATTTCACCTTTTGTTCCTCCTCACATTCGCTAGCGTCAAAGGATTGTTCCATCTCTTGGATCCAATTCATGCACACCCCCGGGTTGTCAGTTCCTGAAAACTCTGGTGGCTTGCTGCACATAAAATTCTTGTATGAGCACGGTCTTCCACCATGTTTCATATTAGCAGCAATCATGTCCTCCATCCGGATTATATTTCCAGTGTCGTCGGGACCCCTTACTTCATGCCTAGCGATTGTTTCATGCCTCCTGTCATTGGCATTTCTGTCTTCTAGTAGTTTCATTAAGTATTCTTCTTGTCGCTCCAAAGCTAAACTCATTAGTTAAACCACACTAGTCAACAATCCAGAGTGAGGGTTTCCTTCATGAACATTTGGGTCTGTGAGATTCAAACTCACTCTTTGTACGTACTCCAATCGACAATTTGACAATGGCAGCAACGTAGGAGGTAACTCACAGTTGACTCCCACAGCTTAACTTGAAGCCATTATACCGTGTTAGATCACAGATTTATTTGATTCAAGATCATCAAGACTGAAGACGAAAGATTCAAGAAGTCAAAGTTGCAAAGTCAATTCTCAATTAAAGTCTAGGTCATTTTGTAATAAAATGTCAAAGTTTATTTTTTATGTATTTTGTTTTTCCCTAAATAGGTATATGGTTATTAGGGTGCTAGGGTTGTGTGTGTGTAAGAGTGTGCAAAAAATAGAAATCAATAGCCGCACACATTCTAGAGAGAGAGAGAGAGCTTAGAGAGAGAAATCCTTCAAGAGAGAACTTGTAATCAGTTGATTGTGAATCAAAATCAGGTTTGTTAATCTCTTGTTGTGATTATATGTTTATGTGATAAGAACTTGATTTGCAGGGAACATCAATTGGTATCAGAGCCTAACCAGATTGAAATCAAAAGGAAATATTAGTCGAGCACTGTTCCATCGAAGTCGAATACTGTTCTTGAGTTTTTGTGTGAAATTGGTTTAGAAATCATTTGGTTTAAGGTCGATTTGAGTATTAGATTGAGATTGTATTGTTTTATTCAAGTATTGCACTGTAATCGATTGTCATTTTGATGATTTTAGTGTTCTTGGTTTTCACGAGTTCATGAGCACTGTTACATCGATCGAGTCTTCTTAGAGTGTTTGTTGTTGAAATTATTTGGTTGTAATCTGTTCTAGATGTGTTTGTCGTTGTTTTGTCAAAGTTTGGGATTACAAATCGAAGTCTAGATAGGTTTTTGTTTGATTCAGGGTCGGTTTTTTGAAGCATAAGTGAAGAACTCGCAACCAAGCTGAAGAACACGCAAGTTCTTCAAGAACACGCCATATCTACCTTTTGCGCCAGATCATCATTGTTGTTTTTCGCCAAATTCAAGTTCTTCAAGTTCGCGCAAAGTATATTTTGCGCCACTGCCCTTAGCAAATTTCTGAACTTTTCGCCATCTTTTATTAGTGCTAAGTCTATTTTGCGCCATTACCTTTAGCGCATATCTGAATTTCGCGCCAGCTTCACTTAGCACAAATTGCCTTTTGCACTACTGCCCTTAGCGCATTTCTGGGTTTTGCGTTTTTTTTGTATTTGTATTGTGTGCGAATTCTTTACTACTTCCTTATATTTTGCGAATTCTAGACTTGTTAACATTGGAAATTTGATTTCTGATTTTCTGATTTGATTGATTTTATCTGGACTAACGGTCATTTTCAAGTTTCTTATTGCATATTTTTCAAAATCAGAATGACTTCTAGCGAAGCTCCTTCAATCAGTATTGATGAGAATCCACCAGTACTTTTCAGATGAGAGTATGAAAAATGGAAAAATCAGTATCTGGATTTCATTGACAGTCATGAATTAGGGGATCATATCAAAATCTCTTAGAGAAGGAAACATGAAAATTCCAACATGGACTCATACTACTTATGATGGTTGGGAAAGAAAGAGTCCAGAGATTCCAGTATCACCTGATAGATACACAGATGAGCAGAAAAATAGATATAACGCTGACAGATTAGCCAAATCTTTTGTATTGAAAGGAATTTCAGATAAGATTTTAAAAGAGATTTCTATAAGTTTAGAAAGTAAAAAGGCCACAGGAAAACAGTTGTGGGAACAAATTGAGAAGATGATGACAGGACCAAAGATGTCTTCAAGAGTTAAGTTTTTGGAAACTGAGAACTCTAATCTAAAAGAAAAGATTTTTGCCTTGGAAGCTAGAGTTCAGAAACAAGATTCTGTTGAGAACAATGAGAAGAAATCTAAGGATTTGAAGGATGCAAATGCTGAGCTTCAAAAGAAAATATCTGATCTGGAGAAAAAGATGGCCAAAGAAAGCTCTGATTTTGAGATTGAAAAGAAAGCATTTGTAAAGAAAATCTCAGATTTTTCAAGAAAATGTGCAGACGAAAAGAAGGCAGTTGAGCTGAAATGTACAAAACTTTCTTAGCAAATTTCTGAGTTTGAGAAAGTAATTATTCTGGAAAGAGAAAAGTTTGCCAAGGAAAAGAAGGCCATTGAACAAAAGAATGTTGGATTCTTCAACAAAATATCCGGCTAGAGAAATGATGTTGAGAAGGGATTTGAAGAAGAAAGAATTATGTTTGAAGCAGAGATAAAGAAGCTTACTGACAAGCTATCTGAACTATCTGAAAGTGTACTGAATGAGAAGAAAACGAAGTCTGAATTCAAGAAGAAGATTGACCTTCTCATTGAAGAAAGAGACAACTTTGCTTTAAAGATAAAAGAGTTTGCAAAGATTGTTTCAAAGGTGGTGGTGACTGAGCAAACGACTCCAGAGTCACAAATCCACACGCCTAGAAATAATTCAGCTGACTTCAAAAAGACAGCCTCAAGCTCACACTTGAAACCTGTTACTTCAATAAGGTTAGTCAATTCATTTGATCAAATTCATACTACTAACATTTTCTTTGATAAAAATGTAGATTGTTCAGATACATACAAAAGAAGAAGAAGAAGAACTGGTCTAGAAGAAGAAACCAGTTGAAAATGAGAAGAAAGACGAGAAAGAAAAGAATTCATGTGTACATACACATAATGCCAAGAAGAACAATGTGCATAAAGGTAAACCTGATCATATCTACATGAGAGATCAATTAATTAGGTTGTCAGGTAAGCAATACTATTGTTCTTATTGTCGTACACATGATCTTGTTCATAAAACAAGTGATCATTTCTGGTATGGTTCTTACTCAGTTTCTCCCATAAGAACTGCAACTAACAAACATGGACCCAAATACCAGTGGGTACCAAAAAAGTGAATCTATATTGCAGGCACCTACTGTCAAGGGGGAGTAAGAGAACCAAGGCTTCTAAGTAAATCAACTTAGGACCCGTACTTCAACGAAGCATGACTTCTAAACACAACAGTTTAGGACTTGTACTTCATTGATCAAAAGACCTTAATCCTGTGCTGATATGAGAAGTGTACTCCAATACTCGAATGAGGAAATCAACCATCAAGGGGGAGTACATATTTGTCTGAAATTTTATGCATCTGTCAGATATGATGATCAACATTTGAGGGGGAGTTAATGCTTATATTTTTCATTGACATATTTCTGATGCATAATTTCAGGGGCAGTAAAATAATGATGACTTCTGATTACTTCAGATCAGAACTCGTACATTAATCGTTTTACTGCTTTATGTCCTTTAATTTCTGTGAATAAAGTTGCTTTGACTATGACTCTAAGGCTTTTGCAGTTTGAGAGATGCTTACAAGATCATATCTTTATGACTTAAAGCTTGACTTCATGAGATGTAAGATTGCACGCAAAAGGTATAATTCTTTATCTTCATCTCACATATGGTTGAAAGAAGGACAACTTTAAATCATAGAAAACATTAATCTTAAATGTTCAAACCACTTCCCGATTCTTAAACATATTTCATGAATTGGAAGTGTGATATTAAATGTTTTCATTTTTATTTGTGCTTCAATGCTTCACAAACCGTGTGTTTCTACAGATATATACTTGCGTATTATCTTGTCTATATACTTTCAAGTATTCACACATACCGGTTTAATTCTTTTGTTGAATAAGTTATCACCATGTCTCATATTGACCAAATTTTTCGATGGTGATATACCCCGCTTGTATTTCAAAGAATTTTTTAGCGTCATTTCATTTCAAAACGTCATTTCAAGAATGTCTATATTTTTGTTTCGTATAGACCATATCAATTATTTTTTACCATAAGCTTTAATTGCTATATCATTTCATTTATGATCATTTTTCATACAATGTCAGATTTTCAAACAAGTCTCTTGCATTCATGTTCATTCATTCAATATACTTGTTTGAAAGTACTTCAATATTTCAAATGCTCATATCTTCATGATTATATTCTGAGCACACAAACATCTGACTTGTATTTGAGCTTTAACTGATAGAGTTAAATCATCTGATAAAACACATGCTTTCTAGGAAAACATGGGATCTTTGTGCTAGGACTTAATTGAAACTTTTATGGATTCACGTTAACCAGTGTTTCCTACCCAAGAAGTTAATCCTTAGTGATTGAGTGTGAGAAGTCGAAAAGAAATGAGTGTGGGTTGTGCGTTAAGGTAAAATGGAAATGAGAGTTTGGTTAGATGTGAGCTTATTGATTAAAAAGAAAGAGGGTGTGAGATCAGAGTAAAAGAATATCAAACTCTACACCAACTACTTTCTGATTCGGTCAGCCACATTACTAATGTTTCACAATTCTTTGGTGAACATTATTGAAACAGACAACTAGCCCATGCCAACTCTTGACATTAACCCCACCAGCCACTCATTTTCTTCTTAACAAGAAAATGTTTCATTTTTCAAAGGGGAAGCAACACATTTACTATCTGATTTTCATTTGGAAAATCTGGATATTGAAAAGAAAGAAGTCTGCCCCACCTTCGCACTTCAATTGTACACATTGAGTCTGTGTTGAACTTACTGTTGTCTCAGTGGTTTACACAATGTTGAGCCTGTATAAGCAATCATCTATGCTTAATTCTTTCTATCACATGCACGAACACACAAACAATTTGTTTCTTTGTCATAACATTCATAGAAATTGCCTTTGTGGTGTTTCGATGATTGGATGGAAGCCCTGGGGGAGTGAACATCAAAAAGCTCCTTTCCAATGTGTATTCGTTACACACAGTAACTTTGTGTTACTGACAGACATATTAACTGATTCATTTGTTGATTCAGGTGTTACATTCCTATTTTGTCTAGATTTGAAAAGATCTGGATGAATACATTGTTCGAATTGGCAACGAATCAGTGGCTCATTATCAAAGATCAGAGGTCAAAAAGAATTTCAAAGACATTTCTTGAGGAAGTTTTGATGATATTGATGCATTTTTCATCAAAAAGGGGGAGAAGAGAAAGTTTGAAGAAATGTCCATTACAAGTTTTTGTTTTCAAAAGATGTTTGAAAAGAGAAGAGCTAACCAAGATATGGGGAGAATACAATTTTTAAAGAAATATCCAAGTCAGTTTCTTTGAAAATATTCTGCTACAACATTCTGAGCTGAATCCGGAGATAATTTCTTTCCATTATCTGAAAGAGTGTTTTTCTACGACTCTTGGGAAGATTACAAGATGTGTTAAAGAAAAAGAGGGAGATTATATTTTTTCTGAGCATAAACAGAAGATTGGATTGCTAAATCTTTTTAGTAATGATCTTGATCCAAAGGGAGAGATTGTTAGATCACAGATTTATTGGATTCAAGATCATCAAGACTGAAGATGAAAGATTCAAGAAGTCAAAGCTGCAAAGTCAATTCTCAATTAAAGTCTAGGTCATTTTGTAATAAAAAGTCAAAGTTTATTTTTTTATGTATTTTGTTTTTCCCTAAATAGGTATATGGTTATTAGGGTGCTAGGGTTGTGTGTGTGTGTGTGTAAGAGTGTGCAAAAAAATAGAAATCATCAGTCGCACACATTCTAGAGAGAGAGAGAGAGAGAGTTTAGAGAGAGAAATCCTTCAAGAGAGAACTTGTAATCATTTCATTGTGAATCAAAATCAGGTTTGTTAATCTCTTGTTGTGATTATATGTTTATGTGATAAGAACTTGATTTGCAGGGAACATCATACCGATATCCTACTCGTACCCTTGAGCTTATGCTTCTCTCCGCATATTTGACATTCTTGTCTGGCACACAAGAAGGGGGGTTAAGAGGTTACACCAACACTAGATTAACAACAAAGACATACTATTGCACATACCAATCATTGTAATAGTGGTGCAATCAAGCATGCTCACGTAACATTATATTCATAATAGCAGTAGCTAAGTGAAATTATGAACATAACATACTTAAGAATCCTCGTCACCATAGTCAGGACTCTTAATTAGTGCACTTCTGTCGACCACTACCACCTACTCTCACCCTAAAAGTTCTACTCATAACAAACCATTCATAACTTAAAGTCTCAGCTTAAGTCTAGGCATCTATGGTTCATACCTAGTTCACTTAAACTAGAGCTCTGATACCAACTTGTAACACCACTAAAATTGGAAAATAGCAGACAAATTAAAACTTCCAAAAATGCCTAAAATACAAAGCATTGAAGTATCAAAAATCTAAAGTTACAAGGAAGAATCACTACAACATGTATCAGAGTTCTAACAGAACTGTCTAGTCCCACACACAAGGACAAAATAGGTCGGGTGTTACTAAAACAACCAAATCTGCTATCTTCTCAAGACTGGAGGACGTCTCTAATGCCATCCTATCGGAACTTCTACCAAGCTCCACTCGCCACTCAGATCCATCCAAGACCTAATATACATGTCGAAAAGAAAAGGTGTTAGGCTTAACGCCTAGTGAGTTAAAGCAGTTTTATCACATAAATCATAATACGTTTTAAAAATAAAACTTTCTTCTACAAACGACCGCCCCCAGAATATTAGTTATAAAAAGGCTTTAATCACAAACCATACCATTTTCAATACCAATTATCCCTTTTCAAAATAATGCTCACCATCCAATCTCCCAAAAACGCACCCAAGTGGTATTCCATCAAATACTATTTGTATAAATAAAAAGTTACATTTTAACACCGAAGGTGCGGGTAAGGGAATTCCCGAAGATAACACCTTTCGGTGACGGGGGAGACCCGATTCCATTGAATGTGACAGAACACATAGTTAAGCCACTTATCAACGTTTACGAGATTCACTTCGGGTCATGGATCCCCGTATACGGCTCCTCTGAGCAACCACCGCAAGATGCCCAAATGACCATAATTACTACTCGACTTCTAGATGAGTCTCACCACAAAGTTACAAGTCTCCGTATCCGGCTCACCATGGGCACCATCGCAAGACTTAGCTCCGTATACGGCTCTCCAAGAGCACCACCGCAAGCTTACATAACAACATGACTTGGGGACCACTCACTAGACTCAAACATGGACATCAAAACTCCATGATGAACATAACGACTCATATGCCTATGGATCCAATGCATTACAGTCTAAAATGTTACATGACTCCATATGAATGAACTAATGCATCAAAAACATGTAATAACCAATCATTTGTGCAATATTTGCATTTCCATAAAACACCCATATTGAGCTATTCAAATCGGACAACGTCCCACAACTCATTAGAGTATAAGTCAAGCCATAAGGCATCTTAAAACGTTTGACAATGAAATCAAAACCAATATGGCTACGTATGCCGAAGTATAACTTTCCCAAAATTGATATTTCTCCAATGTATAGTTGGTCGAAGGCCAAAACCGTAGGGTTCACAATTTCCCAAAATACTCGTAGTCTCAAAATGACAGTTTCCGTTTACTCATACTGTTGGAGTCGAAATAGTTTTAAGCGTCGATATCCCAAAACCCATGAGTAGGGTAAAATCTCAAAATAACCATTTGTACTCAACTTTTCGTGAAATAAAACCCAAAACATCATGTTGCTTAAATTCTCCAATAAATCCAATAAAACTCCTTTAGTTGGTTTGAATATCATTATGATGCTAAAACACCCCTAAACACACTTAGCAAACCATTATAAATCTTTGATATCCCAAGTATGTGAAAATATCCTTTTAACCATGAAACTCATCAAATGTAAAGTGTGTATGTAACATATGTTCAATATCCCCTTTTTGGTGACTCAAACACCTCATAAAATATTGTAAACCATTCTCAAGAGTTTGATAGCACAAATATGTGAAAGTATACAGATATTCACGTAATTTATCAAATTGAGGTAAACTCATGGATATATTTTCAAAACCCCAAAATATGTGCATTTTGACATGTATATAGTCTTTCAAAGCAACTAGAACTCACCTTGCTAGATTTAGACTAAATCTAGATTTTTACCCCAAACCTGAGCTTTCTTGATGAAGTCTTCAAATCCACAAACATCCACCACAAGAAACCTTATCTAGGTCACAAACAACCAAAACACAACGAGAGTAACTCCCAAAATCAGATCCACACTAATCTTTACCAAAACCCCAAATCTCTAAACTATTCAAAAATAGATCGAAACTCGTAATACGAGAGATACATCAAGGAAGATGTTCTAAGAGGTTAAGATAAGAGGTTTTGACAGTAACAAAGGTCTAGGAATGGTTAGATTGACTTACAAATGGGTTTCTGGGAAAACCCCAAGATATGTCAACAATGGTGAGGAGATGATGAAGAAGATGAAGGTTATGATCTTGGGTTGATGATGAAGACTTGAAGAAGATAATGGTTGAACACTTCAATAGAGCCCCAAAATCGATCTGAACCCTAGCTTTCCTGTTGGGAGAGTTTTAGAAGAAGATGAGAGTAGATAAATGGGGTGAAAAGCCGGTTTCCCCCCTTTTATTCTCACAGGGACTCCGCGCTGTTGGCGGCATGGTTTGACCCGTGCGGAGAGCCGCACCGGATTCTGGAGTTGAGACGAGACAGATCCCCGAATGGTTCCACTCGCGTGGAAAGCCGCACGGAACACTGCTGACGCTCTCCGTCATCCCCTTGGCTACTTCGCTCAACATCGAATTAGGACGAAAACTCCCGAAATTCGAGGTGTTACAATATCGAAGCAATGATCTCTACAATGAGTTGTGGAAAACACATGAAAATACACGTGGTGGAATGAGGTTCTAATTTATGAATGGTAGAGGTAGGTTTATGAGGGAAACATAAGCATCCAAACACCCATAAATGAGAATAGGAAGGAATTTTATGATAAAGAGTTTGTGTTGGATACCGGTAGGCAAGAAGTTTGAAGGGTAGTATGTTATGGAGATATGTGGCGGTTTGAAGAACATAAGGCCAAAAAGAGGGTGGGACGTGAGAGTGAAGTAACAAGATGGCTTTTCCATTTTAGGAAGACGTATAGGGGAATGAGAAGCGAATATGAATGCCATTTGTGGAGCAAAACTGAAGAAATTGGGAATTGTTATATTCTTTCCCATTATCACATTAAAATTGTTTAATTTCCTTCTCAATTTGAGCTTCAATATAAGCAAATAATTGTTGAAACAACACAAAAGTTTGAGACTTATTTGCCATCGGAAAAGTCCACAAAAAACTAGAATAATCATCAAGGAAAAGTAAATAATATTGATGGCTACTAGTACTCAAAACTGGGGAAGTCCAAATGTCACTATGTATTATTTCAAATGACATAGATGACAATGAAGTAGAAGAATTAAACGATAATTGATTATGTTTACCAAGTTGACAAGTATGACAAACATATGGAACATAAGTGCCTAAACTAGAAATCAAACGACTCGAAACTAGGTTAATCAAAATCTAATCGCCATTATGGCCCAAGCGGTCATGCCAAATTAAAGAAGAAATGATTGCAAAGGCGGACAGAGACGAATGTGGACTTGAAGTAAGGGGAGAAAGTGGATCAGTACTATCACAACAGAGGAGCCTAGTATCCTGCACGAGATCCTTAACGGAAAAACCAAACAGATCAAACTTAATGGAAACAAAATTATAATGGGTAAATTGTCTAACCGAAACAAGGTTCTTTATTAACTTAGAAACACGTAGAATATTCTTAGGTTTAAACGGAGGGAAAGGTGGTGAAAGAGATGTTATATCAGAACCATTAATTGGGAGCATATCGCCATTACCAACAATGACATGAGGTGATAAAGGATTATCACAACAAGTAGAGAGTGCACATTGGTCCAATGTCATATGAGACATAACTCCGGTAACTGTTTGGGTCAAAAATACACGATCATGACGAAGATACATTTAATGCACATTTTCACATGACTTGTCTTGTATTAAGATAAGGTCCTGTCGACCGATCATAACCATAACGTCCATCGAGACTTTCTCGAAGGTCGGTCGAGCGTCATAAGACCGTCGTAAGATTAATCTCGACCACGACTATACTAACGTACGACCCAACGTTCTTTTCTTATTTATTTAATGCATGTTTAAATGCTCATAAGTATCAACAGCTATAACCGATCAACACCATTAAAGCCATTATAGAAACAACCGTTACAAGAGACACATTTATGAAGAATCAATGCTATAAATACAAAGGCTACATCCATCATTGAGGCATCTGACACCTGATATCTGAATCACGAAACTCACAAGCTCTACAAAGAATAATTGCAATCTTGCTCTCGCAGCACACGACAGCGATACAATACACACGGCTTAAGTGTTTTCACACACGACTAACACTTGTTACTAGCTCATATACTTGTTTTTAACGTCCATCGTGTAAAACATTGTAATCTCCAAGGACGTCACCCATGTTTGGTGACTATAGTGCAAGACGACATCTATCTGTCGTCCGCGGTTTTTTCCTCGTTGAGGTTTTTTCCGCGTCACCAAATCTCTTGTCTATTTCTTTTATTGTTTCTCGTGCATATTGTCGTTTGGTTACTTTCTTTAGTTGGATAAATCTCCACGTCGACCTTAAACTATTCTTTAAGTAATTTTTGGCATCAACAGTTTGGCGCCCATCGTGGGGCCCCATCTAAAGAAAACCCTCGATAATATCGCGTTGCACTAACGATTTCATCGAGTGTTTTTGCTTTTTACAGGACGATGTCAGCCCCTCAAGGAATTCAAGAACATATTTTGGCTCAGATGAATATGGAGCTGAATCTAGCTCATGCTTAAATCGAGACTTTGACAACCCAACACAGACAAGCGGCGGAAGAGATCAAATCCTTAAGAAACCAGAATGCTAACAACGCAGCAGGACCTTCGCGCGGTTAAAATGGTTTCAATGTACCCTGGTTAGGACCACCACTTCCCAATTATCCAAGACCACCTTTCCCTTGCATTCCTAGTCAGCCTATGCCGACATTGCCACCTCCACCTCTACTTTTCTTCTCTTCGGCGGCGCAGGCCCCCTCGATGCCGTTTGTAGCATCAATCCCACCCTTCTTTCACTCGGTAACACCAATCCCTATGATGCCTTCTACAACATCAATCCCCTCAATGCCAATGCCATCCTTCCAATTTAATGGATATGCTTCTGACTCGTCGCAGCGGAATGGATTCCAGAGTACAGGACATATCCCGTCGGGTGTTCAATGGAGTATACCGGACGACCTTGTCGCCCAGAGATTGAAGATGTTGGAAGAACATAATGAATGCGTCCTGTCACTACTAGCTAAGCTTCCAGGAGCAACAATACCTGTCGACATCGAACCCCATTTTGGGTTCCAAGCATCGCCCTTCATCGACGAGATTGCAATGGTCGACATCCCGAAGAAATACAGTATCCCAACGTTCACACCAAAATACTTTGGCATCTCGGATATGACTGAGCACATCGCCCAGTACAAGCAGTTGATGTGGACGGTGTCGATCCCGCATCAATTTCAAGAAGTATGTATGTGCAAAAGTTTTAGTGAAACTCTCACCGGTGTAGCTCTGCAGTGGTTAATTGGCCTCAAACCAAAATCTATTGGATCATTCGCCGAAGTAGTAAACCAGTTCTCCCAGCAATTCGCCAGTAGTCGCAAGATGGAGAAGCAGACTAGCAACCTGTATTATGTCGTGCAGAAAGTGTGACTCCATCTGAAGTTACTTCAATCGATTCAATGCGGAAATGATCAATGTCCGGAACTGCGATATCAAAACAGCGATCGAGGCATACAAACGTGGTCTGGACGAAAGCTTAGGTCTATACACCGATCTAACAAAATATCCTCCTTAAAATTTTGAAGACATGCGAGCAAGGACTCTAGCTTATATGAGAGCCGAGGACGATGCGGCCTTTCGATGCAAACACTCTAACGACAAAAAATCGTTAAGTGTAAAGAAACCAGAGTTCAAGACCAAAACGACAGTCAAGACGGAGCCGTCGAGACAAATATCGAACGTCAGGTTCGACAAGAAAAAAGTCTCGACTGCACCCAAGTTTACTTAGTACCCTAAGATTTCCTCCTATGGATTCAAAGGTACCTCTAAAGACTTGGTCGAAGCATTGAAAACTGCACAACAACTATTCGATGGCCAAAGAAGAGCGATAAAGCGACGACAAGAAAGACATGACTAAATGGTGTGACTTCCATAACGACCATGGTCATACGACAGACGACTGCATAGCACTAAACAGGGAGCTCGTCTGGCATGTCCCGAAAGGTAACCTCAAGGGTATCTTCGACAAACTAGCAACATCATACAACAACGTTCGACCACCGTCGCCTGACCACGAGAAAATCGTGAATTGTGTTACGGGAGGGTCAGACGTCTGTGGTCTAACTTATTCAACAGCAAAAAAAACACGTCAGCCAGAGTGTAAGCAACCATCCAATCCCTCAATCCTCACGATCGAAGGAAGAACTAGAGCTAGAATCAAGGAAGATAACCTTCGATCATGATGACATGGGCGACCTTCATCAGAAACACCACGACGGGTTAATCATTCAACTCAAGATCGGTAATTTCTTGACCCGAAGGGTGTTGGTCGATGGAGGAAGCTCAGCGAACATCATCTTCCTCGATACCATCAAAGTTATGGGCCTCGACAAGTCAGAGATCGTTCGACGCTCGACAATGTTTGTTGGCTTCAATGGAGATGTGACGAGCACCTATGGAGAGATCATCTTACCAGTCTATGCCAAAGGAATCAACAAGCAGACAAGATTCAGCGTCATAGATTGTTCATCAGCATACAATGTCATCCTTGGTCGACCCTGGATCCACGACATGAAGGCAGTCCCTTCGACGTATCACCAAACGATGAAATTCCCTACGCCATGGGGAGTCCAAGAGATCAAGAGTAAACCTAAAGTTGCTTGGGATTGCTACAAGACAACAATGAAGCCCATAAAACAATTAATCTAGCAATTACAGAACCAGGATACTCCCGATCCTGTCGACGACTATCGGCTGGAGGAAGTTATCCTAGATCAAAGCAAACCGAACCAGATCGTCTTCATAGGTTCGACGCTCGACTCTTCTATTAAGAAAGAACTAATCTATTTTTTGCAGGATCATGTTGATTGTTTCGCTTGGATGCACGAAGATATGGTCGGCATTGACCCTAACATTATTTCACATAAGTTAAATGTGGACCCATTGTTCAAACAAGTGAAGTAAAAACATCGAAAATTCGCTCCAGAGCGAAACAAGGTGATCAACGACGAAGTCGACAACCTCCACAAGACCGGAAAATCCGAGAAGTGAAATACCCCGACTGGCTAGCTAATGTTGTGGTAGTACAAAAAAAAAACGACAAATGAAGGGTGTACATAGACTTCACAGACCTGAATAAAGCATGCCTAAAGGATCCATTTCCATTTACGCATATCGACGCATTAGTCGACGTAACCGCTGGACATGAACTCTTAACATTTATGGACGCCTATTCGGGATACAATCAAATACTTATGCACGTCGACGAACAAGAAAAGACAACCTTTATGACAGATCAAGGTATTTATTGCTATAAGGTCATGCCTTTTGGTTTAAAAAATGCAGGTTCCACATACCAGCGATTAGTCAACAAAATGTTCAAGGACCGACTGGGCGACACCATGGAAGTGTATATTAACGACATGCTCGTCAAGTCACGACAAACTGTCGATCATATCAAACACTTATGACAATCATTCGACATACTCCAAGAATACCACATGAAACTAAATCCTACAAAATGTACCTTTGGAGTCAATGCTGGGAAATTCCTAGGATACATGGTGACTCGACGAGACATTGACGCCAATCCCGACCAATTTAAAGCAATCGTAGAGATCAAATCACCAAGAAACTTCAAAGAGGTGCAACGATTGACGGGTCGAGTGGCAGCCTTAAACAGGTTCATATCTCTGTCTTCAGATAAATGTCACCTATTTTACAACATCTTAAGGAAAAACAAAGGCTTCCAATGGACGGACGACCATGAACAAGCATTGCAAAGACTGAAAGAATATATGGTGGCACATCTATTACTGATAATGTCCCTAATTCAAGTTCTAATCTCTACAAACAATCAAGATGAACAATCTGTAATCACATGTCATTGATTCAAATCACAAAGATTACAATCTCAACTTTCTCTCTCTACACATACTCTCTCTCACTAGGATGATATGCAATCTCCTTTTCTCTCATCTGCTTCGTATGAAGTTTGTTGTTATTGTTCATACAAAGATTACAAAGACTAATGCTATTTATACTACCAACAAACAACAAAGAAATAAAATACAATACATTGACTTTGACTTATTACAAAGAAACTTTGACTTTCATGCTAGAGAGTTGACTTTGAGGCATTGACTTGCTTGACTTTCACCTTCATATATTATGATCTTGTATCCAACAAATCTGTGCTCTAACATTCTCCCCCTTTGGATCAAGATCATCTGAAAAAGATTTTGCAATTCAATCGTCTATCTTTAAGCTCAATTTTGTACATTCTCCCCCTTTGATCAACTTTATCTCCCCCTTTGTTGATTTCTTGTCAATTCAAATCATCTTCAGAAATAAACATAATCAATGAGAAACAATCTCCCCTTTTGTGCTTAAAACACTCTCCCCTTTCTTTGATAAACTATGTCTTTAAATTTTTAGCAATCTTCCCAAAGTTTGTTCTTTAAAAATAGTAGCATTCTCCCCCAAGGTTGATATAAACCTCTTTCAGACACAGCTTTGATTGCTTCAGCAAATTATCTCCAAATAAAATTTCTCTAAAATCAGCTCATCTTCAGAATTCTTTGAACAATCTTCAACAATCTTTCTTTCATAACCAATTCTTGAACATTTCTTTAACTTCTTCTAACATTTCATTATTATCTCCCCCTTTTTGATGATTGCGGCATCGAGATCATCAAAACTTTCAACAATAAATGTCTTTGATATAATTTTTGACCATTGATCTTTCATACTGAGCCTCTGATTCGCCGTCGATCCAAAATATATTTATTCGAATCTTTTCAAATTCAGACAAATTATGAGTGTAACACCTGAATCAACAAATGAAATAGTTAAGATGCATGTCAGTAACACGAAGTCACTATGTGTAACGAATACACAATGGAAATGAGCTTTTATTATGTTCACTCCCCCAGGGCTTCCATTCAATCATCGAAACACCACAAAGATATTTCTATGAACGTTATGACAAGAAAACGTATTCCTTGTGTGTCCGTGCAAGTGTTAGAAAAAATTAAGCACATGATGATTGCTTTTAATAAGGCTTAAAATTGTGTAAACCACTGAGACAACAATAATTAAACACAGACTTAATTGTGCATGATCGAAGTGCGAAGGTGGGGCAGGCTTCCTTCTTTTTCAATATCCAGATTTTCCAAATGAAAACCAGATAGGTTATATGTTGCGTCCCCTTGAAATATGAAACATTTTCTTGTTAAGAAGAAAATGAGTGGCTGGTGGGGTTGATATCAAGAGTTGGCATGGGTTAGTTGCCTGTTTCAATCATGCTCACGAAGAATTGTGAAACACTAGCAATGTAGTTGCCCGACTCAGAAAAAAATTGGTGCAGAGTTTGATATTCTTTTACTCTGTTCTCACACCCTCTTTCTTTTTAAACATTGAGCTCACATCTAACCAAACTCTCATTTACATTTTACCTCGTCACACAACCCACACTCATCTTTTTTTAGTCCTCACACTCGATCACTAAGGATTAACTTATTGGGTAGGAAACACTGGTTAACGTAAATCCATAGAAGTTTCATTAAAGCTCACACAAAGAACCCATGTTTTCCTAAAAGAACATTTTGCTCAAATGGTTTAACTATAGCAGTTAAAGCACAAAGTATGAAATACAAGTCAGATATCTGTTTGCTCACTGATATAATCATGAAGATTTGAGCATTTTTAAACATTGAAGATATTTCAAAACAAGTATAGTGAATGAATGAAATGAATACAAGAAACTTGTTTGAAAATCTGACATTGTATTATAAAGATCAAATAGAATGATTTATCGATTAAAGCTTGGGTCAGCAAAAAATGGAATATGTCTATACGAAACAAAATATAGACATTCTTGAAAGAACGTTTAGAAAATGAAATCATGCTCAGACTTTGAATAACAATCGGGGTGTCTTACCATCGAAAATATTGTTTCAATTTAGAGACATGGTAAGAACATATTCAACAAAATATCAAACCGGTGTGTGTGAATACTTTACAGTATATGGAAAAGACAATACGCAAGTATTTATCTTTGGAAACACACGGGTTGTTGATCATTGAAGCACAACTAAAATGAAAACATTTAAAATCACACTTTTATATTCATGAAATCGTTTAAGAATCAGAAGTGGTTTGAACATTTAAGAATATGTTTTCTATGATTGAAAGGCGTCCTTCTTTCAACCATGTATGAGATTAAGAATAGAAATAAACCTTTTTAATCTGTCTTAAATCTCATGAAGTCAGCTTAAAGTCATAATGGTATGATCTTGTAAGCATCCTCTCAATCTGCATTAGTCATAAAGTCCGTCAAAGTGCAAAGTTTTATTCACAGCATTTATTGAAAAATAAAATGACATAAAGGAAAAAAACGTTGAATTTACGAGTTCTGATCAGATGTAATCAGAAGTCATAATTCTTACTCCCCCTGAAATTATGCATCTAAAATATGTCACAGAAAAACATGATAGAGATCTATAACTCCCCCTGAAGTGTAGATCATCATATCTTCCAAATGCATATTTCCTGAAAAATATGTACTCCCCCTTGAAGGTTGATTTCCTCATTTGAGTATAGGAGTACAATCTCTTATCAGCACGGGAGCATCATTTCTTTTTATCGTTGAAGAGCGAGTCCTAAACTGTTGTGTTTAGAAGTCAAACTCTGTTGAAGTACGGGTCCTGAACTGATTTATTCAGAAGCCTAGGTTCTCTTACTCCCCCTTGACTTGAGATGCCTGCAACACAGAATCATCTTTCGGCTTTGGTACCCACTGGTATTTGGGTCATGTTTGTGAGTTGCAGTTCTAATGGGAGTAATAGAATAAGAACCATACCAGTAATGATCACTTGCTTTATGAACAAAATCATAAGCATGACAATAAGAACAATACATTTTTCTAGACAACCTGATCAATTGATCTATCGAATAAGAAAAACCAGGTATACCTTTCTGCACTTTGTTCTTTTTAGTTTTTGATGCATGTACATATGATTTGTTTATTTTCTTCTCATCCTTCTTTTCATCTTCTGTTGGTTTCACTTTCCAGACCAGTTTCTCTTTTTCATATCTCCTTCTTCTCCTTCTATGTGTACCTGAACCATCTATTTTCCAATCATAGAAAATGTTAGTTGTACGAATATGATCAAATGAATTGACTGGCCTTTTTGTAGAAATGGTTTTCTTATGTGAGCTTGCAGCTGTCTTGAACGAACATTCAGAATCAGCTGAATCATCTCTAGGTGTGTGAATTTGTGACTCTAGAGTCGTTTGCTCAGTCACTACCACCTTTAAAATAATGTCCTCAAGCTCTTTTATTTTTGAAGATAAATTGTCTCTTTCTTGGACAAGCAGATCAATCTCTTTCTTGAATTCAGACTTCGCTTTCTGCTCTTTGAGTACACTTTCAGATAATTCAAATAACTTCTCAGTTAGCTTATTTATCTCTTCCTCAAATATATTCCTTTCTTCTTCAAAGTCCTTTTCCACATTCTTTTTTCTATCAGATATCTTTTTAAAGAATCCAACATTCTTTTGTTCTATGATCTTCTTCTCTTTGTCAAACTTTTCTCTTTCTAGAATGATTACTTTCTCAAAATCTGAAATCTGTTGAGGAAGTTTATACATTTTAGCTCAACTGTCTTCTTCTCTTCACAACACTTTCTTGAAAAGTCTGAGAACTTCTTTGAAAATCCTTTCTTTTCACTCTCAAAATTATCTTTGTCTTTGACCATCTTTTGTTCCAAATCAGATATTTTCTTTTGAAGCTCAGCATTAGCATCTTCCAGACTCTTAAGCTTCTCCTCATAACTTTCAACAGATGCTTGTTGGATTTGGATCATCTGATATTCCATGTCAAAAATTTTATTTTTTAGCTCAGTGTTCTCAGTTTCCAAACTTATTACCTTATCTTCACTAAGCCCAGAAGTCTGTTTCAGAAGATCTTCATTAATCATCTTTAAAATACTGGCTTCTTCTCTCAGTATCTTTGTTGATCCCAATGAATGATGTTCTTAACTTGATTTGACCTTTCACTACACACAGATTAATTAAATAGAGTGCGGAAGCGGTTATATAGTGTATGAAAGGTAGATCATGCAAAGGTAGTAGACACACAATGTAATCAATAAATAGAATAGTAAAGTATTGCAAGAAATTACTCAAAGAACTGTTTCATTGATTACTGAAGAACACCAAGAACACGCACAAGTGTGTGCAAAATGCACAGGGAAAATACAAATTTCTAATTCATATTGTGTGTGCTCTCATACATAAAACTCAAAGGTGGTGCTCCCATAATATACAAGAAGAATGCACCCCTTAGTACAAGACAATGGCTGACATCCCATAAACGGAGTGCCACCTGGAAAGTAAAACCATTGTGCCGCTCCAAGGTGATCTGGAAATCTTCGTACATCAGGCATCACGTGATTTGCATGTGATCTTGTCTTGAACTGAGTTTGCACATCTTCGAACTGTCTCCAGAGGTTAGCCATCACAGAGGCTCTGTGAGTGATCACAGAGGCTCTGTGATCTGATGATCATTATCAGGTGTGTCCTCTGGTAGTGTTGACAGATCTCTTCTGAGACTTTAACTTTTGTGGTGTACTTGGATGTTCTGTGATAGACTTCTGCGGTTCCTATACTTAGCCTATTTTTCAATACTTCTATACAATGTGATTGGAGCTAACAATCTCCCCCTAAGTATTGAAAAATAAAGAAATGGAAATATGAGTTTGGCTTAGTTAGGAACACAAAGAGGTGAAAGGAACTCATCCTCTGTCTACTTACTTTCATTTAAGAGAAGTGCCAGAAGGCAATTACATTTGATTACAATAATGAAAGTAAAATTGAAAATACAATTCTTCAGAGCCTATACTTTGGCGTCTGGAAAGTCATTTATTTTTCTTCCAAATCCTCCTTCCTTCTTTAGCTCTCTGTAATAGAACACGCACAAGTCCCTGAAGTTAAGAGTCGCACGTATATTTTCCAGGAGGACGTTTGCAGGTTATGTGGGGACGAGTGGTGTTCCTCTGTGCTTGATGATGAGTTCTTGGATGAGCAACAGAGACTGAGTCGAGTACTTGTGGCTTTCAATCCCCATAAATAATTTCTTTTCGCCCTTGGGATTTATGTACACAAAGCCAAAGTAAGGTGACTTGATTATTGAGTTTAGCAGTATTGTGGCAGAGGGTGATAAATTGTCCTCTGGTGCAGGAAAGTTCACCTTTTTGACCCTGAGGTCAAGTGCCACCTGAAAGTCCACCACGCTGTAGAAGAGTAACTTTTCCCTTGTAATTCTTTTAATAATTTGGTGGGCTTCTTGGTACTCCCTCTTCCACCCATACTTGTCTTTTGTCCATTTGAGCAGCTCTGGGAGATCGTTGGGATGGAGAGTAGTTAGATCTGCATCTGTGAATGTCCATATATTCCCATCCTCTCTCATCACAGCATACGCGCAGAACCAGAAGTTTTTGCATTTTGTGTGGCTCGGATTGATTGACAGAACCTCTGGGATTTTGAACATAGAGAAGACTTGATCCCTTGGTTTGGATTTATCTTTGTAGAATCTCCTCCTCTCCTCTGTGATGATTTCCTCTGAGAGCTTGACCAAAGGCTGATCATGGACCCCGCGACTATAGAGGTACTTGTAGACGTCTTCTTCTAGGTTCTTCTTCTGAGGAACGGGGAAGGGTCTTCTCAAGCTCTCGAATCCTTGTATTACCTCTGCCACTCTATCCTCTGATGGTTTTTCAATGGGGTCAAGGACAGGGAGTTCAGAGAGGGGTTGTAGATCAAAAGCCTAGTCTTCCTTTTCAAGTTTAATGCCTCTCAGAGCCTCACTTCTGATGGCATCCATAGATCTTTGGAGGAGCTTCTTTATGCTAGGAGGGGTCTTCTTCTTCAGAGGTTCTGTGGCAATAGCTTTGCCTTTGTCTTTCGCGGTGGGTGGTGCTTTCATTTGGATTTTTGGGATTTGGACTTTGGGGGATGATAGAGCTGCAGAGGCCTGTTTCTGTTCTGGCTTCTGTGGTCCAGGCTCTGAACTTGTAGGGACTTGGTTCAGGGGTTCAACTGCTGGAAAGATTACTTCTGATGGCATGATATCCCCCTCATGAGGACTAGAGGCATCAGGATCCTGGTCCTCATGCCTTACCCTCTTCTGCGATGCCTCGGCCTGGCAAGTCGTAGGTGCCTTCCTTTTTCTTTTCTTCCAGAGGTGCTCGTCGACATGCCTCGTGATCTTCTTTAGAACATCCTCTGTAGCCAACGACATTTTGTTGACCTCCAGATCAAACTTGAACCTGATCGTGGCTACAGTTTTCTTCAAATCTTCTGCCACCTTTTTGCTCTGTTGAGAGATGTCAGAGCCAATGTGGTTGAGGTTGCTTAGAACCATTCTCCTCATTGTTTCTAATTCTTTCTTTGTTGCTAAGGCAGAGAGGTCAATGGCAGAGGTTGACGGTGGGGGTGCAGAAGTGGATGCCTGTGGTTGGAAAGGCACAATAACACTGCGAGTTATGTCCTTTATTTCGTCTCGAAGCTTTGTCAGGTCATCCACCCCTAAATGAACAACTTTGGATGCAAACGTACCCATTTCCTCCATGCAGATATCCCCCAGAACTTTAACTGCATCAGTCTGGATGTTGATCGATCGTCCGCATTCCTGAAGGTCAGCTCGAGTTACAGAGTTCTCTGTCAGCTTCTTGATCTCTGTAGTATGTTGTACTGAATACTGATTAAGAACTTTCAGAGCCTCTGTGTTTGCTTGGAGAGCCTCTGCAAGGATGTTGGAGTTGGCTTGGGACTCCCTTGTGACAGAGCTTTTCAACTCGTCAAATTTTTGGAGCACCAAGTCAACAAAGGCTTTAAACTCGCCCTTTGTGATGAAGGTGTCCGAGGTGACCACTGGAACAACACATGTTCCAGATTTAGCCAACGAGTATTTGGTACCTTCAGATCCTGTTATGAGGTTGAGCTTGGAAGGATTTCCTTCCAATCCTCGATGTTCCACAGAGGAATCATCTATGGAAGTTCTGTCAGTAGGCTTCTTAAGGAAGGGTTCAGAGGCTTCCTCAAGGGTCCTAGTGATTAAGTTTTGTGGTTGTTCTAGAACCACAGAACTGGTGTGAGCTCTCACTGCCATCTCTGAAGCAGTTTGGTGGTCACTCATGTGTGTGCAACAAATGCCTCTGTGTGTGGAGGAGTTGTGTCCTGGGGCGAATGGACATGAAAAACAACACTCTCACCCTTTTGAGAGGGTGAGGTGGATTTGGTTTCCCCGGAAGGTGGTATAGAGGATGAAGGGATATCCTCTGTCCGGATGGCTTGGGTAGGGATCAGACTGTGCAGTCCGTCTTAAATACCTTTCTGCACTAGAACTGCAAAGGTAGTGGTGTGGGTTGCACGGGGGTTTGGAGCAGGTTGTGTGCCCAAAGCATCTTTTATTTCACTCTCCTCCTTCGATTTTTCTTTCTCACCTTGTTCCCCTTTACTCTGTAACTTTTCGGTCACATCCTCTATCTCCATGGCCACGGTTTCGCCTAGGTACCCCGAGTACCTAAGAATGACTTCTCTTGCTATGGCAGAGGCCATTTTTAGTGGGCTTTGAGGTCTATCCTCAGGGGATTCTTCAAAGACTAGTGTTCTTTTTGTCTTCTGCAGAGGTTTTTCGCTACCCTCTGCAGGTTCGGTTCTAGCAATGAGATCCTTTACCAGGTCTTTCTTTCTTTGCCGGATGACTTCCACAGATTTTTCTTTTTCTGCAAGGGTTCTCAATTTTCTCCTTTTCTTTTTCTCGGAGGATTTGATCTCTGTAGTCTCTTTTGCAGCTTTTTCTTTTGGTACCTATTCTTCTATGGTCCTCCTTTTCTTGGATTTCTTAGAGGACTTTGGAACCTCTACGTCTTCGGTTCTCTTTTTCTTACTTTTCTTTTTCGCCTTTTTCTCACTCCCCTCCCCTCTAACTACCGCTCTCTCTCTCACTCACTTGAGCCTCTGCGGCTCCAACTTCTGTCACCTTTTCTCCCTTATCTCTAAGGTAAATTACTACATCACCTACAAGGAATCCTACGCGAGGGGGGGTTGCAGGACTCGGTTCAGGAGTCATGTACCCTCGTATGTAATCCCTAGATCCCTCTTCACTACCCAAGTAAATCAACATTCTAGTTGACAGAGGTCTTGCAGGTGGGTAACTGGTCTGGAGAGTGGTAGGTTTGTGAGACTTCATCTCATGTAGCTTTATCATCTTCCCCTTTGCAGGCAGCTTGCCTTCCCCGTTCAAGTCATCACCCAGAAGTAAGCCTAGGAAACGTCCAAAGGCTATGTTTTTGGGCTCTGTGCCCCTATCCTGATCTTGATGCTTGGTGATCACAGCATTTTGGATTTCCCTGAAAATGAGACCCGCATAGTCTAATGGGAGATCATAGTAGATCCCATACATAATGGCCAGAATGGTGTGTCTAGACTGGTATGGGCTCCCTACCTTTGACGTTAGGCACCTGTTCAGTATTGAGAAGAGCACATTCCACAGAGGAGGCAGGTTCTGTCTTCTGAAGTTTGTGCGTTTGGTGATAGGAACGGCGTAGCCAATGAACTTCAGAAATTCCAGTATTTCTTCTTCTGTGGGCTCTTCTGAGAATTTTCGTAGATTGAGATCTGCCTTAGTGGGGAGTTCAAAAACTTCAAACAGTTTTCTTCAGTTGATGCCTAAGTCTAGAATTTTTGATGTCGAAGGATGGGTTGCATAACCAATGATGCAATTACCATATTTCTCCATTTTGGCATGACGGGCACTCAGCCAGAACTGTTGAATGTAGGATTCAGGGATGTCATTTCGTTTCAGAGTTAGGGCTTTGAATAGAAAATGGTTCTTGAGGATGGTTATCAGGGGATTTGCTTCGGCAGGGAATCCAGAAGGAGTGAGAATGACAAAGTGATTGTTTGGCTTGTTATTCATCCGAAGCATGTAATAATCATGCCTAGTAAAGGAGAGCATTATGCTCGTAAGCACCTGTTCCTGTCCAATGGAGGTTAAATCAGCATGTTGAGCTGCAGAGTAACGGGTTTGGTTTGATTTCTTGGACCCATTAGAGTTCTTTGAAGAGCTTGAGTGGGAGGCCATTGTAGAGAAAATGAAGAGTTATTTGCGAAGGGGTTCTTGAGAGCAAAGTTGCAGGTAAAAAGTGAAAAAAATAGGGCGTAGAGAGGATTATATACTGGGGGGGTTAGAAAGAATTAGCGGTAAAAGATAAAAATTTGAAATCCGTAATGAGTGTTAACGGATAAGTAGCCGTTTTCAAAAAGGGACGGTACATATACGAACCAATAGGAATGTGCCACGTCAGGATAGGCGGTGCACGATCGAGTACGTGCGCCTCCCTCTATTCTCACGCGCGTGACAGTTACTATTCCCACATGACAGTGATTTTGGTAAATAACCCACACATAATGACCATGGTAAATAAATATTGAAGTTAAAATTTGGCAGAAGCTCTGTGGGACAAGAGCTTCTGAGGTCATTAGGAGGTTTCAGGATACTTAAGATGACCAAGACTTTCGAAAGAGCATACGAGATGATCGAATACAAATTAAATTTAGTGAGTAAAGGACGAAAGACCCCTTTGTGAGGTACAGAGGCTCTGTGAAGGGTCACAGAGGCTCTGTGGAGGACCGTAGAGGCTCTGAGATCCAAAACTTCTAATTTAAGAAATAATCTGAATTGGTGATCACTTGATAGATGTTAAAGCATTTTTGAGGGGCAGAGCGACATGTTTGACAAAATATGTCGAGCTCCCCCTTGAAGAGTCAAGGTCCTTTATCTCAGCTCCCCCTTGATCTGTGCTTGGGTTTAAAAATGGACGATTTGAGCAAGACATAGAGCAAGAAGGCTATTTTGAAAAAGGCTCTAAGAGAATGTACAAAAACTATTTACAGGGATACAGTATGAACTTACAGAGGACCTGTGAATCAACTCATATTGAGCATGCCAATTTTGCCAACAAGAAAAGTGAACCTTTTCTCGTCTAATGCCTTCGTGAAAAGGTCGGCAAGCTGGTAATCTGTGGGGACAAAGTACATTTCTATTGTCCCATGCTCCACATGATGTTTCAGAAAGTGGTACCTGATATCGATATGCTTCGTTTTAGAGTGCTGAACTGGATTGGCAGAGATCGCAATGGCGCTTTTTGAGTCACAGAGGATGGGGATTTTCTCGATGTCAAATTCATAGTCTCTGAGTTGGGTTCTCATCCACAGAACTTGCAAACAACAACTAGCAGCAGCAACGTATTCCGCTTCTGTCGTGGATGTCGAGACACAATTTTGCTTCTTCGAAGTCCAACTTACTAGTTTCCCTCCAAGGAATTGACAACTCCCAGAGGTACTTTTTCTGTCTAGCTTGCATCCTCCGTAATCTGAATCTGTGTACGCCACTAAATCAAAGCCAGAGTTCTCCGGATACCAGAGGCCAAGAAACTTGACAGCATGAAAATGAGATTCTTTGGGGTTAGCTTGAAATCTTGCACAGAGGCATGTGGCGAACATTATATCGGGTCGACTCGCGGTTAAGTACAATAGAGACCCTATCATACCTCTATAGAGTTTACACTCCACAGACTTGCCCTCTGGGTCTGCATGAAGCTTTGGTCCAGTGGCCATAAGGGTTTTCATTGATGATGAGTCAGAGAGCTTGTATTTTTCAAGTATGTCAGAAACATATTTAGATTGGTTTATAAAGATTCCCTCTTTTGTTTGTTTGACTATCAATCCTAAGAAGAAGGTAAGTTCTCCCATCATGCTCATCTCAAACTCACTCTTCATCAAAGACTCAAACTTTTTGCAATAAGATTCATTTGTAGACCCAAAGATAATATCATCAACATAAATCTGTACAAGTAGAATCTTACCTTTTCTCTTTTTAAAGAATAAAGTTGTATCAGTTGTACCTCTTTCGAAACCATTTGCAAGAAGGAAGTTTGAAAGTCTGTCGTACCAGGCTCTGGGGGCTTGCTTGAGTTCGTATAGAGCCTTGTCCAAAAAATATACATGATTTGGGTACTTGGAACTTTCAAACCCTGGTAGATGTTGGACGTATACTTCTACTTGAATTTGACCATTCATAAAAGCCAACTTAACATCCATTTGAAACACTTTGAAACCTCTGTGGGCTGCGAAGGCAAGAAATATTCTTATTGCTTCGATTCTAGCCACAGGGGCAAAAGTTTCTTCGTAGTCAATCCCTTCTTCTTGGCAGTATCCCTTGGCCACCAGCCTTGCTTTGTTTCTGATCACCACGCCATCCTCGTCCTTTTTGTTCCTAAAGACCCATTTGGTCCCTATTGCGGTTTTGCCTTTCGGCAGAGGCACTAGGGTCCACACTTCGTTTCTTTCAAACTGCAGAAGCTCATCTTGCATAGCCTCTACCCAGGTTGGGTCTTCAAGAGCTTCAGAGATCTTTTTGGGCTCGATGATACTCACAAAATTTGTATAGTAACAAAAATTTGCGGTACTGGATCGAGTTTGGACCTTGTCAGATGGGTCACCAATAATTTGGCTCTGTGGGTGACTTCTGGTCCACTTGGTCATTCGAGGTAGGTGATCATTTGAACCTTCTTGGAATACTTCTGGAGCATGTTCATTTTCTTGTACCTGATCATCCTCTGTGGGAGGGAGATCATTTGTACTTGTCACTGGACTTTGGTCATACTGAGTCGATGTCATGAGCACTGTCGTGATTTGTTCAGAGTTCTCTGATTGCTCTAGTGTTGACCCTTCAGAGATGTTTTGAAGTTGACTATGTTCTTGATTGAGTGTGGAGCCTTGGTCAATGTTACCCTCTGAGTGCTCCCCCTTGACATTTTCACCTATAAAAGTGTTGGAAGAGGGTGAAGTATTGCTAGGACCAGACAAGGATGTACCTGATTGGTCTGCAGAGGTTTCAGCTCCAGAGGCTCTGTGGTCATCCTATGAGGGTCCATCATCATTGAACATCTCTTCAAATAGATAATGAAGTTCATTTGTTCTTGATGAGTCACCAGTTTCCTTATCTTGGAGCTTGAGTCCTGAGCTGATTTGCTCATAAGTCACCTGAAACGAGTCATCAAATGATACATTAATACTCTCAAGTATATGTTTTGATTTAAGCACATAGACTCGATAAGCCTTTGAGTTTGATGAGTAGCCGACAAATTTGTCCTCATCAGCTTTGGGACTGAATTTCCTTATCTGCTCTCTGTCATTCAACACAAAGCATCTGTAGCCAAAGACGTGGAAGAACTTGATGTTTGGCTTTCTTTGATTGAGTAGGTGGTAAGGGGTCTTTTCATGTCTTTTTACCACCAACGATCGATTTTGGGTGAAGCATGCCATTGAGATGGCTTCTGCCCAAAAGGAAATTGGAAGTCCTGAGGCAGTGAGAATAGTTCTTGCGGCTTCCACAAGCGTTCGGTTCTTGCGTTCAACAACACCGTTTTGTTGTGGAGTCCTTGCAGTAGAGAAGTTCTGTGAGATTCCCTCTGTCGTGAGATAGTCCTCGATTGTCGAGTTCTTGAACTCTGTCCCATTGTCACTTCGAACTCTCTGTACCCTGCAATCATAAAGAACTTGTATCCTCTTAAGGAGATTGATTAGTACCTCAGGAACATCTGATTTCTTTCGAACGAACTCTACCCAAGTATATCTTGAGAATTCATCTATGAGTACAAGGATGTACTTCTTGCCACCTAGACTCTGCACAGATATAGGACCACAGAGGTCTATATGAAGCATCTGCAGAGGTCTGGTGCAAGACATGTCTGTTTTGGTCTTATGGGCCGCTCTTTTGAGTTTGCCCATTTCACATGCAGAGCATAGATGATCTCTGTTGAATTTGACATTTGGTAGCCCCTTTACTAGGTCTAACCTCACAAGTTTATCTAAAGAGTGAAAATTTAAGTGACAGAACCTGTTGTGCCAAAGCCAAGCTTCTTCGTTCTTACTTGAGACCAGACAGAGCTTTTCATCTCTGTTGATGGACTTGAAGTCCATGAGGTACAGGTCACCTCGTCTTTTGGTCCGCAGAAGCTCTATGGTTGTGTCTTCTCTGAACAATGAGCAGTATTTCTTTTTGAATATTACATCGAGTCCATTATCACAGAGTTGGCTAACACTTAGAATGTTGTGCTTAAGGTCATCCACATATGCAACTCTGTTGACATCGATGTATCCATTTGCAATAACTCCATAGCCTTTGATTTGTCCCTTCTTGTTGTCTCCGAAGGTTACATAACCACCTCCATATTTTTCTTTGTAGGCGGAGAGCAACCCTCTGTCACCAGTCATGTGCCTTGAACACCCGGAGTCTAGGTACCAAATGGGCACATGTTGTCTGTTCTGTGGACAGATCAAGAAGATTTAGGTACCCATTTCCAAATGGGTCCAGTCTTGTTAGGAGTCTTAAAAGATGCCTTAACATCTTTGATTTTGGTTTTATCCTCTTTAATGGAGGTACCATTTTGTCCTTTCTCACCCTTGAATTTGACATTCATTGGCTTTGGGTGAGATATAAGACAGGAGGGCCTAGAGAAGTGTTGATTTAATGCATGCACAAGATCAAAACATTTGCAATGAGGAACCTTGGAAGCAAACTTCTTAAATATTTCATTGAAATTGTCAAAGGGGGGTACAGAGTAACTCTCCCTCGAAATTTGTATAATCTAGGTTGCCTTTTGTCAAAAATTCCACTTGGATGGCTCTCTCTGTGAACTCTCCCTCGACGACCTTCCCTTTGAGCTTTCACTGTCACAGAAGCGTTATTTTTGTTAATTTTGGGCCATTTTGCCTTCTGTTGCCAGGTGAGCTTTTCTTGAAAAGGTTTTGATGCAAAGACAAGTTTTGGAACTTTGGGAGTTTGAGTGATCTTGATCTTTTCACTTTTCAATTTTTCAACCTCAAGAGAAGTCTTTGCTTGAAGACACATGTCCAAGAAGTCAGGGCAGATTGGTATTCCTGTGGTTCTCCTTTTGGGAGCAATTATCCTGTTAAGGATGCCAGAGGGAAGTTTATTATCCTCTGGACCACTGATGACCATGTCAAGTTCCACAGAACTTGTTTCTGATTCGACAGAGGACTCAGATTCTGATTCAGAGTCTGTGTCAAGGAAGTCCCTGTGAATATGATCGTGACTTTCTGGATATGCGTTCCTTTGTCCATACATAGTGTCCTTGGGATTGTTTAAAGCTTTTGAAATGCAAGGAATGACCATAGGAACACTAAGACAATTTAGAAGATCTTGCTCAAAGATTTCTCTTATTTCAGAGGTTAGATCAGGATGGTTGAGAAAGTGATTTTCATAGGTTTTTCTCAAGTCACTTTCTAAGAACCTTTTAAAAAGTTTTTCTTCCACAGAGGCGGGAACAAACTCTGGTGCATTAGAGGATAGTTCCTTTTCAGGGACCATCATGCACATAAAAGCCATTTGAGTTTGGGTTTCTGGGTGACCAAATCTGAAGACTCTCTATCTGTTTTTGAGACAGATATTTCTTTGGAATAGATTTTCTCTTTGATGAGAGTGCAAATGGTAAATCATTGTTTTCATACCATACATTTGCCATCTGCAGAGGTTTCCTCAGATGTGGTCCTTCAGAGGTTATGCGCCTCTTAAATGTGGATAATAGGTTTGGAAGACTTGGTTTTAAAAATTGTTCAGGGCAGAAGATGTTTGATAAAGATTTGTTTCTTTTATTTCCTGTGTAAGGGTCAATATCCTCGAACCCTATTCCTCTTCTGCCGGTCTGGGTGTTGACTTTTTCATGGACCTTTTGAGCATCCTGATACCTCTTAATTAGGAGATCTCTGTCGAACAGATCTTGATGAAGAACTTCTCTTTCTTTTTGGAAAAAGTTTTTCAAGGAAATGGCATTTAATCGATCACTCTCACTGTTCTTTAGCTCTTTCGCCTTGTCTTTCAGGGCTTTATCGAGTTTAGAAATTTTCTCTTTCAACCCTTTCTTTTCAACAACATGCTCAGACACAAGAGTTTTTCTTTCTTGATAGAGCTTGTCCTTTTCTTGAGTGAGAAGTCTTGTTTCTCTCTCAAAAAAGGCCAATTTCTTTTCTAGTTCTGAGCACATGTTTTTGTTGGCAAGAAACTCATTTTGTATTGTAAGAAGTTTGTTTTCAGAGTTAGAGTCATAGGAGTTAGAAGTATATACCTCACTCATTCTGTCTGAAGAGTGGACTTCTTCCATTCCACAGAAGAGTGTGTTGTTGTCCCCTTCATCAGAGGACTCATCAGTCTCAAGGTCTTGTTGTTCTTCCATCAGGGACCTCTGTGTGTAATACTTTGCCTTCTTTTTGTAGAAAGCAGCGTCTCTTGTGGGCTTACCTTTGATGGCATAGGACCTGCACTCTGCAGCAAAGTGTCCTGGTTTTCCACATTTGAAGCATCCTTCAGTTTGCTTCGGGGCTCTATCACAACTTCTGTCGTCTGGCCTCTGTCCGCTCATCTTTTCTTGTATTTGCTCCTCGAACTCTTCTCTTCCATACTTTCTCACCTCACCAAATCCTCTGCTTCTTTCATCTCTATCCTCTCTTCCTTTGTACTCTGGCTTTTTCTTGAGACCACGATTGAATTGTCGAGTCATTAATGCAAGATTCTTGGCCAAAGCAGCCATATCAATCTCATCTTCCGATCCTTCCTCACTTTCGCTCTCTGCCACCAGAACCTTTTTCTTCTTTTTCTTTTGAGCTTCCTCTGTTTCTTTCTCCTTTCCTCTGTCCTGACCCTCTGTGGTGCTTCCTACTAAAGCCAGAGGACCACCGACAGGGGTCATCAACTTTGATATCCTGTTTTCTTGACTTATCAGAGTCCCGAAGAGGTCTGAGATGGACCAAACATCGAGATCCAGTGTTGCTTGCATGGACATGGTTAAATGGAGCCATTCCTCATTCAGACTTTGACGGAATCTAACATTGTTTTCTTCAGAAGTTATGTGGATGCCATACCTTTTGCACTTGTTTAATGGGGAATTGTACCTATTGTATGTGTTTTGAATGGATTCACTTGGCAGAGCCTTGAATGCAAAATATTCATTGATGCATAGAGCCCTGTTGTTCTTGAGGGTTTTAGCACCACCCTCAAGCTGTTTCTCCAATTCCAACCACAAGTCTTTCGATGTTTCACAGGAATCAAAGGATTGGAAGATATTGTTTGGGATAGCCATAATGATTAATCTTTTGGCTTTCTTTGCAAGTTCATGTTGTGCCTTTTCTTCTTCAGTCCATTCAATGACAGGTTTGGGATGCTGGTATTCAGGAACTCCAGGAGTGTTTGCAGTGGCAGGAACACGAGTAGCGGTTGTCATTGGGATGAAAGGAGGATTGTGAAGAAACTCAACCAGACCAGGATCCACACCTTCGAGAAAGTGCACCATCCTGATCTTCCACTGAGGATATTCATCCCTTAGTAGAGTGGGAGGTTTTGATTGAGATCCTGCACTGAAATAGTTAACAGGGTTCGCCATTATTAAATGAAGAGTAAAACAGAGTATTAGGAGTTCTTTTGAGAAAGATAGGGAATGTGTCTAGCAGGGATGAATTTTTGGTATGAGAAGGGTAAAACTAACTAACTGAGCTTTGAATCTGTCTTCAAAGAGTTAAACACACTTGCCTTTTGATCTACATCAAACTAGTTGAAGTAGCTCCAGAAAACAGAGTATGTTTATGAGTGGGGATTGAGATGAAGAAACAGACTTCAAACTACTACCTGGAGCGTGGGAATCAAGTATAGAACAGGATTCTTTGATATTGAGAATCAAAGTCTGCTCTGATACCAATTGTTGATCCCAATGAATGATGTTCTTAACTTGATTTGACCTTTCACTACACACAGATTAATTAAATAGATTGTGGAAGCGGTTATATAGTGTATGAAAGGTAGATCATGCAAAGGTAGTAGACACACAATGTAATCAATAAACATAATAGTAAAGTATTGCAAGAAATTACTCAAAGAAATGTTTCATTGATTACTGAAGAACACCAAGAACATGCACAAGTGTGTGCAAAATGCTCAGGGAAAATACAAATCTCTAATTCAGACTGTGTGTGCTCGCATACATAAAACTCAAAGGTGGTGCTCCCATAATATACAAGAAGGATGCACCCCTTAGTACAAGACAATGGCTGACATCCCATAAACGGAGTGCCACCTGGAAAGTAAAACCATCGTGCGCCGCTCCAAGGTGTTTTGGAAATCTTCGTACAGCAGGCATCACGTGATTTGCATGTGATCTTGTCTCGAACTGAGTTTGCACATCTTCGAACTGTCTCCAGAGGTTAGCCATCACAGAGGCTCTGTGAGTGATCATAGAGGCTCTATGATCTGATGATCATTATCAGGTGTGTCCTCTGGTAGTGTTGACAGATGTCTTCTGAGACTTTAACTTCTGCGGTGTACTTGGATGTTCTGTGATAGACTTCTGCGGTTCCTATACTTAGCCTATTTTTCAATACTTCTATAAAATGTGATTGGAGCTAACAATATTCCTTTCATCATTATATCGTTTTGACCTCTTTGAGTAGTAGTCAACTGAAGAAGCGAGATTTTTGTTTTCTATTCTGAGCTTGGTAATCTTCTCTTCATCATCAAAAAAACTCATCTTGTAAGTTTGTTACAAAAAGAACTTGAAATGATCGTAAGTCCAAATGAAATCTCAAAAATATAGAAAACTTTGAAACAAAATTAGAAATTAAAGTTTCCAAAATTCACCAAGTCAAGAATTCGCAAGACACAGTGAATCACAAGGAATTCGCAATCTTACAAAATTCGCACACTTCTCAAGCATCAGAATTCGCATGCAAAAGAAATCAAAAATTCACAAGCAAAAGCAAGTTAAGAATTCGCAAGTACTTCAATGATTTCAGAATTCGCAGACAAAACAAATAAGAATTCGCAGACAAGATGAAAACAGAATTCGTAACCAATCAGAATTCGTAAGAAGAATCTTTCACTTTTTGCATAAAGACACCTGGGAATTCTGAGTTTTCATAAACTAGAGATCTGCGAATTCTAAAATCACTTTCGTAGACAACTTTTACGAATTCTGAGCAATTCGCAAGCCAATGCAAATTCTGAAGAATTCTTAACACACAGATCTGCGAATTATATGAAATTCGCATGAGACACGTATGTGAATCCTATGAAATTCGCAAAAACTCCTCTGCGAATTTTATACTTGAAACATTTTTAGAAAACACAATCTGCGAAATCCTCTAAGAACCCTGCGAAATCCAACTGATCTGCGAATTCTTCGTGTAATCCTTGCGAAATCCAAACACTCTACGAGTTCTTGAAAAGATCTGCGAGTTCTTGACCACTCTTCGAGTTCTTCAGATCTCGAACAAAAACCACACTGATTCGCTCAAAAACCTATGAATTCTTCGAATTTTAGTCCCAAACTTTGACAATTAGACCACTAGAACATCTAGAACCAATTTCTATCAAAGAATTATAACAAAAATCACCCAAACTTATACATTGATTCATTCACAGTGTTCGAACTCGTATACTCAAAAACTCGACATGATCATCAAATTGATGAATATTACAGTGCAATCACGAATCGAACCTATACAAGAATGATCTAATACATTTTTCGAACACAATGAGACCAAATAAAACTCCAAATTTGAACAAAGACTCAAAAATTGAATCTGCGATTCAATGAAACAGTGTCGACTTCCACATTTTCTTGATTTTGATCTAGATCTGCTCTGACACCAATTGATAATGTCCCTAATTCAAGTTCTAATCTCTACAAACAATCAAGATGAACAATCTGTAATCACATGTCATTGATTCAAATCACAAAGATTACAATCTAAACTTTCCCTCTCTACACACACTCTCTCTCACTAGAATGATATGCAATCTCCTCTTCTCTCATCTTCTTCGTATGAAGTTTGTTGTTATTGTTCATACAAAGATTACAAATACTAATGCTATTTATACTACCAACAAACAACAAAGAAATAAAATACAATACATTGACTTTGACTTATTACAAAGAGACTTTGACTTTCATGCTAGAGAGTTGACTTTGAGGCTTTGACTTGCTTAACTTTCACCTTCAGATATTATGATCTTGTATCCAACAAATATGTGCTCTAACAATTACTATCAAAACCACAAAACAACGAGGTATTGCAGCTATATTTAGCTGTCAGCTCCAATGCGGTAAGTACAATCCTGGCAAAAGAAGACGACAAACATCAATTGCCCATTTATTACGTAAGTAAGTCTTTACTCGACACTGAAACCAGGTACTCCTCAATAGAAAAAATCTTATTATCGCTAGTTGCTGCTGCGGAAAAATTATGACATTATTTTGAATCACATCCTATAACTGTCATTACTAACTTTCCACTTAAGTCTATCTTGCGAAAACCCGAATTAACAGGTCAACTAGCGAAATGGAGTATATACCTCAGCAGTTACGACATCGATTTCAAACCCAGGACTGCGATCAAATCGCAAGTCCTAGCAGACTTTGTCGCCGAATTTAGTCCTGAACTAGAGAAGGAAGCGCAAAATGAAGTTTGTTATGTGGCGACTCACGACGACAAACCCTGGACTCTACATGTCGATGGATCGTCCAACGCTAGAGGCACAGGACTGGGGTCGTCTTAAAGCCGCCACATGGGGGGCAAGATGGTGTACTCCATACGATGCGATTTCAAGGCAACCAACAACGAAGCAGAATATGAAGCCTTAATCGTAGGGATGAATATGGCGCATGAATTGGAGGCAAAAGAGTTGCACGTCAAAAGCGACTCTCTTCTTGTCGTGAACCAAATGAATGGAGAATTCGCCGCTAAAGACTCAAAGATGACGTCATATTTCATAATAGCCAAGACAAAATCTGAAAAATTCAACCCTTTCTCGATCGAACAAATTCCTAGAGATTTGAATACTCAAGCAGATGCTTTAGCCAATCTTGGATCGGCTCTTAGCAAACCATTGTTTGACACTGTTGGGTTTTAAATACAATTTGTAACCGATAAAACGCAGCGGAAATAAATAAATAAATTTTGGTTACAACAATTATAGAAAACTTTTCTAAATAAACTTAAAACCCAATTGCATCCAATGATGCATTTAATTAAATAAACCACACCATAGGGTGTTTAGAATGTGTACCTTTTAAGATCTGTCGGGGTTAAAAGTGAAGCACCAAAAAACCAAAGTAGGTTTCCTCTATTGGCAGTCCACACACGAACACGTTTCCTGTATCCACTGGGTGCTAGCCCAAGAACCCTAGATTTATATGTGTTTTACAGAAAAGAAAATGTTTCTTTTTCTGTATTTCTCTGATAGGATATTCTAATTTCAATCGTCTGACCAAACGGTTTAGCCTAACGTCTTATTTATACCAGAAGAATTATAGATGGAATATAATTCAAAAAGGTTTAAATAAGGTTTAGTAATTATCTGTAATATTCAAATTCAAATTCAAATATTTTATATATATATATATATATATATATATATATATATATATAATTACCGTTTAAACTTTAAATATAATTATATATATATATAATTACAGATAACACCACGTAATTAACATAATTACATTTTCACCCTGTAATTATCATAATTACAGTTTAACACATATTTTCATAATTATTCTTCAAGAATAATTATTTCTTTAAGCAACTTGATTTAATCCGGGTAAAGATGGAAACAAACGTATTCTTTGTGTGCGACCCTATAGGTTTACATACTCCTCAGCAGTATCTCTGTGTGATACATGTCGTGGGTATATAATAACTTACATTCTCCCACTTGCACACGATACACAATAACACAGACGATGGTAAGCGTCTAGCAACACGTCACCGCACCCAAGGCTATGTAAATGTGCTTTTACCTTCGAGCAATTGTATTGATCCAATCAATCATATAGTATAATCATTCATTATCCCTTTGCTTCACGATATTTTGTTTTTGAACTTAAGGCATAGATCTATCTCATCATTTATAGTTCAAAGAAATATGTTTCTCGATCCCAACATATATGATTATACAAGTGTCATTAGTCCAACTAATCCACTTGTTCATGCATGTAAATCAAACTATGTAATCGAGGGCCCCAGAAATATCTATCTCATTTTGAGAGGAGCAAATCCCATATTGCATGTACACGACTAACTACACAATTCATGTTATACCTAACATAGCCCTTATGATTACCCGGTTAAGGGTAACGTTAGACTATATTAAAGCATAACACTCCTTGTGCATTAGATCCCAATGCACATCTCAGGTATGAGGATAAAGAGTGTTTACTATTTCAGGACTCACCTTATGACGCCGATCTATGAGGTGATCCTGACCGTGGGTCTTGTCCAACGCCTTATGCACCGACAAGCGCACGTGACTCTAGTTGCACCTAGTGCACTTCCAACTTGGACTATGACCAGACTTCACAATGATCTTGATTTATTACTAGTCCCCTAGTAATAATCGATCAAGGACAATTCTAAATAATATGATCATCATATTTATTTAAGGATACTTAAACATGCTAATAAAGAACACATAAATGTTTAATGTATATACTCATACCCAATATGCCATATCAGATAAAAACATAACTGTTTTAATGTTCCAGAAAGTTTAAAGTTTACTAAAATTATTATTCAATATAAAAATCCTCAAGCCTATAACATGAACATCATGTTTGTTTTTGAGACATAGTCTTGACAAGTAGATTTGCATGTAAGCTCTTACAGCTCATTGTACCTCCGTTCAATACATACATGTCTATTACAATTTAAGTCATTACAGTCAGTTTAGAAACTGGCATCTATGTATCCTTAATCACACATATCTCTTTCATAACCGTTTTAGAGTAAGAACATTTCTTTAGTTCTTCTTAGATACTTCATAGTGTTCTTCACTATTATACAGTGAGCATCACTTGGGTTTGACTAATATCTGCTCGTCATGCTCACAGCATACGAGACGTCCGGTCTTAGTACATTAACATGGCGTACATGATTGAACAGTTGGTTGAATCACAGGGAACACCCTTCATACGGTTCATGTTCACTTTAATGCTAGGACTCTGTGTTTCGCTCAGATGTACACTATGTACTATTGGCAAGATTCCTTTCTTGGAACCCTTCATCTTGAAGTGTTTCAAGATCTTGTCAATGTATGTACTTGTGCTTAATCCAATTAAACACTTTGATCTACCATGAAAGATCTTTATACCAAGGACCTTGTCTCTTCTAGATCCTTCATCGCGAAGTATTGTCCTAATCCATGATTTTACACCTTCAAACATTGGTATGTCATTTCTGATGATCATATAGAATCTAGAATATTGTTATGCTCCCACTGACCTTCTTGTATATACAAGATTTCAATTACGAGATGATTGTCCTAGTCCATATATGAACTTTTGCAACTTGCACTTTTAGATTTGATGTTTTAAAACTTTTATACGTCCTCGCTAAAAATTCCCTTTTAAGGAATGCATTTTTACCATCAGTTTTCATGGCATCTTGCCATTTATCAGTAATCCGATCTTCTGATTGTTTTGTATCTCGTTTATTATCTTCAACAACTTGTTGAAGCTCAACATCTTGTTGAATGTCAGTGTCAACCATCGTCCCATCTTTGTGGTTCTTGAATTTCTTCAAGATCTACTGTGTCCCCATTGTGATTCTTGACATAAAATCTTTTCTTAAGAACTCACCAGGGTGCGTTAACAAAACTTTTGTTCTCGCTAGAAATGTAGAAATAATATCCAATTGGATATCACATAAAGATGTACTTTCAGACCTTTAAATCATGCTTTCTAGAAACTTTATGCTTAGCTTAAGCATTATAACCCCATATTATCAAATATTATAACTTTGGGATCTTCCCAGTTCATATTAAGAGAGTAGGTTTTATTGGTCCTAGTTGGTTGCTACATAAACTAGTATTTGGGCAACTGTTTCTAGGGCATAACCCCTGAAACATTTAGGCAGAGTGGTGAGACTCATCTTATAGTGAACCATGTTCTACAGGGTTCTATTTCTCTTCTTGGATACACCGTTGTTCTGTAAGGAGTCAACTAGGATACAATCCCAAAAAATCTCTAGGATGATCTATTGGCTTAGATATTAATGACCTCAATCTAACTGAAAAATCTTTATCTACTCACTACTTCTTTCTAAAACTCTTTGAAAATATTAAAGCTTTTATATTTGTTCTATTAGGTAAACATACCTATGTCTACTAAAGTCATCAGTAGGATGTAATGAAGTAGTGATGATCGTATCTTATGACAGAACTATAAGACTCACATATATTAGTATGGTTAACTCCTAATAGTTCTTGTAGCCTTTAAAGGTTTATCTTTCGTAAGGCTCTTTTGTCATCTTGACTAACAAGACACACATGTATCATATGAATCATCATATGATTCCAACTCTCTGTCCGTCTAGAGTTTGGTTATGTGTTTCTTGTTTAAATGTCACAAATAGTTCAGATTTTGGCCCCACTTAATTCGTTATATTGATTTATAATTACAACTATTAATTTCATAAAACATTTATTAAGATAAAACGAAAATTTATTTTTGGAAACATAAATTCGGTTCGTTGTAATTGAGAAAATGAAACTAAATTCCTAGTAGCACTAGGTACATGAAGACACTTGCTAAGTGTTAATGTAAGACCATCTGGAAATTTCATATCATATGTCCCTTTGAGCAAGAACAACTAACTTAGCTCCATTTGGTCTGGTTTCATCTTCACTTCACTTCTTATTTCCTGAAAAGTAATACTAATATGAGTATCATACCCAATATGTAACACTTGGTCAGAAGTGAATAAATCAAAACGGTAAACATACCTAAAGGTCCGGCTCTGTTAGCCTTCTGCTTCTTGATTTCTACCAATCGGGCTAGACAAGTTTTCATTTGGTGCCCATGGTTAAAACAATTATACCATACTGCAACCTCAGAAATTTCTCCTTTGCCCTTATTTATGTTGGAGCTTCCAACATGTGTTTTACCCTTGGTTATCTCCCCCTTTTTCTTGAATATCCCACTGTCAGGTTTGATCATCAAAGCTTGTTTTGGTTTGGTTGAACCCAACTTGGATTTCATATCCCTCTCAGTAGTTTTAAGAATGTTGTAAAGCTCTATGGGAGTTTTATTCAAACCTTTCATATTGTAGTCCTTAACGAATTGCTTATATGTTTTGGGTAGAGAGTTGAGAACCATATCGATTTCCAACTCTTGACCCAGTGGGAAACCAAGACGGGTCAGTTGATCAAAGTATCCTTTCTTTTTCAAAATGTGGTTACTAACTGACGAACACTTAGTCATTTTACAAGAACTCAATCTTTAACTGTATCAAATCTCTCTCGCTTTATTTGTAACTGAAACATAGACTTCAGTGAAGATATCATATCCCAAGCAGTCATGTTTTCATGATCCCATAATAATTTGGGAGTCATGATGGCTAACATTAGGCAACCAACAATCAGAAAGTCATCTTGGTACTTATCATAAGCAGTTCTGACTTCAGTTGGAGCATTTCTGGCAGGAGCATTTGGAGGGGGGGGGGGGTTTAAGAACATAGAACTTCTTTTCATGCCTAAGGACTGCCCTTAGGAAGCGAAACCATTTGATGAAGTTCGTTTCGTCCAATTTTTTCGTATCTAGGATTGACCGTAGTGTGAATTGGGATAAGTTGTATGAGTTTGAATTTGAGGTAGACATCAACAAAAACATGATTTAATTTTAGTAACTTTAATATCTCAAATAAATGGATTAACCTTTTAAAAATCATTTGATTTGAGCTAAGATCCATATTTCACCTACTTCCATAAATGGCCAACAACTGTTTATGGAATTAGGTTATTTAGGTAGGCATCATCCAATTATGTTCAACATAACTCTTAGATGTCGTGGGATCCTATTCAATATCTCATATATTGAAATTGGCATGTTTAGTCCCACTTCAACGCCTTGAAAATACTCATAAATGGCCAAACAACTGTCTATGATATTCTTATGTAAACAAACCATACTAAGGTATCGTGGTCCCACCTAAATACTGGACTTAGGATTTACTGGGATCAGTCGTCCAAAATACGACAATTTAAGTGAATGGCCAAGTAACTGTCCACTTAAATTTCATTATTTTGGCTCTTTGTCTAACACTACATTCAACCGGCATGATTGGTTGAGCACTAACCACACCGGAATCTTGTGTGCTCGACAAGTACCTTAAATGGGTGGCGTTAAGTTTACATTTTGTAAAAGGTTTAATTTTAGAAAACATTCTAATTCCTTTTAAAACGTTTGATTTTATCTTCAAAAAAACTTGTTTTAAAAGTTTATCTTTATTAAATCAGCTTGATTTTGATAAACATATCAATTCTAAAATATCATATTTTATTTACCGATTTAAAATTTGTTTTGCATTTGATTTTATTTTTACAACTTTTGCAGGTATCATAACAATAATAAAGCAATAAATAGAAGCAAACACAAAATAAACAACCACAAAAATAATATATGGATTTACCCCTAATGTGGTGTTATGAGCCAACACAACAACCACAGTCAATTCTAAGGACGTCTTCAAGCTCCCACTGACCTCGCCATCTTCGTGAACTCCAGGGACTCCGTCTCAACTTCTTGGAACTCCGTCTTCGTTTGATTTACAATAAAAAGATAACATCCTAATCTATTTTACAATTGCTCCTATCTAGGAAAATTTAAAATTACAATCTTTGCAATTAATACATTTTAATTTTCCAGAACAAAAATAAATCAACCACGGGTCTTTGGGGCAAACCATATATTATACAAATATTATTTTAAACATAAAATAAACAATTTGGTCAAGATAATTTTAACATAAAGTGACCAAATTATACGAAACAAAATTTCATATGGCAAAAATAAATTTAATTTACCCATTTTAATTGTAGGTTAACAAATCATGACCCAAAACCCTATTGGGCTTAAGCCCAATACAAAAAACTTGGTTAAAACCCCCAAAAAAAATGCTTGGGCCTACAAGCACGGGCCCAACTCCAAAATAGGACATTGGCCCAAAACAACCAGGGCACCGTCCCATTCCAGAAGATCCAAACGACCGGCAACCTGTCTACCGAGACATGGTGACCGACGTATAGATCAAAACCAAAGTCTGAGCTTGTTATGTACACTCAAATCGGCAACAGCCAAAACAATATATGAGTCGACAACAGAGGGTGAATGACAGTAGTCACATGATACTGATCCACCGAATAACAATAATCCCTAAAACCGACACTACTTGGCGAAATACAATAGAAGGTCGACACAAAGCCTGTTATAGAAAACCCAAAAACCCACCGTTTGGCAACAAGACCAATGGCCACAACTGTTTGGCATTAATCCACTCAACAAAGGATACATGTTAAGAAAAACAATCCCTCGGCAAGAAGACCAAGGATGGTGACTGAGAAAACAAACCTTCACCCCGAAAACGGCGTGAAAAAGACAATTCCTTTCCCCACGGTCTGGGCCATGGCCGAGGGTGAAGATAGAGCTACCAACCGTAAACAGCCATCGACGGTGGTGTCTTATCACCTTGATGGTGCAAGGCAGAAACCAAAATAAAACAGGGTTAAAAAAACTTGGAGATCGATGATGAAGACCAACCAGCGGCAACAGCAGCAGAACAGTTTCCACTCAACCACAATCGTGACTATGATCGAGACCAGACTTAGCCAAAGAAGAAAATCGGCAGCAACAGCCGGCAAAAACAGGCAAAGGCCGGCGATGAAGGTCAGCGGTGGCTACAAAAACTTAGAGTCGACGACAACTTGTGAGGAGGACGACAGTCCTTTGACCAGCTTTAATTAGAAGCATCAATAACAGAGAACCGTTGGCGGACGGTGATGCCAAAAAGGCGTGGATGACAGCAGCGGCCGGCGGCAGCGGCCGACGGTAGAGAGGTAAAGACGGTTTCTTCTTTTGAAAAGGAGGCGATGGAATTTTAGGGTTTTAAAACCCTTTATGCAGCAACTAAAGAAAAAGGGTAAACACCCTTTTCATCTTCAGCCGACAAAGACATTTGGAGAAAAAAAAAATAACTTTTTTTTTAAATTTAATTAGGGTTTAAAATTATTCAAGGCTTTGTAATCAATTAGGCTTTCAACATGAGGCCCAATTAGAATTTCGATCCAATTTAAAAGTTTAGGGTTCAATTAAATTTGTCATATAATATCTTGTTCCCCTTTTTTCAATTAAATGACATCAAAGTGGCTCTGATACCACTGTTGGGTTTTATAAACAATTTTTAACCGATAAAACGAAGCGGAAATAAATAAATAAATTTTGGTTACAACAATTATAGAAAACTTTTCTAAATAAACTTAAAACTCAATCGGATCCAATGATGCATTTAATTAAATAAACCACACCATAAAGTGTTTAAAATGGGTACCTTTTAAGATCTGTCGGGGTTAAAAAAGTGAAGCACCAAGAAACCAAAGTAGGTTTCCTCTATTGGCAGTCCACACACGAACACGTTTCTCATGTCCACCGGGTGCTAGCCCAAGAACCCTAGATTTATATGTGTTTTACAGAAAAGAAAATGTTTCTTTTCTGTATTTCTTTGATAGGATATTCTAATTTCAATCGTCTGACCAAATGGTTTAGCCTAACGCCTTATTTATACCAGAAGAATTATAGATGGAATATAATTCAAAAAGGTTTAACTAAGGTTTAGTAATTATCTGTAATATTCAAATTCAAATTCAAATATTATATATATATATATATATAATTATCTTTTAAACTTTAAATATAATTATATATATAATTACAGATAACACCACGTAATTAACATAATTACGTTTTCACCCTGTAATTATCATAATTACAGTTTAACACATATTTTCATAATTATTCTTCAAGAATAATTATTTTCTTAATCAACTTGATTTAATCCGGGTAAAGATGGAAACAAACGTATTCTTTGTATGCGACCCTATAGATTTACATATTCCTCAGCAGTATCTATGTGTGATACATGTCGTGGGCATAAAATAACTTACAGACACGATACCCATGGTACAACTCACGACGCCGTCCATCAATCACGACGATGTTACCCAGATCGACAGTGAAGAAGATGATTGGTCGAGCGACATTATGAACTACCTAAACACGCGACCAACTTCCTGAAGACAGAATGGATGCTCGAAAGATCATATTCAAAGCATCTAGATATGTCGTGATACAATGAAGACTCTATCGACGATCATCTACTGGACTTAACCTGTGATGCATCACTAGCAAAACACAAGTCCAGAACATCTTATAAGAAATGCACGACGGCGAGTGTGGAAATCACTCAGGCGGTCGCAGTTTAGCCAATCGAGTTTCACGACAAGGCTACTATTGGCCAACACTTCGGCAGGATGCCATCAAGTACGTACAAAACTGTGACGCATGTCAACGACACTCAGGCACGATGCATAAACCCTCTGAACCTTTACACTCGACATTAATCCCCTGGCCTTTCATGAGATGGGGAATGGATATCATCGGTAAATTACCACCAGCCCCTGGGCAAAAGGTATTCTTACTCGTTCTTACAGATTATTTCTCTAAATGGATAGTGGCAGCCACTTTCTCCCAAGTTCGGGATAAAGAGGTTATATCCTTTATCCAGACTAACATCATATACAGGTTTGGAATATCGTCCGAAATCATTTGCGACAATGGATCTCAGTTCATCAGCGAGAGAACCTAACAGTTCTGTGAGGATTGTAACATAAAACTCACGACGTCGATACCTCGATATCCTCAGTCAAACGGTCTTGCAGAATCGAGCAACAAGACAATTATAAACTCGATCAACAAACGACTGAAAGCAGCAAAAGTAAGATGGGTTGAAGAACTTCCTTCAGTCCTGTGGGCAAATCATACGACTCCACGAACATTCAGAGGACAAACTCCTTTTTCCTTAGTTTACAGATGTAAGGCAGTCTTACCTATTGAAATCCAATTACCAACTGCAAGACATAAGTCGGTCGACCATAACTTAGTTGACCTAAGTTATGATCTCGACGCCCTCGAAGAAGTAAGAGAATCAGCATTAATTCGGATGTCATCTCAGAGACAAACAGTTGAACGTTATTTCAACAAAAATGTAAAGGCTAAAGTCTTCCAGGAAGGCGATCATGTCCTACGACGAGTGTTTCAAAACACCCAAGAACCAAACACATGTAAACTTTCCATTAAATGGGAAAACCCCTATCACATATCCAAGGTCGTGGTAAAAGGTGATTACAAGCTCCAAACCCTCGACGACCAAGATATCCCACGTAGTTGGAATGCAACACATTTGAAAGGGTATTTTTTCTAAATCCCTTGATTATTTCCTTACGATTATTTGATACGATCAAGTACTGACTTAAGCATCGGAGGATCGTTGGTTAGCCAACGACCAACCTCTGATATTGTTTCCTCGTAGGATCGCACGATACAAGACCATAAGTCTTTCACACGACTTAGTCTTGTAAAAACTCCAAGATTTATAATCTAAGACTAACTTAGAACAATTTTCTATGAATGAATGCCTTAGTTGCAAGAATTTTGAGATTGAACTACTTGAATTGCCTTAGTCGCAAGTATCCTTGGGTGAAATTGTTTGAAATGCCTCAGTCGCAAGTATCCTTAAATTATGTTTGGATTGAATGATTGCTTGGTCGGACGATTCACAGGTTTGAAAAATCCTAAGTACTATATCTTTATCCTCTGATGTCGTGTATGCTTATTTAATGTATGTTTGTTCAACAAGACAAGATAAAAACCATTTGTATTATAATAAAAAGTAAATGGTTACAGTGGAAGGCTCAACCACCAACGGTCGACCTTGGAAAATACAAAAATTTAAAAATATAAAAACAAAAGACTAAGGATAGAGGAGCATCTTCTGTAGGCTGCGGTGTAGAAACATCACCAGTTTGGGTCTCATCCACCTTAGCCTCCTATTCATTGACCTCGGCCACCTCGACGTCCTTCTCATCTTCGGAGTCCAGATCGTTCTCGTTCCCGACATCCGCAAGGTAAGTCTTAAGGTCTTCAGCAGCATTGGCCAGGGGATTCTGCCCAGCAAGATGGCGCCTCATGATCGTCGCCTTTGTCGTCCACCGAGTGAAAGCCTCAATGGACTTGAGCTCTTCCTCCAGCTCCTCGATCTTTGGCTTCTGCCTGGCCTCCTTAGCCTTCATTCCCGTGATCTCTTTCATTCTCGACCACGGACACTTGGGCCCACTCCAGCTCCTCCCTGGTCCCCTTTAGGATCTCGCACGACACGTGAAGACGTGTCTGCAGATCATCCACCTGGAGATTGGAGACCTCTGTGATCTTATGAGCCTCCTCGAGCCTCACGGTTAAGGATTCCACTCGAGACGTGGCCTCCTTTTCCCTGGCCAGGGTAGCCTTCTCTCTCTCTCTCTCTCTCTCTCTCTCTCTCTCTCTCTCTCTCTCTCGAGTGTCGTCTTCTCTCTATCGAGAGCAGTGGCAGGAGACGCCGAATCCTCTCCATCTCCCCGTACAGACCGAGAGAGGCTTGGAACGTCTGTAATAAATGACACACGACAATTAGTACACGATGCTAAAAAACAAACAATCAAACGAGAAGTATATAAAGCAGGTAAGTATCGACCCTTACCATGAAGGCGAGACGGGAGACGTGGGATCCCATGTCATCGATCGTCATCTCCGTGAACTTCCCCTGGAAGTGTGGAAGCAAATACTTACCCAGATGGGGAAATATTCTCGATCGATCGAGGACGTCATCCGCCATAAAGTCCGACGGCAACGTAAAGTTGACCGTCTGGACGTCGACAGGTCCCTTCCCATTGTCGGACGTGGGGACAGAACCAGAGGCCTGAGTCGCCTGCTCCGGAGGTGGTTGATCGACGTTCGACACCTCCTAAGTATTCACCATCGAAGGTGCAACGCTAATGGGGACCGCAGGAATTGGGTCGCCCATCTTCGCCTTCTCGGGGCTAGCGATGCTCGATGCATCGCCACCCCTCGACGACGGTTCCCTCAGAACCGATATCTGTGTACGTTTGGGCAGGCTCAACCCAGTAGTCGCAACTGCTTTCCTCTTCTCTTTGCCCTTACGGGCCAACTCCAGCTCGGCCCTCCTCCGATCGGCCGCACTGGTGGTCTTCGCAGGTGATCCCCTGAAAACGCGGAAACGCACGACAAAGTTAAATTACGAAGAAAGAGACAAAGGGTATTAGACTATAATTGTATTCAAGATTAAATAAGGGTCTTTGTTGTAATAGTGTTTGTGTGTGAAGTGTAATTGTTTCTAGAAGGGTTGACCTTGCTTGGTCATGTTGACCTATATATAAGCAAGTCATAGTGTTGTTTAAAAAGTGTGTGTGCAAGAAGTGCAAGTTAGTAAGTGTGTGAAAGTGAAGGTGTAATTGAGAGAGAGTACATACATCTTTCAATCATGGCAAATGAATTTCTCTCTATGGGATCTCATATAAAGCCTCCGGTCTTATCGGTTGGAGATTATTCACAATGGAAGAAGAGAATGATTCAGTTCTTGAATCTAAAGAACAAAGATTATATGACTTCTATCATAGAAGGTCCGGGAGATCCAAAATCACTTGTACGTGGACAAGCAGCTACAGCAACTGATCCAGCAATTCCAGATCGATATGTGTCAAAACCATATCAATTTTTCAATGAGGCAGAAAAAGCAAGACACAAGGTTGATGAAGAAGCTTTTATCTATCTCACTATGGGAATTCCTAATGACATCTACAATCGAGTAGACAGTAGGGATTCTGCAAAAGCGTTATGGGATGAATTGGAAAAACAGTTTCAAGGATCAAAGAAGTCTATTCAGACAAAGCTGAATCAAAGTATCAATGCTTATGAAGGTTTTCATGCTAAAGAAGGAGAGACTTTGTTGGAGACATACAATCGATTCAATATCATATTGAATGATCTTAGGAGAAATGGGATGAACAAGACAGAATCGGAGATCAGTTATAAGTTCATCAAGAACTTGAACCCAGAATGGAAAAGCTATGCAATCAACATTCAGATGACAAAGGACATGGCACAAGAAGACGTCAATGATATCTTCACAACTTTATCTCAGCATGAGGATGAAGTAAAGCAGCTTAGTGCTGAAAAGAAGATGGTCAAAGATTCGTTAGCCTTAATGTCTGAGCGTAAGAAAGGGTCAAGTTTCAAATCCAGTTCTTCCTACAAGACAAAGTCAAGGAAATCCAGAGCTCATCTCACTGAAGTTACTGATTCAAGCACTGATAAATCTTCCACTGAAAGTGAAGAACATTCAGATGAGGATATGCAAAGATTTGCTGAAAATATGGCTCTTCTCACAAAGCAGTTTAAAAGTTTTGGAAAGAAAAGATACTCAAAGCCGAAGTATGACAACTACAAGAAAGACAAGTATAAACCGAGATCTGAAAAGAAGTATGAGAAAAGCGGTGAGAAAAGAGATGATAAGAGAGAAGAGAAGAGAGAAGGAAAGAAAGAAGAAATTGAGCCGAAATATGGAAGATGCTATAATTGTGGAAAACCAGGTCATTTTTCCAAAGACTGCAAGCAGAAGCGGATAAAGAATTCAGAATACTATACTCGAAAATCACTGATAGCAAAGAAAGTGGAAGATGGTCAGAACTTAATGGCAGAAGAAGAGAATTGGTTCTATAAAAGTTCTGATGATGAATCCGCCCACTTTACTCAGGTGTGTATGATGGCTAAAGTAGATGAGGACATTGGATCATCTTCTGACCATTCTGATTGTGCTTCCGAGGTACGTATTCAATCTTTAAAAGCTCAAGTTAAGTTCATGAAAGTAGAGTTTAAGACTTTGAAAGTCAAACTTAGTCATGAAAGACAAACAATGTTGAATTTTCGTGATGAAAATTCAATGTTGAAAGATTTTGTTAAGGATAAAGAATCTGAAAAAGATCTTTTGAAAAAGGAAAAAGATATTTTAATTTTAAAAATATCTGAGCTTGAAAAAGATCTTGTCAACTTAAATGCTGAAAAAGGTGATTTTCAATTAAAATTTGAAGTTTGTTATCAAGAAAGAAACGAGGCATATTGTAAAATCAAGCAACTGGAGGATTTAAATCTGAAAAGAGGACAGACTGAGCAAACATTAAATCTTTTAACAAACAAACTCCAAGATGTCAGATTTTATGATGTTAAAAAAGGTTTGGGTTTTGAACCAAATAATGTTTTAAAAAGAGCACCAGAAAATTTATATAATTTTGATAAACTGGGCTCTATTTCTACAAAACCTGATATTCATAATACTTTTGTAAAAGGTAAAGATGTGAATGTTGATGAAACTTCATCTTGTGCTGTTTCAATTTCAAATTTAAAATCTGTTGGTTTTGCTTATAAAGATTTAAATGAAAGTTACAAAACAAGAAAAATAGAATTTAGTGAATTTACGTCACTATTTCCTCCTTGTTTACCAACAGAGTCAGCCAAGGTTGAAGAGAATAGTACTGAATCTCAGTGTCAGTATGATAAATCTGATTCAGAAACTGATCTTGAGAATCAAGTCCATTTATCTGATTCGTTCACTTCAAATCCCTTATACGATTCCAAAAGTGAAAATATCATGAATCAAAACCTTAAGTCTGATTTTTCAAAAATTATGACTGAGGAGATTTTTACAGAAATGATGAATGCTTCAGATCCTGTTTCTATAATAGAGAAGATGGAATCAAACTCTGAGGTAAATCAAGCATCTAATTTTGAGAAACAAATCATCGATCTTCAAAAGATGATTGAAGAGTTAAAAAATGAGAACGTTGATCTCAAATTCAAATTTGACAAGTCTTTTGAAGAAAACAAAGAACTCTCTAAAGAGTTAAATATTTTGAAAAATGATTTGTTTAAACAAAATCTAAAGGAGAAAAAGATGTTTGATTCTACAAACTGGAATGTTCATTCTAATCCAGAGTTTGATACTGTTAATTCTAAATCTTCAGTTGTTTATACTTCTACTCCTGAATATCCTCCGAGTATTTTTGAGAAAGGAGAAGCTTCTTGTACTTCAAAGTCAAAATCATCTTCTTCAAAGAAAACTAACAAGATTCTGTTTCCTGTTTCAGATGTGAAAAGTCAAAATGGTAAAGGAGAAAGAGTGAAGAATGTAAAGGAAAATAAAGTTGCTAAAAATAAATGTAATATTCGTGATAGTGGTAGTTTGTTGTGTAAAAATTCAAACGTTTCCAAATGTCAAAGTTGTATGAATGATTGTACTTCATTGGATAAATCTACACTTTTGACATTTGCACGTAAGAATTTTATCTACAAACACTGTCATGATAATGCATTTATCATTCCTTCTATTCATTCTAAATCTAAAATTGCCAGAAAAACATCTCATGTCAAATCAGCTTCAAAATCCTTAACTCATCAGGCTAAAATTTTTCATGCTAAGATTGATAATTTTTCGAAAAAGAAATCATTACATGAGCTTAATGTTAAAATGGTATGGAAATGGGTACCTAAGCCTCGCTACGAGTGGCGAATTAAGGCTAAGGTAGATGATATTATTGAGTTGCAAAAAGCTAACAAGGAAGGACCCATCTGGATATGGGTACCTAAACAGAAATGAGTTGTTATTTTTCCAGGCCTCACATACATGGTATATAGATTCAGGATGCTCACGTCATATGACAGGATTTAAGCATCTACTTCACAATTATGTTGAGGAACCTGCCGGTACTGTAAGTTATGCCAATTCTGAGGTTACTGGATATATTCGAGGACACGGATCGCTAACAAATGGCACCGTGACGATCAAAAGAGTACTATACGTAGAAGGACTTGATCATAATCTTTTCAGTACAAGTCAATTCTGCGATAGTAAATTTCAAGTTCGGTTTACTGATAAATGCTGTTATATTGAAGATAAAGATGGTCGTGCAGTTTTTAAAGCTAAGCGGAATGCAAATCTTTATTCTGTGAATTTTCCAACACTTTCTGCATCAAGACCTGTTTGTCTGATTGCAAAAGCTTCAAGAGCTGAAAGTTGGGTCTGGCATCGGCGTCTGTCTCATCAAAACTTTGATGCTATTAATCAATTGGCGAGACAAGGTATTGTCAAAGGTCTACCAGAACTAAGGTTTGAGAAGAGTTCTCTTTGTCCCGCTTGTGAAATGGGAAAGATGAAACGAACATCTCATAAAGCAAAGACAGAATTCTCATCCTCAACACCTCTTCAATTAATACATATGGATCTTTACGGCCTTATGAGGACTCAGTCTATCAATGGTAAGAAATACATTTTGGTCATGATAGATGAGTACTCCAGATATACTTGGCTGGAATTTTTAAGGAACAAATCAGATGCAGCAGAGCTGATCATTGAGTTTTTAAAGAAGATCCAGGTTCGACTACAATTGCCGGTTATATCTTTGAGAAGTGACAATGGCACGGAATTCAAGAATGAAAAGCTTCAGAGTTATCTCATATCTGTTGGGATCTCTCACAACTTTTCTGCTGCCTACACTCCTCAGCAAAACGGTGTAGTTGAAAGGAAGAATCGAACACTGGTGGAAGCTGCAAGGACAATGTTAGCCTATTCCGAATTGCCAATGTTTCTGTGGGCTGAAGCCGTAGCCACTGCGTGTTTCACACAAAACCGCACGATTGTCATCAAAAGACATAAAAAGACAACATATGAACTTATTAATCGTCGAAAACCGAATATTAAATTTTTTCGTACTTTTGGTTGCAGGTGTTACATTCTCAATGATCGAGACAATCTTGGTAAATTTGACAAAAAGGCAGACGAAGGCTATTTCATTGGTTATTCGTTGACATCTAAAGCATATCGAATTTATAATAGACGAACCAAGACGATCATGGAGAGCATTAATGTGTCATTTGATGAATCGTCAACGTTGACTTCTGAACACAACAGTTCAGAACTCAAGCTTAAACAGACAGTTTCTATTCAAGACGGAATAGAACCTAAAGTCAAACAGAATAAGTCTTCTAATTCGAATAAAATTACAGCTGAATTAGACCTATTATTTTTTGATGCTTTTATGGATATTTGTGCAGATTTTGAAAAATCAAGCATATCTGCATCAACATCAGAGGTTCCAATTATAATAGCAGATATTTCAGGACCTTCTGAAAATGTCACAATTTCAACCACATCAGGTACATCTCAATATATACATTCTGAAGATACTAATGTTGATTCTGTGCATGCAGATCCAAATTCTGCAACAGAAATTCCGAGTGATTCTTCTATTGCTCCGGAAATATTTACTTCAGAAGAGGCTGTACAAGATGTCCCGAGCACATTTGGGGTTGATAAAGACTTGCCTGCAGTGTATGATGAATATGAGGAAGATAATACTCAAACTGAAATTCATCCGATTCCAAGTACAATGAAATGGACAAGAGATCACCCACTGCACAATATTATTGGTGATGCACAGTCTGGTGTACAAACGCGTGCAGCATCAGCTAATTTTTGTCTATATTCAAGTTTTTTAAGTTCTCTCGAGCCAAAGAAAGCTTCAGAAGCCTTGAGTGATCCAGATTGGATACTGGCGATGCAAGATGAACTTCTACAATTTGAGAGGAACAAAGTTTGGCGACTTATACCACTTCCAAAAGGTAAATCTGTTATTGGAACAAAGTGGGTTTTCAGAAATAAGATAGATGAATCTGGAGTTGTTGTTCGAAACAAAGCTCGCCTTGTTGCAAAGGGTTATGGTCAGCAGGAGGGGATTGATTATGACGAAACATTTGCTCCTGTGGCAAGACTGGAAGCCATACGTATCTTCTTATCCTATGCAGCGCATAAAAATTTTACGGTCTTCCAAATGGACGTAAAATCAACTTTTTTAAATGGGATATTGCATGAAGAAGTATATGTTGCTCAACCAGAAGGATTTGTTGACCCAAAGAACTCTGATCATGTCTATGTCTTAGACAAAGCCTTGTATGGACTCAAACAGGCACCAAGAGCTTGGTATGAAACTCTAACTCAATTCTTACTCGCTTCAGGATTCAAGAAAGGTACAATTGATACTACTCTCTTTCTGAAAAAGCAAGGTGATGATATGATTCTGATCCAGATTTATGTAGATGATATAATTTTCGGTTCTACAAAACCAAAGTTTTGTAAAAACTTTTCAAGAATCATGGAATCTCGTTTTGAAATGTCAATGATGGGCGAACTGAATTTTTTCCTTGGTCTTCAAGTGAAACAGTTACCCGAAGGCATTTTCATTAATCAGTCAAAATATATTCGAGATATTTTAAAGAAATTTAACATGAGTGACAGTTCAGTGATGAAAACACCGATGGCAACGGGCACACTTTTAGATGCAGATCTTTTTGGCAAATCAGTAGATCAAAAAGTGTACCGTAGCATGATTGGTTCACTGCTATACTTAACTGCAAGTAGACCGGATATTATGTTTGCTACCTGTTTCTGTGCTAGATATCAGGCAAATCCGAAGGAATCACACCTTGTCGCTGTAAAACGGATTCTTAAGTATCTTAAAGGAACTACTGAGTTAGGCCTTTGGTATCCTAAGGGTTCGTCTTTTGATTTAACTGCCTATACTGATGCTGATCATACAGGATGCGAACTGGATAGAAAGAGCACCTCTGGTTCTTGTCAGTTCTTAGGTGATAAGTTGGTTAGTTGGACATCTAAAAAACAAAATTGTGTTTCTACATCCACCGCTGAGGTTGAATACGTAGCTGCCGCAAGCTGCTGTTCACAAGTCCTCTGGATGCGAACACAGTTAAAAGATTTCGGATATACCTACCAACGAGTTCCTATCTACTGTGATTCTAAGAGTGCGATTGCAATAACAGCCAATCCAGTGCAACATTCCAAGACAAAACACATCGACGTGCGTTATCATTTTATAAAGGATCATGTCGAAAAGGGCGATATTGAGATGCACTTCATGACTACAGACTACCAGTTGGCTGACCTTTTCACCAAACCGTTGGATGAAAAGAGGTTTAACTTTTTAGTTAGCAAACTTGGTATGTTAAATGCCACTTCATGATTCGAGAGGGAGTTTTCTACTTTTGCGCTTTATTTGAATATATTTTGGATATTTCATCATATGTTGTCTGACTAAAGCGGAATCATTTGAATAATGATTACCAAAATCTTTTTCTTGCAGGATATTTTATGTGACAATGGTTTCTAAGTACGTCAGCTTAGAACCCGTAATTCAACAAAGAATGCTTTTGGACAATTCAGTTCAAAACCCGTTTTCAAATATTTTCTTCTGAATGATGCTTTCATGATAACATCATTTCAGGAAGTTTTTCGTTTGAAAGAGAGATTATATTGTTATATTTTTTTCTGATAAGTTGATTTTTTTTACAGATACCAAGGGGAAGGATATCTAGTCAAGGATACTTTCATTGTTATATTCATTCCAGGGGGAATTAAGGATTCTTATTCACAGGTATAACATTCTAATCCTTATACTCTAACACTTGTGAAAGAAGAACAACTTTCACTTGTGAAAAATGTTTTTAAAATGTTCAAACCACTTCATGATCTTAACATGTTTTTTTATGATTTGAGAAGTGTGATTTTTAAATGATTTTATTTTGGATACTTCATTGTTTATTTGACCGTGTGTTCTTTAAAGAATAATACTTGTGTATTTTCTTTTCTACATACTTTGTCAAGTATTCATACACACACTGGTTCAGTATTTTTCAAATTGACTTTGTTATTATCATATATCAAATGATATATCTTTCTATGGTAATACTCCCGTCGTTTGGTATTCATAGTTGTTTGAATCAAACGTCATTTCACTTTTAATGTGCTTTCATTGATAATATGTTTATATATTGTTCATATAAACAACTTACGTCTTTGAATTCCCAAATATTTTTTCTTCATGACAATTTGATCTGATCTTAATCATTGTCAGATTCTCAAAACATTTCTATTTCTTCATGATTATTCATTCCTATAAAGTTTTGAGATATCTTAAATGTTTAAAATGCTCAAATTTCAATTCTGATCCTTGTTGAGCATGCATACACTGACATATGATTTCTTGTGCTTTACATGTCAAGAAAATCATTGAAAAACATGTACTTTTAGGAACATGGGATTCAGTGTGAGTGCTTATTATATCTTCCATGGATTCACGATAACCAGTGTTTCCTACCCCGGAAGAAATCCTTTGAGTGATTAAGGGGAGAGGAGTCTAAAAGAATTGAGTGTGGGAGTGCGCTGAGGTAAAATGGAAATGAGAGATTGGTTAGATGTGAGCTTAAATGTTTAAAAGAAAGAGGGTGAGAGAACAGAGTTAAAAGAATATTAGAACTCTGCACCAAACATCTTTCTGAGCCGGGCAGCCACATTACTGATTGGTTCACATTTTATTTCGTGACCATCATTGAAACAGGCAAATAGCCCATGTCATCTCTTGCATACAACCTCCCTAGCTACTCATTCTTTTCTCAAAAAGAGAATGTTTCACATTTTCTGGGGAAGCAGCATATAATCTATCGGATCTTTATTTGGAAGATACTGATATTGAAAAAGAAGGAAAGTTGCCCCACCTTCGACCCTTTCTCAGGAACTATTGAGTCCATGTACAATCATTGCTGTCTCAGTGATTTACATACTTTGAGCCTTATGAAACACAATCATTGTGCTAATTTTTTTTTTTCAAAACACAAGCACGAGCACACAGAGAATATGTTTTTCTGTCAGAACATTCATAGAATTACCTTGTGTTTTTCAATGATTGAATGGAAGTCCTGGGGAGTCAACCTCAAACAAGCTCCTTATATTGTACATCTGTTGTACACAGTAACTCCGTGTTACTGACAGGCACTTCTAACTGTTTCATATGTTGATTCAGGGTTACCACTCCTATTTTGTTTGAATTTGAAAAGATTCAGATGAATACATTGATGGTTCAATGGCTCTTTCAGATTAGATGACAGATTCTATCACATCATGTATTGAGGAAATTCATAATTTTCCTATTTGGGGGAGATTGTCGATTATAAAAAAAAGGGAGAATTGAAGTTCATGAAGATTGCGCTTATCAGATGGTGGGAAGTTCATTCAATGACGGATCTGACCTTGAAGTGTTTTAATGATTTTGATTCTTACAAATCATTAAAAAGGGGGAGAATAATCAAAGTTCAAGATCAGATTGAAGTTTTAAAGATTTCAGAGGAGATAAAGTTTTCAGATGATTGAAGTCAAAGATTAAAGAAAGCTTGTCAAAGAAAAAGTGGAAGAAAGTCAAAGTTTGAAAGAAAGGTTGTTTATTCAGAGTTGTGTTAAAAGCAAATTCAAAGGGAAATACAAGTTTGAAGAATTATCAAAGTTTTAAAGATGTCAAAGCCGGAAAAGATTCGAAGCTGAAGATTAATTCTGAAGATATAAAGACTTGAAGATTATTGCAAAAAAAAAAATTTAATCTTGAATCCAAAGGGGGAGATTATTAGACTATAATTGTATTCAAGATTAAATAAGGGTCTTTGTTGTAATAGTGTTTGTGTGTGAAGTGTAATTGTTTCTAGAAGGGTTGACCTTGCTTGGTCATGTTGACCTATATATAAGCAAGTCATAGTGTTGTTTAAAAAGTGTGTGTGCAAAAAGTGAAAGTTAGTAAGTGTGTGAAAGTGAAGGTGTAATTGAGAGAGAGTAAGAACACACATAGTAGCACACATTGAGTACACACACAAACACTCAATCTTAATTGTTCATCACAAATAGGGATATGGATTGATGTAATCATTGTGATTAATAAACAAAGTGTTTTGTGTATGTGTTTATGCTAGTAAATCTTGGGCCACAAAGGGAACAAAAGGAAAAGGAGAAAAATCGAGCATATTACCTGCCATTTCTTCTTCCTCCTCCTTCTTCTTTCTCCTCCTCGTCCTCCGCGACCTCAGAAGGCTCGACGATGTTCACGTCGTCGTCATTACCTGTCGACGAAGGGGTGAGTATGATCGATCGACCTTACTATAACCCAAAAAACGGGTTATCTTGTACACCGAATCGATGTTCGATCGTACCTCGTCGAACCTGATTGCTGAAATCAACAAAAAGAAAAACATTAGTAAACAAATCAAATAAAGTACAAGAGACAAAGACAAAAGATTAAAAACTCACTCGAAGTGTTCCAGTCAGGCTCGAGCAAATCACTGTCTGGACCCAGTGAGGCCATACGCACAAAGGCGTATCTAGACTTCCACCTACGGTCATTAACCGCAGTGTTAAGTACCAGGGTGTGATCGCCCCGATACTTAGAGAAACGACTATAACGGTGAAAACCGTCAGTCTTCAGGACGTACGTCGTGAGGAGGTCGTTCACGTCGAACGGTGACCCCCATGTCCCTGTTAGTCACTCGATGACCGAGACGACTCTCCAGAATTGGGGCATAAGTTGCCTCGGTGCAAGGTTGAACGTGAGCATGAACAACCTTGATAATGGCGAATAGGGCCATTTGAACCCTATCTTGAAGGGATACTCGTAAATCACGAAGTACCCCTCCGGACACATGTCCGGACGTATTTGTCCTGGAGAATTAATGGCCACTGTAGAGGGAATCTGCGCTAAGCGCCTAAGATCATCCAGATCGTCTTGGCTCTGGATCGTGCTAGCCGGTTCTCTCGACATTGCTAATTCACTCAAGCTAATTTTGAACTCATTCAAGCCTAGGATGTCCCAGTTGCGTATTAGAAATTGAGAAGGATCGTACCTTAAATAGTTGCTCTAAACCTCGATCAAAAGCTAAAACGGGCATAGATATCGAAAGGTTTTTGGTAAGGATTCGGCAAAGGATTTGCTGAAATCTCTGTCTAAAAAACTTCGAAAGCGTAAAAAGAAACTACCCTGGGTATCTCCTATATATACGCGAAAAATTGTATCAAGCACAATCGCTCGATGATTGACACGTGTCGATTGACTCTTCAGAAGCACGCCTGGATTATCGACACCTGTCATATACACCTGACACGCGTGTTCCCCACGCCGCCATGACATCACATATTTCAAATAGACCTCCAAAGGTCTAATTAGATTCGAACCGATTCGGTTCCACCGCAACGAGAACCATTCACCAGCTGACACATGGCAAAAACTTTCAATTTTTGAAAAATTAAAATTTAAAATTCCCTCTTAAATTTCAAATTTTGGGGGCAAACTTTTTGGGTCAAAAATACAGGATCACGATGAAGATACATTTAATGCATATTTTCACACGATTTGTCTTGTATTAAGATAATGTCCTGTCGACCGATCATAACCATAACGTCCGTCGAGACTTTCTCGAAGGTCGGTCGAGCGTCGTACGACCGTCGTAAGATTACTCTCGACCACGACTATACTAACGTACGACCCAACGTTCCTTTCTTATTTATTTAATGCAGGTTTAAATGCTCATAAGTATCAACGGCTATAACCGATCAACACCATTAAAGCCATTATAGAGACAACCGTTACAAGAGACACATTTATGAAGAATCAAGGCTATAAATACAAAGGCTACATCCATCATTGAGGCATCTGACATCTGAAATCTGAATCATGAAACTCACATGCTCTACAAAGAATAATTGCAATCTTGCTCTCGCAGCACACGACAGCGATACAATACACACGGCTTAAGTGTTTTCACACACGACTAACACTTGTTACTAGCTCATATACTTGTTTTTAACGTCCATCGTGTAAAACATTGTAATCTCCAAGGGCGTCACCCCTGTTTGGTGAGTATAGTGCACGACGACATCTATCTGTCATCCGCAGTTTTTTCCTCGTTGAGGTTTTTCCCGCGTCACCAAATCTCTTGTCTATTTCTTTTATTGTTTCTCGTGCATATTGTCGTTTGATTACTTTCTTTAGTTAGATAAAGCTCCACTTCGACCTTAAGTTATTCTTTGAGTAATTTTTGGCATCAACAGTATCCATATACGATTCTTGGTCTGGTTAATTAAGCGTCAAAGTATGGAGGGTCGATTTAATATCCGTAGGGGCAAATTGAGATTGAGCATCAACAATATATGCTTGTTGAGAGGATGTTCCTGATGGACGGGGATTACTGGATTAAGGTCATGGAGCCCAGGGGGCTAACTAACCGCCTATAGGATACGAACTTGGCGGTGAGTACCATGGTTGGTGCTGCCATGGACCATAGGCTAAAGAAGACCATTGCAGACGGGCCAAAATGAAGGACCACGACTACGGAATCCACATGCACCATGGCCAAGAAAAGAACGTCCACGCCTGCGACCACCCAAATCCCGAGAAGGAAAAAATTTTGACTGTTGTGGCGAGTTAACTGAGAAAGAGTAGTGCGAAGGAGCCTACAATGTCGAGGAAAAAACTAACACAACAAGTGAAGATGTAGATAGGGGTGTACGCGGTGCGGTTTGGGGTCAAACCTCAAACCGCACCGCATATGCGGTTTGAGCATTTTCCCAAACTGCAAATCGCACCGCATAAACCTCAAACTGCCCCACAAAAATGCGGTGCGGTGTGGTGCGCTTTATGCGGTTTGTCCCTATCGTACTTTATGATTAAAATCCAAAAATTATAAGTTTAAAAATACATTATAAAATCAACGATAAAGTGACCACATTCCAAAAAAATAAAGAATTTCAATTCATCTGATTCCAAATACATCTTGCATAATTAAAAATGTTTAAAAAGTAAAAATAAACTTCAAACTAAATTAGACGTGTGAATTGTGACTTGTCCAACTTTTTCTTTCATCTCGATCCTTAACCCCCGACTCCCAATTGGCCAATTGTTTATTCAAGATGGGACTTTGGGCCAGAAAACGAAGTCCAAAAATATTACATAAATACTAAATTATTCTATATGTATGTATATATATATAATTAAAAATAAAAAATATACTAAGTATGCGGTGCGGTGTGGTTTGAATAGCGATTTGATAACTCAAAACCGCAAACTACACCGCATAGTGCGGTTTGGTAAAAATGCAAACCGCAAACTGTGTTGCGCTAGTTCCAAGTGCGGTGTGCGCGGTTTATGTGGTTTAGTGGTTTGGATGAACACCCCTAGACATAGGTGTCGAAAGAGGTTTGTCCTTCCGTGATTCTTCCAACTTAAGCATATTGTGGGTGTAAAAAAATCCAGTAGAGGGTCGAACTGTTGAATAATTGTAGCACTGCCATCATACACATCGGATAACCTAACAACAAGTTGTAAAACCAAACCTTGGTCAGAAATCGGAGATCCTACATTGGAAAGTTGTATCCATACTTTATGGTCTTGGTATCTTGAAACTTATCCATGCTTTGTTGTTTTCAGCATTGAACCTTACCCACATTATTTGGATGTATTGGATAATAGATAGGGGTAAGCAGAAAGTCAACTGACCCAATAGGAACCGATCGATCCAATTAGAACCGACCTACCATAATTGGATATCCAATTGTATTTGGATCGGATCCAATTACCCATCCAATTAACCATCTGATTACCATCCAACAAACATCCAATTAATTTGTTTGCAATTTGCTTAAATCTGAATTTGTTTTGTGCTTGTTTTTGAAATTTTAGTCTCGCTTGTGTTGGTTTTAACACATATTAAAAGTGATTAATCAATTTGTTTCATTACTAGAAAATTGGATTAAATTAAAACATTGAATGGATCCGATTTGACCTGATCATCCATTGGATGTCAGATGGATCCAATCCAATCCAATGGATATCCAATAAGAATATCCAATGGACATCCAATCCGATCTAATGGATATCTAATAAGAATATCCAATGGATGGAACCGAACCGATCCAATCATCCATTGGATGTTGGATTTTTCCAACATCCAATGGATGATTGGATCGGTTCGCTTGGAAAAATCCCACATCCAATGGATGACTGGATCGGTTCGGTTCCCCTCACATCCATTGGATGTCAACCGATGAACAGACCTAATAATAGAGTTTTATCCATGTTTTCATTATTTGAATTGTAACACCCTAAAAATAGGGATAACAAAAATCCGATAAACGGACATGTGGTATACTAAAATTGCCATAGTAAGAGCCTCCCAAAAATGGGGAAATATTTAAACCTGTTTAATTACAGTTGTAATATAAAGGAAAATAGACAACAACCAACTAATCTAATTCCTATGCTAAAGAGAAGATTACAAAAAGGGTGTCATTTATAGACCCAAAACGTCTTCACAAAAGTGCTCTCAGTTGCACTTCCCCAAGCTCTCACCCAAGCGCAACTATACCTGTTTTGGAACGGCGCCACTAGAACCTGAGATACACATTGACACCAAACAAGTGTTACGCCAAAAATCCTAGTGAGTTTGCACAAGAAATAGCATATATAATCGAATACAATTCTTATTAGCAGTTAACCAAAGTTCATTAGATGTGGAGTCAATAGAGGAGACCCATAGCCCCAATCAAGTTCCACCCAAAGAGTCGATATACCTTGATGCCAACTACTAAGAGTGACATCCAAAAGTCCTGGCACATCCGAGGACTACAACCATGGCATTACCCTGAATGGAGAAGGTCTAGGCACATACCATTACGGTGGCACTCAAGACTACATCCTCCTAGTGTCTACTGACTTGGTTCGTCCAACATAATTTATAGGAGGTCTCAAGGCACATTATAACCAAGAATATCTCAATACCAACCATGGGTACAATATTACCATCCCAATTAATATAAAGTCTGATACAAGACTATCATGACCACAATTTTCATCATGTAGGTACAATACTACCAAATGGTGTTTCAAGTCATAAAACATCCCAATAACAAGTTATGTATTCCATCTAGTCATGGCAAGATATATATAGACATGTATACATAAGGAAAACCCTAAATGCTTGAGCATTAAAATGAACATTTCAAGTTAAGATGCAAGATGGTAGCAAGTAGTAGATTATGATGTGTATCTAGTTTTAACAAAAGTTTAGTAAACTCACAATCTAGGTTTTGGGTAAAACCTAGAAAATAGAAACCCTAGATGTTGCATTGTCGTCGAGGCATTGTCGTCGGCCAGCCATGGTCTGCTGTTTGGACCTGAATCAAACATGACGATTACCCAAGTGACACACAATTAAGGCCTCATATAAAATAGCATCATATAAGATTACATTAACTTTATTTAACAGGTAAAAATGAAAGGTTTAACTAATTCTCGATACTTACCAAAAATCCGAGTGTTCCAATCCTCCCCACCTAATTAGGATTTCATCCCCGAAATCTCACCTAAACGAACAACTGAGGATAACGCTTCCTCATATCATCTTCGGACTCCCAAGTGACATTAGCACCACGATGGTGCTTCCATTAGACTTTGATCATAACCACATCCTTATGGCGCAACTTTTTCACCTTCGACTCCAATATCGCTTCCGGTTCTTCCATGCAACGGTTTCCATTATCTACTCGGATTTCCGTCAAGGGTATCACGCTTTCCTCCTCGACAAGGCACTTCCAAAGGTAACACACGTGGAAGGTAGGGTGTATTCCATCCAATTCCGGTGGCAAGTCCAACCGGTAGGCTTGTAATTCAACTCTTTCCAAAATAACAAAAGTCCAAGGAAACGGGGGCTAAGCTTCCCACGCTTCCCAAACCGAGTAATCCCCTTCCATGGAGATACTTTCAACATGACACGATCACCCACTTGGAATTCGATCGGTCTTCTCTTCTTATCCGCATAACTTTTTTGTCGGTCTTGTGCCGCCTTCAATCGTTCTCGAATTTCTTTCACTTTGTCTGCTGTCTTTTGAAATATTTTCGGTCCGACGAATTGCTTTTCGCCTGCTTCGAGCTAAAAAACTGGGTTTCTACACTTCCGTCCATCCAACGCCTCGAACGGTGCCATTCCGATACAAGAATGGTAACTGTTATTATAAGTGAACTTCACCAAAGGTAGGTGAGAGTCCCAACTACCTCCAAAGTCGATAACACACGACCTCAACATGTCCTCCAGCGTTTGAATCGTCCTCTCGCTTTGACCATCCATTTGGGGATGGTAAATCGTGCTCAAGTTTAATCTTGTGCCCAACTCTTTCTATAAGCTAGCCCAAAAATTAGACGTGAACCTACTGTCTCTGTCAGACACGATAGATTGAGGGACTCCATGCCTCGACACCACCTCATCGATATAAAGCTTGGCCAATTTCTCCATTGGCAAGGTCTCTCGCATAGCAAGGAAATGCTCACTCTTGGTTAGACGATCCACGATCACCCATATAGTATCGTGACCCCGCAAGGTCTTTGGTAGCTTTGTCACAAAATCCATGGTGATGTTATCCCATTTCCACTCGGGAATGGCCAACGATTGCAAATTCCCGTACGGTCTTTGATGTTCCGCTTTGACTTGAAGACACGTGACACACCTTTCCACGTATTTGGCCACATCTAGTTTCATCACCGGACACCAATAGTTTAACTTTAGGTCTCTATACATCTTGGTGCTACCAGGATGTATAGAATATTTCGACTTATGCGCTTCTTCTAGAAGAAACTCTCGATTTCTACCAAATTTTGGCACCCAAATTTTCCCTTGAAAAAGTTTAAGTCCCCGACCATCTTCCGTCAAAAGTCCACTTTGCTTCACCATGACCTAGGGTTTGAGGTTTTCTTCTTTGAGTGCTTCCATTTGACTCGACTTGATGTTTTCCAAGAGACTAGACACTGCATCAATTCTCGTGAAGGATAACTTAACACCGCCTTCATAACTCCTCCGACTCAACGCGTCCGCCACAACGTTGGCCTTACCGGGATGGTAGACAAGTCACAATCATAGTCCTTTAGTAACTCAAGTCACCTTCTTTGTCGCATATTGAGTTCTTTTTGATCGAAAATGTACTTAAGACTCTTGTGATCGGTAAAGAGAGTACACTTCGTCCCATACAAATAGTGCCACCATAATTTCAATGCAAAGACCACCGCCACCAATTCCAAGTCATGAGTCGGGTAGTTCTTCTCGTGGTCCTTTAGCTGCCGCGACGCATAAGCTATCACTTTTCCCCGTTGCATCAGCACACACCCTAGACCCATCTTGGAAGCATTGCTATATACTACGAAGTCATCCGATCCCTCGAGCAGGGATAGAATAGGAGCTTCATACAACCTCTTCTTGAGTGTTTGAAAGGCTTGATCTTGCACGTCAGTCCAAAGAAACTGGACATTCTTTCTTGTGAGTGAGGTGAGTAGCGAAGCTATCTTGGAGAAATCTTGTATGAAACATCTGTAGTAACCCGCCAACCCCAAGAAACTTTGGATTTCTGTCGGACTCGTTGGCGGTTCCCAACTCATCATCGCCTCTATCTTTGTCGGGTCTACCTTCACCCCGTCTTCAGACACCATGTGGCCCAAGAATTGCACTTCTTTGAGCCAAAATTCGCACTTTGAGAACTTTGCGTACAACTTCTCTTTTCGAAGAACTTCTAGCACTTCACGCAAGTGTTCCTCATGCTCGGCCTCGTCCTTTGAGTAGATCAGGATGTCATCGATAAAGACAATCACGGACTGAAAGGGCGACACACGTGGTTCATCAAATCCATGAATACGGCCGGAGCATTGGTCAATCCAAAGGGCATCACCAAAAACTCGTAGTGACCGTAATGAGTATGACATGTGGAAGATAAGGATCAAGCAATAAATTCTCCTCACAGATTACTCTATGTGGGACATCATTGAGAATGGACCATCTAATGAAGGAAAAATTGGTGCAGATGGAAAAAGAACTCCACCAAAGACTGATGCAGAAAAGAAGATAAGGCAGACAAAGATGAAAGCTTTGAGTACACTGCTCTTGGCTATTCCCAATGAATATCAACACCAATTCTGCAATTGCACTGATGCACAGATGCTTTGGAATTCTCTAGAGAAAAGATTCTTTGGTACCAAAAGTACCAAGAGAAATCAGAAGGCAATACTGAAGCAATTGTATGAAAACTTTATGTCAACTAAGAATGAGTCCATGACTCAAACTTTTGACAGGTTTAACAAGCTGATTGGTGAACTAGCTACTATGGGAGTACAGATTGATCAAGATGATGTAAACAGAAAGTTTTTAAGGTCCCTTGGAGATGAATGGACCATGTATACTGTTTCATTCAGACAGAATGAACAATTGGAAGAAAAAGAACTTGATGATCTGTACAATGACCTTAGAATATTTGAAGCTGAGGTGGAGGCAAAGAAGAAGCCTTCTGGATATGTTCATAATGCTGCACTCCTATCAGCATCAATTGATTCTACTGCTAACCCTGAATCAGTTAATGCTGCCAATGGAGCAAATCAAGAAAAAGGCACTGAATCTGTTTTTGAAGCCTTTCTGTCCAGCCATGGAAACTCTTCTTTAATAAATGATGACTTGGAACAACTTCATCATGATGATCTTGAAGAGATGGATATTAAATGGCAGATGACCATGCTTTCCATGAGGGTAAAGAAGTTCATCAAGAGGACTGGGAGGAATAACTTCTCCCAAAGAAGAGAAGATGGAGCAGGTTTTGACAAGTCAAAGGTAGAATGCTATAAATGTCATATGAAGGGACACTTTGCCAGGGAATGCAGAAGTGGAGTGCCTCACAAAAACCACCAACAAGCCCAGACTGGTAGCTTCAACCAAAACAGAAACTCTGCTCAAGCCCTTGTTTCTCAACAAGGAATGGGGTTTGACTTGAGTGATCAAGTAGAAGAGGCTATTCAAAACCAAGCTCTCATGGCAGAGGTATCTGATCTCCCAACTGAGGTAAGTTCTAATCTCTGTTCTAAAACTTGCATAGACACTGTTAAAAGGTACAGGGATCACAACCAGAATTTAAGTGATGACCTTAAGAGGTTAGCAAAAGATATAAAAGACTATGTGAGAATTGTTGAGAGGTTTGAGGAACAAATTAAAGATTTCCAAGCCAATGAACTTCAACACTCATATGACACAAACTACTGGAAGTGGAAGAAAAAGGATCTAGAACTCCAACTGACAAAGTCTAAAGAGGAGAGTGAAAAGTTGAGAGAGGAGCTAGCCAAAGTTAAGCTAGATGTAGAAAAGTTTTCCAATGCTTCTAAAGCAATGGACTCTTTACTACAAACTCAGATTCATGACAAGCTGAGAAGAGGAATTGGGTACAATACCACACCACCACCATACAACAACAACTACATTTCTTCTACATCAGACTTGCTAGAAACCAAAGATAGGAAGGACTTGCCTAAGGGAGCCACTGAGATAGATCCCTTAGATGAGGTAGTTGTTGAGGATAAGACTGAGAAAGAGGTTGGTAAGAGTAAGGAGAACACTGTGAGTGATGAGATTCCTCTAAAAAAACCACATTGTTACCAATGAGGGGTGTGGAAAGATTTGGGTAAAATCTAAGGACATAGAGAAGACTGAGGGAAAGTCTAGTAAGGTCCATTACAAGCATACCACAGTTGTGAATCCTGTTCCTTGCAAACAGTGTGCTTGTACTAAATCTGAGCCCCTAAAACATGATAAAAGGAGGGGTAATCAAAGAAACTGGAATAATCAGTGGGCACAAAAACAAGGGGTTGATCTGAGTAAAATCAATAGACCAAAACCTTGTTTTATTTGTGGAAAGCTCAATCATATTGGTAAATACTATTATTTCAATCCTATAAACCAAAGGATGAGTTTTCAAAGATCTGTGCAAAAACCCTTTGGTTATAGGAAGAATGAAAGGAACCATGTGGCTAAGAAATATGTTAAATCTAAAAGCCACATGAAGAAAAAGACTGTTGTGGAAAGATTCAAGATGTGGATTCCTAAAAGCACTAAAACTGTTAGTACTGCTACCACAAATAGTACTGTTGACAATGATAGTGCTGCTAGAAGCAATACTACTGCTACCAATGTTAGTGCTGCTAAGAGTATTAGTAATGCTAAAACTAACATTGTTAGTACTTCTTCTAATGTTAATACTGCTAACTCTGTTAGTACTTCTAACAAGGTTAGTACTGCTAAACATGTTAGTGTTGCTAACTCTGTTAGTACTTCTAAGGTTAGTACTGCTTCTAATGTTTGTGCTGCTAAGCCAATCATCTTGACAAAGTACTCTAGTAAAGAGTGCTCTGAGTTTAAAAATGTCATCAAAAAGGAATGTACATACTTTGATGAGAAAGGGAGACCCAAGACCACTTTGGCTTGGGTTCCCAATCAATACTAATTGATTTTTCTAATGTGCAGAGCAACCAGCAGCTCAAGGGGAAGAGCATCTGGCATGTTGATAGTGGTTGCTCTAGGCACATGACAGGGAACATGTCTTGCCTCAAGAATTTCAAGAAAATTGATGGTGGACATGTTGCCTTTGGAAATACTCTAGATGGAGGTAATATCAGTGGTAAGGGTGATGTAACCAAAGGTAAAATGACCTTTGAAGATGTATTCTATGTTGAGCAATTAAGGTACAACCTATTAAGTGTATCACAGGTTTGTGACAAAAAGCATAGTATATTATTTACAGATTCTGAATGCATTATCCTTGCTCTTGGATTCAAGGTAGTTGATGAAAAGATGATACTGTTAAGTCTAAATATTGTATCCAAGATTTAATAGGAAAGTCAAATGTGTAAAAGTCAACATTGACCTTGTAATATTTAGTCAAAGCATGTTTTACTTTCCTTAGCCGTTAAGGCTTTGTATTAGTTGTGTAGTATAAATAGGTTTGTGGTTGTAAGCTTGTAGTAAAGTTCTAGAGAGTCTTTGCATATTGTAATTCTAGAGGGTGTAATTCAAGATCTACTTTCTCTCTCTAGACTTTCTCTCTCTAGTTCTTGATCTTAATGATGATATCTTGAGTAATTAGCTTGATTGATTGAGTTTTTATGATTATCAATTGGTATCAGAGCTTAACCAAACTTTTCAGGAATGATTTGATCATGATTTGAATTGAAATATGAAGTTTTAAAATCGAAAATTTGAAAATTTCGAAATTTTTCAATAACACGAGTTTAGGTACTGTTCATCCGAATTTCATGTGAAAAATCGTTTTTGATGCAAGAAAATGGATTCATTGGATTCGTTTTATATGTAGGATTGATTCTTGTTCTAATTACATTTCATAATTCTATCAATTTCGATATCAATTTTCGAAATTTGAGTTTTCTGGAAATATCGAGTTCAAACTTTGTTCTTGATCGAATTCCTTTGATTTGTTGTTTTAATCGAAAATTGATTGTAAGAGGTTTACCTTCAAAAGTCTTTTCATGTGATGATCATTGTGTTGCCTGTCTAAAAGGCAAACAACACAAAACTTCTCATAAGTCCAAAGAGTTGAACACTATCTCTAATTCTCTTCAGTTGTTGCATATGGATCTGTTTGGGCCTACAAATGTTGTGAGTATAGGTAAGAAATCATACTGCTTAGTTATTGTTGATGATTACTCTAGATTTATCTGGTTATATTTTCTAAGGACTAAGGATGAGACAAGTGGACTGATCAAATCCTTTATTCTAAGAATTGAAAACCAAACAAATCAAAAAGTAAAAGTCATTAGGTCAGACAATGGTACTGAATTTAAAAATCATGACCTAAACACCTTTTGTGAGGAAAAAGGAATTGAGAGGCAATACAGTGCTCCTAGGACTCCACAACAAAATGGTGTTGCTGAGAGAAGGAATAGAACACTGATTGAGGCTGCTAGATCTCTGCTAGCTGATTCAAAACTTCCAATTACTTTCTGGGCTGAAGCAGTTAATACTGCTTGTTATGTCCAGAACAGAGTTCTAGTAGTCAAGCCTAAAAACAAGACACCATATGAGCTTTTAAATAAAAGAAAACCATTTATTGGATTTTTCAAACCTTTTGGGTGTCCTTGTACCATTCTCAATACCAAAACTCACTTAAGAAAGTTTGATAGCAAGGCAGATGATGGTTTTCTTGTTGGTTACTCATCTCAGAGTAAGGCTTACAAAGTATTTAATTCTTCTTCAAGAATAATTGAGGAAAGTGACAATGTCAAGTGCAATGAGAACACACCAAATCCTATTGGTTCAGGTCCTCAGTGGTTGTTTGACATTGATTCACTAACTAACTCTTTGGGTTTCAGTAGTGATGATCATGCAGGTTCAGGAAGTGGAGGATCAGGGGATGAACAAGTACAAGTACAAGACATTATTCCTCAGTCTGTGATATTTCCCATTCCTACAATGGAACCTGTTGATTTCTGTGAAAAAGAGACTATGACTGAACCAATTCAGAGTGAAGAAGAAAGAAGAGATGAGGAGAATCAAGTGCATGAAGAGCCAGAAGCAGCTGATGAGATCACCTCAGCTGACTTAAATGAGTCCAATTTAGAAGTTGGAATCAATGAAGAACCTAGTCATCAGACTAGAACTCAAAAGAACCATCCTCCAGAGCTGGTCATAGGAGATATCTCTTCTCCTATGATAACAAGGAATCAAAGCAGACTTCAAGAGCTGCAGGATCAGCAACACATAGTACTCTCTTGCTTTCTATCTCAGATTGAGCCTAAAAAGGTTTTTGATGCAATGAAAGACTCCAGTTGGATAGAAGCTATGCAAGAAGAGTTACTGCAGTTCTAATTGCAAGAAGTTTGGGACTTGGTAGACCTTCCAAAAGGTCATAGAGCTATTGGCACCAAATGGATTTTCAGGAATAAAAAGGATGAGAGAGGAATTGTGATCAGGAACAAAGCAAGGCTAGTGGCACAAGGGTACACTCAGGAAGAAGGCATAGATTATGAAGAAGTGTTTGCCCCAGTTGCAAGGGTAGAGGCAATTAGGCTATTTCTAGCCTATGCCTCCTACATGAAGTTCAAGGTCTATCAAATGGATGTAAAGAGTGCCTTTCTATATGGTACAATTGATGAAGAAGTATATGTCTGTCAGCCCCCTGGATTTAAAAATCCATCATATCCTGACAGAGTATACAAACTGAAGAAAGCACTTTATGGTCTACATCAAGCCCCAAGAGCATGGTATGATACTCTGTCTACCTATCTCTTAGAAAATGGGTTTGAAAGGGGAATAATTGACAAGACCCTCTTCATTAAAAGGAGTAAGAAGGACATCCTACTTGTTCAGATCTATGTGGATGACATCATCTTTGGATCCACACAAGATCAGATGTGTAGAGACTTTGAAAAGTTGATGCACAAGAGCTTTAAAATGAGTTCAATGGGTGAACTTACCTTCTTCCTTGGGCTTCAAGTGAAACAGCAGAAAGATGGAATATTCATAAGCCAATCAAATATGTGAAAGACATCCTGAACAAATATGGTTTATCAGACTCAAAGCCATCAAGCACACCTATAGAAACACACAAACAGATCACTGTTGATCTTGAGGGGGAGGATGTTGATGTCCATCTTTATAGATCAATGATTGGATCTCTCATGTATCTCACAGCCTCAAGACCAGATATTATGTTTCCAGTGTGTGTTTATGCCAGATTCCAAGTCAAGCCAAAGCAATCACATCTTCAAGCTTTTTAAAGGATTTTCAGATACTTAAGAGGGCAACCTAGATTAGGTCTTTGGTATCCCTATGAATCCAACTTTGACTTGATTGCATATTCAGACAGTGACTTGGGTGGTGCTAATATGGATAGAAAGTCTACTTCAGGTGGATGTCAGCTTTTGGGTGCAAGACTAGTATCTTGGCAGTGTAAGAAACAAACCACAGTGTCCTTATCAACAACAGAAGCTGAGTACATTGCTGTTGCAAGTTGCTGCTCTCAGGTTCTATGGATTCAGAATCAGATGCTGGACTATGGGGTAACCTTTCTTCACACTACAATCTTCATTGACAATAGCAGTGCTATAAGCATTGTTAACAATCCAGTCAAGCACTCCAAAACAAAGCACATTGAGATCAGGTATCACTTTATTAGAGATTGTAATGAAAAGAAGCTTATTCAAGTTGCTAAAGTTCATACTGACAACCAGTTTGCTGATCTATTCACTAAAGCTTTTGATGTGGGTAGATTCACCTTCTTGGTCACAAATGTGGGCATGATCAACTCTGAATGAGCTCATGTTTAAAAAGTGATTGTATACCTGTTATTTGGTTTTTTTGGTTGTTACTAATCATCTTTCTCAGGAAGTAAATTGCCTTGTTCAGACCAAATCAAGCTTCAATAGTATAAGTGTAGTTAATGTTGCCAGAGTTAGTTAATACTGCTCTCAGTTACTACTGCTAGTTAGTTAATACTGCTCTCAGTTAATACTGCTAGTTCGTTAATACTGCTAGTGGTTAATACTGCTCTCAGTTAATACTGCTAGTTCGTTAATACTGCTAGTGGTTAATACTACTCTCAGTTAATACTGCTAGTTCTTTAATACTGCTAGTGGTTAATACTGCTCTCAGTTAATACTGCTAGTTAGTTAATACTACTCTGAGTTAATATTGCTTATGTCCCGAATTGTATAAATACCCTTTTTGCCCGCCTAAAAGTTCATAACGACTCTTTGATTACTATTCATCTGCTCTCTAACCCTTTTTCTCTCAAGCACCTAGTAAGTTTCAGGCAAGAACACTAAAGCTCAATGGCATCCATGGCGTTCATTGATGAGCACAACGAAATCGCGATGCTTCAAAAGCCGAAGCAGGCTGATGGATTTCACCAGATAGTCGATTTTCTCAAGACAAGCCATATTGTGTATGCTCTTACAGCGTCTCCAACAATCTACATAGAGCATCAGAGACAATTCTGGGCAAATGCCACCATTGTTACTGAAAATGGTGTGCAAGTTATCAAGACAAGGGTGTGTGACAAACCCTTGTCAGTTTCTGAAGAGGTGATTCGCATCTGTCTACGACTAGACGATGCTGCAGGTATTACCTCTATTCCTAATGAGGACTTGTTCTCCAATCTTTCAAGAATGGGGTATGGAGGCCAATTGGGTGTTATCAAATTCTCAAAAGCTAAATTTTATACCCAATGGCGTTTTCTTGTTCATACCCTTATGCATTGTATTTCCAAAAAGACTACTGGCTGGAGTGAGTTCAGTAGTACCATTACCTATGCTTTGGTCTGCTTGGCCACTGCCAGAAAGTACAATTTTCAAAAATGATTTTTACTGATCTTGTGTCAAACTTGGGAAACAAAAAGAAGTTTTATATGTACCCAAGATTTGTACAGGTAGTTATAACCAATGAATTGACGGATATGCCTCAATTTGATGAGGTATATGTACCCAAAATCCCCAAAGGCAAGGTCTTTTAAAATATGAAGAGATCTCCATTGGACTCGGAAGGAGTTGACACCCCATTATTCTCTACAATGATGGTGGTGTCCCACAATGAAGAAGGCATGGCTTCAGGGTCAAGGCCCTCATTAGACCATCCCACTGAAAGCCAATCCCAACCTTCAATCACCATATCAATCCCACAGTCCCTTATTCAAAAACCAACTTCTCCAATCACCAATACCTATATCAGGAAAAAGGTAAAGAAGGCTCCTTCCCTTCTTGTACCTTCACCCACAAAGCCTTTAAGCCCTCTAATGGAGAATTTTCCATTAGAGAATATCTATAGGGAAACCACAGGGGTGTCTCCCAACCCCAAGGAGGTGCTCACTGAGGAGATGAATGAGCATATGGGTGCAAAGGCTGCCACTACTCCTGCTAGCACAGAGGAGGACAGTGGTAACATCAATAAGACCTCCCCCATGGCAACTTTGAATGAGCAATCATTCAAAGGTCCCAGGTGCCAAGAAACCAAGGGGGTGGAGGGTGCTTCTGCTAGGCAGAAGACTTCCACTACTAAAAGATCCCATGATCCTTCAAAAGGGGGTAACACTCTTGGAGAAGGTGAGGACAGATATGACTATAATGAATTGATGGAAACTATGGGCAACATCAATATGGATGTAATCAAGCAAGACAAAGACATATAGGAGATGAAGATGGTGATTCTGTCTCAACAAGTCCAGATTACCAACTTGAAGAAAATGGTAAAGAGATTGGTACAGAAAAAGAAAAGGAAACAGTTTGTGCTCAGGAGAAGGAAACCAGTGGATGATGCTCCCAAAAAGGGGGAGTCAGAAGCTGATGAAAACATGGAAGATGCTAAAGATAAGGGGGAGAATTTTGATTTTGAGGGGGAGCAAGCAGTAGAAACAGAATCAGAATTTGTACAAGCAGCTGAAACAGAACAAGCAGCAGTAACAGTTAATGTTGCTGAAACAAGCAAAGCAGCAGAAACTGTTAATACTGCTGAATTGAATGAAGCAGCAGAATGGTTCAAGAGGTATTAACAGACCTTCTTAGCAGCAATGTGCAAGAACTTGAGACAGCTGAAGCATTAATCAAATCTAAACATGATACTCCTAAGGTCACTTCAAAGACCAAAGGAGTTGTCATCAAAGACAATGTTGAAGTTATCAAGAAAGTTAGTGCTGGTAAAGTAAACAGCAAGGACAAAGGCAAAGCTAAGATGGTGGAATTTGATCAACCAATTAAAAAGCAAAAGTTGGTTGAGTCAGATGAAGCATTGGCCAAGAAGATTCAGGCTGAACTTGAGCAAGAAGAAAAGGTTCAAGTGGAAAAAGACAGAGAGATGGCTAAGGCTCTAGCTGCAGAGTTAAATGAAGTTTATTAACAGAGTTTGGCAACTGAGATAGCAAAGAAGAAAGCTACAACTCTAAAGAAGCCTGGAATGATCAGAATGGGTGCAAAGAAGAGACAACCTTCACAGACCTTCCTTGGCACTCAAGAGAGAAAGAAGATGATTACTTTTCTCAAAGGTACTGTGGGAGTTAAAAAGGAAATGTTCACAAAGATGACTTTTGAACAAATCAAAGATTTATATGAAGCTGAGATGACCAAATTACAAGGAAATGACAGAGCAAGAGTTGAAGCAGAAAAGAAGATGAAAGAAAGACATGATCTTCTAATTCAAAAACCTTTCCCTAATGAGCAAGAATCACCAAGGAAGGAAGCTACTCTAGGTGAAAGTTTGAGGAAGTTGAAAAGAACTAAAATGATGGCAAGAAGAACACCTGCTAAGAAACCTAGAGTGGAAGAAGCTGAGAAAGAACAGAGGGGAGCTGAAGAAGAAGGGGCACCTAAGTCTGTTGAACAGGAAGAACCATCAAGTACTGCTGATGTGAATCTGTACATGGTAGTGATGGACAAAGTGCCTGAGCCTATAACTGCAGAACCTGTTGGTGTTAAGCCTCCAGAGATCATTCACTGGGATACTATGGAAGTTGATGGAAAGGAGTACATCAGGCTGAAGAGGAAAGATGATAAATTTGAAGTGTATCCTACTTGGGCAAAGATAGTAAGAACTTGTTCCAGATCTGATCTAGAGGAGATGTTTGAAGTAGGAATGAAATTGTATGCTGATCAACTAAAAGCTCCAGGGATACCAATCACAAAACTTGTGATGGAGTATCTATGTATGTTGTTCAAGCCAGAAGAAGTGAAGGATATTATCAGAAATGTGTTTCAAAAAGTTAACAACTGGACTCTATATGAAACTAGTGGAGTATATGCACTGACTATGGATACAAATCACATAGAATACTTCCTAGTGGATAGAGTTTACAACCACAGCAGATTGAAGTTGCATGCTATGTTAAAGAAAAAGCTTGGTTGTGCACCAGATTCAGCTATGGCAAGATATTTGATCCAAAGAACAATTAATCAAAGTTTGGGGTTGAATGCTGATACAGGGATATGAATAATGAAGTTTTGGGAGCATCTGAAGAACTTGACTTCTCTTCCTAAAAGTCAAGTTAGGGGGAGATTGTTGGGAATTCATAATTTGCACAAGTATGGTTAATGCTGCTAGCACAACATAGTTAGTACTGCCAGATCAAAGTTAATACTACTGAATGATATTAATATTGCTCATGAAGTTAGTGCTGCTTATGAGATGAAGGCTTCGTATGGCAAGGATGACAGATGTATTGACTGAAGATAATCATGGAAAGTCTTGGAGATAACTATGGAAGATTATGCTGAAGATCTTTTATATTTTGTAATTATCTTTTGTCTTTAGTATATGTATAGACTTATGGAGAATAGTTTAGAATTAATTTTTGATTCTGAGTTTTTGTTTTCATAGAGAGAATTAACCTCAAGGTTTAGAACCCTAGTTCTAAAGAAGTAGAATTCGTATTGGTGAGCCTGTTCATCAATATTGAGGTTGTGTGTGAAATCTTGTAGCTTTAAATCATTCAATAAAGTTTACAATTTGTGATTTCTGATTCACTGTTTCATTAATATTCTGAATATTAAAGTGTTATTCCGCAAACTCCTTTAATATTGTTTCTGAGTTCATTATTCTTGTTAAGAATCAGATCCTGACAATTTGTGTTGTATCTGACCAAGGGTATTTAAGTCCCTTTGGTCTTTGTTCTGTGTAAGATTCTCACGCACACTTCAATACAATTTCATACTTTGCGCTTCCAAAGCTCTCTCACTCTACTTTCTCTCTCTATGATTCATTGATCTTGGACTATCAATTGGTATCAGAGCCATCTGAATCTTGAGAGGATTGAGAGATTGTTTTTTAGAATATGAATTTGTGGTTTAAATCGAAAATTTGATTGATTTTCTTGAATTTTTTCAAGAAAATCTCGTTTTCTTGATTTTCATCAAATTCTGATGTGTTTTTGAACGAATTTTATTGAAAATCAGTTTGTTGGATTCGATTTTGATAGTAGAAAACTTTTGATTCACATTGTTTTTCAAGAAATTCGAGTTTTGAAGGTTGATTTTGAGGTTTTGTGATTATCTGAAAAACCGTTTTTAACGAACTGTGTGATTTACGAAATTTAGATTTTGTGGATTTTAATCGAAATTTTTGATTGAAAGTGGTTCGAAATCAGTTTTCGACCATATCTTTGAAAGAAATCATTATTGAATTCTAATATGTAATCGAGTTTCTTGATTTTTTGTGTTTTGCAGGTGGTTTGCGCAAGATCCACACTTTGCGCAAGTTCTTCCTGGTTTGCGCAAGTTCATCAGGAACTTTGCGCTAGTTCATCTTGCTGAGTTTAAAGTTCATCGAGTAGTGAACTTTGCGTATCCTTCAGCATACGCAAAGCTCGTTTGCGCAACTCTCGTCTCACGCAAAGCTTAGTTTGCGTATCCTTCTACATACGCAAAGCTTAGTTTGCGTATCCTTCTTCGTACGCAAAGCTTAGTTTACGTATCCTTCTTCGTACGCAAAGCCCAGTTTGCGCAACCTTCTTGTTCCGAAAAGTTTGGTTCTCGTATCGCTCAGCTTAAGTAAACCTCAAGTTTGCGCAAGTCTTTAAAAATAAAAATAAAAAATAAAAAAAAGAGTCTGGAATTTTTTTTTTTTTTTTTTTTTGTTATCCATGGATTCTGCCAAGTTAGCTTATCAAGCTCAGTTCTACAAGAATGACCTCATGATGTCATTGGGTACTGAAAATCGTCCTCCGGTGCTGATTGACGAAAATGAATCTACACAGTGGCAAGATCGGTTCTTGAACTTCATTGAACGTCAAAAGAATGGAAATGACATGATGATCATTCTATCAGAAGGACCGTTTGAAAAACCCAAGTTGGCTTATGGATTATATAAGCCTACTAAAGAATATTCAACTGAAGAATTGTCGGCATATCAAGTTGATCGTGACATTAAGGCAAATATGATGCTAGCATTGCCAAACTCTATCTACAACAGGATTGATTGTTTCAAAACTCATCCTAATCTCATGTGGCAACAGCTTGAGAAGATTATGCTTGGTTCTTCAGTTGCTACTCAATTGCGACATACTCGTTATATGAACAACTTTGAAGAATTCAAAGCCAAGGATGGGGAGTCACTGAAAGTTGTGTATGACAGGATTTTGTGCCATTATAAATGACTTGAGAAAGATTAAAGTGGAAAAGACTGAGCTTGAAACAAATCTGAAGTTTCTCAATGCACTTCAACCGAAATGGAACAAGTCATGCCACAGACTGAGAAATGATGTCAGAATATCTTCCATGCTGATCCAAGAGATGTTCGAGATTCTACTGACTGATGAGAGCATTTTCACTGAGAAGAAGGCAAAGCTGGAGAAAAAGAACAAGAAATCAGTGGACCCTGTTGCACTTTTAACGAGTCATCTGGCTAATCAAGCATTGTCTGATAATGCTTATGATGGGTCAACTGAAGATGATGGTGAGGCTTTTCAGAAAGTAATGATCCTTCTTTCTCAGCACTACCAGAAAAAGTTCCAACCTCGGTCTAACACTTCTCACTTCACTTCTGGGTCAAAGAATGTACAAGTGACTGAGGCTAAGAAAGCTGGTGCATGCTACAATTGTGGAAAGTCCGGTCACATCTCTAAGGAGTGTAAAGTGAAGAAGGTTCGGGATTCGGCTTACTATCGGAAGAAAATGGAGCTAGCTGAGAAAAGAGAGAATGGAACGGCTTTGCTGGTAGAAGAGGAGTACTGGCTGGATCACTCTGATGATGAAGCAGAAAATGTCGAGATCGCTCATATGTGCTTAGTTGGAATTGATCAGTCAGATGATTCTGACACTGATCCTGATGAGGTATATTCTGAGTTTGACTACAATTTCATTACCTCTCAGATGAATATTATTATTTCTGCTTTATCTGATTTTCGTGCAAAACTCTTATCTGAAAAGAATTTAAATTCAGAAAAGTCAGATTTGATTGACAAACTGAAAATTTCTTTGAAAGATGAAAAATCAATTTTAGAAAATACTAAAGACATCTTTCAAAAGAAATTGGATGATTTGGAAAATTCAAATAAGACTTATCTTGAGTCTTTGACTAAAATGACTTCTTTAAAAGATGAATTTCAGATAAAATAAATAAGTTAGAAGAAAAGCTTTATCGAAGAAACCAATCTGAACAAACAAATTTTATGAATAAACCGTGGAGTGAAGAAGCTTTAAAACAAAGGTGGGGACTTGGTTTTGACAATCCTCATTGTTTAAACAAAGTGATAAACGAAGTTCCTACTTTATATAAATACGATTATCTAACTCTTGCACACTATGCTTCTCAGTTTAAATTCTTTTGGACTAGTGAAAAGCAAGTGTTAGATCTCGAAAATGAGAAAAGGACAAATAATAAGAAAATCGAAATTCCTTTTGTTTACACAAGCGAGAATGCAAAATATTTTCCTGAAAAATCAAGAAGAGGAAGAAGAATTTTAAATAATATATCTTCTATTAAATCTTCAATATCTGATGATTTTGTTTCTTCTTATGCCTCTGATTCTGATAGGGAAAATATTTCTCCAATCTTTTATGATTCGAATAAATATACTCCTCCGTTAGTTTTAGAAGGCAAAATCATCGATCTTGAAGATAAGATAGAAGATCAAAATATTTTGAAGAAAATTGAATCTGATGTTATTCTTTCTTTCATGACGTCTAGTCTTGAAGAAAAATTATTTTCTCAAAAATCAGATTCTATTTCTAGCCTTTCTTCTGATTCTAAGGAAAACGAAAAGGAAGTTTCAAATTTTAAAATATTTTCTCTAAATAGTTCAGACTCCAAGGCAAATTCAGATTTATTAGTTGATCAGATTGGTTGCTTAGATAAATTTATTTCTTCTGATTTAAATATTAAGTCTAAAATTCTTGATGATTCTTTTACGCTCAATGATCAATATTATAAACCTAAGCGTAAAAGAAGACGGTCAAAGAAGTCGAAGAAACAAGATAAAGTTATTTCTGACTGTTCTAATTCTTCCGATTCAATTCTTACAGATAGGACTTTGAGCCGGTCAAAGAAGCAGATCTGGAGAATGAAGCGGACATCTACTGATTCTATGATTGATGAGGATTTATATGTAGACAAATATAATAAAAGTGATTCATTTGCTTCTTGTAATAAGATTTCTAAATACTCAATGATTCAGATTTCCAAAAATGTCTCATATTCGTCTTCTGATTCTAGTTCAGATGATTATGCTTTATCTTCTGATGATTATGCATATTATTCTGATTATCTTTCTCGTGCTTCTAGTTTCAATTCTTTCAATTATTTCCCCATAAGAACTGCAACTAACAAACATGGGCCCAAATTTAAGTGGGTACCCAAATCGTTATCTGATTTAAAGTTGCAGGCATCACATGTTAAGGGGGAGTAAGGGAATTTGGTTTCTGCGTACTTCAGCTCAGGACCCGTACTTCATAGACTACGACTTCTAAACAAATCAGTTTAGAACTCGTTCTTCAATGATTTAAGCTTCTGACTAAATGAGATACTGTGAGTACATCATTTTTATTTCCGCTGCATTTTATCTCTGATTATGATGTGTTCCAGTTTTTCTCATTATTTTTCAAGAATCTGAGCTTGTTTAACTATTTCTTAATTTTGTATAACCCAATTTTTTAATTTGAGACACAAATTATTTTTATAATGTGAAAGATGAAATAATTGAATTTCATTTTGTTCCAACTAAATATCAATTTGCCGAATTCTTTACATTTTGTCTTTAAGGAAAATTTTTAACATCGGTATATTGAGTTTAAAAGTTTAAATCTTTACAAATTTTATTCTATAAAGTAAAGTTTTACATTTTTTCTTTCTTTTGAATAAAATATGTGTCTAGGATAAATTTTCAAGTTCTTTTGTTTATATTAAAGTTTTTATATGATTAAATTTCAAATCTTACAAAAGTCGAAAAGTCAGCAACATGTTTGAAACTTTTATTACTGCTTTAAAGTTTTGTGATTCGGGATATTTATAGTTTACAATGCTTGGAAAATTCTAAAAAGTCAAAATTTTGATTGTAATGAAAATATGGGCTAAGTACTTTTATGTAAAACTGAGTGATTGAGATGAATATTAAATTCTTAAAATTCAGAAATCTCTAAGTTTAAAAGTTTGTACCTGTGGCCTTTCTGGTTTGGGAAAGTAAGTTCTTCAGGATGCTTGCCATCTGGTCCCCTAAGGTCATTTGATCTGGGAGTGATCGAACCCAAATCCTTCAATAGAATCAAATCGAAAGTCATGTTCTACTGGTATGAATGGGTTTAGGATATGTCGATGTAGCATTTCTGATCTGGGAGAGTAAGTTCCAAGGGGTGCTTGACACCTAGTCCCCTAAGGCAAACTGGTCTGGGAGCGACTGACCCAAATCCTGCAATAGGGTCAGATAGAAAGTTACGTTTACGGCATGTTCTTTACTTAATAAACTTTTTGATCAAAAGATGCCAAAGTGCACAAGCTTAAAAGATGCCAAAGAGCACACTCATGTTAAGATGCCAATGTGCACACTGCTAAAAAGATGTCAATGAGCACACATCTCATGATACTTGGTGATATATTTAAGTTGCGATAAACCTATAAATTTGTGATAATCTTAATTTTTGATGGATTAGTGTGAGTACATGCAAAGTTCTCTATTATATTTTTAGAATTGCATTTTCTTGAAGCTAATCGAAGATTTGCATGTAAGCACACCGAATAGATTGCTGGAAGTTTTTGAAACTGAACATGTTTTAACTTGATATGCAATAAAACTTGTTCTTGTATCCAACAACACACGCTTGATTTCAACTGATTGAAAATTAGAATTTTATTTGTTTAGTGTTTAAATTTTTACATGTTTTAGTTGTTTCAAATTTCATATTCAGTATATTTTACTTTTTACTTTGTTGTTTTTAATCCTTGTGTTCTCATATCTTTTACAAATGGGTTTGAGCATTATTCAAGGGGGAGTGAAAAAGGAGAATTTTTCTTAATGATCATATCTGTTTTTGAGGGTGAGTATCTGATTTTCTTTATATGAATGCTAATTTGAATTGTCATATCTAGTGCATTTCTGTAGGGGGAGTCAAAGAGCTTCAAAAGGTAAAAAATTTCTAAGTCAGCTTTACGCATTCAGTTGGTCACGCAAACCTTGCTTTGCGCAACAAGCGTGTAACGCAAACTGAACTTTGCGCAACCTGCATGTCACGCAAACCTAGCTTTGCGCAACATGCATGTAACGCAAACCTCAGTTTGCGCATCCAACGTGACGCGCAAACCTCTCCTATTTTCTCTGTTTCTTTGATTTTGCAGATCTTAAGCTGTCTCGTCTCCAACATTTGCATGACCTAGTTGAACCAGTTCATCAAGGTCATAAGGGGGAGAAATCAGAGAAGTCAAGGAGATTTTAAAGAGACAAAGAGCTCAAAAGTTTATCTGCTGATCAAGATTCGCTCAAAGATTCTATTTTCTCAGCTACAACTTCTTCTTTTGCTGTTTTTGCTCCGATCACCACAGTTCATTCAAGGTCATTTAAAAGAGGTGTGTCGTCTAGAGCTCAAGTTGATGCAAAGAAAAATCAATCTGAAAAATGTTGAGAAGAAATTTTTTCTTAAAAGTTAGAAAGCTTCACAAAGTCGCTTTGTTGGTCCGTGTTGATTTAGAAGATGAAATTTTGAAGACCAAAGCGCCAATGATTACTAAGGGGGAGATTGTTAGGTCTGGTTTTATAGTAATCATTGTATTTATAGGGTTTGGTCATATACTGTGTTTTTAGTCTATCTGTGTTGTATCTGACCAAGGGTATTTAAGTCCCTTTGGTCTTTGTTCTGTGTAAGATTCTCACGCACACTTCAATACAATTTCATACTTTGCGCTTCCAAATCTCTCTCTCTCTACTTTCTCTCTCTATGATTCATTGATCTTGGACTATCAATATTCTCTGCCATCATCTCAGGTTGTTGGTGACTAGCATCTCTATCCTCCAGTAGCTTCATAAATAACTCTTGTTGTTGTGCCATGGCCGAATTCATGGCTTGCATCATGTTATCCCTTATCCTTGTTTCCAAAGTCACTTCCTCCATGACTTTATCAACGGGTTCGAGATTCCGTCGTGGTATGTGTTCGGGTACCCCGCCTAGGATATTGGCCGCGGGCGGCCCTTCAGAAGACTCGTCTTCAACATGACCATCCGTTGGGTTTTGCAGTCTGCTTCGTGTGCTTACCATGGTTATCTGCCACACACGTACGAGAAAGGAGGTTGAGAAAAGACTAAGTGAGTTAAACTCATGGTACGTACTACTACACATTTCAATCATCATAAGTACAGTAATTCAAGCATGCTCACGTAACAACACATTCATAATAGTTGTAGCTAAGTGAAATTATGAACGAATTATACACAAGGATTCTTGTCACCATCATTACAACTCTTAAATAGTGTAATTTCGTGAATCCTAACGCTCTCCCCACCTAAGACTTTTACCCCAAGGTGGATAACTTAACTCTATGATTAAAGCTTAAGTCTAGGTATACTCAGATCAATATCTAGTTCACTTAAACTAAAGCTCTGATACCAACTTGTAACACCCTAAAAATAGGGATAACAAAAATCCGATAAACGGACATGTGGTATACTAAAATTGCCATAGCAAGAGCCTCCCAAAAATGGGGAAATATTTAAACCTGTTTAATTACAGTTGTAATATAACGGAAAATAGACAACAACCAACTAATCTAATTCCTATGCTAGAAAGAAGATTACAAAAAGGGTGTCATCTATAGACCCAAAACGTCTTCACAAAAGGGCTCTCAACTGCACTTTCCCCAAGCTCTCACCCAAGCGCAACTATACCTGCTTTGGAATGGCGCCACTAGAACCTGGGATACACATCGACACCAAAAAAGTGTTAGGCCAAAAAGCCTAGTGATTTTGCACAAGAAATAGCATATACAATCGAATACAATTCTTATCAGCAGTTAACCAAAGTTCATTAGATGTGGAGTCAATAGGGGAGACCCATAGCACCAATAAAGTTCCACCCAAAGAGTCGATATACCTTGATGTCAACTACTAAGAGTGACATCCAAAAGGCCTGGCATATCTGAAGACTACAACCATGGCTTTACCCCGAATGGCGGAGGTCTAGGTACATACCATTACGGTGGCACCCAAGACTACATTCTCTTAGTGTCTACTGACTTGGTTCATCTAACATAATTTATAGGAGGTCTCAAGGCACATTATAACCAAGAATATCTCAATACCAACCATGGGTACAATATTACCATCCCAATTAATATAAAGTCTAATATAAAACTATCATGACCACAATTTTCATCATGTAGGTACAATACTACCAAATGGTGTTTCAAGTCAGAAAACATCCCAATAACAAGTTATGTATTCCATCTAGTCATGGCAAGATATATATAGACATGTATACATAAGAAAAACCCTAAATGCTTGAGCATTAAAATGAACATTTCAAGTTAAGATGCAAGATGGTAGCAAGTAGTAGATTATGATATGTATCTAGTTTTAAAAAAAGTTTAGTAAACTCAAAATCTAGGTTTTGGGTAAAACCTAGAAAATAGAAACCCTAGATGTTGCCAATGAATGATTTGATGGAGAAGAGTGAGGATCTTGAAGAACACTCCAATAAATAGCCTTGAATGAAGCTTTAATGACCGAATCAATGGGTTTACCAACCAAACCCTAGCAATAAATGAGACAAGTGTTGAATGCCCCAAAAATCGCCCCAAAAGGAGTTCTCCCGTTTTTCTAAAGTGAGTTGTGATAAATGAGGGTTTGAGTCGAAGTTAAAACAGCCAGTGGGTCAAAACGGGTGACTTTGCCCCTGGCATTGTCGTCGGGGCATTGTCTCGGATGCCTCCTGCCATACGATACCAGGTTGGCGACTATGCCTGGCGACTTTGCCCGTGGTCTGCCATGGTCTGCTGTTTGGACCTGAAACAAACATGACGATTACCCAAGTGACACACAATTAAGGCCTCATATAAAATAACATCATATAAGATATCATTAACTTTATTTAACAGGTAAAAATGAAAGGTTTAACTAATTCTCAATACTTACCAAAAATCCGGGTGTTACATGAATTATTAATCTTACTCACGTTTTAGGTGAGTAATGGGTTTTGAATTCATGTTAAAATGGGTGCTTGGTCACCATGCTTTCATTGCGGAAATGATGGTTTTAAGAAAGATGTTGTTTTTATACTAAATACATTTCATATTGGAATTGTGATTTAAATAACATCTTTTCCTAGTTTTACTATTTTATATTAAAGATGAAAACGGTTTGAACTCCCTAGGCGTTACTCCTAACCGTTTTTATTTGTCGGCATGTGCATCAGGTCCTCTTTGGGAAATGATACTAGCAACACTGTGATGATTTGAATGCTAGTTAGAGGCACGAGGAGGAAATAGTCGTTCGAGGACATATTTAGTAACTTGGAAGTAGCGACTGTTGTTGGATTTTAGTAACGTCTGTCCCTATTATAAACCTTGTGTAAGGTTTGATTTATAGTAAATGATGTTAAATCTTAAATTTTCATTTTAGGTGATTCGGTTATTTCCCGTTAGAAAGGAATTTATCTTTCAGTTGATGTATTTAGAAAACTTTAAATTAGTCGTTCTTCCTAGATTTCAGGGTGCTACAAATCCATCCTAAGCCACTAAGCGGACCTTTTTTAAATATCTCTAAATCGTGAGATCCAATTTACACCACAAAAATTAGTTAAAAATTTTAATCAAATATAATTTAAGACTCTCTCTCTCTCTCTCTCTCTCTCTCTCTGTCTCTCTCTATCTATCTATCTATCTATCTATGTCTTTCCTCTCATCTCTATAATCTCTTTTCTCCTCTCTCCGAAACATACATGTACACATACACACAATTGAGTATGCACACAAGGTAAACACATTGTGAACACTTTCTTAAAAATATTATTATAGTGTGTGAACATATTGTGAACACACTCTGAATCTACAAGATCTTGTATAGCTTGTGAACATATTGTAAATACCAACTAAAGCAGCAAAACTAAATCTAAACACACCACTTGTGATCACCATGTGTCCATGTCAACACATCGTGAACACCCCAGTAGATAATTTCTTAAAGTGGTTTATATTGTGTTCAGAACATGTTCACCTTGTGTAAACATTTAATTGTGTGTACGTGTGTGTATGTTAGGGATAGATGATAGAGGAGAGAGAGAGAGAGAATCTATATCTTTTATCTATATATATCTAAAAACAAAACCTATACTTGCTTAGGTGGCACAATGAGAAGGCTTCATTCTCATTTTTCTTTTTTCTCATAATTTTGAATTTTTTTTAAATAAAAACCTTTATTTTCTTTTTATTTTTCCATTAGATATTTGTCAATATTTATTTATGACCCAAAATGTCCTTTCAAATGCCAACTTATTTTGGATTTACTTTCTCTTTCAATCTTTGTTATAATGCAATTATATGAAGATTAATTGAAGAAGTTCAAAGGTTTTCACTAATTTTTCAAGGTGCAACATTAATGTTCCCTCTCTCTATCTTGCTTATAAAAGAAAATCATGATCTTTGACATCGATTAGAGCATGTTAATAATTTTTGAGATACATGATGCTTGCACTTCTCATCTCACCAAGTTATTGTTTATCTTTCTAAGGTTAGTTATCATGATACAAGTATTTTTTTTTTTTGAGTATCTTTACTTGCTTTGTGTGTGTTAACACAATATATCGTGGGTTGGGTTGGTCTTTATCGATATTTCTGATAGTTTTGTTTTTGCTTATGTAGGGACTTTTGCGGGTTATTTTTGGTTGTTGAGTGGTTTCATGCTGATTTTATTGTCAACTCACGCAACTCCATAGATTCCTTTTTTCGATTGATTTTCTTACATCAATGTAAGTTGAAGTTTTTGGAGGAGACGATATGAAGAATGTGGATTGATTTTTGAGTTTTATCAATATGATACATAATATAGTTTAATAATAATTTTTAAACAATACGATTCAATTCACATCCTAACAACTCACTGTACATATTATTTAAATAAAACTTTACTTTACTAAATGACCTTAATAACATTTTCTATGATTATTTCTCTTGCATATTGTTAGAGCATAAATTTGTTGGATACAAAATCAAGAAGATAAAAGTCAAGGTTTAAGAAGTCAAAGCTGAAGAAAATCAACTCTCAAGTGAAAGTCAAAGTCTTTGTAATAAAAGTCAAAGTCAACATTTATATTAGTTTTGTTTCCTTGTTGTTTTAGTTGTAGGTATAAATAGTTTTCTTTTCTTTGTAATTAGTAGTTAATAGAAGTGGAGGATAATATTCAGTTGTACGTTTTTCCAGAGAGAGAGAGAGAGTTCTAGAGAGAGAGAGTTCTAGAGAGAGAAAGTTGTAATCTTGGAATTGAAAGTTAATCAAACAGGTAATTGATTGAATTCTTGTTTGTGTTTGTTTGATTAAGTGTTTAGAAACTAGAATATGAGAACACAATTGGTATCAGAGCAGATCCAAAAGTGAAATTAATTCAAGAAAATGTTCGACACTGTGTTCTTGAATATCCAGATCGATTTCTGAGTTTTTGTGCAATTTTTGAGTTGTAAACGATTAGAATTTGTGTGATTAGTGATTTCGATCGAGTCTGTATGGTTTAATTTCAGTATTGCACTGTAATAGATTTGTAATTTTGGATTTTGTTGAAGTTTTTGTTCACAAGTTCATACGCACTGTATCATCGATCAATTCGTATTTTGAGTGTTTGATTTTGTAATTCGTGTATTGTAAACTGTTAGAATATTGAAATTGAGCATCCCTACAAAGTTTCAAATCAATTGGACAAGTATTGGACCGAAATCAGATGGAAAAATCAATTTTTTGTTCGACAGACTGAAGAACGCGCAAGATCTACAAAACGCGCAAGTTCATCCGCAAGAACGCGCAAGTTGAAGAATTTGGTCTCAAACGCGCAAGGTGTTATCTGCGAGTTCTAGAAACGCGCAGATCTAAACCTGCGAGTTTGAAATTTGGGAAAAAGTTTCTAAGTGTTGAAACGCGCAAGTAGACACTTGCGAGTTCTACAAACGCGCTAATCGAAGGGTGCGAGTTTGAGCCGGAATAGTGATTTGCGAGTTTGTTCGATCTGCGAGTTTGGTCGATCTGCGAGTTTGGTTGATCTGCTAGTTTGGTCAAAAATGCGCTAGTAGTGACTAGCGAGTTTCTCAAACGCACACGTCTCTATCTGCATGTTTATCAGTGAATAGCGACTTGCGAGTTTCAACAATCTACGAGTTTTGAGCTTTTGCGAGTTCCACAGTGATTTGCGAGTTTTCATACTTAGAATTTTTTTTGAGAAATTTTCAAAACTGTAATATGCCCTTTAATAGTGAAAAAATTTTCTCTAGGGGCGCTGCCCCTCGACCCCGCAAGAGCGTTCCCCCTTGACCCCACCCGCTAACCGGGTAGCGGGACCCCCGTGCTAAGTCTGCGGAGGGGGACATATTTCTTTTTGTGATCAAAATATCTGATTTTATATTTCAAGTTTTTTCTGTATTTTCTTGATTTCATATTTGGACTAACGATCAGTTCTAGATTCTTATTGCCTATTTGTTCAAACAGGTACATACAGGATGACTTCCAGAGACGCTCTCTCAATTGGAACTGATGTCAAGCCTCTGGTGTTGTTCAAAGGAGAATATGAACAATGGAGAGAAAGATTTTTGGACTTTGTTGATAGACAATCAAATGGAGAGAACATTCTGAAATCTATCACAGAAGGCCCAATGAAGAAAACCTACTGAGGAGATTCCTGCTGGTGGTAATGATTCAGATGGAGCTCCGAGAACAAGGAGAGTGGATAAAAAGTATGCTAGTTTTTCTGATGAACAGAAGAAAAGGTTTGATGCTGATAAACAAGCCAGATCTTTGCTTTTACAAAGCATGACAAATGAGATATATGTGAAAATGGATAGCTACAATGAAACTGCCAAATCAATGTGGGATCAATTAAGAAAAATGATGTTGGGTTCTAGAGTTGGAAACCAAATGAAGGTAGCTAACTGCATAAACAGCTACGAAGAACTTAGAGCAAAAGAAAATGAAAGCTTGGAGGAAACCTATGATAGGTTTGTGCTGTTTCTGAATGAGCTTTCCAAGAACAAGGTCAACAAGCAACAGATTGAGAACAATGTAAAGTTTCTCAGCATATTGCAACCTGAATGGAAGGAGAACACGCGAAGGATGAAACAAATGAAGGATTTGAGCGAAATACCTCTACATGAAGTCTACGAGACTCTGCGACAGAATGAAGAAGAGGTAGAAGAGAAAAGAGCTGAGAAAATAAAGTTGAGAAAGTTGTTGATCCTATAGCATTAGTGGCTGGAGAGAAAGAGAAAGAAAAGAAAGAGAAGAAGAATAAGAAGAAGACAGTGGTATTTAGTTCTGAATCAGAGTCTAAATCTGATGGAGATGATGGAGAAAGTCTCAAGCAGGCTATGCTACTGTTAACCCGTGCTTTCCAAAATAAGTTCTATAAGAAGCCGGGATCCAATTCTCAGAGATATTCTTCATCAAGCTCAAAGAACCACGAGCATAGAGAAAGAGTGGAAGGAAATAGAATGATTGAGAAAAAGCCAGAAGAAAAGAAGAAGTATGTAAATGATTACACAAGTACTGAAAAGAAGACGGCTAATGATCTAATCAAATGCTACAACTGTGGCAAGTTCGGACATTATGCAAAAGAATGTCGGAAGCCAAAGGTTCGCAACTCAGAATATTATCAAAACAAATTGCTCTTGGCCAAACAACAAGAAGCTGGCAGGGCATTAATGGCTGAAGATGAATACTGGTTGGATCATTCTGATGAGGAAGAACAAGAAGAGACTGCTCATCTATGCTTGATGGGAAAAGAAGTGAAAGATGATGATTCAGATGATGAGACTGCTGATGAGGTAATGAACTTAACTGAAAATGATTTCATGACCAAAATGGAAGCCATGAGGGTCGAACTTCAAGATCTTCAAAATAAATTGAAAAAGGAAAAAGACAGAGTTGCTAGGAGAAATGAAAAGGTCTTTGAGCTCAACACGTCAGTTATTGAGAACAAAGATTTAATTGATTCTCTACGCAAATTTGCTTATGTTTTTCAAAATGAAAAAGATTGTTTTGAAAGTAAGATTTTTGAATTGCAAAAACAATTGTTTAAGTCTAATTCTGAAAAACAAGAATGTGTTCTAAAATCGTTTAAACTGCAGGTTGAGAACAAGACTTTAGAGAAAAAGGTAAATGGTTTGGAAGCAAAATTGTATCTTAGAGGCCAAACAGATCAAACTATTTTTTTGAATACACCTGATGAAGATGTTGATTTTAAAGAAAAATGGGGATTAGGGTTTGATAATCCTCATTACTTAGAAAAAGCTATCAGAAAACAGCCAGGTCTATATAATGCAAATTATATGTATGCAGCTGATGAATATCCTCATTTGAAACCCAAATTTATCACCAAAGCATCAAAAGAAGTTGAGGAAAAAGAAGATGAGAAAAGAATGAATTTGAAGAAAATGCAACTACCATTCTGTTATGAAAGACTGAATGATAGTTATCTTTCTAAAACACCAAAATTTCTCTCAACTGATTATTTTGATAGTTATTCTTCGACTGAGATGGAGGCAAAACCTGTTCAAGCCAAAATTTATGTACCTCCACTTGTCTTAGAGAGCAAAATAATTGAGTTAGAAAATATTTTATCTGAGGAAAGAATTTTGAGTGATCTAACACAAAACGTATTTTCTACAGTATTAAAGAACACAGATTTTATTTGCAAATCTAAAGTGTGTTCTACATCTTCAAAAGTACCTTAAACTTCTAAGATTTATTTTGATGATCTATTTGAGTCTGCAAATTATTTTCTAAATTCTGATGAAGGGTGTATCGAGGAAATTGATATGTTTGACTTTACTGCTCAACTTCCAAATCATTCTACTTTTATCATAAATGGAAAAGTTTTACCAAGTGTACATGAGAAAGATGAATCATCAACTAAGGTTGGTGAATCAGTTTCTGGGAATGCTGATTACTATGCTAATGGTAAGAAACATAAGAAACAGCATTCACAGAACAAGAATAACACTGGTAAACGCAAGAAAAATCAATCTCAGAAATCTGAATTTCCTAATAAATCTAAATCTTTTGTTTCAGATTTAAGAAAGAAAAGGTCGGAAGCAAGAACCGAATGGCGACCAAAAAGGAAGAATGATGAGTATACTGAATCAATTTCTGATAATTCATGTAATAGATCTGATAGTAGTGATAGTGTTGTAGTTGGTCAACTTGCTTCTTATAAACAAAACATTGTAACTTCTTACAAGCGTTATTCAATAAAGCAATTGATTCAATTATCTCCTACTACTACTAAATCTTATCATTATCGGAGAAATAATTTAGCTTATCATCATAATTCTAATGATTGGTTTGGATCTTATCATGTTTATTCTTCAAGATCAAATGTTTTTAGAGGTTTTCAAAAGAAAAGAGGATCCATATTCAAATGGATACCAAAATCTTGTGTTAATCTGTTAGGACCCGTTTTTAAATGGGTACCTAAAATTGTTGTTTCCTGATTTCTCTTGCAGACCCGGCATATGTGGTACTTGGATAGCGGTTGTTCCAAGCATATGACCGGGCAGAAAGCTTTATTATCTAATTATACAGAGAAATTCAGCAGCAATTTTCGATTTTAATTCTAAAAGGATACCTGCACTTTAACATGTTGTTGTTGTTCTCAGGGGGAGTGAGTAAGAGAAGATTAAATGTGATCTACATTATTTTGAGGGGGAGCATAACTAATTTCTGCATTTTATTTCACTGACAAAATTTTTGTAATGCATGATTTTAGGGGGAGCATATAATATCAAAAGGAGTAAGACTATGATTTCTGATTATTTCAAATCAGAACTCGTACTTTAATCGTTTTACTGTTTTATGTCTTTTACATTTGAATAAATTTTGTGAATAAAGTTGCTTTGACTAGACTTTGAGACTTGTGCAGGATGAGAGAAGCTTAAAAGATCATATCTTAATGACTTCAGCTTGACTTCATGAGATTTAAGATTGCGCGAAAAGGTAAATTTCTTATCTTAATCTCAAATATATCTGAAAGAAGGACAACTTTCAGATATAGAAAACATGTTCTGAAATGTTCAAACCACTTCCAGATTCTTAAACAGATTTTATAATTTGGAAGTGTGATTTTAAATGTTTTCATTTTATTTTTTTTGTGCTTAATTGTTAAATAAACCGTGTGTTTCCAAAGATAAATACTTGCGTATTGTCTTTTTTACATACTTTCAAGTATTCACACACATCGGTTTAATTTTTGATCAAATTGTTCTTACCATGTCTCTAAATTGAAACAATTTTTCGATGGTAAGACACCCCGCTTGTACTTTAAAGAATTTTGAGCGATATTTCATTTCGAAACGTCATTTCAAGAATGTCTATATTTTTGTTTCTTATAGACAATATCCGTTATTTTTTATCATAAGCCTTAATTGCTATATCATTTCATTTCTGATCATTTTCATACAATTTCAGATTTTCAAACAAGTCTTTTGCATTCATGTTCATTCATTCAATATACTTGTTTGAAAATACTTCAATGTCTAAAAATGCTCAAATCTTCATGATTATATTTTATGAGCATACATTCATCTGACATTTGTATATGAGCTTTAACTGATAAAGTTAAATCATATTGAGCAACATTATGCTTTATAGGATAATTATGGGTTCTTTGTGCTAAGAATTAAATGAACTTCTATGAAATCACGTTAACTAGTGATTTCTACCCAAGAAGTTAATCCTTTAGTGATTGAGTGTGAGGAGTCGAAAAGAAATGAGTGTGGGTGTGATGAGGTAAAATGGAAAAGAGAGTTTGGTTAGTACTGAGCTTAATGATTAAAAGAAAGAGGGTGTGAGAACAGAGTAAAAGAATATTAAACTCTGCACCAACTACTTTCTGAGTCGGGCAGCCACATTACTAGCGTTTCACAATTATTTGGTGAACGTTATTGAAACAGGCAAATAGCCCATGCCAACTCTTGCTTAATACCCCACCAACCACTCATTTTCTTCTCAAAAAGAAAATGTTTCACATTTTCAAGGGGATACAGCATATTATCTATCTAGTTTTCATTTGGAAAATCTGGATATTGAAAAAGAAGGAAGTATGCCCCACCTTCGCACTTCAATCATGCACATTGAGTCTGTGTTTATCTACTGTTGTCTCAGTGGTTTACACTATGTTGAGTTTTTTTTAAAAAGCAATTATTCGTGCTTAATTCTTTCTACACATGCACGAACACACAAAGAATTTGTTTCTTTGTCATAACATTCATAGAAATTGCCTTTGTGGTATTTCGATGATAGGATGGAAGCCCTGGGGGAGTGAACATCAAAAAGCTCCTTTATATTGTGTATTCGTTACACACAGTGACTTTGTGTTACTGACAGGCATTTTAACTGATTCATTTGTTGATTCAAGGGTTACATGTTCTTATTTTGTCTGGATTTGCAAAGATCTAGATGAATACTTGGTTATGGATCACAAAATCAGAGGCTCAGTTTGATAAATCAGAATGGTCAAAGACATTTCTTGGAAGAAAAGTTTTGATGATATAGATGCTCAAATCATCAAAAATGGGGAGATGATATCAAGAAATGATAAAGTTTTGAGAGATGATTTTCAGAAATGTTCAAGTCAGAAGATTCAAAGTAAAGATTTGAATAAGATCAAAGAATTTCTGAAGATGTGCTGATTTTTTAGGAAATTTTCTTTGAAGATTATTTGCTACAGCAATCCGAGCTGATTTTAAAGAAAATTTCTTTCTAAAGTCTAAAAGTGTTTTTGTGAAAGTTTTGGGGAGATTGTCAATCATTTGAAGACAGTTTTGGAAAGAATACCGTCAAAGAAAAAAAGGGGAGATTGTATTGACAGAGCTCAAAGTGAAGACTGTATTGCTATATCTTTCAACAGTGATCTTGAATCCAAAGGGGGAGATTGTTAGAGCATAAATCTGTTGGATACAAGATTAAGAAGATAAAAGTCAAGGTTTAAGAAGTCAAAGCTGAATAAAGTCAACTCTCAAGTGAAAGTCAAAGTCTTTGTAATAAAAGTCAAAGTCAACATTTGTATTAGTTTTGTTTCCTTGTTGTTTTAGTTGTAGGTATAAATAGTTTTCTTTTCGTTGTAATTAGTAGTTAACAGAAGTGGAGGATAATATTCAGTTGTACGTTTTTCCAGAGAGAGAGAGAGTTCTAGAGAGAGAAAGTTGTAATCTTGGAATTGAAAGTTAATCAAACAGGTAATTGATTGAATTCTTGTTTGTGTTTGTTTGATTAAGTGTTTAGAAACTAGAATCTGGGAACACACATATGAATCATTCATTACGGTATATATTATACCAACTTTTTGATGATGGAAACAGTGTTCCAATTTATTTAATAAAAACAATTTGAATGTTTTTATTAATTATCCTTAAGGAAGAAACTTATTATAACCTATCAATATATAAATGAAATACTTATGACAATTGAATACAATTAAATAACAATTATGATTTACTATTAATTTATTAGTTATATACTTATAATCATATTTCAATTTTTCTCTAAATAAAGTTTGTAGAAAATTAACTATTTCGATCGCTTGAACCATTATTTTGATGTTTGATTTTAACCTTATGGAGTATTCTTTGTTAAAAGACTTGAAAAATGATCACGATGACTACGTTGTAAAAATTCGGATTTCTAGAATGTGGGAATGTCTAAACACGAAGAAAGGGGGGGGGATTGATTAGTTTAGACATGATTATAATAGATGAGAAGGAATCGTCGATTGCATTATATATCTGTTCTCATTTGTCTAATTTGTTATCCATAACTTTTTTTTACAGTAAAGCTTAATGCATGCATGTGCATTACTTGGTGTCAAGGTTTCATCATCTTGAGTGAGGGTGTTCTGTATTGTCTTAAAAAGTTTGAGATTATCGAGGGAAAAGGAAATTACAAACCACTTTCAACTAAGTACAAGATATGTTTATGAAGAGCTTCAACAACAAAGTAACCTCCAAATGTCCACGTTGGATTTACAATATTTATTTTTTCGAATTTCACAAAATAGATTTTGTTGGTTTGATTACTTCTAAACTCGACCAACATTTATTTATATTGCTATATAATAGATAAGTTCAAATATAATATGTTCATAAATTATTTTGTCGTACTTATATTCATACACAACATTTGTATACACCACACAACGCACGATGCAATGTGGTGTTGCGTAGGTAGCACAATGAGAAACTTTCATTCACCTTTTTCTAATCTCTCATGATTTTGAATTTCTTTTAAACAAAAGGATTCTCATTAAATGAGTTTTAACCTTTCATTTTCTTTAGAGTAAACTCACTTTTGGTCCCTAATGTTTGTCAATTGTAACGGATGTCCCTAAACTATGTACCGGTAACTCTCTCATTTAATAAAGAACATTCTTATTACATTTAACATCACTAATTAGAATCAATACATAAAATAAAAAAAATTATTAGAATCAATATATAGTTAATATTATAATCAAAACGAAAATTTATTATAAACAAGATAGCATATGTATAACAAAATATATAAAATTGGAAAGAATAACTAACTACAATCAATGTAATTTAAATTGAAATCAAACTACGTATAAATGAAATTAGAATCGATATAATAACTTTATTTTACATAATATGACTAATACCTTTTTTTTCAAGATTCTTTACCAATAAACTAAGCTATGAAGAAACAGTTTCAAGCATATCAAAAAAACTCGAACAGAAAAAATTAATAATTCAATCGGATGCCTATAGTCGAAGTGGACACAATACTTGCGACTATTGTTACTCTTCGTCCAACCGTTGGTTGGGAAAGGGCTTCGAGGAGGGTTTTTAGCCAAAATTACAAACAAGTACATTACAGCAAACGTTAGCAAATTACCAAAATGTCCCGTAATTATATAGAACTAGGTAGCAATACTGTTGTTGCATGGTGAACATAAATATTTTATAGGAATATATGTTGGATTATACACCTCAACATTATATAGTAATCAATAGTTTCATACATTTCCTTTAATCATTTTGAGTCAATTACAAAGCTTGATGACATAGAACTTATTAGTTATTACTTAATTATATATATATATATATATATATCAAAAGAAACAACTACGGATGATGATATAACTTCAAATCAAGTGCAATGTCAGCTATTATTAGTTTAATATATGATATGTGATTATCGGTTCATTTTATTTCAATATTTCCTAAAGAATTTATCGTCACCGCGCAACGTGCGGTGCCGAACACTAATATATATAAAAGTAGAAACCATAGGAATGATGTGGCAAGTTGTTGGATGAGGATTCTTTGTAGGAATTTTCTCATTTTTTTTATTTTTTTAATAGATTTAATATGTTAAAGACATAAAAGCCCCCATTTGAAAACTATGCATGTGCTTATAAGTGGGTTCTTTTGGTAATTTTGTATATTCTCATTTATGTTTTTAGGTTTAACTCCAAACTTTTCATTTGCCATATATGCCTTCCAGCTTCCTCAACCTCCATCATAAATCAGTTTGCCCACAACCTCACTCATAAATCAATTTGGCTACAAGTTCTTCAATCACAAATCAAATCTTCCATATCTCATATTCATATTTTCCTTTAATAATCACACAATTACACCTTCTTTCTTAAGAAATGGCGTAAGTTAGGAACATTGTAAAGAAGGCTTCTCGCTAAAGTCACTCTCTCTATGCCATTTACCATTTCACCACCTTCTCCTAACGTATATAGGTGTCGCAACTATAAATCCCAGTTTCTGAAGTTGTCATCAGATCGTCTATGCTTTTATATTTCATCGCTCTATTAAAGAATCAAGTTTTCTTTTTCATTCTTGAGAATTCATCGAGTGAGATATGAAAATTACTTGACGATATTTTTTTTGTATATATTTGTTTCAATATCTTGCAAATTGATGTTAAAGAGTTTGCTATTGAGATCTCTGTGCTATCAAATAGTTATTTAAAGACATGATGGTGTTGGTATCTATGAAGATCGATGTTATAGTTGACGTTGTGGTTGTTATTTTTACCATATTTTTGTCTTCCCCGTGAATGAAGTTCATGATGAGATATTGTTGGGTTTTTAGCAAATTAACTATCTTGATCGAAGAGGCCTCAAGACCCTCAACTGATGGTGTAAATGAGTCTGGTACTGAATTCTAAAAATATTAGGTATTGGTTTTGTTTGTTGTATTAGTGGTGTTGTTGCTTTGGATGTTATTTTATTGATGTCAGTTGATGCTTTAGTTGTTGAAAAAGTTGATGTATCGGTTGTTGTTGGTGATGTGGTTCTGGTCGTCGATGATTAGATTGCTAAAGTTATATACATGTACAAGTCTTTTTGCAACAAACAATTAATACATAAAAGTGCCCTAAGATATTTTTTCACGTTTTGAAATACCTACAAATGAAAAGATAACAAACCTAAGAATAGGAACAAATAAAACATGGGATCTTTTTTCACATTCCTAAGCATATACAATTAAAAATACCGAAAGAATAGGAAAAAGTAAAACATGGAAAAACAAAAGAAAACATGCAGCATCGCGATATAAATATGATCGGTGATATTGTATATGAGCTCTATATGGCCCTGCTTTGAGAAATGTTAAAATTGTGGATTAGACTGGGGTGACAAAGTATTAGATCGATTGTATGCGTATATTGGGTTATTAAGGTTTGGTTATGAAAGGATCCACAATAACAATGTATATGTTCTATTTTTTTCCATTCATTAGTTACATATAGGGATATGATTTTGGGGTAATTAGATACAAAAAAGTAGATGGCTATGTTCGTCGTTAATGTTCTTCCCAAAACACTTAGGTGGCGTTTGGTTCGTGGAATGGAATTCGATGGAATTGGAATTCATCAAGGAATTTGACTTTGAATGAATTGGAATTGGAATTTGATGGAATTTGACCACACATTTTGGTCGCGTTTGGTTGGATGGAATTGGAATTGGAATCTGTTGGAAAGAAAATGAATTCCATAGGATACCCCGTGGAATTGTGAAATCCATGTTTGAAGGAATTTGATGGAATCCGCAGGATTCCTTAGTTTTAATTATGTGAACCAAACAAGACTTTGGAATTTGGTCAATGGATTTGGACATTCCAATTCCATTGAATTCCATCCAATTCCGCGAACCAAACACCCCCTTAGGATATTGTTGGGTATGTATGTCCTTCCCATGCAATTATTTTTTTTGTTTTAAGTAAAATTTGTTTTCTAAAAACTTCAGGTTGAGTTCCAGAAAATTTCCATTGTAATTTGTATGAATTAGATCAATTATGACTATTTAACCAAAATATATGAGATTAGAGAACTATCTAGGTTGCATTCTGTCAAAATATTTTACATCTAAAACATCCTCCTGTACATTCATTGTATTACATTGCATTTGATTGATGATCAATTAACGCATATCGTATCGCCTAAACACAATTTACTAAAAAAAGTATTTGTCACCGCGCAACGCGGGGTGCAACACACTAGTATATCTAAAAGCAAAACTTATAGTTGCTTAGGTGGCACAATGAGAATGCTTCATTCTCATTTTTCTTTTTTCTCATAATATTGATTTTTTTTTAAATAAAAACTTTTTTTAATTTATCTGTTTTGCTAATTTTTCATTGATGAATATTAATTAACTATTGATGAATTACATTTAATTGTAAAACCTTTCATCTCCTAGGACATCTCCTCCCACTCATGATATTTCTCTTTTCTTCTTGTCAGGATCTTAATTCTTAACAAGAATAAACACTCAGAAACAATATTAAAGGAGTTTGCGGAATAACACTTTAATATTCAATGATCAATGAAACAGTGAATCAGAATAACAACTTGTAAACTTTATTGAATGATTATAAAGCTACAAGATTCAACACTCAACCTCAATATTGATGAACAGGCTCACCAATACGAATTCTACTTCTCTAGAATTAGGATTACAAACCTTGAGGTTGATTCTCTCTATGAAAACAAAAAATTCAGAATTCTAAAAGTTCAAAAGTTATTTTCTATCTATTCTAAACTATTCTATATATACTGAATATAAAAGATAATTACAAATAATAAAAGATCTTCAAAATAATCTTCCATCTTTATCTCCAAGTTTTCCATAATCTTCAATCTTGATCTGCACTAATCTTGATTATCTCTTAAGCAGCACTAAGTCTTCAGCAGCATTAATACTTTGAGCAATATTAATGTTCAGCAGTACTAACTACTAGCAGTACTAAAATTGCTTAGCAATAGTAACTTCATCCAGCAGTATTAATCTTTAACTAGCAGCATTAATCTTGTTCAGCAGCATTAACTTCAGAAGTAGTAACCAAGTTCTTCTAGTAGTATTAACTGTACTTGTGCATTTCTGAATTTCCCAACAATCTCCCCCTAACTTGACTTTTAGGAAGATAAGTCAAGTTCTTCAGATGATCTTTTAGATGCTCCCAAAACTTTATAGCTTATACACCTGTATTTGCATCCAACCCCAAACTCTGATTGATTGTTCTTTGAATCAGATACTTTGTCATTTCTGAATCTGGAGCACATCCAAGCTTCTTCTTCAACATTGCATGCAGCTTCAGTCTACTGTGCTTGTACACTCTATCCACTAGGAAGTATTCTATGTGATTTGAATCCATAGTCAAAGCATATACTCCACTAGTTTCATATAAAGTCCAGTTGGTGACCTTTTGAAATACATTTCTGATTACATGCTCCACTTCTTCAGGCTTGAACATCATACACAGATACTCCATCACAAGTTTTATGATTGAAATCCCTGGAGATTTCAATTGATCTGCATACAACTTCATTCATATCTCATATATCTCTTCTAGATCTGACCTGGAGCATGTTCTGACAATCTTTGCCCATGTATTATACACTTCATGCTTTTCATCTTTTCTTTTGAGCCTGATGTATTCTTTTCCATCAACCTTCATTGTATCCCAGAAAATAACCTCAGGTGGCTTAACTCCAACAGGTTCTGCTGTAATAGGTTCAGGCACTTTGTCCATCACTACCATGTACAGATTCACATCATCAGTTCTTGATGGTTCTTTTTGTTCAATTGACTTAGGTGCCCCTTCTTCTTCAGCAACCTTCTCAGTTTCTTCTTCAGCTACTCTAGGATTCTTGACTGATTTTCTTCTGGCCATCATTTTGGTTCTTTTTAAAGTCCTCAGACTTTCACCTAGAGTGGCTTCTTTCTTAGGTGTTTCTTGCTCATCTGGAAAAGTCTTTTCTATCAGAAAGTCATTGTTTTCTTTCATTCTCTTCTCATTTCCACCCTGGCAGTTTCATTTCCTTGAAGCTTGGTCATTTCTGAATTGTACAGCTCTTTAATCTGCTCAAAACTCATCTTTGAGAACGTCTCCTTTCTGACTCCTACAGCACCTTTGAGAAATGTAATCATCTTGTTTCTCTCTTGGGTACCAAGGTAAGTCTTTGAGGGTTGTCTCTTCTTTGCAGCCACTTTGAACAACATTGATTTCTTCATGGTTGCAGCTTTCTTCTGAGCCATTTCAGTTGCCAGACTTTGTTGATAAGCTTCATTTAATTCTGCAGCCAGAGCCTTAGCCATTTCCCTGTCTTTTTCAACTTGAACCCTTTCTTCTTGCTCAAGATCAGCCTGCATTTTCCTGGCCACAGCTTCATCTGACTCAACCAACTTTTGCTTTTTGATTGGTTGATCAGATTCCACCATTTTAGCTTTGCCTTTATCCTTGCTTGCCATTTTCTCAATACTTGCTTTCTTTGTAGCCTCACCTCTTTCTTTGATGACAACTCCTTTGGCCTTTGAGGTGACCTTGGGAGTATCATGTTTGGCTTTAATTAAGGTCTCTGTTATCTCAAGATCTATTAGTACTTCTTGCACTATTTCTACAGCTTCATTTAGTTCAGCAGTACTAACAGTTTCTGCTGCTTTGCTTGATTCAGCAGCATTAACTGTTACTGTTGCTTGTTCTGTTTCTGTTACTGCTGTTTTCTCTTTTTCTGCTGCTTGAACAAACTCTGTTTCAATTTCCACTGCTTTTTGCTCCCCCTCAAAATCAACTTTCTCTTGCTCCCCCTTATCTTTGGCATTTTCCATGTTGGCATCAGCTTCTGACTCCCCCTTTTTGGGAGCATCAGTCACTGGTTCCCTTCTTTTGAGTACATACTGTTTCTTCTTCTTTTTCTGGATCAATCTCTTCACCATATTCTTCAGGTTGACAATCTGTTCTTGTTGAGACAGAATGATCAGCTTCAGCTCTTCTATTTCTTTTCCCTGCTTGATTACATCCATGTTGATGTTTCCCATGGTTTCCATCAATTCAAAATAGTCATATCTGTCCTCACCTTCTCCAGGAGTGTTACCCCCTTTTGAAGGATCATGGGATCTTTTTGTAGTAGAGGTCTTCTGCCTAGCAGAAGCACCTGCTACCCCCATGGTTTCTTGGTACCTGGGACCTTTAGATGATTGCTCACCCAAAGTTGCCATGGGGAAGGTCTTATTTATGTAACCACTGACCTCCTCTGTGCTAGCAGGAGTAGTGGCAGCCTTAGCACCCATATGCTCAGTCATCTCCTCATTGAGCACCTCCTTGGGGTTGGGAGACACCCCTGTGGTTTCCCTGTAGATATTCTCTAATGGAGAATTCTCCATTAGAGGGCTTAAAGGCTCTGTGGGTGTAGGTACAAGAAGGGAAGGAGCCTTCTTTACCTTTTTCCTGATATAAGTATTGGTTATTGGTGCAATTGGTTTTTGAACAAGGGACTGAGGAATTGATATGGTGATGGAAGGTTGGGATTGGCTTTCAGTGGGTTGGTCTAATGAGGGCCTTGACCCTGAAGCCATACCTTCTTCAATGTGGGACACCACCATCATTGTAGAGAACAATGGGGTGTCAACTCCTTCCGAGTCCAATGGAGATCTTTTCATGTTTGAAAAGACCTTACCTTTGGGGATTTTTGGTACATATATCTCATCAAAGTGAGGCATATCCGTCAATTCATGGGTTATAACTTCCTGTACAAACCTTGGGTACATATAAAAACTCTTTTTGCTTCCCAAGTTTGATACAAGATCACTGAAAATCATTCTTGAGAAATTGTACTTTCTGGCAGTGGCCAAGCAGACCAAAGCATAAGCAATGGTACTGCTAAACTCACTCCATCCAGTAGTCTTTTTGGAAATACAGTGCATCAGGGTATGAACAAGAAAACGCCATTGGGTATAAATTTTGCTTTTGAGAATTTGAAACCACCCAATTGGCCTCCATACCCCATTCTTGACAAATTTGAGAACAAGTCCTCATTTGGAATAGAAGTAATACCCGCAGCATCGTCTAGACGTAGACAGATGTGTATCACCTATTCAGAAACTGACAAGGGTTTGTCACATACCCTTGTCTTGATTATCTGCACACCATTCTCTGTGACTACGGTGGCATTCGCCCAGAATTGTCTTTGATGCTCTATATAGATTGTTGGTGATACAGTAAGAGCATGGGCAATGTGGCTGGACCTGAGAAAATCCACAATCTGGTGAAATCCAGCAGCTTGTTTCGGCTTCTGTAGCATTGCAATCTCGTTGTGCTCATCAATGAATGCCATGGATGCCATGTTAGCTTGAGTATTCTGTACTGAAACACTTGGTACTTGAGAGAAAAGGGTTAGAGAGCAGATGAATAGAAAGCAAAGAGTCGTTATGAACTTTTGGGCGAGCAAAGAGGGTATTTATACGATTCGGGACATAAGCAGTATTAACTCCTAGCAGTATTAACTAACTAGCAGTATTAACTAAGAGCAGTATTAACCACTAGCAGTATTAACTACCTAGCAGTATTAACTACTAGCAGTATTAACTAACTAGCAGTATTAACTGAGAGCAGCATTAACTACTAGCAGTATTAACTAACTAGCAGTATTAACTGAGAGCAGTATTAACCACTAGCAGTATTAAAACTGCTCTGGCAGCATTAACTATACTTACACTTTTTGAAGCTTGAGGTACTCTGAGCAAGGTAATGACTTCCTGAGAAAGATGTTAGTAGCACCAAAGAATAAACCAATAACAGGTATGTAAACACTTTTTAAAACATGAGCTCATTCAGAGTTGATCATGCCCACACTTGTGACCAAGAAAGTGAATCTACCCACATCAAAAGCTTTAGTGAATAGATCAGCAAACTGGTTGTCAGTATGAACTTTAGCAACTTGAATTAGATTCTTTTCATTACAATCTCTGATAAAGTGATACCTGATCTCAATGTGCTTTGTTTTGGAGTGCTTGACTGGATTGTTAACAATGCTTATAGCACTGCTATTGTCAATGAAGATTGAAGTGTGAAGAAAGGTTACCCCATAGTCCAGCATTTGATTCTGAATCCATAGAACCTGAGAACAGCAACTTGCAGCAGCAATATACTCAGCTTCTGTAGTTGATAAGGACACTGTGGTTTGTTTCTTACACTGCCAAGATACTAGTCTTGCACCCAAAAGTTGACATCCACCTGAAGTAGACTTTCTGTCCATGTGAGCACCTCCCAAGTCACTATCTGAATATGCAATCAAGTCAAAGTTGGATTCGTATGAATACCAAAGACCTAATCTAGGTTGCCCTCTTAAGTATCTGAAAATCCTTTTAACAGCTTGAAGATGTGATTGCTTGGGCTTGACTTGGAATCTGGCACACAAACACACTGGAAACATGATGTCTGGTCTTGAGGCTGTGAGATACATGAGAGATCCAATCATTGATCTATATAGATGGACATCAACATCCTCCCCCTCAAGATCAGCAGTGATCTGTTTATGAGTCTCCATAGGTGTGCTTGCTGGCTTTGAGTCTGTTAAACCATATTTGTCCAGGATGTCTTTCACATATTTTGATTGGCTTATGAAGATCCCATCTTTCTTCTGTTTCACTTGAAGCCCAAGGAAGAAGGTAAGTTCACCCATTGAACTCATTTTAAAGCTCTTGTGCATCAACTTTTCAAAGTCTCTACACATCTGATCTTTTGTGGATCCAAAGATGATATCATCCACATAAATCTGAACAAGTAGGATGTCCTTCTTACTTCTTTTAATGAAGAGGGTCTTGTCAATTATTCCTCTTTCAAACCCATTTTCCAAGAGATAGGTAGACATAGTATCATACCATGCTCTTGGGGCTTGATGAAGACCATAAAGTGCTTTCTTCAGTTTGTATACTCTGTCTGGATATGATGGATTTTCAAATCCAGGGGGCTGACAGACATATACTTCTTCATCAATTTTACCATAGAGAAAGGCACTCTTCACATCCATTTGGTATACCTTGAACTTCATGTAGGAGGCATAGGCTAGAAATAGCCTAATTGCCTCTACCCTTGCTACAGGTGCAAACACTTCTTCATAGTCAATGCCTTCTTCTTGAGTGTACCCTTGTGCCACCAGCCTTGCTTTGTTCCTGATCACAGTGCCTCTCTCATCCTTTCTATTCCTGAAAATCCACTTGGTGCCAATAGCTCTATGACCTTTTGGAAGGTCCACCAAGTCCCAAACTTCTTGCAATTTGAACTGCAGTAACTCTTCTTGCATAGCTTCTATCCAACTGGAATATTTCATTGCATCATAAACCTTCTTAGGTTCAATCTGAGATAGAAAGCAGGAGAGTACTGTGTGTTGCTGATCCTGCAGCTCTTGAAGTCTGCTTTGATTCCTTGTTATCATAGGAGAAGATATGTCTCCTATGACCAGCTCTGGAGGATGGTTCTTTTGAGTTCTAGTCTGATGACTAGGTTCTTCATTGAGTCCCACATCTAGATTTGAATCATTTAAGTCAGCTGAGGGGATCTCATCAGCTGCTTCTGGCTCTTCATGCACTTGATTCTCCTCATCTCTTCCTTCTTCTTCACTCTGAACTGATTCAGTCATAGTTTCCTTTGCACAGACATCAACAGGCTCTATTGTAGGTATAGGAAAGATCACAGACTGAGGAATAATGTCTTGTACTTGTACTTGGTCATCCCCTGATCCTCCACTTCCTGAACCTGCATGATAAACACTACTGAAACCCAAGGAGTTAGTTGGTGAATCAATGTCAAATAACCACTGAGGACCAGACCCAATAGGATTTGGTGTGTTCTCATTGCATTTGACATTGTCACTTTCCTCAATTATTCTAGAAGAAGTATTAAAAACTCTGTAAGCCTTACTTTGAGATGAGTAACCAACAAGAAAACCATCATCTGCCTTGCTATCAAACTTTCCTAAGTGAGTTTTGGTATTGAGGATGGTACACGGACACCCAAATGGTTTGAAAAATCCAATAAAAGGTTTTCCGTTATTTAAAAGCTCATATGGTGTCTTGTTCTTAGGCTTGACTACTAGAACTCTGTTTTGGACATAGCAAGCAGTATTTACTGCTTCAGCCCAGAAAGTAATTGGAAGTTTTGAATCTGCCAACAGAGATCTAGCAGCTTCAATCAATGTCCTATTCCTTCTCTCAGCAACACCATTTTGTTGTGGAGTCCTAGGAGCACTGTATTGCCTCTCAATTCCTTTTTCCTCACAAAAGGTGTTTAGGTCATGATTTTTAAATTCAGTACCATTGTCTGACCTAATGACTTTTACTTTTTGATTTGTTTGGTTTTCAATTCTTAGAATAAAGGATTTGATCAGTCCACTTGTCTCATCCTTAGTCCTTAGAAAATATACCCAAGTAAATCTAGAGTAATCATCAACAATAACTAGGCAGTATGATTTCTTACCTATACTCATAACATTTGTAGGGCCAAACAGATCCATATGCAACAATTGAAGAGAATTAGAGATTGTGTTCAACTCTTTGGACTTATAAGAAGTTTTGTGTTGTTTGAATTTGAGACAGGCAACACAATGATCATCACATGAAAAGACTTTGGAAGGTAAACCTCTTACAAGGTTGTTTTTAATCAGCTTATTCATTGTTTTAAAGTTCATGTGACACATCCTTTTGTGCCAAAGTGATGATTCATCCAAAGAAGCTTTTGAAACAAGACAGTTTAGGGATGAATCAGTTGAAACACTTTCCATATCTAAGCAATATACATTATCCTTTCTGGGAGTTCTTAGTAGTATCATCTTTTCATCAACTACCTTGAATCCAGGAGCAAGGATAATGCATTCAGAATCTGTAAATAATATACTATGTTGTTTGTCACAAACCTGTGATACACTTAACAGGTTGTACCTTAACTGCTCAACATAGAATACATCTTCAAAGGTCATTTTACCTTTGGTTACATCCCCCTTACCACTTATCTTACCTCCATCTGGAGTATTACCAAAGGCAACATGCCCACCATCAATTTTCTTGAAATTCTTGAGGCATGACATGTTCCCTGTCATGTGCCTAGAGCAACCACTATCAACATGCCAGATGCTCTTCCCCTTGAGCTGTTGGTTGCCCTGCACATAGGATTAAACAATTAGTATTGATTGGGAACCCAAGCCAAAGTGGTCTTGGGTCTCCCTTTCTCATCAAAGTACTTACATTCCTTTTTGATAAGGTTTTTAAAAAATAGTACACTCTTTAGTAGAGTACTTTGTCAATATGATTGGCTTAGCAGCACAAACACTAGAAGCAGTACTAACTTTGGAAGTACTAACAGAGTTAGCAGTATTAACTTTTGAAGAAGTACTAACAATGTCAGCAGTACTAACATTGTTAGCAGTAGTATTGCTTCTAGCGGCACTAACATTGTCAGCAGCACTATTTGTTGTAGCATTACTAACAGTTTTAGTGCTTTTAGGAACCCACATATTGACACTTTCTTTAACAGTCTTTTTCTTCATGTGGCTTTTAGATTTAACAGATTTCTTAGCCACACAGTTCCTTTTCAATCTTCCTATAACCCAAGGGTTTTTGCATAGGTCTTTGAAAATTCATCCTTTGGTTTATAGGATTGAAATAACAGTATTTGGCAAGATGATTCAATTTGCCACAGATAAAACAAGGTTTTGGTCTATTGATTTTACTCAAATCAACCCCTTGTTTTTGTGCCTACTGATTATTCCAGTTTCTTTGATTTCCCCTCTTTTTATCATGTTTTAGGGGTTCATTCTTCTTACATGCACATTGTTTGCAAGGACCTGGATTCACAACTGTGGTCTGTTTGTAATGGACCTTACCAGACTTTCCCTCTGTCTTCTCTATGTCCTTGGATTTGATCCAAGCCCTTCCACAGTCCTCATTGGTGATAATGTTATTCTCTAGAGGAATCTCACCACTCACTTTGTTCTCCTTACTCTTACCAACCTCTTTCTCAGTCTTATCCTCAACAACTACCTCGTCTAAGGGATCTATCTCAGTGGCTCCCTCAGGCAAGTCCTTCCTATCTTTGGTTTCTAGCAAGTCTGAAGTAGGAGGTATGTAGTTGTTGTTATATGGTGGTGGTGTGGCATTGTACCCAATTCCTCTTCTCAATTTGTCATGAATCTGAGTTTGTAGTAAAGAGTCCATTGCTTTAGAAGCATTGGAAAACTTTTCCACATCAAGCTTAACCTTGGTTAGCTCCTCTCTCAACTTTTCACTCTCCTCTTTAGATTTGGTCAGTTTGAGTTCTAGATCCTTCTTCTCCCACTTCCAGTAATTGGTATCATATGAGTGTTGAAGTTCATTGGCTTGAAAACCTTTAATCTGTTCCTCAAACCTCTCAACAATTCTCACATAATCTTTTATATCCTTTTCTAACCTCTTAAGGTCATCACTCATCTTCTGGTTGTGATCCCTGTACCTTTTAACAGTGTCTATGCAAGTTTTAGCACAGAGATTAGAACTTACCTCAGTTGGGAGATCAGATACTTCAGCCATAAGAGCTTGATTTTGGATAGCCTCTTCTGCTTGATCACTCCAGTCAAACCCCATTCCTTGTTGAGAAACAAGGGCTTGAGCAGAGTTTCTGTTATGGTTGAGGTTTCCAGACTATGCTTGATGGTGGTTGTTGTTGTGAGACACTCCACTTCTGCATTCCCTTGCAAAGTGTCCCTTCAGATGGCATTTATAGCACTCCACCTTTGATTTATCAAACCCTGCTCCATCTTCTCTTCTCTGGGAGAAGTTGTTCCTCCCAGTTCTCTTGATGAACTTCTTCACCCTCATGGAAAGCATGGTCATCTGCCATTTAATATCCATCTCTTCCAGATCATCAGGATGAAGTTGTTCCAAATCATCATTAATTAAAGAAGAGTTTCCATGGCTGGAAAGAAAGGATTCAAACACAAAATCAGTGCCTTTTCTTGATTTGCTCCATTAGCAACATTAACTGATTCAGGGTTAGCAGAGGAATCAATTGATGCTGATAGGAGTGCAGCATTATGAATATATCCAGAAGGTTTCTTCTTTGCCTCCACCTCAGCTTCAAATACTCTAAGATCATTGTACAGATCATCAAGTTCTTTCTCTTCCAATTGTTCATTCTGTCTGAATGAAATAGTGTACATGGTCCATTCATCTCCAAGGGACCTTAAGAACTTTCTGTTTACATCATCTTGATCAATCTGTACTCCCATAGTAGCTAGTTCACCCATCAGCTTGTTAAACCTGTCAAAAGTTTGAGTCATGGACTCATTCTTAGTTGACATAAAGTTTTCATACTGTTGTTTCAAGATTGCCTTCTGATTTCTCTTGGTACTTTTGGTACCAGAGAATCTCTTCTCTAGAGCATTCCAGAGCATCTGTGCATCAGTGCAATTACAGAATTGGTGTTGATACTCATTGGGAATGGCCAAGAGCAGTGTGCTCAAGGCTTTCATCTCTGTCTACCTTGTCTTTCTTTCTGCATCCGTCTTTGGTGGGGTTCTTTTTCCATCTTCACCAATCTTTCCTGCATCAGATGGGCCATTCTCAATGATGTCCCACATGGAATAATCTGTGAGAAGAATGTATTGCTTGATTCTAATCTTCCACATGTCAAATTCATTGGATCTGAGCATTGGAACTTTTGAGACCAGAGTACTGTTTGATTCAACTGTGTTTTCCATGATGAATAAGATTTCTGAGAGTACAAGCTCTGATACCACTTGTCAGGATCTTAATTCTTAACAAGAATAAACACTCAGAAACAATATTAAAGGAGTTTGCGGAATAACACTTTAATATTCAATGATCAATGAAACAGTGAATCAGAATAACAACTTGTAAACTTTATTGAATGATTATAAAGCTACAAGATTCACCACTCAACCTCAATATTGATGAACAGGCTTACCAATACGAATTCTACTTCTCTAGAATTAGGATTACAAACCTTGAGGTTGATTCTCTCTATGAAAACAAAAAATTCAGAATTCTAAAAGTTCAAAAGTTATTTTCTATCTATTCTAAACTATTCTATATATACTGAATATAAAAGATAATTACAAATAATAAAAGATCTTCAAAATAATCTTCCATCTTTATCTCCAAGCTTTCCATAATCTTCAATCTTGATCTGCACTAATCTTGATTATCTCTTAAGCAACACTAAGTCTTCAGCAGCATTAATACTTTGAGCAGTATTAATGTTCAGCAGTACTAACTACTAGCAGTACTAAAATTGCTTAGCAGTAGTAACTTCATCCAGCAGTATTAATCTTTGACTAGCAGCATTAATCTTGTTCATCAGCATTAACTTCAGAAGTAGTAACCAAGTTCTTCTAGTAGTATTAACTATACTTGTGCATTTCTGAATTTCCCAACACTTCTACCTTTCTCTATGTCCATTTATGAACATCTTTGTCGATAGGGTTTGATGAATGATTAACGTCTTCTCTTTTATACTCTGTCTTCATCTCCATTTCTCAATGTCAATTGAAGGTTAGTCCCCCTCTATTTTTATCAGTTATGTCTTGATTAAACTATTTATATTGGAAAACTAAAAGAAAGTTTTCTTTAATTTGATACATAAAAGGGATGAAATTTTGTTTCTATTCTGTCTTGGGTTTAGGTTTTGCCTACATTCGATGTCTGCCAGTTTGGGTTCAAGAAAGATAAAAAGTAAAACTGATAGTAGATGACAAAAACAAAAAACTTATTGTGTTTTACAACTACATATAGAAACATGTGAATAATTTTTCTTTATTTGTTTGTCATAGATTTGATAATTGCATTGGATATGGATTCACTCTCTCTTTTCACATGACTCTATTTTTAATTTACGTAACAATTACTGAATATATATATATATATATAATCAAAATATTTATAAACTCATTATATAAATAAAATTACGATCAATATAAGTATATTTTTATTTACATACTTGAATGTAATAATATATATCATATTTACATTAGACTTGAATATAATAATACATATATTTTTATTTACATTTTTCTTAATCTTTGTCTTTTTTATTAATGCAATTATTAGCAAACATTAAATTAATTAGACTATTCATCTTCTATAGTTACACCCAACTTTTTTATATTTCTTTTATTTCACATGAATGAAATTCTTTATTTACATAACGATCAATGAATACATACAATCAATATATTTAAAAACTCATTATATAAATGAAATTACGATTAATATATATACTTCTATTTATATGACAATTGAATATAATAATATGTATATTTTTATCTGTATCTACATAATAATAAATTGATTATAATTAATAAAATTAAATTAAATGAAGATGAAGCTTATAATGACTTATGATCATTGTCGGTTATATTAGTTACACAACACTCTTTATATGTATTATTTAAAAAACTATATACTTACTAAATAATTGTCCACACGAGTTCCAGTCATTTTTTTATACAATATATAATTATTTGTATTATTTTTAGGTAAATATATAACATTATAATATTATTATCATTTAAAATCTTATTAAAATTAATATATAAATATAAATGAAATTAAAACCAATATATATATATATATATAAATCAATATATAATTAAATACTTATTATTAACCTCCTCATTAATAAATGCAATATTTATTACATTTAATATCACTAATTATAATCAATATATAATTAAATACTTATTATTATCCATCTCATTAATAAATATAATACTTATTACATACTTTTACATTTAATATCACTAATTAAGATCAATACATAAAATAAAATAAAAATCTAGAATCAATATATATATATATATATATAATTAAAATTATAATCATAACTAAAACTTATTAGAGTCAATATATATAAAAGAAGAAGAAAAAAGCAATATATAAAGATTAAATTAAAATAACCAAATATATAAAATTAGAAATAATAACTTATTACAATTATTAATATATAAATTATCCGGTTCATTTTATAATTTAAATTGAAATCAAACTATATATATATACACACATATATATATTATAATCAATATAATACAACTGTTTTTTCAAATAAAACTACCGATAAACCAAACTATAAAGAAACAGTCTCAAGCAGATGAAAAAACTCGAACAGAGGAAATGAAAATTAACAACTCAATCGGACATCCCTAGATTCGAAGTGGAGACAATACTGACAACTACTGGTACTTTTTATGCAATCGTAGGTTTGGGAATGGAGGGTTTTGATGAGGTTTTTGGCCAAATTTGCAAACGAGTATATTACAACAAATGTAAGGAAATTATCAAAATGTCTTGCAATTATGCAAAACTAAGTAACATCACATTTGCATGGTAAATCAAATATTTTATGGAATATATGTAGAGGATATAAATCGATATATTATGAGTTATGAACAAAACAATTCTCATTATACACCTCATAAAGTCATGATTATAATCATTAGTCTCACACATTTCTTTTATCATTTTGACCTAATTACAAATTTGATGATGTAGAACTTATTAATTAATTATGTATATCAAAATAAACTATAAAGGATGATGAAACAACTTCATATCAAGTGTAATATTGATTTATGTTATGTGATTATCGCCAATTTAACTTCAATATCTTCCAAAAATTTATTGTCATCGCGCAACACGCGGTGTCGAACACTGGTTGTATGGAATTTGAATTTCCTAAAAAATGCATTACATTAATTATCTCATTAACTAATAACATCTTAAACTAGTGGCTTAGAATGGATGTTACAAATTTTAGAGTTCTCAAATGATTAAAGCCTCAAGGCCCTCTTTTTAAGAACTTCCTAATTCATGAGATCTGTGAAATCCAATTTAGAACACACAAAAAAAATTAGTTAAAAAATAAAATCTAATTTAATTTTAAAAAATCTCTCTCACCTCTTTCATCTCTACTCTTTCCTCTCTCTCTCTCTCTCTCTCTCTCTCTCTCTCTCTCTTAACATACACATGCACAATTAAATGTACACACAAGATAAGCAAATTGTAAATATATTTTTTTAATCTATACTATATTATAAAGCACGGATAAAAAAACTCTTACATACAAATTATTAGGCATAAGGTACCATAATTTTATGCAAAATTTTAAAAATCTCTTAATTTACAAGTATCAAAGCACAAGATACATATTACTACTGCAAGCTTCTAACACCCACCAATTTGGTATGTGCAGAGTCTTCCTTTTATGCAGACATTTTCATGTATCACTATTAATTAATATATTATATTACTATAAATTTGTTTTAATTATATTATTAAATATGTAATTGATTATTTTTTCTAGATGTCATTAAAATATATAAGATAATCATTGAATTCTAACAAAATACTTATTTTTTTATATAAAAAAATATTATATTATTAAGCCTATAAACAAGTTTATAAAAAAAAACATTATCACTTTCTCAAAACCATCCAAAATCGTACTGTAAATCGACAAAAAAACAAAAAATAAAATGAAACATTAAAATCGTGATGTATCTCGTTGCATTGCACGAGTACGCTTCTAGTATTTTTATAATTTGTGGATACACTTTAAATCGTATCTATGTGATCTAGTGTAGCTTGTGAACACCAAATAAACAACAAAACTAAATCTAAACTACCACCTGTGAACACCCTAATACAAAATTTCTTAAGGTTTTTTTATTGTGTTTATGAAGTGTTCACCTTGTGTACATATTTAATTATGTATGTGTGTACGTGTATGTTACAAGATGAGAGGATATATATATATATATATATAGAGAGAGAGAGAGAGGTTCAAAGGAAAACCTCAAAAAAATAGAAAACTGAGGAACATCTGGTAGACCTTTAACTGGACGGTATACACTTGTTCATACACGTAAATTAAGTCATTTTTTGGTTTTTATGCATGTGTGTGCACTTGTGCATATGCATGTGTACATGTTACAAATTACTTGTATGCACAAGTGCATACCGTCCAGATAAAGGGTTACCAGGGTGTTCCTCAATTTTCCGTATTAACTATTTCATTAATTATAATATTAATTATCTCCTTAATTATAAAATTAATTATCTTAAATTAGTGACTTAAGATGGATATCACAAATTTCACAAATTTTAAAGTTTTAAATGATTAAGCTTATATATACAATGAAAAAAAAATGCATAAAAGGATCAAACTACCCCTAACTTAACGAAAATTACTAAACGAAGTTAGTGGCAAGGACCTATAGACAGCGTTACAAAATATGAAACGAAAGGAATCAGGACCTGAAAAAGTATAAATTACAAGGACGTTTTTTATAATTATTTTAATTTAGGGACCTACAATGTCATTTCATGTAGATCACATGAATCATGAATGTAAATTATAGAGTAAATTGCAAATTTGCTCCCTATGGTTTGTTATTTTTCTCACTTTTGGCCCTACAAAATTTTTATTGCAAAAAAAACCATCATGGTATGCAAAAGTGCTTGGTTTGGGTCTCTCTGACTAACTCTGTCAGATTTGCATCCGTTAAAACCCATCATGTGACTTGCATATGAGGGCAATTAGGGCATATTGATCTATTTACATACAACAAACCACAAGGACCAAAAATGCAATTTACTCTTTTATTATTATGCCATTTTTTAAAACATAATAATTATATTATATAATTAATAAATAATTATCACTTGATTTAAAAATAACTTAATTAATGAAACATCAAAATTTAATTAATTAATGACTTATGTTTAAGTTTCATCGAATAAAATTATAATAAAATAATTTATATTTTTGTTTTCACTAAATTTCATTTTTAATAAAAATTAAATTATTCAATAATAATAAATTAAAGACACGCAGTTTTTGATTATTAATATAAAATATAACATATATAATATAAAAAAATCTAGCACATATTAAAACGATGTATGAAATAATTTTTAAAAAGGTAATTACATCTAAATTTATATTTTATTGAACTCGACTTTCTTTTATATTTTTTTAAATAAATTAAAATAAGAGTAAATTACATTTTCGGTCTTGTGGTTTGTTGATATTTTAGATATGATCCCTAAAACGTGTTTATTACACTGGGCGTCCTTGTGGTATGCAAAAGCGCACGCTCTGGGTCCCTCTCTCTAACAGCGTTTGTTAACCCAGTTAACTCAAAGGACATTTTGGTCTTTTCCCCTTCTCTTTTGACCTTTTCCTGATAAAAAGTTAAAAAATAATATATAATTAATATTATTATTATCATATTATTTTTTCTTCTCTTGTCCTTTTATGTTTTCCAAACCGACACCATGATCCCCCTCCCCATCCTCCCAAACCCACCGCCACTCAATTCGTTGCCACTCAAGTTCCCAATCGATACACTTATGCTACAATCATCCATATTCTCTATACTAGCTTTCTTCAATCTTTCTCCACCACCATGTTTGTTCAATCCAGTTCTAACCCTAACAAATCTTGCCTCAAGGGACTCGTATTCGACAGGGACGGAACTCCAACTATCCCCGTCATTGATTTTTCGGCCACGTACAGAGCCGTCCTCGAGCATGATCAATACGTTTCCATCAAATCAACTACTCCCTCCGGATTGACATTTTGCATCATATTGAACAATGGAGTCCTGATAAGATTATGAAATCATTGCAGATTTTGAGCGACAGGGGCTCGATCGACTCCAGATTATGCCCGGTAAATTCAAACGATTTCGTTAGGGTTTATGGTTAATTGTAAAAATTCTCAATTTCTTCTTCTTGTTTGATTCGATTTCGTCAACGATAGGGCTTTTGATTGATCTGATTAGTATACATACACCCAATCGTTTTGGGTGGTCTGATTGAAAACATAATCTTTTGTAACAGAAATGGGTTCAACATCAAGTATGGGTTCTTCAAATTCATCCATTTTTACTTTCTTAATAAAATCAAGATACTGGGGATCATTTTCCGATAAAACCATAGTATTAGTTGCTTCAATAAACTCAGAAAAAGACATCATGTGTTTCTTTTTTGCGTTGCTACAACAACTATCATCATCACCAACATAACAATCATCCTTACCTTCTTCCACTTGTTCTTCTTGTTTCATCATCTGGGTTGTCGAGATTCGAGTCCCACTGGTGCTTGTAACCGTCCGTTTAACAAGAAATTTTGGTGTGTCTTCAATAGTGGTATTTGCAAGTTTTGTTGATTTTGAAGGGGGCGAGAGAGTGGGGTCAGTTGAAACGTTGTTTGCAGCGTTTTTTTTACAGAAATGGGTGGTGTATCCATACCTTGGAATTGGATTGATCGACAAAATGATGAACCCAGTTACAGTGAAAAAGTAGAAAAGTTACCGAGAGGATGGTGGGTTTGGGTTTGGGGAAGAAAGTCTTTGGGGGTGGGGGTGGGGGTCTTTATTATTTATTAATTTATTAATTTGTTTTTTTATTTTTTATTAGGAAAAAGACAAAAACAGGCGTAGAAAGACAAAAATACCTCTTGAGTTAACTGTGTTAACAGACTTCGTTAGACGGAGGGACCTTCTGCGTATGCTTGTGCATACCACAGGACGTCCAGTGTAATAAACGCGTTTTAGGGATTATATCCAAAATATCAGCAAACGACAGGGACCGGGAATGTAATTTACTCTTAAAATAATGTAACATACAAAAAAATTAAAGCATATGAATTTTGTTAGAGATGTTTGAGAGAGGAGGAGCTACCAAAAAAAATCTTTGAAGCAACTCCAACAGATTATTCAAAATTTCTTTAAAGTGAATAATCAAAATTCAAAATCTTAAAAAAAAATACATTCAATTTCAACAAATTTTGTATTTTTGAAATTACAACATTAATTATATAATAAAAATATTATATACTTATAAGGGTATTTCCAACCCATTTTTGTGTTTTTTTGGTCGATTCCTTCTCAAATATTCTTAACAAAATCTATATGCTTTAATCTTTTTTCATCTAACATCATTTTAATAATCTTAGGGTAATTTATTTAGAAAATCTATTAGAAAGTCGAGTTCAATAAGTTGTAAATTTAGTTATAATTATTTTTTAAAGGTTATTTCATATATCATTTTAATATGCGCTAGAATTTTTTTATTGCTAATTATTTATATCTATACATATAATAAATAAGTAACTGGAGTGCCACGTGTCAACTTCTGGTGAGTTGATTTCAGTATTTTTCCGCCTAAACATGTATCTGGACGCATAGCACACCCACATTCATTCCTGCGTAAATCTTTCTTTAATTCAATTTAACATGTATCTGGACGCATAACACACCCAAATTCACTCCTCCTTAAATCTTTCCTTAATTCAATTTTTTTAATTATACGTTACATTTACTACCCTTATAATTAGATATGTAGTTTACTTTTAATCTCTTACTTTTTTATTTTTCATTTTAGACTTTTATCATATAAACATAAATAATGTATATGAACTAAAATGCATTAAAAAACATTTCTATTTTTTACAAATTATACCATTGTAATTGTTTCATCAATACCTTCAAAATGAGCTCAATATTGCATATTTTTTTATTTAATTATATTATTAAATATCATAAATATATACGAATTAATATGTCGTGATTAGTATGAGATTTGTTGAAATTAGTATGAGATTTGATACAAAAAAAAAAAACAACTCTGAAAGGAAAAAAGCTTGGAAAAGTAGTATCGTACTTTCGATGATCATTCATATTTGTAAGATAAGTTTTCTAGCATGATTTAATATTTTTAAATTACCCCGTGTAATACACGGGTTCGTATATATATATATATATATATATATATATATATATATATATATATATGTGGGGTGGGGCATTCAAGGGAGAATTAGATATATATATATATATATATATATATATATATCTGTGATAACCGGAGATCCAATATTGATCACAAATTAGAGGATAAATTAGGAAATCAATAATTTTGGTAATTTTAGTTAAAATTTTAATTAAAGGGTATTTTAGGTATTTTAAAAATATCCTCTCTCCTCTCTCTTCTTTCTTTTCTCCGACGAACATTATTCCGGCGAACACATGATGCACACTGTGATACACTTTGTAACATCGAAAAAACGTGATGCACACTGTGATACCCTTTCATAAACATCGAAAATAATGAAAATAAATAAGAAATGTTGTGATACCCTCGTAAAACAACGAAGATACATTGTGATACACTTTGTAAACAACAATGATACATATTGTGATACCCAATAATTTTAAACTTTAAGAAAGAAACTTACTGTGATACATTGTGATACCAATCAAAGAAGATACACTGGAAGGGGAAAACGTATTCAACCAACCTAACTGAACATCGTATGTAATACATACCAGTAAATACATCACTATGTTGTGCCCCATAAGATACAACTTTTGCATCTAAGTTGGAATACACTGTGATACCTAAATACCTAATGTGAAACCCATGTGAAATGTGTACTCCTTCAATTGAAGAACGCATTCAGGGGTTTCAAAACGTGTATTCCTTCAATGGAAGAAAGCTTCCGAAAGTCAACCGCCATGTATACTTACACATGTCTTCCATTTGGTCGGTGATGGATCTTTGGGTTCTGGATCTTTGGTCGGTGCTGGATCCATGGTTTTTTGGGTTGCAGTGGTGGATGGATCTTTGGTTGAACTGCATCTTTTGGGTGGCAGTGGTGGTTTTTGTATGGATTTTTGGTCGGTGTTGGATCGAGGTCATGGGGGAGGGTTGATTCTCCATGGATGGTGAGTGGCGGAGGGTTGAGGGGTTGGTACGACGGAGAGGAACTATGGTGAAGGGAGGGACAATGGAATGGTGTGGGTTTCATCCGTTTCAAAATGATAAGTATGGTAAATTGTAATTAATTAGGTAATTGTGGGTTGAGTAATTAATGATTTTATTTATAATAAAAAATACAAAATTTTAAATTACCAAATTATCCTTTTACTTTATTTTAAAAATAACATTAATCATATTGAATGAGTGACTTATATTGGATCTCACAATTACCACAAACTACCTAGTTCTTATTTAGGGGAAAACCTCAAAAAATGGAAAACTGAAGAAACACCCTGGTAGCCCTTCATCTGCACAATATGCAATTGTGCATACAAGTAATTTGTAACATTCACACATGCATATGCACAAGTGCATAAAAATAAAAAAAACAACATAATTTACCTGTATGCACAAGTGCATACTGTCCAGATGAAAGACTACCAGAGTGTTCTTCAGTTTTTCGTTTTCTTGAGGTTTTCCCCTGAACCTCCGTCTATATATATATATATATTATATTATATATAAATAATCAAAAACTTCATGTCTTTAATTTACTTTTATTGGATAATTTTTTTTATTAAAAATGAAATTTAGTAAAAACGAAAATATAAAATTATTTTATTATAATTTTGGTCGATGAAATCTAAACATAAATTATTAATTAATTAAATATTTTGTCATTTTAATTTCAACGATGTTTCATTAAAAAGGTTATTTTTAAATTAAGTGATAATTATTTATTGATTATATAATATACTTATTATGTTTTAAAAGAATGGTATAATAATAAAGGGAAGAGCTCAAAAAAACCCAATAAACTATTTTTTTTAAATGATTAAGTCTCTGAACTATTTTTTTGAATGAAAAAACAATTAAACTTTTTAATTTTCAATGCTTAAGTCCCTCAACTATTTTTTTGAATGAAAAAACCATTAAACTTTCTAATTTTGAATGATTAAAGTGCCGTTTGTTTTTTAAGAGGTCTAAAATCTGAAGTCTTAATTTAGTTATGATTAATAAGAGGTGGTGTATAAAAATGTCTAAACGATTTAGACTTAAGAGAGATTAAGAGATTTTTTTTAAAAAACAAACAAGCCCTAAGTCTCTAAACATTTTTTTTAATAAACAAACCATCGAACTTCTAAAAATTGGTTACATTTTTTTAAAGGTACCTGAAATTAACTATGAAGGTTTTAAAGTAAAAACAAATCTAAATCTGTTTTACCGTTCTCAAACTCTACGCCATTAAAAACCTTTCATGAACAATTGAATCGCTCCGCCTCACCACTCCCCGTTGCCCGAATGTTGTACGTTCTCCATATCGCCTAGCACGTTGTTGTGCTGTCATCGATCTCCCTCTTTTTGAACTATTTTTGATCTATCAAAATAAGAATAATCAAAAGATAACCGATTACAAGTAGTTTTTTTTGTTAGAATGATGTAAGTAACCAATTTTTAGAAGTTCGATGATTTAATTTATTGAAAAAAATGTCCAGGCACCTAATCATTCAAAATATAAATTTTTTATGGTTTTTTCTTTTAAAATGAAAAAGTTTAATGGTTTTTTCATTCAAAAAAACAGTTCAGGTACTTAATTATTCAATGAGAAAGTTTAATGGTTTTTTCATTTAAAAAATTAGTTTTAACACTAGATCAATCAAAATGGAATAGTTTATTGGATTTTTATGAACTTTTCCCAATAATAAAAGAGTAAATTGTAATTTTAGTCCTTGTGGTTTGTTGTTTGTAAAAGGACCAATATGTCCTCATGTGATAGTCACATGGGGTTTTTAACGGATGGAAATCTGACTGAGTTAGTCAGAGGGACCAAAACCAACCATTTTTGCATATTAGAGGGTTTTCTACAATAAAAATTTTATACGGACCAAAAGTGACAAAAACAATAAACCACAGGGACCAAATTCTAAATTATAATAAATGGATAGAAGAACTTTGCCTTGACTTGTGTGCCCATCTTCAACATGGAGTTTTAATTCTTGTCCTTTTTTCTAAATCACGTGGTTTATTGATTATAAACATGATATTTTTCTCATCAAAAATATATAAATGCTTTCTACTTTTTTAATTATATAAAAAAATTAACTTTCATCACAAAAAAATAAAATATATATATATACTAAATTTCGTTTATTTATTAGTAATTGTTACTTTTTTTAATTTGGAATAATACATATATTTTTACTACAATTATTTAAATATTTTCAAACAACTTTATTAGAATTTAAACAAAATATAGAAAAGACATGATAAAAACTGTATGCTATTTACTTGTAATCTCTTTATTTGATTTTTTTAAAGCTTTGATATATAAAATAACATCCTATTTTATATCGGGTTTTATTTTAGATAATGTATTTTCTAATTTATGATATAGAGCATTAATATTTTTTTAATTTTCGATGTTTGCTATTTTATGGCAATTGGCAAATATTTGCATTTAATTACCATAAAAAATTAAGGTACGTTGTTTATGATGAACAAAAATAAAAACAGATTATTATTTTTAAATGTAAATCATTTAAAATATTAATTAAATTAAACTATATTGTTTTTTTTTTCTTTTACGTAACCTACTATTTTCAAGAAGGTGTTTATAGATATATTATTTTTATTGATTTGGTATAACTGATAACGACTAATTAAAGAGTATGATTATATTTGATGGTTGAGTTTCAGTGAGAAGTTGAGTTAATGGTGAGAAGTGGTTATCGATCGTTGGATGATAAATGGACGCACATTATGATGAAATACACCGAGATAAGATGCACCGAGATGTACCACCTTAATTCTCTTTCAAGCGGTAATTCATGGGAGACCTTGAGATTAAAAGAGATCAACGGTTCAGATCCACTTCTCACACTCTCACCATTAACTCAGCTTTTCACACGATTCTTCGTCTTATATTCGAATCTTATAAATATATTAATATTAGTTATTCTATATTTAAAATACCTAAAATTTATTTGTAACATAGTAACCAACATTTTATATAAAACTTTAATAATGGTGAAATGCATCAAAAATAAAATGAAGTTTGTCTTATTTTTTACTTAGCATAACAAATAGTTTTTTTTCCTTAATTAATGTAATAGAATTTAATTTTTTTACATTTTATACCAAATTTAACCGGTAACTTGTTGATTATGTAAAATTTGATTACGTAAATGTCAAGTGGTCTTGACAATATTTTACTTGATCCATTGTTATATGATTTTAAGTCAATTTCATATGAAAACTTGACATTTATGTTATCAAATGTTACAATAATAAACTATTTAAAAATAAAACAAAATAGAAAACTTTAAAAATAAAGATTCTTTGTTATATTATATAGAGTTAATTGCAAATTTGGTCCTTGTGGTTTCTTTTAAAAAATATATAACTTTTTAACATGGTAAGTTTTGTTTCCCGTATGAAACCAAACCATTATTGGTTCTCATATGAAACAATAACGTTTTTGTTATCTAATTTTATACTAGTCTTGTTTTTTACGAAACAACATAGATTAACTTTTTAAACGATTTATGATAACGTTCATGTGTGAGATATAAAAAAAGGTAAAAATGTCTACATCAAAATGAAATGTAAAAAAAGTAACACCTTTGAATTTGAAGAAAGATATCAAAATTTGACTTTTGTTTTTAAACAACATTAAAACATTAATAACAAATGAATGAATCTCATCGTAATACATGGTAAGAGTAGAGGAGATAATCATGGAAATATGTATAACTAAAAATAAATAATTATGTAATTATTGATTAAAATTTAAATTCAAAATATTTAAAATGTCTTCTAAAACTACCCATTTGCTTAATTTTTCATCATTTCAAATCTAAAATTCCCTTTAAATTACACCAAACGTTGATTAAAAAAAGAGGACGGTCTAAATAATATATATATATATAATAATAATATAAGTTATATATTTTTCTAAAAGAAAATGTGATAAAATAGAAAAAGACCAAACTATCCTTCACTAAACTAGTTTCTTTTTACGGCCGTTAGAGTGAGAAACCAAATCCGATCATTTTTTCAAACCATAATGGCTATTTTATAAATTTCAAAACTGTAGGGACTAAATATATCATAACCATCAAATCACAGGGACCAAATTTGTAGTTTAGTCTAAACTAAAATGGAAACGTGGAAGCCTGGCTATTTTGAAATCAAGAGATGGAATGAATTAAGATTAAAAGAGGGCTATGCTATGGATAATCAATTTATATATATATATATATATATATATATATACTTAGAATAGAATAGAATAGAATAGATAAAATCAATCAATCGTCCCCAACAAATTATACGGATCCAAGCAAGCTCTGACTCAATCCTTCCTCTCTACAATCAACATGACAATTCAATCATCAAAACCTCAAGGTCTCTCTATCTCATTAATTATACTTCTTTCACTTTATTTTTCTCTGTTATACTGAAAATTAGGTTCAAATTTTGACTTTCAACTTTATGATGATTTTAGATTGAATGTGGTGATTCTTGTTTGTTGTTAATTCAATCGGAGTTTGAAGTTGGTTATGGCTTTATTTGAAATTGCAAAGTACCCATAATACTACCAACAATCCCAATACCTCCCGCTCCAAAATCACCTTCAATTAGTTTAAATTTGGTCTCTCTTGTGATCATCATCATCATGGATTTTTTGTTTCTTGTAGCTCTATACCGTTCAATCATGAAAATTTGATTTTAAACTTCATGGTTTAAGATCCATTTGATGAGATAGTTAGTACTTCCTACAAAGAGAAAAGGCTTGTATAATTTGGGACGGTGCCTATTTTGGCAAATGGGTGATTGATTGCAAGTCCTACAACAGTTACACATGTTAAAGAGCAGGAAAAGGCTGATATGACGATTTAGTTTCATGATTTCCACAAGTAAACTATGTTTTGGATAAGGAATTCACATAATTATTAACTCTAGTAGAAAGGTTATGAGCCTATGAAAGAAAGCAGGACTTTCACCCAAATATCAAAACCTCTTCTAAACAACAATGATTCGCGTACAAAAAAGGGGTTTCCATACAATTCCTAAACAACTATTCAATTGATTTACAAATGAAGTAAAGAAGAATTCGTGTAAACATAAATCAAGTTCAAAAGAAGTACCGAAATGAATGAAAGGGGATACCTTACCAAATAATTCAGTCAGCATACCATTACACTCCAATTATGCATTTGGAACCTGTAGCTTGTGACCTTAGCAGTTCTGTGTGACATTTAGAAGTTGCTGGTGTGATATTTGTTGGTTATCTGTGCTACATAGGTATCTTTTGTCGGTGTAACGTGATACATAATTTTTCTATGTCAGTACCAGTTCAGCGCTAGATATGAAGTATCCTTAGGATTTGTTGATACAAACTTTAGATGTATATGCTCCATTTAACTCATATTTGTTCTGTTTAGATGTCCTGTACGAATTCTTTCTTTTTATCCTTTAATTCATAATCATGTGAAGTTTTGAACTAGGGTTTATTAGATGGTGTTTCTAGTTCTTTGTTTTTGATTCATAGTCCATTTAATTGTTGATCAGAAATTGTACTTTTCCTAATCATACTCTACTGATTCATAATTCTTTGCATTGGATATCTATTGTTGTGATTTACGGTAAGTCGGTAACTACTTTCATCCTTACTCTATTTAAATCCAAACAAATATATTTGCGTATTTCTTTATTTGTCATCCAATAGTTATTTTTTCACATTCTTATTAGACTGTTATTTGTCATCCAGTTGATTTTATGTCAGCTTTTAGTATCGTGCAAGTCTGACTTGTACCTAGGTTAAAGAAACTTGTTCAAGAGTAGAGATTGAGGTGATTTTACTATGCAGCCGACTTCAACTATATATAAGAAAATTAAGCAGCCAGCAAATATTGTTAAAACTGTAGTTATTGTTAAGCAAGGTATTTTGTCTGTGTAAACACAAGATGCATGTGGACCAGGAAAACCTATGCTCAAAAAGCTTCCAAACGGCATGCATGCAAGTTCATTTAGATGATGAAGATATGATTCTCGGTTACGTTTTTGGAAAGATCTAACATGTTTTATTTGAGTAATGTCGGGATATAGAGTCAAAGTTAGAGTAAGTTATGATTCAACCTGAGGTGGTATGATTTATGAACTCGACAACAATGATTCAGATTGAACAACGTATAAACTTGAGAATATGAGACGAAGGGGATTTTTATTTCTGTATCCATGCAAGAAGACGTGTCATAGTGTAATTTGTGTCTTTGTTTGTATTTATGGTTGCAGTGGCTGTCTGTCGTGGGTTTTATTTGCTCATCATTTCTGTTACTTTGTTTTCACACAGATGACCAGAACAAGGATTCAAAGAGCTCGTACTTTAACTATCCAGCACTGGATGTCTCCCTAGCATTTCCTCAAGCAACACCAGCTTCAATCTTTCCACCTTGCAGTGAGATTGATGAGACTATTTTAATCAACTATAAGACTTGTATTTGTCCTTGCTAATGTTTTTATTGCTTAAAATTGCAGCCTCAGACTACTATCACTTTGATGACCTACTGACCCCTGCGGAGCAAGCTCTAAGACTGCGAGTAAGAGAGTGTGTCGAGAGAGAAGTTGCTCCAATAATGACCAAGGTATTTCCGAATTTTTTGCTCAACACTGAACACAAGAGATTACTGTATTTGCTAAGCCAACACCCGTTAAGCTGCTGACAGTTTTCTTTGAGCTTTTAGGAGTGGGCAAATTGTATCAAAATGGAATGTACTTTGTTCTGTTGCCTATTTTAGGGACCTTACTTTCATAAACTCCATTTTGGTGTCTACTAGAAGACATCTTGAATAAGAAAGTTTTTTTTTATTTTAAAGACTGGACTTTTTATTATAAATTTCTAATGTGTTCCCTTTTTTGTTCACAAAGTTATATTAAACCAAACAAAACTATCCTGTACATCTGTTTACAAAAGTCTGATGTTAAGCTTTCATGAGTCAATGCAGTACTGGGAGAAGGCTGAATTTCCATTTCAAATTGTTCCAAAGCTAGGTGCTCTGAATATAGCTGGTGGAACTATCAAGGTTTTTTGATTATATTATGGATGTTTGGATTTCTGTACCTAGCATATATATTGGAGGTTGTTGCTTAGACACCTTTATTTTCCAGGGTTATGGGTGTCCAGGTCTGTCCGTCACTGCCAATGCGATAGTTACGGCAGAAATAGCCAGAGTTGATGCAAGCTGCTCTACTTTCATTTTAGTGCATTCTTCTTTGGCAATGCTCACTATATGTAAGATTTTAATTGTAATTTTAGGATATTCAATTTTTATTTTATTTTAATGATATAACATCAATCAGTGAATAAATCTTCTAATTTGTTGATCTGTCAAGGACAGCTCTATGCGGGTCAGAAATGCAAAAACAGAAGTATTTGCCATCACTGGCCAAACTAGATACTATAGCTTGTTGGGTGAGTGAGCCCGTTATCTGATTTAAATTGGTCTCAGATTATGTGCTGCTATTTGTGTCTGTCAGAACGGATAACCATGATCTAATTTTCTTTTGCATTAGGGTTTGACTGAACCTGACTATGGAAGTGATGCAAGTGGCCTTAGAACAACAGCAACAAAAGTATTGACCCTGATCTCTTTTTCTGCTGTAACTTGGGTGTCTTATCATTAGTGTTTGGTTCTGTTGAGGAGGAAACATCATTTGTTGTGCTTTATTTTCTTCTATTTCTGATGATTATGAATTATCAGGTGGATGGAGGTTGGGTCCTTGAAGGTCAAAAACGATGGATTGGAAACAGCACTTTTGCAGATATTTTGGTTATTTTTGCTAAAAACAAAGACACAAACCAGATAAATGGGTAAGAAAATATTGTAGTGTGTCTACAAGTAAGGCAATTTTTACGAGTATTTTGTTAGTGCATGTTAAATAACTATGCAAATTGCTGTTACTTCTGTTAAACCATGTCTAAGAATCACCCCAAAAACCAAACACATTTTTTGATAGCTACCAACGCTGGGTATAGAAGTTGCAGTCTAGGTGCTCATCTTCTTATTCTTGAAAATTCCACTAGTATGGATATTGACATATTTATACAGTCCCACACCTGCAAACATGAAACCACGGGACTAGAGAAAGAGAGGGGGAGCTATAAGCATAAGCATATTGTCAATTTATATAGTCCACACCCTAACTTAAGTGTCAGAACCGAAACAAAAGATTAGGGTCTGATATCCTCTCGGAAGTACACAATTGGTCATTATAATTGGTGGTAGAGAGCTAGAGGCCCTTAAAGCATACTTTACTCCCTCCGTCCCAAAATAATTGACCATAATGAAAACTTCTAAGGCTTAGAAATGTGTAATTATTATACTTTTTAATTAACTAAATGACAATTTTACCCTTAAGAAAATAATGAATTTCTCCATCTCATAATTAAGGGTAGAATTGGAAAGTAGGCACTTACTTTGAACGTGGAAACTTATTTTGGGTCGTAGGGAGTTCTGTAACTGCTTCAAAGTAGAAAGTGCTCTCTTCCTTTAGAATTGTGATATTCAAATGAGTGAAGCTTGATTTTATATACAAGAACACAATTTTCCTATTTACAAAGCTAACAACCAAAGTACAGTTTTCCAACAGATGAGTGTCCTATTACATACTTTGATGTACTTAACAACTAGTCATTGGAATGCTAAGATCAGCCAAATGAAGTCTGTTCTTTTGGGTTCTACCTTATTGCAATGAGCTTTCTTTTAGATGACTTCTGTTGATGAGGAACTGCACTCCCTTATTGCTATATCACTTTGAAATTTTAAGGGAGTTCGATTAGGGTGCTCTATGCAGTAGGTCTATGCTTAACTTAGTTTAGTTTTGTGATTGCAAAAGAAATGATTTTGCAGGTAGCGCTGCCGCTAAAATAGCTAGTTCATTCTCTTCATTCCCATTTTAGTTATTGGTATGTGCTTCTTCATTTGTTACAGATTCATCGTAAAGAAGAATGCACCTGGGTTGCAAGCTACCAAGATAGAAAATAAAATTGGGCTCAGAATGGTTCAGAATGGAGATATTCTGCTACAGAAAGTTTTTGTTCCTGATGAAGACAGGTTACCTGGGGTGAACTCTTTCCAAGATACAAGCAAAGTATGATATCACTGGCCCTTTTGCTTAATGATAGAAATTGAAGATACTTGAATATATGTTGTACTTGTATAGAATTGATTTTTCATCCAACCTGTTAGACAATAAGTGTGATATACGTACATATTTATATTAGAGGGTTTAGAGTGTAAATGTTTCTCTTATATATACCCTTGATTGTAATCGTGTTTCACACAATAATACAATACACAATTACCAAGTTTATCTTGGTATCAGAGCCACCGCTCCTAAAACCCTAATAGCCGCCGCTCCAAAACCCTAATAGCCGCCGCTCCTAAAACCCTAATAGCAGTCGTCCCAATTTCTGCCAGCCACCATCGCGAACAGTGTTTCCGACGTGAATAGTACTTCGTCATGAATAGTACCTTCCGACTCTAAACAACGATGACAAACATGACACCCTTCACTCCAATCTCGTCTACTCCTCAACCGGATCAGCTTCAAGCGATTCAACAACTTCTGTCACAATTTGGTCTTCAAGTTAAGCCTGTTAATGCACAGCGTTAATGCACAGCCTGCACAGGCCTTTTACACCAACAGATCTGGGAATAACCGTGGCCATGGACGTGATTTTAGACGTGAACGCGGAAACTACAACAACATAAGTCAAGGAGGAGGTAATCGTAATCAATTTAGTTTTCAAAACACTGTTTTTGGTACCTGCAATAGATGTGGGATTGGTCATATCCCGTCTCTTTGCCCTAATCGCGACCCTGCCACTATGAGGACGAGACAACCACCTTCTGCCAACTTTACAGAGTACCGGTCACAAGCTTGGCTTCCGGACACTGGCTCTAGCCATCATGTTGCACCGGACCTATCTAGCTTCGATAACTCTGAGGCCTACTACGGTGAGGACAACCTTCACGTTGGCAATGGTAAGGGTTTACCCATCCTACACATTGGTTCCTCACATCTTTCTTCACCAAACAAAACCTTTTCCCTTACAAACATACTACACGTACCTGACATAAAACAAAACCTACTTTCTGTCCAAAAATTCTGTCTTGATAATCATGTGTATTTTGAATTTCACTCTACTTTCTTTGCCGTAAAGGACAAGTTTATACACACTCTCCTCTTCACGGGTCCAAGTAATGGTGGTCTCTACTCCTTCCGTCTTCCTCAGACTCAACATGTTCAAAAAATGTCCTTTTCCACCACTCATGCTTCTTTCACTACATGACACCAAAGACTTGGACATCCACATCCACAACTTTTGAAGTCCATGTTGTCTAAATACAGTTTACCTTTACAAAATAAATGTGCTCGTGTTTTTTATGACTCATGTTCTTGGCAAATCGTCCAAACTTCATTTGTTACCATCTACTTATAAAAGTTCGCACATTTTGGATTTAATTTTCTGTGATGTATGGGGCCCCGCTCCTGTTCCTTCTTTTGATGGTCACAATTATTTTTTGCTGTGTGTTGATCATTACTCTAAATTTATGTGGATTTTTCCATTAAAATCAAAGTCTAATGTTTATGCCACTTTCAAACGGTTCCTTGCGATGGCTGAAAGGCATTTTCAAACAAAACTAAAATCTGTCCAAACCGACTGGGGAGGCGAGTTTCGGAATCTCTCCCAATTCTTCTCTCCTCTCGGCATCACCCATCGCCTTTCATGTCCACATACAAGTGAGCAAAATGGGTTTGTTGAACGATGACATCGACATGTTGAAACCGACCTTACTTTGCTCGCTCAATCCCATGTTCCACAACGGTTTTGGCATTTTGCTTTCGACACCGCAGTCTATCTTATTAATCGAATGCCATCAAGAACCAACTCAAACACCTCACCCTTTGAACATGTGTTCAAGCACAAACCTGATTTTTCTTTTCTTCGGGTTTTTGGATGTCAATGCTACCCTCATCTCCGTCCATACAATAAACACAAAATGGACTTTCGTTCTACACCTTGTGTGTTCCTTGGTTACAACACCACTCATCATGGCTATCGGTGTTACGACCCACAGTCTGATCGTATTTACGTGGCCCGTCATGTTCGATTCTATGAACAATCATTTCCTTTCCAAACATCTCCTACACCCACCCCTACTCCAACCACCCCAAATCCCTACGTCTCCACCTATCCCAATTCTGACCTACCACCCACCGATCCACCCTCCACTGAACCTAATACACATCCTACTCCACCAGAACCAACACCCTCAACAATACCCACCGTGCAATCTGTCCCACACGAAACACCACCTACCACCACCCTTCCCAATGCCTTTCCCACGGTCCAACCACCCATCATTCAGACCTATCACCGTCGTTCCAAAGTCACCGAACCACCACCTCAGCCTACCCCTACCCCCCCTCCCTCCTCTACCACTGAACAACCCATCCGTACTCGACCATCCAACTTACGCCCAAATCCCAAACCGACCAAACCCTACAATGCCTCCTCATACCATACCCAACTTCCTTCACCTGATACCGAACCGGCCACCTTTACTATTGCTAACAGGTATCCTCAGTGGCGTAGTGCCATGGCTGACGAGTATTCGGCACTGATGCGGAATGGTACATGGACACTAGTGCCACGTGTTCCGAATTCCAACGTTGTTGATTGCAAGTGGGTATACAAATTGAAAAGGGACCAAACAGGGGCAATAAAATGTTACAAGGCACGACTAGTTTCCAAAGGGTTTCGGCAACAACCAGACATTGATTATCAGGAGACATTCAGTCCCGTGGTCAAATCGACCACCATCCGTGTTGTTCTATCTCTGGCCGTAACACAGAAATGGTCCCTAAGGCAACTTGATGTGCAAAATGCCTTCCTACATGGTGATCTCAACGAGACAGTTTATCTGCAAAAACCACCAGGGTTCGTTGACCCGGCCAAACCCGACCATGTTTGCCTACTTCATAAATCCTTATATGGATTAAAGCAGACCCCTAGAGCGTGGTTTCATCGCCTTTCTACGGTCCTTCATTCTCTTGGCTTTCAAGGCTCTAAGACGGACCCTTCCTTGTTTATTTACTCCCACAGGGGCACCATTTTGTACATGCTAGTCTATGTTGATGACATCCTTTTGACAGGAAACAATCCGGGGGCTATTGACAAAGTGGTACAACGTCTTAGCCAATCTTTTGCTGTTCAGGATATGGGTCGCTTGTCTTATTTTCTCGGTATTGAAGTAACAAGTCAGGGTCATGATATGATTCTATCACAAAGGAAATACATCCTTGAACTCTTGCAACGTGCAGGCCTGTCTAATGCTAAACCGGTTTCATCTCCTATGACCACTACTGCTAATCTTGCTCTTGGTGATAGTGCTACGTTTGCTGATCCGGTCAAATACCGCCAAATTGTGGGTGCCCTTCAGTATGTCACATTGTCTCGTTCGGATATCACTTTTGCGGTCAACAAAGTCTGCCAATTTATGCACTCCCCCACTGAAAATCATTGGACTGCAGTCAAACGAATTATTCGCTACTTGCAGGGCATTGCTGACTATGGTTTACGAATCATGCATGATTCCGGCACAATCCTTCATGCTTACACTGATTCTGCTTACAACTCTCTGACTGGCTTCTCAGATGCAGACTGGGTTGGTTGCCCCGACGACCGTCGATCCACCGGGGGATATGCTATCTATCTTGGTTCAAACCTAGTATCATGGTCCGCACGAAAACAACGGACTGTCTCTCGGTCGTCAACAGAGTCTGAATACAAGGCTCTCTAGCCGATACTGTTGCTGAGCTCACATGGCTACAAACACTGCTGCGCGAACTTCGGGTTCCTGTGAAATCGGTTCCTACCTTATGGTGTGATAATCTTGGAGCTACGTATCTTTCAGCTAACCCTGTATTTCATGCCCGTACCAAGCATGTAGAAGTGGACTTTCACTTTGTTCGAGAAATGGTTGCCCAACGGAAGCTCTCAGTTCAGTTTATATCTACAGATGATCAGATTGCAGACGTGTTCACTAAGCCGCTACCTTCACAACGGTTTTTTCCTATTACGGTCCAAGCTACAGGTCGCTCCCCGACCTTAGCTTGCGGGGGAATGTTAGACAATAAGTGTGATATACGTACATATTTATATTAGAGGGTTTAGAGTGTAAATGTTTCTCTTATATATACCCTTGATTGTAATCGTGTTTCACACAATAATACAATACACAATTACCAAGTTTATCTCAACCCACCCAGATACCATCATTAAAAAGAGATGACCGCCTTCATTCATGCCATATACTTATTGTGGCTGGGGGTTATGAATTTCTTCTTCTTTCTAGAAAGACACTTTTGCCTTTAATGATATTCCATCTACTAAAAAAGGGCATATAAGCAACTCCAAAATGCAGCCTTTTGTTATTCGTCCACTTTTGGAAGCATATAGTAGAAAAGAGGGAACAACTGAAGTAAAATAAGAGTCACCTAGTAATTGTTGAAGATTAAATAAGAGTTACGTTGCTAATTAAGAGAACAATGATGGAAAAGAGCCTACAGTCCTCTTTTCGACATCCTATCTCCTACTCCTTACTTCAAAGCACTCCATCCATCATTCACTTAGACCATACTTCACCACCTTCACCTCCAACTTTTTCCTGCTCATGTTTGTCTTTCATGTTTGTCTTTCGGTCTGTTTCCTCACATGGCTCTATTACCTCATTTCTTCCGGTATCATTTTTTCTTTCCTATGTTCCACTAATAATGGCAGGTAGCTCTTCAACTGCTACTTGTGAGGGTAGAAGTTTCAAAGTGGAATAAGAAAATACTACATACCATAACCAATCACGAGTATTAGAAGCAGATAGTGCGTCTTGATATCTAATCAATGGCTACATATGGACGGGGTCATAGCCTATTCACATCCTAAAGAGGGATTGTATCAGCTCACACACACAACCATACAAGCATATATATACACTTAAAAATGCGTTATTATCTTTGATTGATCTATTGCTACAATTTACAGAATATTACATGCTTTTTCTGCTTTCATTGCTCGCACCAAGATTTTATGCACTCACTGTATAATCTGTCAAAATCTCCATTGTGATTGTATTTATTTCGGCTATTTTATTCTCTTAACTTGTATAGGACACAGAATCAGATAAGTTTGTAGAAGTCTTTATTCAATTGATAAAGAAGTTTTTGGGTCCTGCCATTGTTAGCAGCTAATCTACTAGGAATCTTATACCCTGGTTCAGTTCCACTCAAATCCCATGACGGAAAAGCATGCAAGTTTGCAAGAATATTAAGAACTCAAAATTTTGGGGTTTTCCATTTTTCTCCTTGTATATATATGTGTGTGTATGTGTGTTAGTGTGTATGTAAGGAGAGAAATTGAAAACCCCAAAGGTTTTAAAAAGCGGAATCGTGCCTCAAGGCGTTTTCCCTCAATGAGGCGAGGCGTAAGCCTCGAGGCAGTCCGAGGCGTAAGCCCTGAGGTGAAAATATATACACTAACTACACAACATATATATATATATATACACCAATCTGCATCACGCTGCTTATGCTCAGAAAAATATATGCAACACACACACACTTGACACTTGAGTACTAGACACAAAACATATATATCATACTAAATTACTAAAAGAATTTACATATACTCTTTTGAATCACGAAATATAGATGTATATGTACTAACAAAGAAAAAAAGTTATTGATCTATTCATAACACACACATATCTATATATATATATATATATATATATATGTATATGTATATATTAATATGCTCACAGCTCATAAAGAAAAAATATTAAATATCAACTGTTATAATAACTAGTACTCTTTTTATATGTATAAAACAGGAGGGTGAACCCTCTATATATACAAGATAGAAACCCTAAAGGACACCTAGACAAGGCCCATGGGCTGTAGACCAATAAACACTAAATATACAATTAACACTCCTCCTCAAGTTGGAGCATAAATGTTAATCATGCCCAACTTGTTACAAATAAAATTTATTTGAGTTTTCCGGAGAGGTTTAGTGAGGATGTCCGCAAGCTGAAAGTCTGTCTTAATGTGAATCGGTTGAATGGATGGAGGGTCTGCTTGTGTGCCTACAACTCGATCTCTATCTCTGATAAGATGACAGTCAATCTCAATGTGCTTCGTCCGCTCATGAAATACTTGATTTTTTGCTATATGAATAGCTGATTGACTATCGCAGTATAACCACATCAAGTTATTAGAAACTACACCGAGCTCTATGAGAAGACGACGAACCCATATCATTTCTGATGTAACATCTGCCATGGCTCTATATTCTGATTCAGCACTAGATCTAGATACAGTGTGTTGCTTCTTACTCTTCCACGATACAAGATTTCCTTCAACAAATACATAATACCCGGTAGTAGATCGTCGAGAGATCGGGCAACCTGCCCAATCTGCATCTGAAAAACCAGATATCCGACCATCTCCTTCTTCTGTAAAAGCACCCAAAGGACAATGCCCCTGATCAGAATATAAGATTCCAAGAGCTAGTGTGGTCTTGAGATATCTCAAGACACGAAGAGCAGCATCCCAGTGTCCAGTGTATGGAGCAGCCATGAATTGGCTCAGGACACTGACGGTAAAGGAAATATCTGGTCGTGTGACTGTTAAATAATTAAGCTTCCCGACCAATCGTCTGTAGCGCTCAGGATCCTTCATCGGATTTTCGTCCTCTGGAAGGAGCTTCCTTGTAGGAAGCATTGGAGTATCAACGGGCTTGCAACCCAGTAAGCCACATTCGGTCAACAAATCAAGGACATACTTCCGTTGAGAGAGAGTATTCCTTGTGGAGAACGAGATACCTCTATGCCAAGGAAGTACCGAAGTCGACCTAAATCGCTTATCTGAAACTGCGACTGAAGAAACTGTTTGAGTTTGGCAATCCCGACCTCATCATCCCCTGTAATTATGATGTCATCAACATAAACCACTACAATAATCCTTTTGCCCTGTTGGTGTCTAAAGAACACCGAATGATCAGATGCGCTGCGAACCATCCCAAATTCTCCCATAACACTAGAAAAACGACCAAACCATGTCCTGGGAGACTGCTTAAGACCATATAAAGAACGGCGTAATCTGCAAACTTTCGAGGCCTCCTCCTCGACAATGAACCCAGGTGGTTGCTCCATATATACCTCCTCCTCAAGAACACCATTAAGAAAGGCGTTCTTGACATCAAGCTGATGGAGCGGCCAATGATGAATGGCAGCAAGGGCATACAAATACGGACAGACAACATTTTAGCAACCGGTGAGAAAGTTTCATCATAATCAATGCCGTATGCCTGAGAATACCCTTTAGCAACTAACTGAGCCTTCAGGCGATGTAGGGAGAAATCGGGGGGTAGTTTAACTGTAAATACCCAACGACAACCAACAATACGTTTTCCCGGAGGGAGTGTTTCAAGATCCCAGGTATGATTAGCTCGGAGAGCCCCTAACTCGTCTTCCATAGCCTGTCGCCATCCTGGGTGAGCTAGAGCAGTCGTCACATCTCTGGGAATTGGGTAGGAATCCAGGGTGCTGGTATTGGCTTTAGACTTGGGGGATAGGTGAGAGTAGGCGACATAATCCTGGATAGGATAACGGGTGTAGTGTCGAGGTTCTTTGCGAAAGGCAATAGGTATATCGGGAAATGGTGCTCCAGAAGGATCATAGATAGGAACATCAGGTGTAGGAGAGGTGGTATTAGGTATGGTTGTTGCTGGTAAGGGCGTATCTGGTAACGGTGTGTCAGGCTCATTTGTGGGAAGTGGAACTGAGGATGGACCAGAGTCATGGTTCGGTTGCGAATTAAGAGGCTCTGTTGTTTGATCCTTATGTCGTCGAACATATGTGAAAAGTAACGGCGGATGTGCTGCCGGTAGGTCCGTGGTAGCAGGAGTCGAAGCGTCTGAGACCGGAGGAACAGAGGGTACAACGGACACAGGAAAAGTGGGAATAAGGTGAGAGTCGGGTATGTCAAGATCAGGGAACGGATCGGAAATGGGATGAGAATGTTCGAGGAAGTAAGGGCAGGACTCATGGAAGGTGACATCGGCACTAGTAAAGTAGCGGTGAAGAGAGGGACTATAACACCGATACCCTTTATGGACTCGTGAGTAACCAAAAAAGACACAACGAATGGCTCGTGGATCAAGTTTAGTGAGTTGTGGACGATAATCATGAACATAGGCTACGCATCCAAAATTTTTGGGTGCAAGAGGAAAGGGAGTTCCGTTAGGAAAGAGTATAGAAAAGGGGGATTTACCATGAAGGACAGGTGTAGGCATGCGGTTAATCAGATATGCGACAGTAAGAATCGCGTCCCCCCAGAATCGTTTAGGGACACGGGATTGAAACATGATTGTTCGAGCAACATCCAACAAATGGCGATTCTTGCGTTCAGCAACACCATTTTTTTGGGATGTATATACGCACGAAGATTCATGAACAATGTCGTGTGTTTTCAAATACGAAGAGAAGTCAGTAGAGAAGTATTCATTTGCATTATCGGATCGTAAAGTTTTGATTGATGAGTTAAATTGGGTTTGCGAAAAATGGTAAATACTTCACGACGAGATTTTAATAAATAAACCCAAGTAGCACGAGAATAATCATCAATAAAAGTAATAAAGTACTGAAAACCCAAAGTGGACGTTGTAGGGCAAGGACCCCATACATCGGAATGCACGAGTTCAAAAGAAAAACTGACTCTACTAGACACTCTAGGGGGTAGGGACGTCTGGTGTGTTTACCAAGCTGACATGACTCACAATGAAAATTAATAGACGAAAGTGGAAAGTCCGGTCTCAGTTGTCTCAGAACTGCTGCAGAGGGATGGCTTAGCCGACAGTGAGCCTCCCTTATACTAGAATCACATATGTTTGCTGTAGGACGTGGAGGTAAGGATAAACGGCAGAGACCTCTTGATTCAAAGCCTGTGCCAATCAGTCGGTTCGTCCCCAGTTCCTGAAAAATACAGTGAGTAGGAAAAAAGGTTACAGAGCAGTTATTTTGTTTTGTAATTTGACTTACTGAACAAAGATTATCAGGAAAGTTTTAGTCAATGACGGCTAGGGTTCCGATGGCGGCAGCGATTAGGGTTCCATTAGGGCTCTGATACCATGTTAGAATAACTAGTACTCTTTTTATATGTATAAAACAGGAGGGTGAGCCCTCTATATATACAAGACAGAAACCCTAAAGGACACCTAGACAAGGTCCATGAGCCGTAGACCAATATACACTAAATATACAATTAACATCAACAAAGTGAGAGTAGAAGTGTGAATGTGACCCTCACACGTAGTAGAGACTAAATATAAGAGAAGTATATCCAGTAGATACATATACATAATACTTATGTGAACCGAAGAGAATCGAAGAAGAAAATGCAAAGAAAACATGAGAAAAGTGGAACTCACGAAGGACAATAGACGAGTAGTAGATAGGGACATAGGGTTTAGTAGAATCGGAGAAGAACAAGATTATCAAAAAAGAAATAGAGAAGGTTTTAGTCATTTTTTAAAACAATTTAGCCTCGGTATTGAGGCATACACCTCTCTACCGCCTCACGCCTCACCGCCTCAGATGGCCTAGGCGTAAGCCTCGTTTGGGGATTGAGAGGCGCCGCCTCAGGTGCGTTTTTGGACCGCCTTGCCTCGAGGCGCGCCTCGAGGCGTACGCCTCACACGCTTTTTAAAACCATGTAGAGTGGTTGTTATTCTTGCCTATGGGAAGAGTGCTTTTGGGGGCTAAATAATAAAAAACATCTTCGCTATCAGAACTCGAAAGAATACTTGTATTAATCATGTATATGGAGGTTTGATGCTAGGTGCCCATTTAAAATTAGCACATAAATGAAGATTTGCTAACGTTTTTCCACTGATGACATTAATCCACAAATGCGTACTTGTATCCTACTAATTTCTTGGCTGGTTTTCCCCTCCAATCTCTCATTTGATGTCAGTTTTTCGTAAGTCATAATCTGGAATATATTCTGCAAGGTCTGGTTCTTAGAATTGTGAAGTGATGTATATAGATGCTTTACCGTCAGGGTCATAATCCTAAACTACGTCTCTGGAGCAAGACAAAAGAAAGGTGGAATTCACTATAATATCCATGTATCATGCATCACTGTTTTCAGTTCATATCAATGGAGTGTGGAGGACAGCTACAATAGGTCCTATGTTATGTGCCTTTAAAAGTACTCATGATGATTATTTTGATCATATAGACAGAAATATTAATTCATTCCAGAAACTGGTTTTCTACGCGGATGACTATTAGTGAGATGGGGTGAGAACTGGTGGAGAGAAGTGAGCCACTGTTTGTCTCAGGACTATTAATGAGTTGGAGTTGATTTAGTCACATTGTTCGAATTTTATCTTCTACTTGTTGATGCAAGCTTGTCCTGTGGCTGTGCTGTCATTTGTGTATTTGTTAGTTATGTATACCCTGCTGGGGTGCTTCGTTTTTACTTACTTCTACATATCTATTTACCCCTACCTGAATGCAGGTGCTTGCTGTTTCTCGTGTCATGGTTGCCTGGCAACCTATTGGCATCACAATGGGTGTCTATGATATGTGCCACAGGTATTTGGGATTTAATCTAAAATCTTAATGTTTAAAACTGCATATCTTTTATGGGATCTTTATTGAGATAAGGTTGGTTAATTATGGTTGATAGATATTTGTTAGAGAGAAAGCAGTTTGGAGCCCCATTGGCAGCTTTCCAAATCAACCAGCAGAAGCTAGTTCAAATGTTGGCCAATATCCAAGCAATGTTTCTCATGGGTTGGCGCCTTTGCAAGCTGTATGAGGCTGGTAAAATGACGCCTGGTCAAGCCAGCTTGGGCAAGGTAGATCTCACTTAATTAATTCTTGTTATTCCATTTTAGCTAAAATTATACAGGAAACGTGGTTGTGTTGCTATATAATGGCAATTTATCCTATATGCAGTCATGGATCACGCTGAGGGCTAGGGAGACGGTTGCACTAGGCCGAGAGTTGCTTGGTGGAAATGGAATACTATCCGACTTTTTAGTCGCAAAGGTATTCATTCATCCCCTAATATCACGACTGCTCTTTAATTCTGGTGTGTAAAAATATGCATTTCTTCTGGATATGTGTAGACTGGTAAGTAATCAAGTGGGATATACCGGGTTTCTTTGGTTTGGATATATTTTGTTTCTTTTGAGTGGAGAGAAGAAAAAGAAAAGTTGAGGTTTAGCGTGTTGGTATCAGAGGGCTTAACCACAAGGGTTGTGGCGTACCGGTTAAGGCCTTGTGGTGGAATATCCCATCTGTCCAGGGTTCGAATCCAGACGTACACAACAATTGTGGCCACTGAGGTTTAATCAGGGCTGATGTCTTACCGTCATAATTTGCCAAGGGATTAGTCTTAGGCATAGCCTAGGACACCCTAAAAAAAAACCGAGGGCTTGGCCTGTGGAGGGGAACATTTTGTTTTTTTGGCTCATCAACCGTCACCATATGTATTTGTATCAACATTATTTTTGTGGGAGATCTTTTTCTTTGCGGGATTTTTTTCCCACGAAGGATTTCCATGTAAATCTTTGCATTAATGCGTCTAAATATAGAGTGTGGTGTTTTTTTAATTTGTAGGCATTTGGAGATTTGGAGCCAATCTACACATACGAAGGAACATATGACATTAACACGTTGGTGACGGGTCGGGAGATCACAGGTATCGCCAGTTTCAAGCCCGTTGTAAAGAAGCCTCAAATGAGCCGCTTGTAACCGCTTTTCCTATCGAGGAAATGAAATATCTATGTGTCATTTAGTGTGGTATATTAAAGATGGTAAGTAGTAATAACTTATGAAACTGGACATACGTTTGGATAAGCTCATAAGCATAATAAAGAAGAAACACACATTTTTCGTTCTTATTAGATTGTTGGTACCAACATTTTTGGTTGATACAGAAAATAGAGGCTAGACTTTGGGATCCTCCCCATAGGACTTTTCTGACTATTGTCTTCAAGGCCATGACTTAATCAAGGTGTGCATAAGCCGGCTTGGAAACCTACAGTTACAAAAAAAAAAATACATATATATATATATATATATATATATATATGTTTGAGCCATATTTGACATACATTAGCTAGTTTATAACTTAGCCTTATTTTTTAAGCTTATCTCAAAAGTCCTGTTTTGAAGGATCAAAAGTAGTTTATAAGCTACCTTATTGAAACACTATTTGAAGTAACATTTCAATTATAATCTAATTAATGTTAATTATTATTTATTGTTATTGAATATTTAATCATTAAATAATTACTAATTATTAATTAATTATAATTGTAAGTTATCCATTAGTATTAGTTATTAGTCATTCAGAATTATTTTTAGTCTTTTATCATTTTTTTTGGCAATTTCTATCCCTACTTTCTCCTATAAAACTTACCCCCTTTCTATAACCCTCTACAATGCAAAAGACACAATAAACAATGCAATTTTATTTTTATTTTAAATCATTTTCATAATTTTATTTGAACCCTTGTATTTTGTTATTTATTATTTTTAATCCTTTTTAATATTTTTTTGTTGCTTCGCTTACTTTTCTATTTTCTATCCTAATTATATAACTAATTAATAATGTATTAACTAAAATGATTATTTTTAATACTATAAACTTAATTACATTTTAAGGTTAAAACAATATAAAAGTAACATGATTTTAAGACCTTCTACATCCCAGCAATTCATTTACACTTTCAATTGTGTCACATCAGATTTTGCAATTACCCTCTACACACATTCAATCCACCTACATTTTCAAAAGTAGTCCTCACTACAATATTTATTAATTATTTTATAAATTATTATATACATTTATATTTTTTTAGTTAATAACATGATATATAATTCTTTATTTTAATTTAATGATAATATAATTTTTAATTTCAAATAAACGATTAATCTCTACTATATATTAAAGGGCTTAAACGGTTCTTGAAAGTAGTTTTTGAAAAGTAGTTATTGATATATATAGTTACAGTTTTGGTCCCTTAACTCTTTTAATAGATTTACTTTATACCTTTTAGTTTTACATTTTACATTTTCATTATATTAACACATATAAGCATATATTAACTAAAATACGTTAAAAAAAATAATATTTAATTTTAACAAGTTACACCATTATAGTCGTCTCTTCGATACCTTCGAAATGAGTCCAATATTGAATATTTTTTGATTTAATTATTTAATTATATGTTAAAAATATGTTAAAAAATACGTTTTAACATATCACATTAACATATATAATTACGTTGTATTTTGTGGATATCACATGTAATTAATTGTGAATATCACATGTGATTAATTGTGGATATCACAAATTTCGATTATTTTGGGATATCACATGTTGATCAATGAAAACAGAATCATTCGACATATATATAATATATTATTTGAAATAAAGTAAATTAATTGATTTGAAATAAATAAAAATATTATTGAAGACTCTCGTAGACGCAGTTATTCTAACGCGCCAACATTTATCAACTCCAAAGATTTTGGATATAAAGAATCAGCGAGACATAGCTCTTACTTCCAATTACAACTCCCCCCCCCCCCCCCCCCCAACTCCATATCTTGATCAAATCCCGAGTTTATTTCATCTATACATCGCACAAGTACAAAATGTATTAGGCGATGGAAATTGTGAATTTCAAGTCATATCTACTTGTTTCGGTGGGCATGAAGATGCATGGGACACTATCCGTACAGAGTTAATGGGTGAACTAACTGGGTATTAAAAGAAGATTACCCAATGCCCACAACTCATACACCATCCAGATGCAATGTCGTGGATTATCTCATACAAACGTAGATTAGATATGAATGAAGAATATATAGAGCGTACTCGTACTCGTAAATATGTTGATTTAAATGAATTATCAAAGTTGGAATCTGTTGGAATAAAAAAATACGCAATATATTTATTATGTTTATTATCTTGATGTTAAAACTTACGTTCGATGTAATGCATTTTTTTTTAAATCGATTAACCAATGTATAATATATGACATATAATAATATAATTAAATTAAAAAATATTCAATATTGAGCTCATTTCGAAGGTATCGACGAGACGATTATAATAGTGTAACTTGTTAAAATTAAAAATTATTTTTTAACGTATTTTAGTTAATATATGCTTATATGTATTAATATAAAGAAAATGTAAAATATAAAACTAAAAGGTATAAAGTAAATCTATCAAAAAAATTCAGGGACAAAAACTGTAACTATGAATTAAAAATAAAATGAGATGTGATGTGAGAGGGAATTGAAAATCCATTAAAATTAAATGTTACATTTACCACCCTTATAATTAATTATTTAATTTACTTTATATCTTTTGTTTTTTCATTTTTCATTTCACTCTTATCATTTTAACACAAATAATCGTATATAGAAAAAAATGCAATGAAAAAATACGTTTCTTTTTTTACAAATTATACCATTATAATCGTCTCGTCAATACCTTCAAAACGAGTCCAATATTTAATATTTTTTAATTTAACCGTACTATTAAAAACTATGAATATTTGTGAATTAGTTTGTTTTCTATCCATACGTTTTATTTTTTTTCACCGTTAATGTATTAAAAATACATAATTGTAGATCAACTAAAATATATTAAAAGTATGTTTCATTAGTATTATAAATTCTAATATTATAATTTTTTGGTCAATAATTTTAATATAAACTAATTATTGAATATTTTTATTGGTAGCATAAATATAAATATGTAACATTATATATATACTAGGCATATACCCGCACGATGCAGCGAAATGTGAGTAAATAACGAACAATTAATGCTACTTTCTTATAGACATGTCATCAACAATAAACCATGACCTAAAAATCACAACTTATGAAACACTAAACCCTAAACCCATAAAGATATTCAATAATTAGTTTATATTACAATTATTGACGAAAAAAATTATAATGATATAATTTATAATAAGAATGAAAGGTATTTTACGATTAGGTATTTTTAATGTGCTAACGGTGGAAAAAATAAATAAAACGTATGGATAAAAAACAAATTAATTCGTAGATATTCATGATATTTAATAGTACGGTTAAATTAAAAAGATTCAATATTGAGCTCGTTTTGAAGGTATTGACGAGACGATTATTATGGTATAATTTGTAGAAAAATGAACGTATTTTTTTTCATTGCATTTTTGTTCATATACGATTATTTGTGTTAATATGATAATGGTGTAAAATGAAAAATGAAAAAACAAGGGATATAAAGTAAATTAAATAAGTAAGTGTAAGGTGGTAAATGTAACATTGTAAGGGTGGTAAATGTTATTGTACAAAAGATTGTACAATAACCGTTTTAGAATTTTTATCTATACTATTATATAGACATACCCGCACACGATGCGGCGTGAAAAATCGTGCAATCGAAGGAACAATTGGCAAAGGTATGTATCCGCTCGCAAAAACATCTCGAAATCAAAATGACAATGTTTTCATTTTAAGTTTGTATTCTTCGTTCTTATCGATACTTTAGTCTATGAATCATAGACTAAATACATTAGTTTTCATTTCGTTCTTCGTTTGGTATCATAGACTAAAATATCGATAAGGACGAAGAAATACAGACTTAAAATGAAACGTTGTTGTCATTTTGATTTCGAGATGTTTCGCGAGCGGATACAAACTTTTGTCAATTGTTCCTTCGATTTCACGATTTTTCGTGCCACATCGTGCGCGGGTATATGCCTAGTATATAATATAATAATATAATATAATACAATTATTTTATTTTTTTTATAATTTATTAAATTATATCAAAACACAACATTTATTGAATTAAAAAGATTACATATAGATAAAAATAAAATATTACATTAATCATTGTTTTCTTCTCTTTCAAATCGACTCCAAATCTCTTCAGCCAAGTCTGCTTGCAGTTGATTGTTGTGAATCTTGTTACGTATCCTTGCATGACTTCGAAGATAATTCCATCTGCAAGGTAGTATCCTAAATTATAATTGTTACCATTAACAGAAAAGTTAACCTCTGGTGCTTTCCCTTCTAAGACCTCGTGGAAGATAGGAGAACGATTTAGCACGTTGATATCATTTAATGTACATGGAAGCCCAAAAAAAGCATGCCATATCCACAAATCTTGTGAAGCAACAACTTCTAACATAATTGTTGGAGTTTTATGATCCCCTCTAGCATATTGTCCATGCCATGCCACGGGACAATTTTTCCACTCCCAATGCATACAATCGATACTTCCTAACATACTGGAAAACCGCGTTGGTGCCCAATATGAAGTAATCGTTGAAGGTCAGCGACATTTGGTCTTCGTAAATACTCGTCCCCAAACACTGCAATAATAGCTCGTGCAAACTTCTTAACACATTTTATTGTTGTGGTTTCACCAATTCGTAAATATTCATCAACGACATCTGCAGCTACACCATACGCTAACATTCGTATAGCCGCAGTACACTTCTGAAGAGGTGATAATTTTGATCTTCCAGTACAATCAATACCACTTTCAAATTATCGATCATGATTCTTCACACCTTCAACTATGCGAAGAAATAATGGTCTCCGTATTCGAAATCTACGTCGAAAAATATCGTCATTGTATGTCGGATTCTCGAAAAAGTAGTCTTCGTATAGCCGTCGATCTCTATCTTCACGATTTCTTTCTATATTCCTTTTTTTCTTCTTTTTACGTTTTGATGAAGAAGTTGCATCTACTATTTGTTGTTTTTGTAAGGCAACATATTGGGTAACAAGTTGGGAGGAAGAGTCATCAACAAGCCATTGAACAAATTTTTCTGAAGTTGAAGACGAAGAAGATGAAGAAGAATCACTCTCAGATTCAGACATTTTTAAAAAACAAAGTGTTATGGTTAATAGGCTCACATCTAGTTGTATTTATATCAAATTCTTACATAATAGGCTCATATCTGACACTGTTCACCCGTGATATATAGGCACTGTTCACCCATGATATCTGGGCACTGTTCACGTGTGATATCTGACACTGTTCACCCGTGATATCTGACATTGTTCACATGTGATATCTGACACTGTTTATGCGTGATATCTGGGCACTGTTCACCCGTCTATATTTGATGCTACTGTTCACGCGTAATATCTTTAGTGAACTTTACTGTTCACCCGTGACATATGGTTTCACTACCATTATATATAGTACATGATTGAGGTTTCAAAACACACCATCAATCCAATTCACTCTCATACTCTGTTATATCTCTTCATTTATACGATTTTCTAATGGATCCATCAAAGCCCCAATTCAACCCATTTTTCAATTTCTCCCAACATTCATCATATAATCCAAACGAGGATGCACAAGACATAAATCCTTCTACTCCAATGTACCCCAATCCTAACTTTCCTATGATGAACCCCAACAATTTTCAAATGCCAATGTACCAAAATCCAAATTTCCCAAACTATCCACACAATTTTCAAATGTCGTTTTACCCAAATCCTACTACTACTCCTTAATTTCCAGAATTTTCTACACAACCAAATCTCGTGCCGAAGCAAGCAAGCGGTTCTAAAAATGAAAAAATCCGATGGACAACCAATTTGAAAGGCTATTTGCAATTCAATCTCGATGACAGAACAATTCAATCTCGATGCTGAAAAATTATAAGCAATGAACAAATACACTGAAGCTATAAAAGAACGAGAGAGAAAGAAAGAGGAACGGGAGAAAATGAAAGTACAACTTAAAAAAGAAGAACTGGCAATCAGGTTGATGGAAATGGATCCACATACTATGACAGAGCAGCAACGGAAATTGTACGATAAAAAAAATTCGACAACTTTTAGACGAATAAAGATGTAATTTTATTTGTGTTATTTTATTAATCGTGCGTATTAGATTATATTATATGTAATTTTATAAAATACATTATATGTAGTTTTATCAATATTGTACGTTTTAATAGTTTTATCAGTATTGTATGTTGTAATATGTGTTATATGTAATTTCATTAATGTTTAAATTATTTTAATTATATTGTATTTATATTTTATTTAAAAAATGACATATATACATATATAGATTTTTTTAAAACAAGAATGATTAATTTAATTAAAAAATAAATTAAAATCATTAACTTATAGAAAATATATATTTGGAATTTATTTAAATTAAAAAAATCAAAAAAAGGATATGTAGTGGTCACGTGGCTTGCAAGTATGATTGCAACATTTGCAATTGTCATTCCTAGGTGGCACTACTATCATCTTTGCAATCCAATTTGAAAGGCTATATTGCAAGCCCATGTGGGTGGTCTAATATTTTATTAATTATATAATTCTGAAAAAAATATTTATACAATATAAAATTTTATTTATAGTTACCTCATTTGAGTCTCACTCTCATTTTTAGAGCATCATTTTCTTTATTTCTTGCTTAATTCTAGTTCTCTATTTATATGTTACTATTTGTCGTAAATGTAATAGCAGCAAAATACTTGGATTAAGTTATATATATATATATATATATATATATATATATATGTGTGTGTGTGTGTGTGTATGTGTGTATACTAAGCAATATATAATTATTTTAATATGTATATGTGTATATCGATAATATATATATCTATACTATATCATAAAGCATTTGGGTAAAACTCTTAAAAACAACCTTTTAAGTTTTATGTACTGCTATTTAATGTTAAATTACTTAATTTTCAAGTTTACTAGTTTTCAATGCTTTGGTACAACTTCATGAAAGAGTCTTATCTCTGGCCCGTTCAACTCCTCGATATTTATCTGTGAGACTGTTGCTTTATCTCTAACCTCTTTCAGCACATAAATCGTCTTTCATCCATATCTTCTATCACACACACGCTCAACAGATTTATGGATTTGGATGGAGATGACAATGAGCCTAAATCAATTTGTGAGGAATTCAAACTCATCGTTCTATCATATCCTCCTACTCCTATATACTCCTCTTTAATCTATTCTTTTTGTTTTTCAAGATATAAGCATCATCATCTCCAAATAGAGTTCAAAGCTTCCCAAATTCGTTTCTTATTTTCTTTTTTCCGATTCTAGGGTTTTATCACATGGATACCTATAATGTAACACCCGTAATTTTCGGTAAGTAAAGGTCACCCGGGCATTTTCGGAGCTTATAAGTGGCAGGACTTTTGTTGGAAAATCATTATTTAAAGTCCCTTAGAGTATCGGGGGTATTGGCGTTGAAAAAGTCGAGTTTTGGAGCTTGGTTCGGGCACGACTACAATGCCCGACGACTATGACAGTGTCATAGTCGCACAGGTCATTGCCGCAGCAAAAGTCAGTAGCCAGGGAGAGGTTGGCGACAATGTCAGGCGACAATGCCAGGCAGGGCATTGTCGCACCAGTGCCCCAGGGTGTTGTTAAGTACGAATTTTCATCCTTCTTTCCCATTTCTCTTCTCCAAAACTTCTCCATTCTCTCCCAAATCGTTTCTTCTTCCTTATCCTCAAAACCTAACTCATTTTGGGTCCATTTCTTGAGTTCTTAAAGTGATCCATCATCAAGTAGTAGATTGTGAGCTATGGCCAAGAGTTCACCATTGTCATCTTCAACCTCAAGCTTTATTTTTGGGTTTTCTAGGTTTTCATCAAAACCTAAGTGGTAAGTTTTTCCTCTTCATTTCTAAACCTTAATATAAGTTATAAATGCCTTCTTGGTGGTTCCCTAGTGTTTGGTTTCTCTAATTTCGGTTTGGAAGATTTTGGAAAATTTAGGTCAAAATTAGGGTTTTGGCCAAAATGGAGATTTTGATGTAAAATGTTTGGGGAACTATTCTAGATGGTTGAATAAGTATATTCATGGTTGGAAACTTGTGAATATAGGTTTTGGAAGGTTTTGCTTGCGGATTCAAATTTCTTCAAGGAAGCTCAAGTTGGGATAAAATCTAGATTTAGCCTAAATCTAGTAAGGTGGGTTCAAGTCGATTTGTGAAAACGGTGTAAATGCCAAAATGTTTATTTTTAAAGTGTTTGTGTTTTACATAAAATTGTTAACTGCTGATAAGTTTTGGTTATTTAGGTATATTTAACTTTATAAACTTATGTAACACACATCTTTGGGATTTTGGGCATTTTGATAAATAAATCATATATTTTGGGTATCTTAATGATTTATTTCATGGAGTATATTCTTGAGTATAAATGCATGTTATTTGGTGTTATGGGATGTTTTGAAAGGATAAAAAATCATGAACCCGCTTGGAAAACGTTTTGTCCCAATCTAAATTATGTTGGAGTTATTTGTGTGTTTTGAAGCATGGGTTGCATTATTGCGAGTCGTTTACGTTTGATTTCATTTTATGAGTTTCAACGTTGGGTCTTTGGATTTATTGAGCTTATGACTCAATTTGGATTTTATTGGGTCTTGGGGACATTTGTCCAATTTTTAAATAACTTAAAGTGGATTTTGGGGTGTGAGTTGCATTTATTGCACTTTATTTTGGAGAATACATGTTCTGAGTGCATGTATCATTCGTTCAGAGTCATGTATTTTAGATTGTAATGCATTGGATCCATAGACATGTAAGTCGGTCATATTTGATAGTGAGGAGTCATGATTTCTCACTTTGGGAATATATGTCGTGTTGGCATTGTTGTAACACCCCGAGTTTCGTTTGACCAGTTTGGAAGAAGAAGCAATGGTAGTGGCCGGCGCGAGTTGCCGCGCGGCTTAGCCCGCGCCATAACCCGCACGGTGCACTGCTTGTTTGGGGTTTGTCCAGTGAGTGGCACGAGTCATGGCGCGACTTAGCCCGCGCCATAACCTGCGCGGTGCGCTGATTGGTTGCGAGTTCCAGTGAGTGGCGCGAGTCACGGCACGACTTAGCCCGCGCCATAACCCGCGCGGTGGCCGGAGTGGTTTAAAAGAGATATTCCTGGGAAATATCTCATTTGTTTTATTTTTGAAAAATCTCAATCTCAAGTCTCTCTTTTCTCTCTCTCTCTCTCTCTCTCTCTCTTTCTTCAATCTGTCATATGTTGCTAGTATTAAGTGTATCTAGCAAGGGTTCGGTATAGAAAGCTTCGTCTTCTCTCGGTGGTCGATATCTGGCTTTTCGGATTTTTGTCTAAAACCTATTTGGTGAGTTCCTACTACCTTTTTCTAAACTTTATACATATCAAAACTTACATTTTGAACTTCTATATATCTCCATGGTTTCAGATCTAAGTTTACTACATTTTGATATAACTTGAGTTTTGGGAGATTTTAGGGTTCCTGATCATTTTCGACTAAAATGATGGGTTCCATCTTATTTGAAGTAAAAGGAGGTTTTACTTGCACATTTATGTGGATTATTTGAAAGAATGTATATAAACTCTTTTTATGATTTTCATTCTTACCAGCAGTTAAACTTGAAGGAAAGCATTTTGTTTATAAAATGTTTTTATAACATATAACTATCTATGGTGGGTCACATATGTTATTGTGACAAGTCTGTATCATTACTAGTGGATTTCTAGGTTTTGAGTCGACTTTTATTGGGATGTCTATTCCCCTTTCTGTAGCTATGGATGCATATGATCCTCGGGGACCATTTGGTACGGTTATGTGAGACCGATTACTAGCTATGGGTCATAATGTAGTCCTAGTGAACGAGTATGACTGGTTTCCTCGAGGGCCCTCCCTCACATCTTAGTACGGACCTTCGTTGTTCGTGGCCATAGATTCCATGTATTTAGCTCACAATTCGGATTGTGGCCTACTTTTGTGTTCCACCGCAATCCTTGGAAAATCGGGTTTCCCCCGTCATCACAAGATGAATTTTTTGGACCGATCAGTCCTTATGTGGAAAAGATTTCTTTTGTAAACCGAAACTTATTGAAAAGATTTCCTTTTGATACAACTGTTTATATCTCTTGAAATTATAAACTGTATGTTCTCACTAGGCTTTAAGCCTAACACTTTTTCTCAAATGATATGTATAACATGTTCCCATTAGCGGTGGGTTGCCAAGGGCTTGAGTGATGAGCTTGGTCTTGGGGGCTTTTGAGATGACTAGTATTTGATGTTGGACAATTGTTTATGTCCCATTCTTTTGGTGATTTTTGGATTAACAACCGATGTAATCTAGATAGTTATGTTTAGATTAGCTTGTTGTTGAATTCCATATCCGTATCCAGATTTTTGTAAAGGCTTAGTACATTTCCCTTTTTGGGATATTTATACTAGGCATTGATGTTTATTTGTCCAGTTTCCGCATTTTAAATTCACTCTGGTTTTTAGGGTGTTACAAGTTGGTATCAGAGCTCTAGTTTAAGTGATCTAGGCATGAATGTAAGATGTCTAGACTTAGACTGAGTATGTTAAGCATTGATTCGTGAGTTTGGGTAGAACTTCTAAGATGGGTTGGTCTTAGAGTCGACGGAAATTATAGTTATCGAACGTTGTGACGACGGTATTAAGAACCTTTATGTATTGTATATTCATAATCTCACTTAGCTAATGTTATTATGAGAATATTTATACGTGATTGCGCTTAAAGTTCCGTTACTGCGACAATTGGTGATGTAGTAGTACGTTCCTTGTGTTATTCTGTTGATCTGTCTCTCGTTCTTTTCGTGATTGTGTGGCAACCATTATTTAGGTATGGTGAACACACGTGGTCGTCCGTCGGGCGGCGGAGATCTTCGCGATGTTAGTTCGCGTGAGCTGAATTCTGTGGTCAGGGTGTCAGCAGTCGTTCCTCCGGGCATGCCACCGATATTTACTAGGGAAGTAGAGCTGGGGCCAAGATTAGATTTGGCATCCACTAGCCCCGTTGTTCATGTGGCAAACCCTCAAGATGATATGATGGCCAGCGTCAGGCAAATGGTGACATCGGCCATGGAGAAACAACAAGAGGTTTTTCAGAAAATGTTGGTGGACCGGGACACGAGCTTCGGGAGGCATGAGGCAGTGGAAGAGAATGTGTTGGTTGGCTCTGGGGGCACCGGGAACAAGGTCAGATCTGAGGAGCATAGGGTTGTAAGTGCTTCGAAAAGTGGGAAGAGTTGTTCCTACAAGTCATTTCTGGGTTGCGGACCACCAAAGTTCTCTGGTTCCGAAGACCCAATTGCGTGTGTTAAGTGGATCCGAGCGGTCGAACAGGCCTTCGGTTCATCCGAGCGTGGTGATGACCAGAGGGTAAGATTCGGTACTCAACTGCTCAGGGATACGGCGCTGACGTGGTGGAATGTTATCCAGTCCACCCTCTCTTCTACTGTTTTGGCCCAACTGACTTGGGGTGAATTCAAAGTAAAACTGTTGGAAGAATACTGCAACGAGAGGGCTATGGATCGGATCGAGGCAGAGTTTCGAGCGCTGGAGAGAGGGAATTTGACGGTGAGAGAGTATACCCATCAATTCATGGAAAAGCTGGGGTTAGTGGGGCATGTGGCCTCAACTGAGAAGGAGAAGATTAAGGCCTATCTGAAGGGTCTACCGTCGGACATGATGACTATGGTCCGAAATTCGAAGGCTTCCAACCTTCGTGAGACTATTGAAGAGGCACAGTTTATGGAAGAGGTTTACGCGAGAGGTAAACCGGAGAAGGCTGTGGCAGTTGTTGAAAAGAGGAAATGGGAGAGCAGTTCAATACCTCCCAAGAGAACCCGACCTTACGTCAGAAACCGAAGCTTCAGCAGTTATCAAGAAGCTAGGTGGTGCCAGAAGTGCAGAACCAAGCACCACGGTAACTGTATCACCACTCCTCAATCTTGCTACAAGTGTGGTAAATCTGATCACATCACTCGTGACTGTCCGATCAGAGGTCTTGTTTGTTATGAGTGCAGGACACCGGGGCACATGAAGAGAGATTGCCTGAAGCTCATGTCGGGTAGCGCGCCAGTGAAGAAAGAGAATCCATCTAGGGTTCCGGGTCGAGCTTTTCAGATGACGGCCGATGAGACCAAGGCATCCGTTGATGTGGTATCGGGTATATTTCTTCTAAACTCAGTACCTACTCGTGTTTTATTTGATATGGGTGCCAGTTTCTCTTTTATATCTGAGTTGTTCCGTCAAAAGATTTCTATGCCCACTACTAGTCTTGAGGATGCGTTAGTGGTTGAGATAGCAGATGGTAGTCAAGTTCTGATCCGCGATGTTCTGAAGAAGTGTACTCTTGGGATCGAAGGGAGAGATTTCTCAATCGATTTGTTGCCGATGTTAATCGGGGGTTTTGATGTTGTGGTTGGCATGGATTGGTTAGCGAACAATCATGCCGAGTTTGTATGTTCCAAGAAATTAATTCGACTTCCCAATCCCAGTGGCGAAGTTGCTGTGATTTATGGTGAGAAGAGGAAGGGAGATGTGGCAATAATCACCATGACTAAAGAACGCAAGTGTTTGGTGAAAGGATGCTCGTCTTTCCTAGCCTACATGATCGACGCCAAGCTAGAGAAGTTAAAGCTCGAAGATGTGAAGATTGTCCGCGAGTTTCCAGACGTCTTTCCGGACGACTTGCCCGGGTTACCACCCGATCGTCAAGTGGAGTTTCGGATTGATCTTGTACCGGGAGCGGCTTCTGTTGCTAGAGCCCCTTACCGGTTAGCGCCAGCGGAGATGCAGGAGATGATGACTCAACTCCAAGAGCTTTTGGAGAAGGATTTCGTAAGACCGAGCTCGTCGCCTTGGGGAGCTCCGGTCTTGTTTGTTAAAAAGAAGGATGGCACAATGAGAATGTGCATCGATTATCGTGAGTTGAACAAAGATACATTGAAGAACAAGTATCCGCTTCCAAGAATTGACGACTTGTTCGATCAACTCCAAGGAGTGGGGTGTTTTTCCAAGATCGACTTACGTTCGGGTTACCACCAAGTGAAGGTAAGAGAAGAAGACGTTCTGAAGACAACCTTCAGAACGCGTTACGGCCATTACGAGTTTCTTGTAATGCCTTTTGACCTAACGAACGCACCAGCGGTATTTATGGATTTAATGAATAGAGTATGCCGACCTTTCCTCGACAAGTCAGTCATCATATTCATTGATGATATACTCGTGTACTCTAAGAGTGAGTTAGAGCACGAGCAACATCTACGCGAAGTTCTCGATGTATCGAGAAAAGAAAGATTGTACGCCAAGTTTTCCAAGTGCGACTTTTGGCTTGAAGAAGTGCAATTCTTGGGTCACGTTGTCACTCGAGAAGGAGTGAAAGTGGATCCCTCCAAGATTGAAGCTATGATGAATTGGGAGCCTCCCAAGAGTCCGTCCGAGATCCGCAGTTTCTTGGGTCTGGAGGGGTACTACCGGAGATTTATTCAAGACTTTTCGAAGATCGCTTCTTCCTTGAAAGTTTTAAATCGGAAGAATGTGAAGTTCGATTGGACCGAAACGCAAGAGAAGGCGTTCCGGATTCTACAAAAGAAGTTGTGCGAAGCTCCAATCTTGTCATTACCGGAAGGGTCGGAAGACTTCGTGGTCTATAGCGACGCTTCGAAGATGGGTTTAGGATGTGTGTTGATGTAAAGAGGCAAGGTAATCGCTTACGCCTAGAGGAAACTTAAGATACACGAGAAGAACTATCCTACCCACGATCTAGAGTTAGCAGCGGTGGTGTTCGCCTTGAAGCTTTGGCGACATTACCTCTATGGCACAAGATGTACGCTCTACACAGATCATAAAAGCCTAAAATGTGTCTTTGATCAAAAAGAGTTGAATATGAGGCAAAGGCGGTGGCTCGAGTTGCTCAAAGATTACGATTGTGAATTGCTTTACCATCCTGGTAAGGCTAACGTTGTAGCCGATGCGTTAAGTCGGAAGGACTATAGCGGAAGTATTCGGGCTACCCATTCGAGAATCGAGTTAGTGTCTAGTCTCGTTGAAAAGATCAAGACATCGCAGGTTGAAGCTTTGTTGGAAGAAAATCTCAAAGAAGAAGTCATGACGAAGCAACGTTCGCTCTTAACGGAAGATAGCTATGGGGTAAAACTGTTTAGCGGTCGTGTGTGGGTGCCCAAAGTTGGGGGTAACCATGATCTATTGCTTGAGGATGCTCACAAGTCCAAATATTCCATTCATCCAGGAAGTACAAAGATGTACAGGGACTTGAAGTTGCATTATTGGTGGCCAGTAATGAAGCTTGATGTGGCGCGTTATGTGGAGCGTTGTGTGACGTGCTCACAAGTTAAGGCCGAACATCAACGTCCGTATGGGAGTCTACAATCCTTAGAGATTACCGAGTGGAAGTGGGAACATATTACCATGGACTTCGTGACGAAGTTGCCTAAAACTCTTCGAGGTCACGATACCATTTGGGTAATAGTTGATAGATTGACGAAGAGCGCTCACTTCTTGGCTATGCGCGAGACTCTACCGATGGACAAGTTAGCAAAGCTTTACATCGATGAAGTGGTTTCGAGGCATGGTATACCCTTATCGATCATGTCGGATTGCGACAGTTGGTTCACTTCGAACTTTTGGGATGGGTTTCAGAAAGAGCTTGGTACGCGAGTTAAGTTGAGTACGACTTACCATCCACAAATCGAAGGGCAAAGCGAGAGAACGATCCAAACTTTGGAAGACATGTTGAGGTCTTGTGTCATCGATTTCGGGGGTAGTTGGGACTCTCACCTACCTTTGGTAGAGTTTGCTTACAACAATAACTACCACTCCAGTATTGGGATGGCACCATTTGAGGCGTTGTACGGGCGGAAGTGCCGAACTCCCGTGTGTTGGCTTGAAGCGGGAGAGAAGCAATTCGCCATACCTGAGATCGTGCAAGAAACAGCCGATAAGGTCAAAAACATTCGTGAAAGATTGAAAGCGGCTCATGATCGGCAGAAGAGCTATGCCGATAAGAAGAGGCGGCCGATGGAGTTTCAAGTGGGTGGCCGTGTGTTGCTTAATGTGTCGCCATGGAAGGGAATTATCAGATTCGGAAAACGTGGGAAGCTGATTCCTCGTTTCCTTGGACCTTTCAAAGTGCTTAAGCAGGTGGGTTTGCAAGCCTACCAATTGGAACTGCCGCCAGAGTTGAGCAGAATCCACAACACGTTCCATATTTGTTACCTTCGGAAGTGTTTGGCAGAGGAAGAAAGCGTCATTCCCCTCTCAGAGTTAAGAGTGGACGAGGGTAACCGCTGTGTAGAAGAGCCTGACGCTATCTTAGAGAGAAAGTCTAAGAAGTTGCGTCACAAAGAGGTCACTATGGTCAAGGTGCAGTGGAAGCATCATCGGGGAGCCAACTTGACGTGGAAAGCTGAGGAGGATATGAAGCGAAGACATCCTCGTCTTTTCGAGTAGATGAGATTTCGGGGACGAAATCATTCCAAGTTGGGGAGGATTGTAACACCCCGAGTTTCGTTTGACCAGTTTGGAAGAAGAAGCAATGGTAGTGGCCGACGCGAGTTACCGCGCGGCTTAGCCTGCGCCATAACCCGCGCGGTGCACTGCTTGTTTGGGGTTTGTCCAGTGAGTGGCACGACTTAGCCCGCGCCATAACCCGCGCGGTGCGCTGATTGGTTGCGAGTTCCAGTGAGTGGCGTGAGTCACGGCGCGACTTAGCCCGCGCCATAACCCGCACGATGGCCGGAGTGGTTTAAAAGAGATATTCTTGGGAAATATCTCATTTGTTTTATTTCTGAAATATCTCAATCTCAATCTCAAGTCTCTCTTTTCTCTCTCTCTCTCTCTCTCTCTCTCTCTCTTTCTTCAATCTGTCATATGTTGCTAGTATTAAGTGTATCTAGCAAGGGTTCGGTATAGAAAGCTTCGTATTCTCTCGGTGGTCGATATCTGGCTTTTCGGGTTTTTGTCTAAAACCTATTTGGTGAGTTCCTACTACCTTTTTCTAAACTTTATACATGTCAAAACTTACATTTTGAACTTCTATATATCTCCATGGTTTCAGATATAAGTTTACTACATTTTGATATAACTTGAGTTTTGGGAGATTTTAGGGTTCCCGATCATTTTCGACTAAAATTATGGGTTCCATCTTATTTGAAGTAAAAGGAGGTTTTACTTGCACATTTATGTGGATTATTTGAAAGAATATATATAAACTCATTTTATGATTTTCATTCTTACCAGCAGTTAAACTTGAAGGAAAGCATTTTGTTTATAAAATGTTTTTATACCATATGACTATCTATGGTGGGTCACATATGTTATTGTGACAAGTCTGTATCATTACTAGTGGATCCCTAGGTTTTGAGTCGACTTTTATTGGGATGTCTATTCCCCTTTCTGTAGCTATGGATGCATATGATCCTCGGGGGCCATTTGGTACGGTTATGTGAGACCGGTTACTAGATATGGGTCATAATATAGTCCTAGTGAACGAGTATGACTGGTTTCCTCGAGGGCCCTCCCTCACATCTTAGTACGGACCTTCGTTGTTCGTGGCCATGGATTCCATGTATTTAACTCACAACTCGGATTGTGGCCTACTTTTGTGTTCCGCCGCAATCATTGGAAAACCGGGTTTCCCCCGTCATCACAAGATGAATTTTTTGGACCGATCAGTCCTTATGTGGAAAAGATTTCTTTTGTAAACCAAAACTTATTGAAAAGATTTCCTTTTGATACAACTGTTTATATCTCTTGAAATTATAAACTGTATGTTCTCACTAGGCTTTAAGCCTAACACTTTTTCTCAAATGATATGTATAACATATTCCCATTAGCGGTGGGTTGCCAAGGGCTTGAGTGACGAGCTTGGTCTCGGAGGCTTTTGAGATGACTAGTATTTGATGTTGGACAATTGTTTATGTCCCATTCTTTTGGTGATTTTTGGATTAACAACCGATGTAATCTAGATAGTTATGTTTAGATTAGTTTGTTGTTGAATTCCATATCCGTATCCAGATTTTTGTAAAGGCTTAGTACATTCCCCTTTTTGGGATATTTATACTAGGCATTGATGTTTATTTGTCCAGTTTCCGCATTTTAAATTTACTCTGGTTTTTAGGGTGTTATAATTGTCGTTGTCCCGGTTTTTCGTGTTGATGAACCTTTATGGGTTGTACTCCGGAACCATGGGTTTTGTGGTTTTGATGCTCAAATCCTTGTGCACGAGGGTTAGTCATCTTGGGTTATCAAGTAAGGAGTTGAGACTCCTACCTTTAATGCTAGTGAGTAGACACTAAAGATCGAACGGGAACTTTGAGGTTGGAACTCTACTAGAGAGCGAATGGGCACTAAGATAGGGTATCCTTGAGGTGACGCCCGCTAAGTGGTGTGCACTAAAGGTACCGTGTCCTTGAGGTAACGCCCGCTAAGTGGTGTGCACTAAAGGTGTTGGGGACTTGAGGTGACACTTAAGTTAGTGTGCACTAAAGTCAGTGATCTGAGGTGCAGTTCGATAACATAGATTTGTGGCATACTTTTGTGTTCCTGCCACGTTCAATGGAAACGGGCCTCCCCCGTCACCGAAAGGTGTTGTTTGGGGTATTGTATTTTTAGTATCCATGTTTTCGGTGACGTTTTAAATGTACGGGTTTTATCCATGAGTTATGTGTTGAGTATTAGTGTTCCACCCGCGTTTGGTGTTTCGGGAGTTTCGGGTTAAAATTCTATTTTGCGAAGGATTATTTTTATGCTAGAATTGTCATCTTTAAAATGTGCATATTTGATAAAAGAGTCGTTTTCATAAGTGAAGCATATCATCTTGAAGTATTATGATTTTAATTGCATCCTTCCTTTTTAAACGCTTAATTTATATATGTTGAAAACTATTGAGCTCACTAGGCGTTAAGCCTAACCTTTTTATTTGTCAGCATGTGCATCAGGTTCCAGTTGGGGGTTTGGTTCTAGCAATGCTATGAAGAGATGTGCTTTAGTTTTTCACAAGTGTAAGTAATTGGTGAAGTCTTCCGCAGTTTGGAGCTAGTGACTATTATTGGGTTTTAATAGCAACCGTCCTTGTCATAGACTATATGTAGAGAATAAATTGTGTGTGTAGAGGTTAAACCTTAAATTGTGATTGTTTATGAATCATTTATTGATGTATTTAGAAAATTTTAAATTAGTTACTATTTCCAGATTTTAGGGTGTTACAAGTTGGTATCAAAGCTTAAGTTTGAGAGAATTAGGTATTGATTTTTGAATGCCTAGACTCAAACTAGCATGCTTATAAGTGATTGGAAGTGAAATTGCACATTAGATACCTTAAGATAAGATATTTTGGAGTTGACCGAGTCGCTAGAAACGAGAAATTTGTCGCTGATCGCAAGGATGATCATGTACGGTACATTCATAATGGTACCTGGCCAGTGTTATGATGAACCTACGTGTTACATGTGTATACTTGAACTGCCTTGGTATGGTGACCGTTGGGGTAGTGAGGAAGTTTCTAGGCGAGTAGTCGAAAGAAGAGTTGATGTTTATAATATTGTCATATTGGGATGATGGTTAAGCATGCCAGATGCAATTAGTTGACCATTTTGGGTCGAAGTCATCGGTTGAATTAGAACCATAAGCTTATTGAATTGACTTTATTTCAAGGAGAAATTATAAGTTAATCAAATTAGCGTGATTATTACTTTGAGATGTTTGATGCATCCGGATGTCGATAGTGTGGCAAGGAAAATTGAGAAGCGTAGTCCTAAGATGTTGGGTGCCGACCAAATCTATCATGAAATCTATTTCTAAAATAAGTTTGCATCAATTGTTTCTCATGTTTTCAAAGCATAAAGTGAGTTATGTTATGAAGTCGTGGTAGAGCATTTAGCACACATCAGATTTTAAACCACGAGTTTGAGCATGCATGAAATTATTTTGTTGCACGTGGTTGCAAATATTTTTATTGAAAATCTCTTCATCCCCTTTTCGTGTCTAACACTATTTTTGGATATTGTAATATCTGTGTTTTAATGTTATTTGGGGTATTGGGCAAGTAGCTATGAGATTTTAACCTTGACATTGGATCTCCTCCACGTATGTTAGGGTTTTAAAGGAAAAGTTAATCCCATGTTCTTGAGTCGGAGTTTTCTTGGGAATTTTAGTCTGTACAAGTTATGTTGAATTTCATAGAGTATTGTTTTGCGACGTTTTTCGGCGCATGGGTGAACTTCAAAATGCGTAAGTTTAAATTTTGTTGCGCGTAAATCTGTGAGTTATTTGGCGTCGTGTTCCTTGTAAGTTTTGTTGGAAAGTGCCACTTTATCTTATGGTGCGGCCTTAGAATTTTAACATTTTTAGGCATAGTGTCGTCTTATGCTTTTGTGTTGGGAAATGAAAATTTTGGCACCGCTTGATTTTAGCGTTGATGAGTTTTTATGGAAATTCGGTTAGGTTTTATGGCGTTTTATTTTACGACATTTTGAGTCGCGTAGATAAAATTTTGGGACGTGTATATTTGCTTTATTGTGTGCGTTAACTTATAAATTTTCGCTTAATATTTTGTCTCATGCTAGTGTTGCACCGGTACTTTCGCAACCGTAAGATACGTCTTGAGAGTTTGTTAATAGAAGTTATCCCATATGTTATTTTGGGAAGTTTCAATATTATGTGATTTCTCTTTTGGGTTTTATACAAGTGTTATTCGTTGTATGCTATATAGTATTCGAGTTGTTTTAAACTGTGGTGTGAGTAAGCATATGAAAGATTTATGTCGTTTCGTATTGAACTTTCGCTTTGAACGTGTTTCAGTTGTTGATTTTACGGTTATAATTTCCGCAATGCGTTAAATGAGTTATCGGTATTCATGTCGTTGTAGTTACTATTTTTGGACAAGTGCATTTTTAGTTGCACGACCCAATGTTCGAAGTTGATTTAAAATTTATTTACGTGTAACCAAGTCGCACACACCCATCGTTTACTAAGGTTGGGAAATAAACTGTTGTATGTGAGCCTTATTGAAAATTTCACTTCACGGCGTTATGTGGTTTAAAGGAAAGGATTTTGAAGTAAAATTGTGAAGGTCCCTTTTTTTGGAGTTGTACAAACATTTGTTGCATACGCTTTAGTACAGAAAATTATTTTCACGTATATAGTGTAAATTGATGCATTCTAGAACCATAGTAGCCCATTTGAAAATTTTGTTGCACATCTTTGTTGTTGTCATTATTAACGTGGGTATTAACCAAATGAATTCTTAAATGATTTTATATACGTGACATTAGTGATCACTTTGCGCACCTACCAAGTAAACGGTAGTAAATTGTTTTTATAGGTACGATTCATTGTTGTAGAGCTTTTGCAATTGAGAATCTTATAAAATTTCAAATTGGCATGTTAGTTGAAAACTTTGAACTCATTAGGGCTATGGATTTGAAACCCTATCGTGAAAGGATTTGTAATTTGGGACTAGAGGAGCCATTGGGAATGTAAGCGTCGAATGATCCGACTCGTGGTCAATTTTGATTTTTGGGTTCAACTTATGAATCGGTGCACACATGAATAATTGATGTGTTAGATTTATGTCTTCCCAGTTAATTAAGGGGCAGTCTTTTTACTTCAGTAAATCTGTGCGATAATGTAGGGTTGGACTTGAAGTGACGAGTTGATAGTCGTTTGACATCATGTTATACGTTGGCGGTGTATCGTCTTAATGGGCTTTCATGAGCAAGGGAAATAATGTGGTTTATTTGTTAGAAATTAAGACTTGGAATCTTAGTACCCTGTTAGGTGTCAACTTTAGTATGATAATGCGTCTGGAATGAAGTCCTAGGCGGGATGTCCACATGCGTTCGGTATTACCATTTTTGGGTTTTAGGCGTCGACTGGTTCTTTTGAAGACAATGAACCTTTGGAATGTTGGAAGTATCCGTTGGGTCATGATGAGTGTTAGCCTCGTGTTGGTAGAGCTTCAAAAGGGATTAGATGTGGGTGATTGAGTATCGATGTGTACGATTGTATGGGTGAAGTAAGGATATCATTGGCGAATGTTTGAGGTTTGAGAATAGGTTGGAGTTGTGTGATAGCCTAATCTGAATTAACCAACTCCCCGGAGAGCGTTTTGGTACACCCTTGGAAGAACGACCTTATCAATATCAAGAATGAATCATTAAGAATTTTGAGAGTTCTTTGGAGTTGGATGTTGATCGTTGGTTTTGGGTTCGGAAACTTGTTGAGCTGAGACAAATTGGTCGGGGAGAAGTTGAGGTCACAAACTACCCTTGAGGTAGTACGTGTCACCCAAGGTTGGGAGACAACCGCAGTCTCATGGTTAAGGCTACATTGGTAAGATAACTGTTCATTCAGATATAGTGTTATTTGTCCAAGGGGACATTTATCGTGAGGACCAGGATAAGGTTATGGTGGTAGTTATGGCAATCGGAGTAGAGACAATCTATTCTGCGGGCAACGTTTCATGGGAATCTAGATTTCGAGGACGAAATCATTCTAAGGTTGGGAGGATTGTAACACCCGTAATTTTCGGTAAGTAAAGGTCACCTGGGCATTTTCGGAGCTTATAAGTGGCAGGACTTTTGTTAGAAAATTATTATTTAAAGTCCCTAAGAGTATCGGGGGTATTGGCGTTGAAAAAGTCGAGTTTCGGGGCTTGGTTTGGGCACGCCTACAATGCACGGCGACTTTGACAATGTCATAGTAGCACAGGTCATTGTCGCAGCAAAAGTCAGTATCCAGGGAGAGGTTGGCGACAATGCCAGACGACAATCCCCTGGGCATTGTTGCTGGTCAATGTCGCACCAGTGCCCCAAGGTGTTGTTAAGTACGGATTTTCAGCCTTCTTTCCCATTTCTGTTCTTCAAAACTTCTCCATTCTCTCCCAAATCTTTTCTTCTTCCTTCCCCTCAAAACCTAACTCATTTTGGGTCCATTTCTTGAGTTCTTAAAGTGATCCATCATCAAGTGGTAGATTGGGAGCTATGGCAAAAAGTTCACCATTGTCATCTTCAACCTCAAGCTTCATTTTTGGGTTTTCTAGGTTTTCATCAAAACCTAAGTGGTAAGTTTATCCTCTTCATTTCTAAACCTTAATATAAGTTATAAATGCCTTCTTGGTGGTTCCCTAGTGTTTGGTTTCTCTAATTTCGGTTTGGAAGATTTTGGAAAATTTAGGTCAAAATTAGGGTTTTGGCCAAAATGGAGATTTTGATGTAAAATGTTTGGGGAACTATTCTAGATGGTTGAATAAGTATATTCATGGTTGGAAACTTGTGAATATAGGTTTTGGAAGGTTTTGCTTGCGGATTCAAATTTCTTCAAGCAAGCTCAAGTTGGGATAAAATCTAGATTTAGCCTAAATCTAGCAAGGTGAATTCAAGTTGATTTGTGAAAACGGTGTACATGCCAAAATGTTTATTTCTAAAGTGTTTGTGTTTTACATAAAATTGTTAACTGCTGATAAGTTTTGGTTATTTGGGTATATTTAACTTTATAAACTTATGTAACACACATCTTTGGGATTTTGGGCATTTTGATAAATAAATCATATATTTTGGGTATCTTAATGATTTATTTCATGGAGTATATTCTTGAGTATAAATGCATGTTATTTGGTGTTATGGGATGTTTTGAAAGGATAAAAAGGCATGAACCCGCTTGGAAAACGTTTTGTCCCAATCTAAATTATGTTGGAGTTATTTGTGTGTTTTGAAGCATGGGTTGCATTATTGCGAGTCGTTTACGTTTGATTTCATTTTATGAGTTTCAACGTTGGGTCTTTGGATTTATTGAGCTTATGGCTCGGTTTGGATTTTGTTGGGTCTTGGGGACATTTATCTGATTTTTAAATAACTTAAAGTGGAGTTTGGGGTGTGAGTTGCATTTATTGCACTTTATTTTGGAGAATACATGTTCTGAGTGCATGTGTCATTCGTTCAGAATCATGTATTTTAGATTGTAATGCATTGGATCCATAGGCATGTAAGTCGGTCATATTTGATAGTGAGGAGTCATGATTTCTCACTTTGGGAAGATATGTCGTGTTGGCATTGTCGTTGTCCCGGTTTTTCGTGGTGATGAACCTTTATGGGTTGTACTCCGGAACCATGGGTTTTGTGGTTTTGATGCTCAAATCCTTGTGCACGAGGGTTAGTCATCTTGGGTTATCAAGTAAGAAGTTGAGACTCCTACCTTTAATGTTAGTGAGTAGACACCAAAGGTCGAATGGGAACCTGAAGGTTGGAACTCTACTAGAGAGTGAATGGGCACTAAGATCGGGTATCCTTGAGGTGACGCCGGCTAAGTGGTGTGCACTAAAGGTACCGTGTCCTTGAGGTGACGCTCGCTAAGTGGTGTGCACTAAAGGTGTTGGGGACTTGAGGTGACACTTAAGTTAGTGTTCACTAAAGTCAATGATCTGAGGTGCAGTTCGATAACATAGATATGTGGCATACTTTTGTGTTCCCGCTACGTTCAATGGAAACGGGCCTCCCCCGTCACCGAAAGGTGTTGTTTAGGGTATTGTATTTTTAGTATCCATGTTTTCGGTGACGTTTTAAATGTACGGGTTTTATCCATGAGTTATGTGTTGAGTATTAGTGTTTCACCCGTGTTTTGGTGTTTCAGGAAATAAAGGCTTATACGTGTTTTTATAAATTGGGAATTCAATCCCTGTTTAATGCTTCAAGTGAGTTTCGGGTTAAAATTCTATTTTGCGAACGATTATTTTTATGCTAGAATTGTCATCTTTAAAATGTGCATATTTGGTAAACGAGTCATTTTCATAAGTGAAACATATCATCTTGAAGTATTATGATTTTAATTGCATCCTTCCTTTTTAAACGCTTAATTTATATATGTTGAAAACTCTTAAGCTCACTAGGCGTTAAGCCTAACCTTTTTATTTGCCGGCATGTGCATCAGGTTCCAGTTGGGGGTTTGGTTCTAGCAATGCTATGAAGAGATGTGCTTTAGTTTTTCACAAGTGTAAGTAATTGGTGAAGTCTTCCGCAGTTTGGAGCTAGTGACTATTATTGGGTTTTAGTAGCAATCGTCCTTGTCATAAACTGTATGTAGAGAATAAATTGTGTGTGTAGAGGTTAAACCTTAAATTGTGATTGTTTATGAATCATTTATTGATGTATTTAGAAAATTTTAAATTAGTTGTTATTTCCAGATTTTAGGGTGTTACACATAAATACACCAAGGATTAGGGTCCAATAATCTTACTCAATACCTAACTAATTATGAATTCTCTGCTTGCCATTGATGAGTCCTTCGTTCATTGAATTTTGTTTGATGATCAACTACTGATATTTGTTCCAAACACAACTACATCCAATATATAATTTATTTGGCATCTGATATCGATCTAGGAGTCGTTTACTACACGCTTACCTGGTATGCTAGCTTAACTGACAATAAGTCGGTTCGATTATTGCAATTGCACCAGGAATTTTCACGACTGCTCTCCAAGAACTTAGAATTAACCGAGGTGTGCGTAAGTTGACCTGGACACCCCGGTTAAAAAAAAGTAGCATTACTAAGAAACATAATATCATATGTTTTTCAGAATCATATTATTTTTACTCAATTATAATAAAATTATATCATAAGTGGTTAACAGCTAAACAAAAAATAACTACCTAACTTACTGTTGTCCAATTCATACTCGATACTCGATACTCAATACTCAATACTCAATATTGTTCCTCCCGTGTCGTCTTTTGTATATGCAATACCTTATATTACTCACAAATGAAAAAAAGAAGCAGCGGGAGAGGTTAATTGAAAAGAAAGATTCAGCAAAAAGTTTTTGGTGATTGACGGAGATGAATGGTCCTATGCCTGCCGGAATTGAAGGTATAAAATGGTCTGTTGATGTTAAGGATGTACAGAAGCTATCTACTTCATTATGCCATTTTTATTTTTATCGATGTGTTGTTGTTAGGGACGTAGTTGTTGGATCTTTGAGTCTTAGAATATAATGATGTCGAAATGATATATGAATGTGTAAGTGATCCACTTGCAATTGCAAAAGCTATCTACTTCATTATGCTATTTTTATTTTTATTGTTGTTGTACTTATGCATCCAATCCAATCCATTTCATTATATTATTTTATTATGTTGATGAAGTATCTTCCTTATCTTATCCTCTCGGATTTTTTTGTAGCTTTTGGCTATTGATGATGTCACATCGATCAAATAGCTTACTTGTTCGTTTTCTACATATAAGACCATCCGCATCAATGAAAACCCAAACTATTTTCTAAAGTGTCACATCAGTTCTGCAATAACATTTCATACATCAATGAATGCTCAAACTCATTTCAAAAGTTGTCACCATTACCACATCACCAACTACTTTATAATATTTTAATAATTTATAATATCACAAAAAATACTAAATATGATTTATTTATAATATAAATAAATAATTAATTATAATATAAATAATAAATTAATTATAAAATATAGAACATAACAAAAAAATTTATTTTTATTTTATTTTATTATAGTTTATGTAAATGTAATTCAATTGATAACGGATAAAAACACATGCATATATTGACAAGGAAAAAATAGATGCAATAAATAAATTCACGGACATTGTCCAAGAAAAGAGAAGAAAAAGAGAACATGAGAAGAAAAAGGAAGAACATTGAAAACAAAAATTGACAATCAAATTGATGGAAATAGATACATCAACAATGATTGGGGCACAATGAAGTTTGTACAAAAAACAAATTCACATGTTTTTAAACGAATGATGGCGTAATATTTATGTTTTATTGACTCATGTAATATTTTTGATGTTTGGGTAAGTTTATCTATTAGTAATTGTATTTTCGTAATTTTTTTATATTAATGTATTTTTATTTTAGTAACCAAATTAGTAATTTAAATAAAAAATATTATTTATTTCAAATAAAGCGTGGATAGAAATTTTAATAAAAATACTAAAAATTAATGTTCAAATAAATTAATAATTGAATTAAACTTAATAAAAATATTAATAATTAATGTTTAAACAAACTAATAAATAAATTAAATTGAATGAAAATGATAATGTTTTATCTACTTGGTATTGCATATGGTCTTGCTAATTTAGCAAGTGTAAGACATCTTGCAATCTACATGAACATGTCATGTTATCTTGCAAGGTCATTGGCAAGATTGATGTGTATGCTCTTACAAATCGTACCAATTAAATTAAATTATTGTAACACCCGGAAAATTCAGATAAGATTGATTGGCGTGTCGCGTCCCATCTTCGGGGTTAGTGGTGTCTCGAACCTAAATTTGAGCCTAGAACCCCTCGATAATCCTAGACCCTTAAGCTTGGGCTCGTAAACGTCGAAACGAAGAATTTTGGGGCGAAAAAGGCTTGGCGCGAGAGTGACTCGCGATTGTGACAGTGGCACAATCGCCCTGTCACAATCGCCTAGCCTGTACCGCGAGGGGGGGGGGGTGGCTCAGCGAGAATGCCCCGGCGACATTGTCACTGGGCATAGTCGCCCCCGACATTTGTGGGTTTAAAACGTGAACTCAACCCCTTTTTAACCCTATTTCTTCTACCACTCGGTTTTGGGAGATTTTGGGAAGCTAGAGGCGATTTCCTCTCTTCCAAACCTCCCTCTTCATCAAATCTTCATCCAAGGTTAGTTGATTCATCTTCTAGGTCTCAAGTTTGTGTTGGGATGATTATTGCAAGGTTTTCAAGGGTGAACTAATGATTCAAGTTTCTCCCTCAACCCCCTTGGTTTCTAGGGTTTCATCAATCTATCTCCCATCTGTTGAAGAACTTGACTTGATGTCATATTAGTAACCCTGAAGGTTTATTGTTGGTGGATACAAATGGTGGATAAGGTTTTTGGAGGTTTTGGCTTGAGGATTCAAGTTTCTTCAAGGAAGCTTAAAGTGGGGTAAAATCTAGATTTAGCCTAAATCTAGCAAGGTGAGTTCAAGTTGATTTGTGAAAACGGTGTACATGCCAAAATGTTACTTTAAAGTGTTTGTGTTTTACATTAAATCGTTAACTGTTGATAAGTTTTGAGTTATTTGAAAATGGTTAACTTTATATACTTATATAACCCACATATTTGGGATTTTTGGGTATTTTGATAAATGTGTCATAAATGAAGGTGTCTTGATGATTTATTGCATAAATAGATATTGATCAAAAATGCACTTTTAGTGTTTGTTGGGTTTTATGCATTTTTCATGAAATGGGATGTTTGAAAATACGAATATGTGAGTCCTTTGGTTTTGGTCATTCCCGATCTTTGGGAACATTTTGGAAATTATAAACCTTTTTGGTTTTGGGCCGAAGGCCAATTGTAATCTGAGAGTCAAAGATTTTGGGGAAAGATGTAATTTGGTTTATGTAACCATATTAGCTCTTGTGTTTTAGCCAAACGTCTATTAAGCCTTTTGAGGCTTGATTTGTACTCGGTTGAGTCTTTGGAACATTTGTTCAGTTTTTGGTAGCTCGTTAAGGAGCCTTGGACGTACGGTGTACTTAGTTGCATCTTAATTGAGAGTTACATGTTTTGAATGCGTTAGTTCATTCGTTTGAGTCATGTAACGTTTTAGACTGTAATGCATTGGATCCATAGGCATATGAGTCAGTCGGTTGGTTTAGCGGGGACTTTATCCCCGTTTTGGGACTAGATATTGTTTTATGGCTAGCGGGAGCTCGAGGTATAGATCGTGGGTGGTTGAAATCAATAACCGCGTAATCTCTATTGAAGGACTCGAGGTATAGATCGTGGGTGGTTGAACTTGATGCCCGTTTGTAATCCAGTCTAGTTACTCATCGTGGAATTTAGTGTCCGCGTTTGAAGTCTATATGTTTTTTTTATGTAAGCTTGCGGTGGTGCTCTGCAGAGCCGCATACGGAGCTAAGTCTTGCGGTGGTGCCCATTGTGAGCCGGATAAGGGGACTTGTGGATTTTGTGGTGACACTCATTTAGAGGTCGAGTAGACACTAGGGTCATTTGGGTATCTTGCGGTGGTAGCTCGGTTGGGAGCCGTATACGGGGATCCATGGCTCTATGTAAAGCTCGAGAACATTGATAAGTGGCTTAACTTTGTGTGCCCGCCACTTTCGATGGAATTCGGGTATCCCCCGTCACCGAAAGGTGTTGTTTTTGGGTATTGAGTTTTATTATCCAAGTTTCGGTGATGTTTTGTATATATGGATCTTATCCATGATTTTTGGGTTGAGTATTATACCCCACCCGTGTTTTGGATGTTTCGAGATATAAAGTTTTATTCACGTTTCATAAATTGGGAGTCCGCTTTCTATTTCCCTTCTGAGTGAGTTCTGTGTTAAAATTAATTTACGAAGGAACGTTGTTATTTTGGGGTCTTAGTCCTTAAAACAGTTTGGTTTGGAAAACGTTTATTATGGTGCCTCATTCGTTTAAAGTGCATATTATTGGAAAATGAGTTGTTTTCACATTTGAAACATATCATTTTGAAAGATTGTGATTTCAATTGTATTCTTCTTTTTTTAAATGATTAAATTATATATGTTGAAAACTCTTGAGCTCACTAGGCGTTAAGCCTAACCTTTTTATTTGTTGGCATGTGCATCAGGTTTCAGATGGGGGTTTGGCTCTAGCAGTATTTTGAAGAGATGTGCTTAGTTTTTTCACAAGTGTAAATATTTGGTGAAGTCTTCCGCAGTTTGGAGATAGTGATTATTATTGGGTTTTAGTAGCACTCGTCCTTGTTATAGACTGTATGTAGAGAATAAGTTGTGTGTGTTGAGGTTAAACCTTAAATTATGATTGTGTATGAATCATTTATTGGTGTATTTAGAAAATTTTAAATTAGTTGCTATTTCCAGATTTGAGGGTGTTACAATTATTATTACCAACATTTCCAGTCGGTGCTATTGTATACAACAAACAAAGGTTAGGTCTTGGGCTCCTATACATAGGTTTGCAGATCCAGTTTCTTGACCATAGAGATTTTCCTGGTTGTTATCTTCAAGATCCCATGAAATTAGTTGAGGTGTACGCAAGCTTGTCTGGATACCCACGATTACAACAAGGAAAGTCGTTGGTACACGCTAGCAAATTTTCTTTAAAAATTATAAATTGGTTGAGGCATGATACCGTAACAAGTTCACCAGTAATCGACATACCAACTGTATCCATGTCCTCTTTGTTTACAAACACTCTTCTGACACAGAACCATTGTCGTAAACCATTCGTGCTTGAAAATTTTAGACGGTTAATTTTATAACCCCGAAAGCATTTAAAAGTTCTTTGTAACAAAGCTAAGGTCCCGTTTAAGCCGTTTATTTATTTTGTTTCTTGGATTAAATAATTTTTTAATAATGTGTTAAATATAGGGAAATTAATTGTTTTAAGGTTGATGTTTTAACCTCCTAACCACTTTCTCCCTATTCTTATCGAAATAGCCCAGACTTTCGTGAAACACCTTTGCATTTACGAACCCATTCAAAAGATAAGAAATATTTTACACTTTCAGCCTCACTTCGTAAAAACTAGGTTTGTAAGGGTGAAAAGTGTAATATTTCAAACTCCAAGGACCAGGTTTGTATGTTCAAAATTCCCCTTCTGTAAATTTATTTATGTTCGTAAATGGGTTAATAAAGTAATTTGGTTCGCAATTATTTTTACCACACTTTCAATCACTCTCTCTTATTTTCATGAAATGGGTTCGTAATTATTTTCAATTTTCTTAGGTTTGCAATATGTAAATGGGATTTCAATTCTTTTAGATTCACAATTTTTTATGGGATTTTCAAATGTTGTTTCACGAATAGGGACCAAATATCTAAAAATTTTAGGGGCTCTTTAAATGTCTTCGTAATTGCGATGGTGGTTACGAAGGTGTGGACTATTTTCTCAATTTTTAGGAGAAAATGATTAGAAGGTTAAGCCATTTTCAAAATTTGACAAAAACAATTAATTTCCTTAACTAATAGTAACCATTTAAAACCTACATTGGCATATGCTTCAAGTTTATAACCAAGTTCACTTCCAAGTTAAGAAATCACATTCCAACCACCAAAATTAAACCTACCTTCTTCCTTCAAGTTTTTCAAACCAATTCTATAAATCTACACATGATTTACAACCATAATATTTGTATACCCTTTAACAAAAGAAACAATTACACTTGAATATTGATTAACATGGAGAATGTTGGAAGCAAGAGATTAGCTGTTTTAGTTGGGTGCAACTATGCAAACACACCAAATGAGTTGCATGGTTGCATAAATGATGTGTTAGCCATGAGACAAGTGCTCATTAATCGATTTGGGTTCGAACCACACAACATCCAGCTCCTGACTGATGCACCCGGCTCGCTCATCATGCCCACCGGTGCAAAGATAAAGGAGGCACTTGACCGTATGGTTGATGAGGCTGAGCCGGGTGACGTTCTTTACTTTCACTATAGCGGTCATGGCACTCGGATTCCTTCAATCAAGCGAGTGCGGCCTTTTCATCAGGATGAAGCCATCGTCCCGTGTGATTTTAATCTCATTACAGGTGAGGAGGATGAAATCTTGCATCAACTTTAGATATGCAAATATACACAAAATGGCCCGGTCTTTTGTGATTATAATATTTTATGGGCTAATAAATTTGTCATATTTATTCGCGTTACAATAAGTTGTTAGGACGAAATTAGACGACCTGACAATTTTAATTCTATCGACAAAGTTAGACAACTTAATATGACATAAAAAGTGTCACATATATAATACGGCTAATACTACACTTTTCTAAAATACCATGTAAAAAGGCTAATATAACGTTTAACTTTTTGTGTACTAGTAGTATGTCCTAACTTCGTCCTAACAACTTATTGTAATGTTTGTGAATATGACACGTTTTTCTATTTTATAAACTTAAAGTCTCTCAAAGTACTTTATTAGCACGTCTAACTGTCTGAGGATATGGTTAGGTGTACGAAAAGACCCATTTTGTGGTAGTGTCATGAAATCACTGTTACGTAACTAAAGTTTCGTATAAATGTGCAGATGTGGATTTCCGAAATCTAGTGAATCGAGTGCCTAAAGGGGCAAGTCTCACGATTCTTTCGGATTCTTGTCACAGTGGCGGACTAATCGACAAAGAAAAAGAACAAATCGGACCTTCTTCACTCCCCGCAGATCACGTTCCAACCCTCGACAACAGTACTACCAAATCAAAAACCATCCCTTTCGAAACAATTGTACAACATCTTTCATCAATGACACACATAAACACACCCGATCTTGGCACCCATTTGCTCGAACTCTTTGGAGCCGCCGCGAGTCTGAGCTTCTCTTTGCCGTTGTCGCACGAACTCCATACGGTTCCATCGGTACACGCGGATACGGGGATTTTACTAAGTGGGTGTCAAGCAAATGAGAGTAGTGCAGATATAAATCCTCACGGAAATGGAGAAAAAGCTTATGGTGCATTTAGTAATGCAGTTCGGAATGTGTTGAATGAGAACCCTAATTGTGATGTGAGTAACGAAGAGATTGTGTTAATGGCGAGGAAGGTGTTACAGAAGCAAGGATTTGGGCAACATCCTTGTCTTTACTGCAGTGATGATCATGCAAAATCGACGTTCTTGAACCAGATTTCAAAATGATATTTTTTATAAGTTTTATTATTATGGGTCTAGTTGATTAGTGTTTTTATTAAATTGTATGATAATTAAGTAATAAAAAAGACCCAGAAAATGGAATAAATTATATATCGAAACTTACGAGTTATTAATTTTGAAATTCTCGTTTAAAATGTATCTAACTATTTGTAATTAAAAAGTCTTTGCTTTTAGTAATCAATCGAAAGGAATTTGATAAATGAATTGTAGGACTGAACCATGGAAAATTTTGCATAATAACTCTTATGTGAGAATGCAAAGGCAAATATAGAAATATGCTGAATTGAGCAATAATCTTACACTCTTTCAAAGTAAATCATCTCCTCTGTTTATAAATACAACTTTCTGCACTAACTCATAAATATGAAGCATTAACATATGATCTGTCTGCTGCTTCTCATTTCTTAAACAAACTAGCAAGCTCACCAGTTTCATGCATACAAGACAATATATCACACCCTCCTACCAATTCACCATTAACAAACACCTGTGGGAAAGTAGGCCACTTACTGTAACTCTTCAATGTCTCCCTCAATCCACTGTTATGTTCTTCATCCAACACATCCACGCTCTCATAATCCACGCCTTCTGAATCCAAAATCCCGACCACCCTTTGTGAGAACCCACATTGTGGAGCACTTCTTGATCCCTTAATGAAAGCCACCACCTTGTTTTCTTTCACCATTCGGTCAATTAGTTCCTCTAGAGGAACGGTTAATTGGACGTTTCGGCCTGGCATTATGCGTAGATCGGTTTTTTTCTTGGGTGCTTGACGGACCCATGTGGTGTTTCCAGACTCGTTGCCAGGAGGGACTTTTCCGGAGACATCTATGTGTTCTTCCATCCATGATTTCCATGCTTGGGTTAATGCTGTTCTATCGGGATTATCCACTACTCCAACCTATCAAAATATCAAAATATGTCCTTGTGATTCAAGTCTTTGTAAGAAATGAGATACTTTAAGCAGGGTTTATGTTGTAAAGAAAAAAATTTACAGAAAATAAAGTGCAACTACAAGCAATATTGAAGGTCATAAGACTTGATTATCTCCTGTTGTACTCTGAGAATTCACAACAGAAGACTATGCTCATATTTCACCATTTTCTAGTTAAACATCGTAACCTTGTGTATGAAAGATGGAAGCATTGTGAACTCAGGTAAGCGATTACCAGCAAGTACAATATATATATATATATTGTCATAACGGCTTTTCATTGTTGTAAACTATATCATGCTTTCTTCCAAATGAAGTGAAAATTCTTCACAAAGACTAGAGAGGGCAACAAAAAGCAACCCAGCGCTGCCTGCATTTGTGAACAAGAGCAACCTGGACCTGATATTTTGACTGTACTCCAATCCAGATGTTGCCCAAGATCATCCCACCTTGTAGTTTATTTCTCATCTTTAAACCTATTTCTAAAGTGCCATAAAATTGCAGGAATCAGGAGAGTTATAAGAAGAGGCATTGGGATAAAATTTTCTTCATGTGGAGCCCCACTTCAATCTATTGAGAGTTGAATCAGGCCACCATCAAGGACAGGTGCCCTTCAAACAGAGAGATTTGAGATCTAGCTATCACCAACTAACAATGAGAGGGGCATTTCTAAAACTGCTGCTCATATGACAGCCTTCAATAATGACATTTGTCTTGACGAATGTGCCTATGGTATCCAGGATTTGTTGAATCACAATAATTAGGCAAGAGTGTCATAGGGGATGTTCGGTTGTTTGTCCATAAGAGTATGTACGATTAAGCTGCCTGTATGGATTAAACTATAATGTTGTTTGTTGTGCCAAATAAACTGTCTGAATGTCAGAACGGCCATTTTGCCTTCAGGATATACAGTGTATTTCAACTCCGAGTGAATTAAATCACTCAACACGAGTGCAATCCACTAAACTGAATGTTGGTGATTTTAGTGAAATCATCGCTTCATTTTGTGTAATTGGTTTCACAAGATAATAATGGGGTTAGTAGCTAAGCTAGAACACGAGTTAGGAGGTGTGGAGTGCACACTCGTGTAAGCTAACTATGACCCGGGATTGTTGGATGGTCAGTGACCCGGGCGGGTTGTGTCGCGGGTCAACCCGCGCGGCTACTCGCACCGTGCACTGGAGAGTGGGGACGAATCAGTGGCCCAGACGGGTTGTGTCGCGGGTTTACCCGCGTCGTTCACTGTTGCAGATTTCGATTCTGTAACCCCTAAATCCTCTTGTAACGGCCACCTTTATGTCCAACAATCAATACCATTAAATGGGAAATTATTATCGGTTTTAATATATTGTCGTCTACGATTTTCTAGGTGTTTAAATAGGATCGATTTCTGCCAAAATCGATACCGGTGAATTGAGATTATCCTCGAGTGAATTTCGTGATACCCAGGCAGAATAAGGTCGAAATATCACTTAAGGAAAGCGAGCTCTCACGCGATCTCACATTCTTATCCAAGATCCGATCACTCTCTCTTCTCCCTCTCCATCGATTTTTTGCCCCCTCCCCAACAATATTAAGTGATAGTTCCTCATCGTGAGAGAGATGGCGAGTGATCAATTCGTGAGAGATATGACGACCAAGTTCACCAAACTAGAGAAGTTTGAAGGCGTTGATTTTCGACGATGGCAGAAGAAGATGCACTTCTTGCTGACAACATTGAAGGTCGTCTACATGCTGAGCACTCCGATGCCGGAGGTGATTGAAGACGAGACGTTGGAGATGACCCGACGTCGCAGCAAATGGGAGAATGACGACTACATCTGTCGTGGCCACATTTTAAACAGTATGTGTTTAAAATGAGAGGGGAATTTCTAAAACTGCTGCTCATATGACAGCCTTCAATAATGACATTTGTTTTGACGAATGTGCCTATGGTATCCAGGATTTGTTGAATCAGGCTTTTCATCAATAATTAGGCAAGAGTGTCATAGGGCTGTTCGGTTGTTTGTCCATCAAGTATGTACGATTAAGCTGCCTGTATGGATTAAACTATACTGTTGTTTGTTTGTTGTGCCAAATAAACTGTCTGAATGTCAGAAACGGCCATTTTGCCTTCAGGATGTACAGTATATTTCAACTCTGAGTGAAGTTGAATCACCCAACTTGATTGCTACAATCTTTTCAAGAATTCCTCCCTATGAAGTATCAATTTTGTTCCAAAACACAAGATATGTTTTATGTTTAGACATTTTAGGTCAACCAGTAACATTGACTCAAAAAATAATACTCCATGATTTTAATTTTTCAGAAAATTTTGTAACTTAATAACAGATACCAAAAGGGGGAAATTATTGGTTCTAAATTCATAACAAGCCCATAAAATCAACAGGTTTGATTTGACCTTACAAGTCAAAACCATCAATTCTCTTGGAACTTAAGAGTAATATCATCAAACACCATGCGTGCATTCACATTTGGCAGCTTCAATCAAAGGCAGGAGTATTTAACCCTCAACAATAGAAGAACAGCCAATCAAACATAATTCTCACAACTAAATTCTACTACCCGAAATTCATTAGAATTAGAATCAGTATCAAGTAAGAGTAAAGTTGGGGGATGTATATACACCTAAAATGTACCTTGATGGAAACACAAAGCTCCGGTACTGATTTCTGGTGATAAAGCACGCTGGCCTGAATGTTTCTGGATAACCCCACAAACTGCATATCACCGTTTTTGTCATAGACGGCGTAAACACCGGAAGCTGAAGGGAATACAGCTGAAAGAGCATCGGATTCAGAAGGAACGGGGACCAATTCCGTCTCCGATAGCTTCCCAAGAGCAGAAACGACGAGAGTCAGATAGCGAGAAGGGTTTTTGGTTGTGAGCTTGGGTTTGAGAGAAATTGAGGACGGGAATGAGAAGAAGGAAAGGTCTTTGACGTGAGTAGAGTGAAAACACAGAGTTTTGGAGGGGGTGCAAGTGCGAGATGCAGAGAGTAGCCGGAGAGAAGGGGATGAGGTGGTGTGAGGTGGTGATGAGAGGTTCATCGCCGCCATTGATGCGTCACTAGAGATGAGTCTTGCACTCGAATCAGAGATATTTGACCCAATCGGCTCCTTCTACTTCTACCCGGTCGATTTTGCAATTGAAAACGGGGTTTACATTTGTTTTTTAAGAGTAAATTACGATTTATGTCCCTGTGTTTGATGTTTATAAGGATTTTCATCTTTAAAAACTGTTTTTTCTTCCCATGGTTTCCATTTTCGTCTCTGTAAAAATGAGGCGTTTGGTGATGTGGTGGTATCTCCAAGAATTAAAAACTGTTTTTTCTTCCTGTGGTTTCCATTTTGACATTGGGTGTTGCTATTCCTACCCCTCCTTAGTCACATGCTTCTCATATCTTAATTACATACCTCTATAGGAAGTGATATGGATAGAATTCACCATGATTTAATAGCACTATGAGGAATGTCAAGCGCGAGGTTCCTATCTATATATAACTTTGAATTAAAAACAACCTACAAATAAAATGACGATAAATAAAAAATATTCAAACATAAGTCAAAACTAGGGGTGCTCAAAAAACCGACCAACCTGTAAAAAAATCAATCCGAGGTAACCCGACATACAATCGATACAAAATTAAGACAACCCGAATCTATTGGATTGATATTGGGTTAGGCTCAAAGTAACCCAACCAACCCGATAAACGTTTTACCGACTTCTCTAAAGTTATTTATATTTCCCTTTAATATGTACTAGAAGCGTACTCGCGCAATGCAGCGAGATACATCACGATTTTAATGTTTTATTTTTTTTTGTTTTTTTGTCGATTTACAGTACGATTTTGGATGGTTTTAAGAAAGTGATAATGTTTTTTTATATAAATTCGTTTAATTTAGATTTAATAATATAATGTTTTTTATATAAAAAAATTAAGTATTTTGTTATAATTCAATGATTATCTTATATATTTTAATGACATCTAGAAAAAATAAACAATTACATATTTAATAATATAATTAAAACAAATTTATAGTAATATAATATATTAATAGAAGAGATCGAAGATGCATGAAGAGATCGAAGATGCATGAAGAGACGGTCGAAATCAAAATCGAAGCTAAACAATGAATTTGTGAAACCGATTTGAGATTGAGTGTGGGTTTAAGCATCTCCTAAACTGGTTGGTTATTCCATTCACACCCTTATCGTCAAGATTTAGCCAACTATCTGAAATCCAAATGGAAGAGAGACATTGAAAGTGGGGAAAGAAACCCTAAAATTAATAATGGGAAGAGAGATATTGAAAGTGGGAATCGACATTTTGAATTCTTGAGGAAGTCGCCATTTGGAATTCTTGAGAGCACCGAATAAACCCTGCAATTAAGGATATGAGTCGGTTTGGAAAAAAACTCGAACCTCAACATAAACTTAGGGGGTGTCTGGGATTGCTTATTAAAACAACTTATGCTTTTTTTAAAAGTGCTTATCCACTTAAGTGGTGACAAAAATGGGTTTTATAAAAAGTGTTTGAATTATCTTATTGTGGTACCAAAACATAATAAGCTAATAAATTGTTATTTAGGGGTGTTTGGGATTGCTTATACATGTAAAATAACCAAAAAAAAGTTATAAGTTGTTTCAAATAAGTTGATAGGTCACTATGGACTAACTTCTTAAAAACTCCTTATGTAACACCCTCAAATTTGGAAAAAGCGACTAATTTAAAACTTTCAATAATACCTCAAAGAGGGATAAAATCTCTTACAACAAGCTCACACTAGAACTACAATTCTAGATATAACCGTCAACAAAATCAATCAAGTCTTACATAAAGACTATTTAGAGTCGGGTGTTACTAAAACCCAAAGGCAGTCGCTACATCCAAGGTAAATGCGGAAGACTTCACCGAACTATTCACTTCTTCGAGCACACAACTAGCACTCGTCCCTTCACAATATCGCTAGTACTAATCCCGAGATGGAACCTGATGCACATGCCGACAGATAAAAAGGTTAGGCTAATGTCTAGTGAGTTCAAGAGTTTTTAACATGAATATAAGAATCGTTAAATGAAAATAATACAACTTAAATCATTATCCTTTAAAATGAATGGCTTTAAATATGAGAAAGACCCGTTTTCCAATAATACACATTTTATAAATGGACGCCTCAACGCCAAAACTTTATTTCATGTGATAATGCAACCCAACACTTATTCAAAACATGAATAATGGTAAATACTCAAATATTGGAATTTGAATAAAACTTTATAAAACAAACGACCAAAATATGAGTAAACTCAAGTCTCCAAAATTAGAGCATATGGAGGAAAACCCAACTCAATACGTCACCGAAAACAAGGATAAAACTAAATACCCCAAAACAACATCTCTCGATGACGGGGGAGACCCGAATTCCAAGGCTAGTGGCGGAACACAAAAGTAAGCCACATTCCAAGTTACTGAGCTCACCATACTAGGATCAAGGCCACGAACACGCCGGCTCGTACTAAGATGTGAGGGAGGGCACCCAATTATTCTTAATCATGCCCATTCACTAGAATTTACATTTACGATCCAGGCTAGTATCCGGTCCCACATAACCGTACCAAGTTGCCACCCTAAGGTCCAAGTCTCAACTAGCTACAAATGGGAAATGACCATCCCATAAAATAGACTCAAAAATTACATCACGGGCCCAGGACCGGATATTGGACTCCACGAGCCCGCACCATAATGCCCGTGATAATCCCATGACTAATTCTGGTCCCAACATATAAACAATAGCCTTTTTTCTTAACATAACACATACCAACTTATATGCCTATGGATCCATTGCTTTACAGTCTAAAACATTACATGACTCCAATTGAATGACCAACACACTCAAAACATGTAACTCTCAAATGACACGTAATAAACGTCATCATACTAAAAACTCCACAACGGGCTATTAAACCGGACAAATGTCCTCAAGACTCATTTTAGTCAAAACCGAACCAAAGGCTCAACAATTTACTTAAATCTCCAATAAAATCCAGTGTAAACATTAAAACACGTTGACCAACGGATATGCCAACACAACGACCAAAAGTAAGATTAACTCAAAAATCGTCATTGGTTGAAACAAAGCGTTTTCCCAAATGACTCATTCCCTTATTTTTCCAAAATGACTCATAACACAATGATATGCATTTTCCAAACGGTTTATGAAATCAGTTGCACCAAAAGGATAATTACTTAAAATGACCTCCAATTAAGTATTAAATCATCAAAGAAGCATATTAAAATGATTTATTTATCAAGATGTCCAAAATCCCAAAGATGGGTGTTATATAAATTTATAAAGTTAACCACTTCCAAAATAACCAAACTTATCAGCAGTTAACAATTTCATGTAAAACACAAAACACTTTAAAATAAACATTTTGGCATGTACACAGTTTTCACAAATCAACTTGAACTCACCTTGCTAGATTTAGGCTAAATCTAGATTTTACCCCAACTTGAGCGTTCTTGAAGAAATCCGAATCCATGAGCAAACTTCTTTCAAAAACCTAGATCCACAAATTTTCCTACCATGAACATACTTATTCAACCATTTAGAATCTTTCCCCAAAACATTTTACATGAAACCTCAACTTATATCGAAACCCTAGTACGATTAACCTCTGGATTTGAAATCACTGCTTATATACCCGGTATTGGCCATAATTCACAAGAACATTTTGTAGTCTTAGTAAGAGGGGGGAGGGTTAAGGATTTATCCGGTGTGAGATATCACATTGTTCGAGGAACCCTAGATGCTGTCGGAGTAGAGAGGGATAAGGCTCAGCAGAGCGAAAAGGGTTTTCCATGAGATGGGAAATGAAAACTAATTTTCAGAAATGAAGAGAAGAGATGATTACCTCAACCACAACATGAATCCATCAATCAAACACTTCTAGGACACCAAAATGAGCCACAACCTCCCAATCTTCAAAATGGTGGAAAGTTGGATGAAACCCTAGAAAGCTTGGGTGAAGAAGGTGGAGATGAAAGGATCTTAATTCTAGGTTCCAAAACTTTGTTAGAAGATGAACGAACACTTGGTTTTATGACAAAAACACCCAAAAATGAGTTAGGGTTCATAATGGGAGGGTGAGGTTCGGTTGAGAGAGAAAGGAGAGGGTAGGGTTGAAGGAATGAATGAGAAAAAGTGAGAAAAATGGGTTTAATGGGGTCTGGACCCGACGGCGAGTATGCCCAGCGATTGTGACATGTGTCACTTTCGCGGGGCACTCTCGCAGAGAGTGTACCGCGACCATAAGGCCCTCCGCGAGAGTGACACGCAGGAGTGACACATATCACTTTCGCCTAGACTCCCCGAATCCCGAATATCTGATCTTTTTCGACACTAAGGCCCTCGACACTCTTTGGGACTTTTAGTAGTGTTTTCCCAACATGAATCCCACCGAACACAAGGTACAGAAATGCCTGGGTGCCCCTATACTTACTGAAAATTACGGGTGTTACAATCCTCCCAACCTTAAAAGAGATTTCGTCCTCGAAATCTAGGTTTCAACAAAACATTTCCCGCAAGATAGATTGTCCTTAATCCATATTCTAGAACCACTACCATAATCCTTATGTCGATACCCACGACAATCGTCCCCTTGGGCACGTTACACTTATGTCTGAGTGAACACTTAACTCACTAAGGTAGTCTTTACTCACAAGACTACGGTTGTCTCCCAACCTTGGGTGACGCTTACTACTTCAAGAGTAGTTTGTGCCCTTCACTTCACACCGGCCAATTCACCTCAGTTCAATATACTTCTGGACCCAAACCAAAGTTCGACATCAACCTCCAAAGAATTCCCAAAATTCTTAATGATCGGTTCTTGATATTGACAACGCCATCCTTTCGAGGCGTACCAATACGCTCTCTAGGTAGCTGGCTAATGCAAATCCGACTATCACTCACCCCGATCTACTCTCAACCTCAAAACATTCCCTTACTAAGATCTTTACCACAACGGGGAACCTATACACCTCGATACTTAATCATCAACATCTAACCTTCTTTTAAATTCCACCACCAAGAGGTAAATATTCTCTTGACCCAACGGGGATACTTCCAAACCTTCCAACTATTTGTTGACTTCAAAAGGGCAAGTTGACGCCTAAACCAAATGGTAGCGCCGAAAACGTGGACATCCCGCCTGTTATTTCATTCCCGAAGTATTGTCGCGTTAAAGTTGACACCTAACAGGGTACTAAGATTCCCAATCTTACATTTCTAACCAACAGACCATAATATTTCCCTTGCTCATGCAAGCCCATCAAGACGATATACTAGCAACGTATAACATGATGTCTAACGGTCCATCGACCCGAAAAATCCAATCCAACCATACCTAGAATCATACAAGACCTTATCCGACATGTTTGGCAAAGCACAAAGATCACCTCTTAGATAACTGGGAAGGCATGAATCTATCACCTCCACTATTCATGCGTGAACCGCTTCATAAACCAAAATCTAAAATTTCCAAAGCTGACCACGAGTCGGATCATCCGACGCTTCAATTCCCAAGGACTCCTTAGTTCCTTAGTTACAACTCCTTTCACGACAGATGTTTAAATCTATAGGCCTAATGAGTTCAAGGTTTTCAGCTAATATGCCAATTTAAAATTTTATAAAATTTTCAAATACACAAGCTTTATAACAATTAATCGTGCGGTAAAAAAAATCCCTTACCGTACGCTCGACAGGTTTTAAAATTGATCACCGACGCTATGCATATAAAACCATTTCCAAAATTCGTTTGATCAGTACTTTTGTTAATAAGGACAATAGCAAAAGGTGCACAACAGTTTATATTACATACATGAAAATAATTTTCTGCACCCCAACACGCGCAATAAATGTTTGTACAACTCCAAAAGAGAACTTCACAATTTTAACCTTAAAATTCTTTTTTTTATCCGCAATACGTCGTGGCATAAAATTTTCAACGAGTCCCATATGCATTAGTTTATTCCCCAAAACTCGGTAAAACGATGAGAACGTAACTAAATTTTAAATCGAGTTTAAAACTTTGGGCCGCACAGATAAAACACACTTGACCAAAATAGTAACTACTACGACATGTAAACCGATTACTCCTTTAATGCATTGCGGAAAACTTATGACCGTTAAACCAACAACGGAAGCACGTTCAGAACAAAAGTTCTACCTGAAACAACACAAATCTTTTATATACTTACTCACACCAACAATATATTTTAATTCAAATACGAATTAGCATACAACGAGTAATAATTGTATAAAACCTGAAAGAAAAAATAAACACAAGATTTTGAAACTTCCCAAAATAGCACATGAGATGACATTTATTAACAAAACTTATAAATTAATGCACACAATAATGTATGTATACACGTTCCAAAATTTATCTACGCGACGCAAAATGTAGTAAGATAAGACACCATAAAACCCAACTGAATTTTTCATAAAATTCATTAACGCTAAAATCAACCGGTTCAAAATTTTTATTTCCCAACATAAACAAAGACATAATACAACAATAAGTCTAAAAGTGTTAAAATTCTAAAACCACAACGTACGATAAAGTGACAATTTTCAACAAAACTTTCATGAGACACGACGCCCAATAAGCTCGTAAATTTGTACGCAATAAAATTAGAACGCACGCATTTCGAAGTACACTCACGCGCCCAAAACGTTGCAAAACAATATTCCATAAAATTCAACACGACTCGTACAAATTAAAATTCCCAATAAAATTCCGACTCAAAAACATGGGAACAACTCTTCCTTTAAAACCTTAACATACGTGGAGGAGATCCAATGTCAAGGTCAAAAATTCCACAGTTACTTGCCCAATACCCCAAATAATATTAAAACACGGATATTACAAGATCCGTAAATAGTGTTTGACACGAAACGGGGATAAAGAGATTTTCAATAGAATATTTGCAACCACGTACCACAATCATGCATGTTGATATTCCCAGATTTGTTCAAGTTCTTATCAAAATACAATCACACAAACAAGATTTATCAATTACCTGTTTGATTAACAACAAGATTCAAAGTACAAATGAATTGAATTACTTTCTCTCTCTACAAGTCTTTTTCTCTCTCTCTAAAACTTTCTCTGCGAATATGAAAACTGTTACAAGCAACTTTTAAAACAACTAGTCATAAACCTATTTCAAGAACACACACTAACTAACACAAAAACTACTTTGACTTTGACTTTATTACAAATAGACTTTGACTTTCACTAAGAGTTGACTTCAGCTTTTGATTTCTTGATCTTTGACCTTCAGTCTTCAGATATTATGATCTTGCATCCAACATATATTTATGCTCTAACAATCTCCCCCTTTGGATTCAAGATCATTTCCAAAAGATTTAGCAAATCAATCTCATCCTTTGATTCGATCTGGACAATCTCTCCCTTTGTAAACCTTTAACAAAATGTTGTAATCTCTCCAATAATAACAATCTCCCCAAAAGTAACAAAATATCTTTCAGACAACAGAAAGAAATTATCTTCAGAATTTGCTCAGACATCTTTAGCAATTAATCTTCCAAGAAAATTTCTGTAAATTCAGCCCAACTTCAGAAAACTTTGAACTTTTCTCTTTCAGTCTTTGTCAAACTTCAAGCAAATAACTATTGAACACAAATATTTATTGATCTTCTCACACATTTCTTGAACCTTCACCCCCTTTTTGATGATTAGAACATCGATATCATCAAAACTTTCCCCAAGAAATGTCATTATCAAGTCTGACCACTGATCTTTTGAACCGAGCCTCTGATTCAACATTGATCCAAAATAAGATATTCATCCAGATCTTTTCAAATCTAGACAAATGAGAAATGTAACACCTGAATCAATAAATGAATCAGTTAAAATGCCTGTCAGAAACACAAAGTTACTGTGTGTAACGAATACACATTATAAAGGAGCTTTTTGATGATCACTCCCCCAGGGATTCCATCCAATCATCGAAACACCACAAAGGAAATTTCTATGAATGTTATGACAAGAAAACAAACTCCTTGTGTGCTCGTGCAAGTGTAGAAAGAATTAAGCACTTGATGATTGCTTTTATAAGGCTCAACATTGTGTAAACCACTGAGACAACAGTAATTATACACAGACTCTATGTGCATGATTGAAGTGCGAAGGTGGGACAAACTTCCTTCTTTTTCAATATCCAGATTTTCCTAATAAAAACAAGATAGCATATATGTTGCATCCCCTTGAAATATTGAAACATTTTCTTGTTAAGAAGAAAATGAGTGGCTGGTGGGGTTTTTATCAAGAGTTGGCATGGGCTAGTTGCCTGTTTCAATAATGTTCACCAAGAATTGTGAAACATTAGTAATGTGGCTGCCCGACTCAGAAAAAGTTGGTGCAGAGTGTGATATTCTTTTACTCTGTTCTCACACCCTCTTTCTTTTTAATTATTCAAGCTCGCTTCTAACCAAACCCTCATTTACATTTTACCTCTTCACACAACCCACACTCATTTTTTTTGACTCCTCACACTCAATCACTAAGGATTAACTTCTTGGGTAGGAAACACTGGTTAACGTGAATTCATAGAAGTTCATTTATGTCCTAGCACAAAGAACCCATATTTTCCTATAAAGCATATGTTGCTCAAAATGGTTTAACTTGAACAGTTAACGCTCAAATATAAGTCATATGTTTGTATGCGCATAATATAATCATGAACATATGAGCATTTTAAACATTGAAGATATTTCAAACAAGTAAATTAAATGAATAAACATGAATGCAAGAGACTTGTTTGAAAATCTGACATTGTATGAAAATGATCAAAAAGAAATGATATAACTGTTTAGGTTTATGGTAAAAAATAATGGATATTGTCTATATGAAACGAAATATAGACATTCTTAAGTGGAACGTTTAGAAATGAATTAACGTTCAATATTCGTGAAGTTCAAGCGGGGTGTCTTACCATCGAAAAATATGTTTCAAATTTGAGACATGGTAAGAACATTTTGAACAAAAAGTCAAACCGGTGTGTGTGAATACTTGAAAGTATATAGAAAAGACAATACACAAGTATTTATCTTTGGAAACACACGGTTTGTAAAACGTTCAAGCACAAATAAAATGAAAACATTTAAAAATCACACTTCCAATTCATGAAATCTATTTAAGAATCGGGAAGTGGTTTGAACATTTAAGAATATGTTTTCTATGATTGAAAGTCGTCATTCTTTTAACCATATATGAGATTAAGATAAAAAATTTAACCTTTATCGTTTAGACTTAAATCCCATGAAGTCAAGCTTAAAATCATAATGATATGATCTTGATAGCTTCTCTCAATCTGCAAACGACTCAAAGTCATGTCAAAGCAACTTTATTCACAAATTTATTGAAAAGTAAACAACAGAAAGCAGTAAAACATTGAGTGAATGAGTTCTGATATGAAGTAATCAGAAATCATCATTCATACTCCTTTTCTTTACTCTTACTCCCCCTGTATTTATGCATCAGAAAAATTTATTAGTAATAAGCATAAACCAACAATATAAACTCCCCCTCAATTGGATATTGATCATCTTTTCATCATCTCTCACCCCCCCTGAAATCATGAACATACCTTAAAGTGCAGATATCTTTCAGATTAAAGATAAAGAAATGATGAAAAATAACAATAAGAAAAACTTTAATAGGTAATCACTGATTATGTCTTAAGATTTAACATACCAAGTTTAGAGATAAGAAAATTAAATCTCTTTTCATCTAAAGGCTTGGTGAATAAATCTGCAAGTTGATAATCAGTGTTTACAAAATAAAGTTATATTGTACCTTTTTCTACATTATCTTTTATAAAATGATATCTTACATCGATGTGTTTTGTCTTTGTATGTTGCACAGGATTAGCTGATATGGCTATTGCGCTCTTCGAGTCATAATAAATTGGAATTTTGTTGAATTGGAAACCATAGTCTCGAAGCTGTGTTCTCATCCACAAGACCTGAGAGAAACAACTGGCAGCATCTACATACTCTGCTTCAGTAGTTGAAGTGGAAACACAAAGTTGTTTCTTTGACGCCCAACTAACGAGCTTGTCTCCAAGAAATTGAATATGACCTGATGTGCTCTTCCTGTCTAACATACACCCAGCATGATCTGCATCTGAATAAGCCATCAGTTGAAAACCAGTATCTTTAGGATACCACAGACCAAGATCTGCAGTCCCCTTCAGATATCTAAAAATACGTTTAACCGCAGACAAATGGGATTCTTTGGGGTTAGCCTGATATCTTGCACATAAACATGTAGAAAACATAATATCTGGCCTACTTGAAGTAAGATACATTAAAGAACCTATCAATCCTCTATAAGTCCTAACATCAACAGCTTTTCCCGAAGGATCAATGCTAATCTTAGTACCTGGTGCCATTAGGGTTCCAATTGGTTTGCATTTTCCATTTTGAACTTCCGAAGAATATCAAAAATGAAATTAGATTGATTAATGAAAATCCCCGTTGAAAAATGCTTTACTTGTAATCCGAGAAAGAAATTCATCTCTCCCATCATACTCATTTGAAATCTTGACACCATTAGATTAGAAAAGTTCTTGCAGTATTTAGGATTTGTAGAGCCAAATATTGTATCATCAACATATATTTGAAATAGAATGATATCGGCTTTTTCTTTCTTTATGAATAAAGTGGTATCGATTTTACCTTTTGTAAAACCCGACTTGACCAAGAATTTTGATAGAACATTATACCAGGCTCGAGGCGCTTGTTTCAGTCCATAAAGAGCATTATCCAAGATATATACGTGATTTGGCTTATCTGGATTTACAAAGCCTTCAGGCTGAGAGACGTAGACTTCCTCCTTAAATATGCCATTTAGAAAGGCAGTCTTCACGTCTATCTGATAGACAATGAAGTTTTTATGAGTAGCGTACGCTAGAAACATGCGGATTGCTTCTATACGTGCTATTGGAGCGTAAGTCTCATCATAATCAATGCCTTTCTTTTGCCTATATCCTTTGGCAACAAGTCGTGCTTTGTTTCGAATTATAACACCATCTTCATCTTTCTTATTTTTGAATACCCATTTGGTTCCGATGATAGATTTTCCTTCCGGTTTAGGCACAAGTCTCCAGACCTTTAGGGCTTCGAACTGATTTAGCTCCTCTTGCATAGCAGTAACCCAATCTGAGTCTGCGAGAGACTCTGATACTCGAGTTGGCTCTATCTTACTCAGAAAGGAATCATGCATACATTGATTTAAAGTTGTTGACCTAGTTTGCACCGGCTTGGTTGGATCTCCAATGATTTGATGAATAGGGTGCTCTTTGGTTCAACGATGTTCATAAGGGAGTGGATTAGATGATGATTGATCATGATTATCATCTAAGAATCCACTTTCAACTTCATCAGGTTGTACAGTAGGAAGAAGTTGTTCAGTTGAATTAACTTGTATAGAAGCTTCAGTTGGTACAGCTTGTTCACACTGTTGATTTGTCTCTATTATACACCCAACTGATTCAGCAACTTCTGTTTCTTCGTTATTGTTCACGTCTTCAACTATAGGGGCAGGTATTTGAACTATAATTCCCTGCTGAACCGGGGAGTTGGATTCAGTAGATAATCCTGAAGCGGTTGGATTATTATTTATTGAGTCTTCTATCCTGTCAACCATAACATATTTAGTCACTTTAGAACCAAGGAATTCATCATAAAACAGTTCAAACAATAAATCTAAATCAGATAAATGAGAATTTGACGATGATGCTTTATCTGATTTAGTAGCAGTTGATACAGGTTTCGAACTGATCTGCCCAGAAGCTAATACTCCAGTAGTAACGGGTTCTGAACTGTGTTGATCAGAAGCCATTTCCTCGTCGAATGTGACATTAACGCTCTAGATTACTGTCTTTGACTTCTTTAAATACACCCGATATGCAGCCGATGATTGAGAATAACCAATGAAGATTAGTTCGTCTGATTTAGCACTGAACTTGTTCAGATTCTCTCTATCATTTAGCACAAAACACTTACAACCAAAAATATGAAAATATTTAATGGTTGGTGTCTGGTTGTTGATCAAAGCATATGGGGTCTTTCCAAAACGACGGTGTATCATGGAACGGTTCTGAGTGTAGCAACAGTTTCTGCCCACAGAAACAGAGGTAGATCCGATTGGCTGAGCATAGTCCGAGCAGGCTTGACTAGCGTTCGGTTTCTCCTTTCTACTACTCCGTTCTATTCTGGCATACGTGCAGCAGAGAATTGATGTGTTATCCCGACCGATTCGAGATATTCTTCAACAGTTTTGTTTTTGAACTATGTGCCGTCATCAGTTCTGAGAAGCTTGACTGGTTTCTACAGATTCACCTGGGTTGTCTTCAGAAATGTAATGAGTACTTCGGGAGTCTCATCTTTTGATCGTAGAAATTTGACCCACGTGTATCGTGAATAGTCATCCACGATAACTAACACGTATTTCTTTCCGCCTAAGCTTTGCGTTCGCTTTGGACCACAGAGATCCATATGCAACAACTCTAATGGAGAACTGGTACTTTTTTCAGGCTTCAGTTTGTGCGGAGCTCTCTTCATCTTTCCTTTTTCACATGCTGCACACAAGTGTTCTTTCTCATACTTTAGTTCAGAAAGTCCGTTCACTAACTTGCCTGTGACCATCTTGTTAATATAACGAAAACTGAGGTGCGACAGCCTTCGGTGCCAAAGCCAACTTTGATGCATCGAAGCTTTTGTCAGTAGAGAAACCTGATTGTCAGTCTGGACTTTTGACAGGTTAATGGTGTAGAGGTTAGACTTTCGCGTTCCGACCAAGAGTTCCTTTCCATCTTCAGTTCGTACAGAACATCGCTTGGCCTTGAAATTTACAGTAGAAAATACAGTTTGTTCAAGATCAACCAAAATTCTTTCTTCTGCTAGAGTTTTCTCAAGTTCAGAAATTTTACTTTCCAAAACGAGAGGAGGAACATAAAGCTTACCTTCGGCAGGTTTAGCCTCTAACTCTTTTGAAGAATAACTCTCAAAATAGTCATTAGAAAGAAATTTTGATTTATTAGAACTATAACTGTTATTCAACCTCTCATAACGAAATGGATTTTGAATTTTAGTTGTGCTCTTTCTTTTCTCGTTTTCCTTGGCTTCATCCTCTTCAGATAGTTTAGTCCATTCAACTTGAAGTTCAGGGTATTGTGGTGCCAATTTTAAAAATCCAAAATCATAAAGCGCAAGCACTTCTGATATACCCTTTTTGAGATAGTGTGGATTCTCATAGCCGAGTCCCCAACACTCTTTGTTCTCTTTGGGTTTGTTTAGATGAATAGTTTGTTCAGTTTGACCCAAAGTATATAATTTCCCTTCCAAAACATTCACTTTTTCAAGTAAAGACTTGTTTTCTTCTGAAAGCGAAGAATACATTTTAGCAAATTCTTTTGGTTCAAACTCACACAGTCTATATTTTGAAACAGTTTCAGATAATTCATTGTGAAGTATCGTCTTCTCTTTCCCGCTGGTATCAATATTTTTATGCAAAGCTTCAACTAATACATTCTTCTCAGCAAGATCCTTGATAAGTTTCTGTATCAATTGATTGTTTTCTTTTATGATACATTTTTCGCATTCATGATTAGACTTTACTTTCTGGAGTTTAATCATCATAGCATGCATAACTTCCATAAAATCAGATTTAGACATATCACTTACCTTTCAGATTCTTCTTCATCATCAGAATCTGCTCCACCTTCAACATCTGTCTTTCCCATGAGACAAAGAAAGGCAGAGACAGGGAAAGCTAGGGTGATAGCCCTATAGATGAGTAATAGGATAGGGAGCACTCCGCTACACTCATTAGGACAACAACCTCCTAACTACTATGAGTTAAGCAAATAATGGACAGACTAGACCGCATAAGACTACTGGAATAGAAAAAGAGAAGGGATTCACGGGTAGTGAAGGTAACCAAGGGAGAGGAATCATTCCATCCAATTCTGAAGCCTAGCGTCTCCTGTAAGACTCTATCACCTTAATTCTTTTGTTGAGGTTCTGGCACTTCTTCCTCCGGCCCTCTATTTACATAGCGAAGAAAGGCAAAGGCTCTTGCTCGAATGCGTGACTTATGTCTCTTTTTCCATTTATAAAATGTAAGATGAATCTACGCTCCTCAGCCTATAGTAAGTGAATGAGAGGGTATGGGTTTCGGGTCTTTTTCCAGTCAAAATTTACTAATAGGCAATCCCCTTTTTCCGTGATAATGTGAAAGGACTCAATTCCTTCTTTCTTCCCCAGCGAAATGTAGCAGGAACAACCTTCCCGCAGTCGCATTAAGGAGATTTTATCTTGAAACTCTTTACTCCTTCACCCGTAGCAAGTACTCATTTCTATTTAGTTGTTTTCTTACTCTATCCGGCTATTGAACCTGGTTTCCCTCTGCATATGGTAATAGAGATTTAGACAGCTTAGAGAGCTCCTCAAAGGGCTAGTTCTCACTCTGTTTTGGGGACCCCCAAGACTTCCCTGTGTTTCCTAGTCTATATAGGTCCAATCTCATCTGCTAGCGCTTCTTCGTTGCTTGGTCGGGACACATTCATCGATTTCTTTTCATTCTTCCTGGGCTTGCAAGTGACTTACTTCTTTTGGCCGTTCTTGCTGTCTTAAGTCGTCCTCTTTTCTTTAGAAGCTGTTAATTGATTTCGTGCCTGCCCTAAGGCTAAGGGGAGAACTGCATGTCCTACTAGTCGGATAGAAGCCTACCCACCTACCAGCCTACCTTGTTCATATCGAGCCGAACAGGAGAGACACTCTTTAAAGTTAATAGAAGCAATTCCTTTTATAAGCTTGAAAATAGGCGCTGTAAATCAATTCAAATAGATAGGGGAGTTCCGAACCAACAGCAAGCCCTTTCTCGCCCTTTCTAATGTCCTAGGCGAAGGCAGTGCAGGTGAAAGCCCAATAGATCCCATTTTTTTTATCGCTCCACATAACTCACGACCCGGCACGAAGAAGTCTCTTAGATGGGCGGATGCGAATCTGGATCTATCAACGGAGCAATTCCATTCCAGTCGTAGTCTCAATCCCATATTCAATGAAAGTCTCCGCCGTGTCTGACCCCCTCAATCTTTCTATCCGGAGTGAGTCAGGCGGCTAAGCCTTTCATCCTGATAAAAGAAAGAGTTTTCCCACCCTCCATGTATCCATAAATGGAATCGGTTTGAGTGAATTACTTACCGCAGTCAAAGCCAATAGGGAAAGTCAGGTCAAGAGAGAGTCTCTTTCCGATTAGTGCATCTCGCACTTCCAATTCATTCCGAGTTAGAAAAAGTCAGTTCCTTCCCTCCCTTTTACTTTTTCTAGGGTAAAGTCCTCTTAAATGGATTACTAGTTCCTTCCTTCCCAATCAATGCTAACTCTATCTTCCTCTCTTGTAATTTAGGAGATTTCCCCAGCCCATAAAGAACTGTAGTTACATACAACTCTCAAAAGATAAAAAGAGAAAGAGCTATGAGTTCAAGTAAGAAAGTGAAAGTTCAGTCCTCACAGGTTCCCTATCCCACTGCCAAAAAGAAGACAACAACAATCTAGCTCCTCGTACTACTTCTCTCAGTAAATACCATTCTCTTAGTTAGGTAGTAAGTAGATAGACGGATTAGTACTTTTACCCAGGGGTAGCCTTCCTTGTCGCCAAAGAAGAATGAGAATTTCTAAAGTTTTCTTGGGGTTTTTCGCTTCAATAGCAGAAGCAAAGAAGTCAAATCAATGCAGCTTTCGTGCCCAGCCTAAAGATCCTATCCTCTTGCAGCTGGAGCTCTTGATGGCACGTTCAAGCGAGTTTATGAATGAATGAAATCAGTTGAAGGAGCGGACAAGGACGAAAGCGTTGATTACGTTCTGCTATGGTTGGCTTTTTTCCTTGCCTAAAACAACTATCTTCTCTTCGCGAACGGTTAAGAATCCTCTTTGTATGCGCGTTATCTCTTGTTTATTCTTCTAGTTTGTGCTTCTTATGCTTTCTCAACTGGGTGATACTCCGTTTCTTCTTAGGTTGTCTGTAAGTGTAGTTCGTGGTTCACGGGTGAGGTTACCTGGATAGGTGGGCAGTTCCTATCGGTGGAGATAAGACACCTTCGAGAGATATATCTGTAGCTCTTGATGGCACGGGCAAGACAGTTCATGAATGAATGGAGAGTTTTCTATTTACTAGAATATCTTTCCTGCGAAGGAAGCTTCTTTTTAGAATTTATTGCTACCGGTGGTGAAGAAATTGAATCAACGGCATCGAATGCAAGCTCTGATAAAGTTTTATTCTTATTTATGGACTACAACGACCTAAAGTAGCTAAATAAGTAGTTAAAGTAAGCTCCTGGCTAAAATGAGTCTTGGTTCTAACCACCGGCAAGAATTTTTCGACCTGATTAAAAGTTTGATTGTAGATTGGCTATTTCGGGGTTCCATGACCATGGATTGCCTTATTATAGCTTTTTTGATTCGTCGGGTATGCCGGCTAAGAGAATCGCTTCTCGCCTTGCTTGCAAGAGTATAAGCAAGCCGTAGCATTTTGATCCTATATGAGATAGAACTCTTTCAATTCATGAGAGAAAGTGCTTTAGTAGCGATTTCCCTGTTCTAGTGCAAGACGCAAGGAGAAGCACGAGCGGAGCGGTCTGGCTAAACGTGCAATGCCCCGTAGGGAGATCTAGCTTATTGGTCTAGTGCTTCCGGGTGCTTTCCAGTTCTGAATGACTTCACTTAGCTTGCCATGTTCTTACAAGAAAGAATCTCTTCTCCGAATCGAATCTAAGCATATCGAATTTAGTAAAGACTTTCATAGATGCCTTCCTTCAAATATAGTTCATCCTGTTGATGGTATTTACTACACTAAGGCTAGATCCGGACTAATCCTAGCCTATTCTTATGAAGGAAGGTGAGCATGAAGCAACGGCTAGATCCTCACAGTAGGCAGCTTAGCTGTGATTATGAAGTCAGGTGAGAAGCGTTATGCAATAGAGAAGTCAGCTAGTGCACTTAGACAGGTAGTTGATTTCATTAGGGAATTGAATTGCAGGAAGGTCAGCAGGTCAGGTAGTCCTTAGGCCGTTGAGCGAAACTCTTGGCATCCTCCTCTTATGAGGGGATAGGAGTGAAAGAATCATTATAAAACTACGAGGTCGCCCCCACTTCTTAGATCTCTCTTGCTACCTTATAATAGGTTCCTTAGACTATAGGCAGAAAGGCCGAGGCAGAGCCAACAATTCTCTAAAAGCAAGGACGATTAGCTACGTTCCAGTGAAGCACATTCCAACAATTACCTAGCCCGGTAGGTGGAGGAAAAAGGCGGAGAACATTCTTTAATCAAAGGCGCCAATACCCATATCAGGATTAGACCCATTTCGATCGAGCGGCAACCGCTGATGCGGTATGGTCCAGAGTTGAAACTAGCTAACA